>CM062816.1:1418459120-1419091088 GCA_031772625.1 Pinus tabuliformis
TTTTATAAAATAAATAGTGATATTGCATGATGTACACAAAAAAATCATCTCAGATAAGGATGCTAAGTTCACCTCTAACTTTTGGAAGAGATTGTTTACTGGTTTTGGGATAGAATTAGCCTTCAACATAATGTATCATCTTCAAATGGATGGATAGACTGAAAGGATAAAAAAAGTGTTGGAAGATATGTTGAGAATGCACGTCATGCATTAGCCAAAGAGGTGGGAAGAGTTTCTTCCTTTGGTAGAGTTTTTCTACAACAATGGTTACCATGAATCATTAAATATGAGTTGATTTGAGGCTTTTTATGTCAAAAAATGAAATACACTTATCAGTTGTAATGACCCAGTGAACATAGTGCATATCGGGCCAAATATGTTTAAGGAAATGGAATAGGAGGTAATTATTATCAGGCAATAATTGAAAATAGCTCAGGACCAAAATAAGAGCCATGCATATCAAAAGAGAAGGCACAATGAGTTGCAAGTGGGGGAACATGTTTACCTCCACATCAAACCAAGGAAAATTTCATTAAAGATTAGGTCTTGTGCAAAGCTAGCACTCATATTTTGTGGACCATTTCAGATCATGGAAAGAGTGGGGCTAGTAGCCTACAAATTGGCCTTGCTACCCATAGTGAAGGAACATGATCTTTTCCATATTTCTTTGCTTAAAAATTTAGTACATGATGCCAATAATGTTGATGACTAGTCTTTGATATAGGTGGAATTCAAGGTAGAATTCTAGCAAGAGCCATTATGCATTATGGATTAGAGGTATATCATGCTTTGGAATTGAGTAATCAAGTAGGTCAAGGTGTAGAGGAGGCTTTTTGGGCCAAATGAAGCCACTTGGGAAATGGTTAAGCAAATGAGGGTATCTTATCCATTTTTTTTCTATGTAATCAAATGTAAACATAGTTGTTTATATATAAATCTTGCTATAAATTTTGTGTTCGGTGAAGAGCATAGTTGAATTATGTTAGGATATAGAACATTGAGGACGGTGTTCCTCTAAAGGGGTGGGATTATTAACGATGTTTTTGTCACCCTTCATGTAAATATTATTATATGAACTGATCATGAAATTGATGATAATTATAAATGATGTTGGAATAAGAAAGAGGACACAAATTCATATCTTTGGAGGATAAACTGCTTGGGAATAGCTTGGGGAAGTATTTAAACTTTGAATGCTGAAATTAATCCTCACCCATATCCCTATTGCATTGAACACAAATTTATACTGGCATATGGGTGCCTGAGAAAAAGGACAAGTTGGTCTTGTGGGACGGCTGACATTGATCAATGTGCAACAGGAAGAGAATGGAAGAAGGGAGAAGACACCCTCATGAGGAGGCATCAAACATCATCAGGCATACGAGAATGGTAAAGCAACGACAAGCTCAAGAATGCATGAAGAAGACCCATGCTTGGGGTTGTGTTGCAGTGAGAAGAATTGCATAGTATAGTGCGTGAAAGCACTGAATGAGGCTAAGCGTATGCTTAGGCTTGGGAGCTAGCTGAGGGACAATGTAGAAATGAAAATTTGTGGTGTTTCAAAGGTAGGATGGTAGTGGACTTTAGATTCTTATTTAACGAGTGTAGACATTGTTTACTCGGGGACCTCTATTGGTGTTTCATAGGTGGAGAGCCTAAGGGTGGGCTTTGGATTCTCATGAAATCTATCAAGTGAAGGCATGATGTTCTCTAGATTCCTATCGGATTGCAGGTGGAGGCAATGTGGGATTTGGATTCCCATAGTGTAATTGGGTGGAGGCACCAGATCTCTATATTCATGTAAGTGATTGTTGGGTGGAGACACTACGTGCTCTGGATTCTTGTTGGATTGTAGGTGGAGGAACTGTGTAATTTGGATTCCCATAAGTGGCTATTTGGGTGGAGAAATTATGTGCTCTAGATTCTTGTCATATTGCAAGTGGAGGCACTGTGTGCTCTAGATTCCCATGTGTTATGAATGATTGTTGTGAATTTACCTCGAGCACTTTACTCCTTGGGCTCTGAATCCAACTTGAGGGTGGTTAACTGTAAGAAATAATAATATTGTAATTATCTTACGGTTAGGAGGAGAGTTGAAGTCCCCCTCTCAATTTTCAGTCATCTAACTACTAAGATAAGTTTCTTACCTATATCTTATGCATGTTGGTGCAATATGAAAGATGATTAATGTTATTACGTGATAATGGGTGTATCAACATTATCAATAAATGATATGTATTCTTGTGTGTTGTGTTGTGATGGTTTTTGAATGATTATAATGGTTGTTGGGGAATTGTAGATCCCTGCAATGCTAATATGCTCTTGAATGACAAGCCATTTATATGCTTGTGCTTGATTGTGACATGACCAACTGACTGTGGTTGTGTGTGTGATATCCATTATATGTTATGTATGAACATATTGAAAAATTGCAGCTACTGAGGGCCCGTAGATAAGGCTATGAATATCTATACAATAAATCTCATTGAGTTGTGTGGTGTGTGTGTAAATCCACAAGTTGTATGTTATGACAGAGAAGGAGTCTTTGTGTCTTGGATTTGATGAGCTCTATTGTTAAATGATTCATATGACATTTTAAGATACCATGTGGTTTTTTTTTTATGTATTGTGGTCATTGAAGTGCTTAGGGCTTTGAGTTTGGGCTCACATAGAATTGGCCCATCTTCAGGCCAAACGAGCCTTGGTAAACTTCCAAAGGAATAACCATGTAACTATGAAGGCACTAATTTAATGAAGAGTGAGATGGGAAAATTCCAATTACTTTCCATATAATATTATTATCATGCTATATCAGGAATGCAAGTAGATGGTTAGTGAAAATGGGCACAGTTGACAGAGGGTGCAGGGCAGGAGAAATGCTTGTCACCTGCCACGAATTTATTGTCACACCATGGAGGCGTGATAAGGATTTCTTCCAAGAATAGGTGCATTGGTGCTATTGATGGAGGGCATGACAAATATCCCTCTTCGTCCCTAAATGGGAAATCAATGCTTTGAAATGGGACCCTAGTGGGACCAATGACTTAATATGAAGTTACTGAAGTCACGCAGGACACATATTACATGTATGCATGATGTGGAAAAGATGCTTAGGTGGCACATTGAGGGCATGGCACGTGGCATGTTGATATGGCCATATTTTGGATGACACATGGAATCTTTAGGGAATTCCACATAGTAGGATGACATCACTCTAGTGTCATCATGACATCAAAAAGATGCAATAGGAGGAAGTGACGTGGAGGCTAGGTTGAAGTGGCACCTAGGTGAGACATGGAAATAGTTTTAAGATGCCACTTGGTATGGGGTTTCCATGTGAAAATGACATGATGGCTCACGTGGATAGGGGCTACATCACCATGGAGCTTGGGACCGCGAAGAAAAATAGTGGTGCCATTTCATGACTAGCCATGGAGTTTTCAGAACCCACAGGATGGAGAGAAGGCATGTAAGGAAGATCCTCTTAATTACCTAATAGGAATATTTATTAAGAAAAGTATTTTAGAAGAAATCACATAAGAGAAATTTTTGGTCTGCGCATTTCGAACCAATAAGTGTGGTTCATCATCTGGTCCTGATGATGAACCACACTTGTTGGTTTGAAATGTGTCGGCCAAAAATTTCTCTTATGTGATTTCTTCCAAAATACTTTTCTTAATTCATTATGGATCACATAAGCCTGAATTCAAGAATATTTATGTCATGCTACGGAGGTCGGGACAAAATATGCTAAGAGAAATAGGGCATGATCCTATGGGAGAGCTAGGTGGGAATCTCTCTGTTGGAAAATGGGAGTAAGTCCATCACGACATGGTGTTGGAGTAGAACATTCATAAGGGGTTAAGGTATTGGCATGAAGGCACAATGGCCTGATGGTGCTATGGTATGTCAGACACCACATTGGACCTTGTGTGAGGTCGCAGTGCCACATGGGTGTCACATGGCTGATCCTTGCTGATGTGGCAAGGTGAATGTGGCCCAAACTAAAAATGGGCATAACCTTTGATCCAGGGATCGAATTGAGGAAAAAATTATATCACTAGAAAGCTATTGATCAGCCATGCATGATGGTACTATTCAAAGTTAATTCCAATAACTTTTGGGAAAGGAGAAATTTTGTAACCCCATTTCCATGATGAGTCATTAGAGGATGGGTTAATTAAAAGTAAAAACACCCATTCAATCGAGATTAGTCCAAGGGTATAGGAGGGAGCGGTACAACAAGATCATGCAATAACTATAGGAGGACCTTGATGGAGTAGAAAATGTTACATGGAAAAATGATTTGTTGTGGTATCAAGGTAACTTATGTAAGAATTCTCAACTCAAACAAAAAGTTGACCTTTGGGAATAACATGCTTCTCCTATAGGAAGACATTCAGGGTTCTTGAAAACATGCCATAAGATCAAAGAAATTGTCTTTGGAAGGTAGTAAAGCAGATGTGCAAAAGTTTGTGGCTGAATGTGTGGTATACAAATAGAATAAGGGAGAGAAAATCAAGACCCGAGGACTCTTACAACTATTAGCCATACCAAGCCAACATTGAGAAGAAATTTTAATGGATTTGATTGTAGGTTTACCCAGGTCTAAAGGAAAAAAATGTCATTACCCCATTTCCATGATGAGTCATTAGAGGATGGGTTAATTAAAAGTAACAACACCCATTCAATTGAGATTAGTCCAGGGGGATAGGAGGGAGTGGTACAACAAGATCGTGCAATAACTATAGGAGGACCTTGATGGAGTAGAAAATTTTACATGGAAAAATGATTTGTTGTGGTATCAAGGTAACTTATGTAAGAATTCTCAACTCAAACAAAACGTTGACCTTTGGGAATTACATGCTTCTCCTATAGGAAGACATTCAGGGTTCTTGAAAACATGCCATAGGATCAAAGGAATTGTCTTTGGAAGGTAGTAAAGCAGATGTGCAAAAGTTTGTGGCTAAATGTGTGGTATACAAATAGAATAAGGGAGAGAAAATCAAGACTCGAGGACTCTTACAACTATTAGCCATACCAAGCCAACATTGAGAAGAAATTTTAATGGATTTGATTGTAGGTTTACCGAGGTCTAAAGGAAAAAATGTCATTACCCCATTTCCATGATGAGTCATTAGAGGATGGGTTAATTAAAAGTAACAACACCCATTCAGTTGAGATTAGTTCAAGTGGATAGGAGGGAATGGTACAACAAGATCGTGCAATAACTATAGGAGGACCTTGATGGAAAAATGATTTGTTGTGGTATCAAGGTAACTTATATAAGAATTCTCAACTCAAACAAAACGTTGACCTTTGGGAATTACATTCTTCTCCTATATGAAGACATTCAGGGTTCTTGAAAACATGCCATAAGATCAAGAAAATTGTTTTTGGAAGGTAGTAAAGCAGATGTGCAAAAGTTTGTGGTTGAGTGTGTGGTATACAAATAGAATAAGGGAGAGAAAATCAAGACTCGAGGACTCTTACAACTATTAGCCATACCAAGCCAACATTGAGAAGAAATTTTAATGGATTTGATTGTAGGTTTACCGAGGTCTAAAGGGAAAAATGTCATTATGGTAGTGGTAGATCGAATGATAAGGTATGCCCATTTTTGCTTTCTTTCACATAATTTTCAAAAAAATATGGTGGAAAATGAATTTATGGAAATTATCCAAAAGCTACATGGAATTCTAAATATTATTGTAAGTGACATAGATCCAATAATTTTTGGACTAAATTATTTTCTGGTTTAGGTACTTAATTGTCTCACAACTCATCTTACTATTGTCAATCCGAAGAGTCAACTAATATTGTGAATAAATGTTTAGAATTATATCTACATTGGTTTACATTTGATGAACAAACACAATGGGTCAAGTGGTTTCCCTTGGCATAATAGTGGTACAAGACATCCTTCCATACTTCATAAAAAATGGCCCTATTTATGTCACCTTATGGATATCATCATCCATCCCTCACATCACCCTTGAAATGGAATATAAAGGCTCAAGCAGTGGAGGACCAAATAGGACACCAATAAGAGGTTCTCAAACTATTGAAGGACAACTTGGTTATAGCACAAAATAGGATGAAACAATTGAAAGTAATATGAAGTGGGGATTAGGTATCTATGAGATTACAACCATATAAACATATGTCATTGGAAAGCAACAAAAGAAGGACAATAAATTAGAACAAGGTATTATGGCCCCTATAAGGTGTTGCAAAGGATTGGATGCATGGCTTACAAATTGGAGTTTCCTCCATATACAATCTATATTATCCCCTGGCATTCTTCTATTCATTGCGAACCCAAGTCCACTACCCAACATGAGAATTTGGGTCCCCTTAGGATGACGAGGTAAATTTAGAAGGCTGCATATGGGACACTGTCCATACTTATGTCAAAATTTTGTACCAATACCCCTTCTTTTGTCATAATGGTTGGAAGTTGGTGGTTCAACTACCAAATCTGAACTTCTGAGAAAAAGAGAAAAACAAGACATAAAGTTTAGGGTAACAAAATCCTCCCAAATCCCACTTATAACTCCCTCTTAGGCATTGGGATTTGTGTTGCTTTCTCTATTATGTAGCATTTTGCAATACATTAAATAATATATATATATTTACATCAATTTAATTTTAACAAAATATCCATGCTGGTGATTCCAACATTATCACTCTTAAATTATAGATTAAAAGATTTTGGGATAAAAAGGGGTGTTATAATCCCCTCCCCCTTAAAGGAACACCATCCATGGGGTTCTGCTATTCATGCCAAAGATCATTTACAATAAACAAAAAAGTATATTCCTTTTTCACGACATTTTCTAGCTCCCAAATTGATTTATCCACTCCAAAGTCCTTCCATTACACCTTGACCTACATTATGACTTTATTCTAAGTCGAGTTTTTGTAACATACCCCCTCCTAACCCCAATCCTAACTAAGGTTAAAAGGAGGTAGTTATTGTGATGACTCGACCCCCAAGGTTTAGCTACAGAAATGGGGTCTAAATTTTTTCCCTTTTCGACTTTCTCCAAACTTGTAACAAATGACATTGTTGTGTTTGTCTCGTCGAGACCTTTCCAATGACATAACATTTTCCATGATTTGACATCTGGATTAAAATATATGGCTGCTTAAAGCTACCCTATCAGATAATGTCACTTCATTTAATCTACCATGTGATGCCCACATGGATACCATGATCGTCCTCCATGACACCAACCATGTGGTAAATCCACATAGCTACCAACCTGGTCATGCTGGTCACGTAATAACCGACCATGTAGCAAGTGCGACCCAATTCATAACATAAGTGTGCCATGAGAGGGGTAAATGGGTGTGGGCCCCTCGAAGATCACATCACCCCATTGCAAAGAATCCTTGAAGGGTTATCATATTTCTCCCTGTTGAAACAACTTGGGAGATTCCTCTTAGCTATGTTGGCAACACCAACTCTGTGTTTGGGCTTGACCTTCCCCTCACCTGGTAAATGAATGCACACACATCACAAAACACTTGTCTCCACATAACAGGCCCCAACATGCCAAGTCATCCCGGGTAATAGATCTCGACAGTTCTATTAAGCCTTGCATCCAAATCTTCTAGGGTCCGAGGTGATGTCATTGGCCCCAATGACCGAGAAACCGTTCATCCCTTATCACATCCTCCACATCATACTCCACATAAACATTTATCCCACCGAGGGGTTTCACATATTATCTGATCAGGGTTGCATTTGTTGTTTTTGGAATTCAACAGGCCCCACTGTCACATCATCCCAGAAGTTTGACCCTGGTAATTTCCCTTGGTGCTCCACTTAAAACCTTTGGGGTAGCAAACCTCCTAGATCTTCCAACGACCATGGATGCTCATCCATTGATGACCCAGATCTCTCATTCCTACATGCTTGTTTATGCCACCCAGTCACTTGGCCTACCAAGCTTGGGTTCCCTACCTTTCCAACCCCTAAACTGCCAGGCCCACAACTTAAGTAAAAGGTGAAAAACCTGAGCCTTTCCTGTAGAAAATCCTATAGATTCACAAGATAATGCAATTTTCTAAAGCAAGAGACAAGAATATAATTCTACTCTTTACAACAAAAGCCCATAAACATCGAGCAAACAATAATCAATAGAAGAAGAGAATCAAAGGCACATAACACAATAAATATTCGGGGAAATCCACAACTCAAAACCCCACTATTTGTTTTGTATTAATCCAGAAAATCAAGATGAAATTACAATGCTTGTTCTCTCTAGAATAATCCCAGTACCTAGAAAATTCAATCTCCAACTCATAAGCAAGCTCAAGGCCAAGGCTTTGCCTCTTCACAAGCTCTCCAAGTCTCTATTCCAATGTGTAATTCCTATGAAGGATAGCTTGTATTTAAAAGGAAATAAAGCCTCTAAAAATAACACAATCCCTGAAGGATCAGTTCCTGATTGCATGCACTATCAGTGAAACTCATAAAAATCTAAAACAAATAGTACACTCTCCCTGCACTCTAGTCTCAACCGGGTCTTTCTCAGAAGTGACATGCATGAGTTTCTGATGAGTAAATATTCAATTAACTAGAGTAGCACTATTGGAGTTCATTAGTGTCACCATTGGCTGTTAACTCACTATTAGTTCTCTCAATAAGTTTGAGAACTAATTTAATTGAACTGTCTCATGAAATTGAGTCTTCTATTTTATAGCTCACAATTAACTCACAATGGACTCCTACAAAGTAGGGAGAATATATAAATGACTTCCAAAAGACTTCCAACTCGAATTTACTAAGTTAAGTAAGTTTAATAAACTTAATTTAACTATTTTAAGTTTCTGTGAGAATAGAATTCGAATTTAATTTACAGTTTAATTCAAGGACAAATTAAACTAGAATTTCTTGTTGCCATTTCTCAACACTCCCTCTCAACAAGAAAGGGATTATCAACTACCCCAATCCTGTCTCTGTGAAACTTGAATTTACATCTTGACAATGCCTTTGTCAAGATATCAACATCTTACTCCTCCATGGGAATGTAATCTAACAACATGATCTGCCTCAATACACAATCTCTGAGATGATGATACCGGATATCAATATGCTTGGACCGATCATGAAAAATTGGATTTTTAGAGATTTGATACAACTCTGATTATCACAGTAAATCACTGTCGGATCCATATGCTGACCAAACAAACCAACCAGGATCTTCGTCATCCAGATAGCCTCACATGTTGTCTGACTTGTAGCCATGTACTTTGCCTCTTTCGAACTAAGTGCAACTAATCTCTATTTCCTACTGTACCAAGAAATTGTCACTGACCCAATACTAAAGATCCCTCATGATGTTCTCTTCATATCAAATGGATTCCCTGCCCAATCTTCATCAGTGAAGCCTTGAAGCTTCACTCCCTCTATCCGTCTGTACCATGACCCAAACTAAGTAGTGCCTCTGAGGTATCTCAATACATTCTTTTCTACCTTCCAATATAGATTGGTAGGCCTAACCATCGCTTGACTAAGCTAGGTAACTGCATAGCACATATTTGGTCATGTGTTCACAAAGTACATGAGTGAACCCACAAGCTCCCTGTAAACAATAGCTTCCACTACTTCCCCTGAAGTAACATCCTCCTTCCTCTAGTTACCAGCTAGAGGAGTCTCCATGAGTTTACTGCTTTCCATGCGGAATCTCCTGAGTATCTTGTTGGCATACTTTCCTTGAGATACAAACAACTCCCCATCTCCTTGCCATACTTCCATGCTAAGAAAGTAATGCATGAGCCCCATATCCTTCATCTCAAACTCTCTTTCAAGGTCCTCCTTGCAATATTTGATGAGATTCTCATCACTTGTTAGTATGAGATCATCTACATAAAGTACAATGATCAACAACTTACCTTCCACCACTATGTGATAAAGATTCACATCCAATCCACTCTTCATGAAGCCCAATCCAGTGAAGTAGCTATCTATCCGGGTGTACCAAGCACAGGGTGCTTGCTTCAGCCCATACAACGCTCTCTTGAGTCGGCACACATGCGACTCACGGTCCAACGTTTCAAAACCTTCATGCTTCTCTATGTACACCCCTTCCTCAATCATGCCATTGAGGAAGGCAATCTTCACATCCAATTGATGGATCTTCCAACCTATCTATGCTAATAGTGCCAAAATAAATCTGATTGATGAGTACCTTGCAAGAGGAGCAAAGGTCTCATCATATTCAATCCCGTCTACCTGTGAAAATCCACGGGCCACAAAGCTAGCCTTATGCTTCTCCACACTATCATCTGAAACTTGATTTATGTTGTAAATCCAATGGAAACTCACAACTGACATGTCCTCCGGTCTCAGGACCACATCCCAAACATTGTTTCAAACTATGGAGTCATACTCCTCCACCATCACATCAACCCAAACCGACTGCTGCACTGCTTCCTAAAAGGAAGATGGATCTGTAACAACACATGCACCCATAAGTGCCATGTATCTAGTGTACCTCTCTAGTGACCTCCTCTGTCTGCGTTGAGAAGAGGGTACTCCCACATTCTCCCGTGCATCATTTGACAATATGTCAGTCTCTCTAGTGTGCTTTCTTCCCTCTCTCGAAGACTTTGCTTGAATGGATGTCTCCACTCTCTGAACCTATGCATGTGGTTGTTCCACATCAATATGAGGCCCTCAACCTTAGGAGCTAGAATCTCCTTATCGCACGTAGCTCAAGCTTTCTCTCAAGGGATACTCGCATGGCCTTCTCCTCATCGAACTTGATATCCCTGCGAACCACTGTCATCCATCCAGTTAGCATGTACACCCAATAGTTGTGGGGTGTGTATCAGTGTACCCCACAAAGATCCCCAAATATGCTATTGTCTCAAGCTTCTTCCATGCATATTTGGTCACATGGAAATAAATCGATGACCCAAAAATCCTGAAGTGACCAACATTTGGCCTCTTACTGGAATAAGCCTCCTCTAGTGTCTTCATCTCAAGTATCCAATATGGGCTACGATTCTGAACATAAACTGTTGTGTTGCATGCCTCAACCCACAAGTGTAGTGGTAGGCCATGATCATGCAACATCTCCCTTGCTACCCCTACTATGCTCTTGTTCTTCCTCTCGGAAACCCCATTCTGTTGAGGGTTATGGGGTGCTGTAAACTCTCGTTTAATCCCTTCCACTACACAAAAGTTATTAAACTCATTGGAGACATACTCACCACCATTATCACTCCATAGAGCTTTAACCTTCTTGCCAGACTCTTTCTCTACCAACGATTTGTAATCAAAAAACTTTGTGAAAGTTTGATCCTTTTTCTGCATAAAAAAACCCAACATTTATGAGAATAGTCATCAAAAAATATAACATAATACCTATGTTTGTCTATGGATGTTGTCGAGAATGGTCCACACACATCTGAATGGACTCTCTCTAGAATAGACTCTGCTCAACTATCTCTGTCTCCAAAGGAAGACTTGGTGTATTTTCCTAAACTACAACCCTTGCATGTATAAGCTTGCTCAAGCATACCTTTGGGATTTTCGGTAGAGATTTGTTGCAATATCTTCAAAGCCCCATGATGCAAGTGGCCCAATTGCATGTTCTAGAACTCACCGACTTCTCAACTCAAAATCTTTTCTCATTTTGAACTCAAATCAACACAATCCTCTACCTCTATCTTATAGAGATTCTGACCTCAAATCCCTATCTTCTTTACTTGACCCGTGGCTATGTGTTGAAGGAATGCCTTTCCTTTCGAAAAGATCATATCAAAACCTCTATCCTTAAGCATGGCAACCGATACCAAGTTATTCGTCAGTTCGGGTACATGCATAAAATTATTCAAGGTGAGTGGAGCCGCATGCTCCCTCTGGAAAGTAATAATTCCCACACCAGTAACACTATACTTACCCTCATCACCCATCTTGATATGCATCTTGAGATCTTTCTCCTCCAGTTCACTAAATAGCTCTTTGTCGCTAGTCATGTGGAAAGAAGCTCCACTGTCTAAGTACCAAACACTTACCATCATTGAAGACACCATGCATGTAATGAGGGAAAATTCCAATTCGAATTGGGAGGCCAAAGCCTCACCCGCCGCTCCTCCTGAGGACTTCTTCAATGGAAAATTTGTAGCAAAGTGTCCCATCTTGTGACAATGAAAGCATTTAACTTTCATCATGTATTTCTTCTTACTATTATCACTCAGGTTTGTTGTTGGGAAAAGTATCCAATACGGAATGACCCTATCCCACTCTAAGGGTGATAGTACCTCAGCAACAATCAAAGCAAAGCTATCTAAGATTTCTTCTTTATGAAAGTAAAATAGGGGAGAAAGAGATCCACTAACCGATGTCTTCCGCTAATGATTGATCCAATCTTCTCTCCTTGCTGCTTGCTCCCAGCTCCTTGCTCTTTCACTGGTCCAGCTACACCAAGATCCTGCAAAATGGCAAGAGAGGGAAACTACAAGAAGCATACATTCATAATTGATTCAAGGATTAGAATAAATCAAATACACAAGTATAACAATACATCATTGAGACACATGTATATAGAAGAACCTCAAATGCTTTATTAATGGAAGAAGTAAAGTTCAGGAAGTGATACAACCATAAGAGGCCCAATCCAGCATCACCTTCCCAGCAGAAAGAAATCTCCTCTTCAACTCCTTCAAAGCAAATCACCCAATAGTTCTAAACTCAAACCAACAACAATTCTTTACATTCACAAGATTCCAGCCTCCCTAGACCTCATGAGAGAGATCTATATATAGGAGTTTTGGAGAAAGGATGAGTCAGCTTGAGACTGGTCATGAAGCTGACTAGTGTCCTCTCTCACTTCAGTTATTCTTCAATTCTTGAGTCCACTTGGAGGTTCTTGCTTCCACTTGGAGATCTAGACCCTCTTACTCATCACCAGTCGAATTCCCTGATCCAAGTGTCATTTTGGAAGCTTCCTGGGCATTGACACCTTGAGGAATGACTGTGCCACATGTCCAAACTCACCCAGCGCAGGTAGCCTTCTTTGTAGTTGACATTCAACGCAGGTAGACAGTGGGGCAGTTGACATTCAGCGCAGATGCTCAGTGGAGCAGTTGACATGATCCAGAATTGCCTTGTTTTTGAGTGTTTTCAGGTGGAGAACTGTTATTCAGTGCTGTGGTTTGCTGGCCTTGTTCCTCTAGGGGTAGGAACAACATGTTTAGGGACTTTGGATCCCTTAGATTATGGACATTTCATGCTTCATGCTGTAAGGCACAAAAATGTCTATAACAGTTGCCCCCTAAAGTATGAGGTCGTTTATCGGGTGAAATGCTTTATCAGGAGGATCCGAAGTTCATTCAATCGCTGAGAGGTGACCTGTAATAAGATACAATACAATACATTATTTTTCATACTGCTTTCATGATCTAGCTGAGGCGGGCATTCCCATGCTCAACTTTATAAATACATTTTTCTGTACATAGAACAGACGATCGTCTGATGGTAGACTGATAATTCTCTGCTGAAATTATCATCCTTTGAGTAGGATGATCATCTGTTGCACATGTCAATGTCTTTATTTCCTGAATATATATCGCAGCCCGGATGGATGAAACTAGATCTGGGGTCTTCAAACTCGTTCGATCTTCACTCTAAGTACAAGTCGATCCATGTGAGAATTGCGCTGAAGTCGAACATGGAAAGACATCGCTTGATTACCGGTCAATGACGTAAACCGTTAACAAGCGCGAGAGGAGTCACCGATAATGATAATGACCCTCAAGGTACTGCAGTACAATTCACGTGGTGTGAATATAGGACTTGGCGTCGAACACCACACAAAATCTTCTGGTCGAAGGTCATTGATGTATACCTGTCGCCAGAAGTGAGAAACTTGCCATTGAGGCATGCAAGCTTCAAAGTACTGAGGGGGTTGTTCCTAGATCAACTCCTTGGATAATGAGCTGATGTCGACAAGGAGCGATCCGTCAAAGGAGGGCCTTAATGAATCCCACATCAGTGACACGGAACGGAGCTAATGATTTTAATGGAGCTGAAAACAATCTGTGAAATATGATTCAGGGTGGCGGTCATGAAAGGATGAAAGATGATGTATGGTAGTGGATGGGACACGGTTGACTCTTTCTGAACAACATCTCTTGAACATATAACGACACTGATGCGATGGATCGGTAGCATTACCCCAAATGTGGATGGTTTGGCGAGACCATGGTGATGAGTCCGGTGAATGAAACAACCCAACCCGATGCGGTACGGAGGAAAAGTGTCATGTTCAAGAGCGACTTGCTACCATTACAGCTTTGAGGTTCTCCCAATTTTTCCCCAGTCATTTCTGACCAGTACCTCTTTATTTTTGTCAAGCTTGAGGAGGATAACATATGCTTGTTCTATAACCTGCCCTTCGGGCAAGCCCATCGCTATGTTTTAACGAGCCTAGCGATAGGGAAACTCGTTCTCGTCTAAAGACAAGTTTGTCGCTATTTAATCATTTTAACGAGTCTAACGACAAGGAAAACTCGGTCCTTTTCATTTTTAGAGAGTCTGAAAAGGTACATAAAGTTAACTCCAAAATTCCTTTTTCGTCATCTAATCCCTTAAGTCCGAAAAAGTATAAAACAATACAAAAGGGATGAGTTTTCGATAACTTTAACGAGCCGAATAAAACAAGCGCTCGACCTTTTTGTGCAATAATCCCTCAGGTCCAAAAAGATTAAAATCTAGAGGAGGGATAGCTCTTCCGGTCCTTTAACGAGCTGGAAGGCCAAAACTCGGCAAACTTTTCATATTTTACGAGTCAGTTGAAAAGAGCTCAAAGAAGACTCGTCTTTTAAGGAATGAGTGATAAACAGGGATAGCAGTAGATTCCAGGTACAAGTTGGAATTTTCCAATCATGGCAGTGTCACAAGGATGGCTAGGTGAAATCACTCTTCGCAGCTGTTCCTCAAAATGGGTAAAAAATCATATGGAGGTGAACGATCGACCAAATGAAGGTGGAGGTGGCGGGTGCAAACACGACCATGGGTTTTTTATGGCTGATAAATTTATGATCACAACGGTTATTTACCGGGATAGGTTCTTTTTTTATTTAAAAATGAGCTTGAACTCTGGAGGAAACATTGCTCATTGCTTTTATTTATTTTTTAACGAGCATGAAGACCGCGTTAAAACTGCTCGGACCTTGCGTTTATTTTTTAATGAGCATGAATTTTATGCTAAAACTGCTCGTTTTATAGTCAAATTTTGATCTTTACCATACATAGCTTTTCTCTTTTCAAGGATAGTACTGCATTTCTCAATTGCTGCAACAAACTTTGTTAGAAATACATAAACATGAGATGAAAACCCTAATATTTCACTTTGAACCACGTAAAAAGCCATTAAAAAGTGTTTTTACCTCTCATTTTACCATTTCATTTGCATTTGGTTTGTTGGAGCTCTGGAGGTGCCTCTTCCCCCTTGATTTTCATCAGCTGGTTCCGGGAGATTCTGCAGACGATTTTCAGCGCCGTCTGGACCAGGTAGGAGCCAAACCCTAGCTCTTTCTTTTCATGGTTTCCTTTTTCAGTTTTGTGCCTGTTTCCCAGCTTTTCTGAGCCTCAGGGGTTTTGCCAGGGCGCCCTAACTTCAGCGCAGGTTTCCCATTCGAAACCTGCGTTGAATGTCAAGCTGCCTTAAGGCAGCCTGACCTTCAATGCAGGTGGGACACTCTCTGCCTGCGTTGGGCTCAGAAAACTGAGTTTTCAGCTCATTTTTTGATGAATTTTCGCCAGTTTTTCATCAAACTCAGGAACTTACTCCTTCTCTTGTTTGTTTTGCAGGGAACTTTGAACAAAATGTCCCTTACATGGCGAGAATGAGAACATGAAGAGGAGGACATGATTGCCCTCCATGACCCTGTCATGGTGAACGCGCTGCGGAACTGTGGCCTGCTGAAGTTTTTCCGTATCTCTAGCATGAGAGCACATATCACTTTGCTGCAGTATATGCTTGATGCTTGGGATCCCATTAACCAAGTATTCCAGATTAGGGGAAAATCTATCCCCTTGACCATAGAAGACATTTACTTCTTGACTGGATTGTCAAGGCGAGGTGCCCCCATTTCTTTGTCAGGTACAGCCCGGGGGACCGACTCCGTGAGAGATTATGTCCGCCAGTATTGCAGGGAAGGTTCCCAGCCGAGCAGAGACGACAAGGTTGTTATCCGTGAGATTACTGAAAGGTCTCTCAGGTCCATTCTGTATACCATTGGTAGGATGGCCGGTAGCGCAGCTCTACATGTTGCCAACAGATCTTATGTGCAGCACGCCTTGGAGTGTCTCCAACCGAAAGTATTCAACTGGTGTGATGCAGTACTTGTTCAGATGAAAAGTCAATTGACCAAGGTAAAGGACGGGAAACTGAAGAACTTTGGATTTGGTTCTATTCTGACTGCCTTCGCCTTGGAGAAAATCCCACTGATGCAGCCTCAGTATATTATACTCGATTTGCCTTCTCCAACCGAGCCACGTATGCAGAGGTGGGTCGATCACATGTCTAGGCATGCTGGTCAACCTCAGATTACTTTCACTGATGCCTTCTTCAGGTGGTTCGAGCGCCAGGAGATGGTCTTTTCCGAGTATCCATATGTGGGTATGGATTTCCGAGGTGATCCGGATTTGGTGCTACCGGATGGTGAACAGTGGGGCGCTATTGGTAAACTCTTTGACCATATCACTGTTTACTGTTTTTATTCATAATGTTTCTGTGCTTTATTCTATCAAGACTTTTAATCATACTCTTGGGTGCGTGCAGATGTTGGTCCTGTTCATCCAGCAGTTCGTCCGAGACCGCCAGTTGCTGCCCCGGCAGTGGAGCCTGCTAGGAGAGTTATTCTCCGCGACCTTGATGATACTAAGACCCTTACAGCTGTGCAGGAGCAGGTTGAGAGCCTTACTCTTGGCATTCCCGATGTGAGGATTGATGAGTTACCTCTACAGCTGCAGCGTCATACTACTGGTGTGCCTAGACGATGGACTCGTCTCTTGCGCATGATTGCACAGGCCATGACGTGCTATCATGAGCACCACTAGGCTAGGGTGCCCCCTAGCATCTTTTTGAGTTTTAGGTCATATGACCAATTTTGTCTTGGTTACAGAACATTATGTATGAACTATAAACAGCTTATATATATTTTGATTTTCGAGTTTTATTCTGGTTGAGTTATATGATCCATATGTACAATCATTGATGATGTGTCTCTTTTATAAATGTCGCAAATGTCTATCTAACACATAATTTGCTAATGAGTCGGTTAATGTGTTTAAGTTTCTGGAAATATGTTGATATTGAATTGAATCAAATTGTCTTTCCAAAATCTTAACCCTTAGGAACATGCGATAAATAGCTGGATTGCGAATGGAATATACACCATTGAGTTGTAGTATTACGAGCTGTGAGTCTAGCCTGACAGGAATGACCCTATCCCACTCTAAGGGTGATAGTACCTCAGCAACAATCAAAGCAAAGCTATCTAAGATTTCTTCTTTATGAAAGTAAAATAGGGGAGAAAGAGATCCACTAACCGATGTCCTTCGCTAATGGTTGATCCAATCTTCTCTCCTTGCTGCTTGCTCTTTCACTGGCCCAGCTACACCAAGATCCTGCAAAATGGCAAGAGAGGGAAACTACAAGAAGCATACATTCATAATTGATTCAAGGATTAGAATAAATCAAATACACAAGTATAACAATACATCATTGAGACACATGTATATAGAAGAACCTCAAATGCTTTATTAATGGAAGAAGTAAGGTTCAGGAAGTGATACAACCATAAGAGGCCCAATCCAGCATCACCTTCCCAGCAGAAAGAAATCTCCTCTTCACCTCCTTCAAAGCAAATCACCCAATAGTTCTAAACTCAAACCAACAGCAATTCTTTACATTCACAAGATTCTAGCCTCCCTAGACCTCATGAGAGAGATCTATATATAGGAGTTTTGCAGAAAGGATGAGTCAGCTTGAGGCTGGCATGAAGCTGACTAGTGTCCTCTCTCACTTCAGTTATTCTTCAGTTCTTGAGTCCACTTGGAGGTTCTTACATATGCCACGTGTGATGGCATCAGAGAGTAGTTCTATCAACGCGCTATACTCAGCGATGTTATTCGTTGATTGCCCAATACACACACCTCTGAAACTTACTAACTCGCCGCTTGGATCAAAAATGGCCCAGGCTGCGGAGGATAGGTTCCGCGAACTACGACTCACTCCGTCGGCATATCCAACACATGTCTCCAGAAGGTTCGACATCTGCCACAAATGAAAAAGGTGGATCACTCGGCCAGAACAAATACTTTAGCAAAAACAAAATACAACAAAAGCATGCAGGTTACTATTTAAGCATAGTAACGCTTGAGGTACAACCCGTTACGGGGCTGCGCCAGTGGAATTCCGTCATAATCCATTAACTCGTAGGCTCCTTTTGCTAATACCCTTTTAACAATATAGGGCCCCATCCACAAGGAATTAAATTTACCTGCTCCCAATTTATCGGATTCTTGGTCATAAAGCAAGACCAAATCACCTTCTGAGAAGACACGGGGTTTGACATTTTTGTCGAATTGAGCCTTGACTCGTTTCTTATGGGCTTCGTTAGCCAAAGCAGCATCACGACGGGTTTCATCCAATTGGATTAATTCCAAGAAACGAGCCTCTTCTTCTGAAGTTTCGGGGAGGAGATCAATTGCGAGTTTAAGCGACGAAATTTCGCACTGGATTGGCAAGACTGCGTCCAGGCCATACACCAATTGAAAAGGTGTGAACCCGGTTGCGTTCTTTGCCGACGTTCGGTAAGCCCACAAGGCTGAGTACAGGATTAGGTGCCACATTCTTTTATGAACCCCGATCATCCTTTGTAACATACGCTTCAGGACCTTGTTGATTGCTTCAACTTGTCCATTGGCCTGCGGATAATACGGGGTAGAGCTGTCGTGAGATAGCCCTAGCTTGGCAACTAATTCGACCATCATGTGATTGTGAAAATGCGATCCATGATCTGTAACTATAGCCTGTGGTATGCCGAACCTGGCGACTAAATGATTGAAAAAGAAAAGGGCAGCTGTTTCACCAGTGTTATCCAATGTAGGCATTGCCTCGGCCCATTTGGTAAAATAGTCAACAGCGACTATAATATACCCATGCCCCCCGGTCGAGGTGGGGTTACATTGCATGAAATCGATGCCCCACTTGGCAAAGGGCCCAACAGCAACTATCGGCTGTAAAGGCGCGGGTGGTCTTCTGGTTTTGCTATCAAAAATTTGACAAGCATGGCAACTTCTGACTGCGGTTATGCAATCTTTGAACATGGTTGGCCAAAAGTATCCTGCTCGTAAGATTTTTTGTGCTGTTGCATATCCAGATTGATGCCCCCCACACGCGCCTGAATGACACTCATTCAGGGCTTTTTTGGCCTCCTCATGGGTAAGGCACCTCCTCAGAACTGTGTCGATACCACGACGGTAAAGTGTATCACCGACGATCATGTAGTCTTTCGATTGGTATCGTATACGTTTTTGTTCAGAGTGAGAGGTGTTAGGCCTGAATTTTTGGGTTTGGAGATAAAATATGATATCTCCATACCACTCATCGCTTGTAGATATCAGAAACAAACTTTCGTCCACGATTGACTCTTCTGATGTTTCATCGTTGGACGACGATGGGAGATCACACAATAATTCTGCGAAAACTAGAGCTTTCTTTGATTTGGATTTTACAAATTCCAGATCAAACTCTTGAAGGATCGCTATCCATTTTGAATATTTGCCCCCCAGCAACTGTCGTGACAGTATATAAGTCATGGGGTTGCAATCTGACAAGATGGTAGTTTTCCGAAAGAGGACATAATGTCGAAACCTTTGAATCGCTTGAACAGCTACAAGCGCTAGTTTTTCAACATAAGAATATTTACTTTCTGTATCATTTAAGTTTTTACTTAAATAATAGATAGGATGTTCAATTCCATCGACTTCTTGAACTAAAACCATCGCAATGGTCGTATCCGCTGCAGCCAGATACAGGTTAAAATCTCTTTGATAGTCTGGGGCGTACATTAATGATGCTTTTACTAGACACTCTTTCAGAGCATCAAAGGAAGCTTGCGCCACTTGGTCCCAGACGAAAGGTACATCCTTTTTCAAAAGATGAGTATAAACTTTAGCAAGTTCTGCGTAATTTGGAATGAACCTCCTCAGAAAGTTCGCTTTCCCTTGGAGTTTCTGAATCTGAAGCAAATTTGAAGGTGGAGGCAAATTAATGATTGCCTTAACCTTGCAGGGGTCGAGACGAATCCCATCCTTAGAGACTACAAAGCCAAGTAAACGACCAGAACCGACACAAAACACACATTTGTGTGGATTGAGTCTTATCTTGTAGTGTCGGCAACGTAGAAATATCGCTCTTAAATGCCGCGCATGATCAGTACGCTTTCGCGAATGAGCTGGAAGGTCGTCGAGATAAGGTTGAACGATGTTCTTGATGTCGTGGAAGGCATAATTCATTGCCCTATGAAATGTCACCCCTGCGTTCTTTAAACCAAAGGGTAATTTTCGATAAGCGAATGTGCCCCACGGACAAATAAATGCAGTCTTTGACTAGTCCTGTGGGCGGATATTTATTTGATTATACCCGGAAAATCCATCCATAAATGAAAAGATTTCACATCCGCGCATTCATCAATTATCTGGTCGATGAAGGGTGTAGGGTAGTTGTCCTTTGGACAAGCTTGGTTTACATCCCTATAATCGACACACACTCTAATCGTCCCTTGTTTCTTCATAACAGGGACAATATTTGATACCCAATCGGTTAGAGGAACCGGGTAGATGAATCCAGCATGGAGAAGTTTTTCAACTTCTGCCTTAATGGCAGCGGCTTTCTTGGGGTGCACCTGCCGAAGCCGTTGTCTTACTGGTTTGACATCAGGATACATTTTAATTTCATGTTCAACGATATTCGAGTCAATGCCTGGCATTTCATCATATGACCAAGCAAAGACATCTCTAAATTCGCGAAAAAGAGCGTTATATATTTCCAGTTCTGAAGGGGAACAACCTTTGCCGACATAAATGTTCTCTACAACATTTGTTTTAGTCGAGATATTTATGGCTATAGTCTCTTCAATATTGGATAAATTTCGACCGGAATCCACCGTATTTACAGTATTTGTTAGAAATTCAAAAACTGAAGGGTGATAAAGGTCACGTTGAGTATCTTCTTCATATTTCGGAAGAAGGGAATGATGGTGGTGATCATTCCATGGTGCCCCCCCAATCAACATTGATTGTAAGATTCCTTCGTCAGTCCCATGTACTTTCGACCAAGGATCCAATGGGGTACCATATTCTCTAGACCTATCTACCCAAACGCTTGACGAGCGTTGATTTGGGTTCGCCTCCCATGCTTGAAACATTGATTGCTACAATATTTCTAAAGGGCTTGGGGGCAAAACAATCGCATGATCCATGTCGACCTTGTCTTTTGCGACTTTCGTGGAAGATATCATGTTGCAGGTTGCTACAAACGGTATATTTCCCATATAAATAGGAGGTGGTAGCGTGAAAGTTCCCATCAATGTGGGGTCTTTCAATAATCCTATTCCGATATCTTGAATTGAATGGTTGCTTTCATGGATCATGGGAATGCTTCCTGTAACTTGTGAACCATTAGGGAGGAAGTTCTGTTGGTCGACGACCGTAATCCCTCCTTCAAACGAGAATGCGATCTTCCTAAAATAAGTCGACACGACAGCTGCCATGGCATAGATCCATGGTCTACCCAGTAGGATGTTGTAGTCAAGATTTCCATCGATGACCTCAACATCAATTTCTACTGTTTTTCCTCCCAACTCGATCTTCAAGTTATTAAGGATACCATACGGGGTATAAGTCCTTCCGTCGAAAGCTTTTAATGTTGTCGAAGATCGCGACAAGGTTGGAGATCCTAATGTTTTCCAGCAACTCATCGACATAATACATGTAGATGCTCCCTCATCAATAATTGTTCTGTGAACAGTTTTGTTGAGGGCTTTCACTTGAATAAGGAAAGCTAGCTGAGCTGGTAACTGAGGATCGTATCCCTTGTGATCAAAGGATACAAGATTGGAATCCTTAGGATCAACCCCACCAATAGCTGATAACAATGCCTGCCTTTGGGATGGACAATTTTGTAATACTTCAAGAGTCGACATAGCGGATGGCGATTGGGCCAAATCTTCTACTATGTTATAATGCTGCGCCGCTCTGGCGCGAGGATTAAACGTCGACTTGTGTACTACTCCCTTTGGCGGTTTTATTGTTAATTCAGGAATTATGGGTGGGACAACTTCGGTTGAAGTTGTTGTCGAACTACTTGGTTGATCTTTACCTTTGTCGTTTGACAGTTGCGGATTCCCGTAATCTTTGTTCCTTGTCGAAATCAAAGCATCATTCTGCTGTTTTGAGACCGACAACATAAGTACTTGCGACGGGGAAGCATTTCCACTATCAACCATATTTTGACCTGGGTTAAGAAATGGATCAGTTAACACAGCTGATGTTTGGGAACTTTTAAAGAACCTCTTTAACTCAGCTTTGAACGGGCAATTCTTTGTGTAATGATCCTCATCATCACATATTTGACATGGATAATTTTGTTTCCCTTTCCCAGGAGGGTTTGAAGAATTTTTCCCAGGAGATGACTCGCCCTGTTTCTTCTTCTTCCCTTTGTTTTGCTTCTTCTTGCTTCCTGGTTGATTGGTTTCTTTGCCCTTATCTGTTGATACGACATTTACTTCCGAAGCAAGAATCTCTTCTTTCGCATTTTGATCCGAATTCTTACGGGCTTTCTTTGACGAAGCCTTTATCCATTTCGCGTTTGCCGTGCCAATCACACCATCACCGGCATGAGAGTCACTATTGGATTTAGGAGGGGGAGGAATTGAAAATTCCGGTCTAGGAGCGTCAGGTATTTTGTCGTAGAGCGTGCCGGACTGAGTATATACTAAGTCTAGATATTGAGCACGAGCAATGACTTGCTCCTCTGTTACGACTCCCCCCTTGGCCACATCTTCCGTTATAGCCAGAAGTAACGACTTGATAAACCATTCAGCTAATAGCTGATCGGGAACGTACGTTTTTACCATCCTTCGACGACGACGCCACTCATGTATATGATCAGATATGTGAGTAGCTGTTGTCTGTTTGAAGTTGGTTAATATTTCAGTTCCCGTTTCATACCTTATCGGTAATTGAAAATGGGTTAAGAAAGTCGTGGCTAGGGAGCTAAAATTGTCGAAAGAGGCTCTAGGTAATTCAATATACCATTTAGCCGCTGGACCTGTCAATGTCCTCTGAAAAAGGCGAAGCCTTATCGAATCGTCGTTCAGGGTGTTCGATGAACACCACAGATGGAAAGTCATCACGTGATTCGATGGGTCTTCACCTGGATTTCCATTGAATTTAGGAATGTCAGATGGAAGTTTGTGAGGAATCGCTGGCCACCAAGGGGCATAAGCAATCAGATCATTGGTTAACCGGTGTAAATCGGGTAACTCTAAAGTTGCCACGAATGGTAACTGTTGATTCAGGTTAGGCGAAGCATAACCAGGGTACGATGGAATCGCTTGAGCAGTGGGCCTTTGCATACCAGCATAATGTAATTGATGTTGGTATGACTGATACGGTTGGTGGACTTGACCACTGTAAAGTGGTTGGTTTTGACCGTTTTGGATATACGGTTGTCCACTGTTCGCAAAGATCTGCTGCTCAGAACCTTGGTACACCTGCTGGAATTGTGGTTGTTGGTATTGCACTAGCCACGGTTGTGAAGCCATGTTCTGTTGTGCTATGCTAACCGTTGGACCAAGGTGTGGGGTAATTGTACCTGTTTGGACCTGTGTCGCCCCACCAGTTGGCGATTGTGGTTGTGACCCATGGTCAAGTGGCTGTTGCATTATAACCTGAGAAATCCGAGGTTGACATGCAACAGGTATCGCTTGAACTTGTGACACTGTTACAATAGCCGGTGTGGTTGGGATGTTCGTCATAGGTACACACTGTTGCATAGAATATACAACCCTTGGTTGTTGAGGTAGCATAGGTACCCAACTACTTGATGCAATTCCAGTATAACCTGAATACTGTTGTGAACTCCCGTATGGGTACCCTCCCGGAGGGGGTAATGAAAGGGCATACTGCCCCCCATACGGTAGCAATCCGGAACTCAAGGGGATTGATTGTCCTTGGGGATCGGATTGCCCAAATTGACCTCCAAATGGATCAATTTGGCGAGTCTCAACATAAGAGTTGCCGGGTATTACTCCGGATGAACAAACTGGAACAGACCATACTGTCGAAATAGTCCCTTGGTGGACTCCTTCTAGCGGTTGTGAGCTAGTTGGGACAGATGGTATGCCGACAAACATTGTTGGAGTGACGGTAGGGGCTTCTGCTGTTGCTGTGTCATTCGACACAGTCCTAGATGATGACGGTTGTTCAAACATTTTAAGTCTATCCAATAGATTGCCTAGCGATTCTACAGGAACCTCCACTTGTGGTGGATTAACCTCTGATGAAGGAAATAGAGTGACCCCGACTCCAAAATGGGTTGGAGTACTTGCTTGCGGATCCTCTGCGATTTCCTCTATCGCAATCAAACCCGGTGGAAGAGGAAGACCGTCAGGTCCGTAAAATATTTCTGGTGCCGAAGAAGTGGTTGTTTCGACAGCGACAGTTGTTTGAGGAACAAAACTTTCTGGACAGGTTACAGATGGAACTGGTTCAGTTACACAAGTATTTTCCCCCAGACTAGGATCAGTATTACTTTCCTTCTGTGGCTGTTGAACTTCTTCTATAGAGGCAGGGTTTCTAGAAATCTTTGGAGTAACCGGAACCTCAGATGTAGTTGGAACACTTGTTCTAACTTTGATAGGAGATTTTGAACTGGTTAAACGAGTTCGCTTTGTCCGTACTGTTTTCGATTCTGGAGACAAAGATGGTTGACTCGTAAGCCTCCGCGAACGACGGGGTTTCAATTGACTTTCTTCCACGATTGCGGATTATTCGATCAACCAAAATATTAAAAGGGGAAATTTGTGTTTCCGAATTGAATGAATTTTATTAGACGCTTTTAGACACAACTTGCTTTTTCACTTTTTAAGAGTCGAGAAAAAGCTAAAGATGACTCTAGTCTCCTTCGATGTTTTAACGAGCCCGAAGTGACAAATGCTCAGATGGACTTTTTCAGTTATAGAGTTTGAAAAAGGCCAAAAGAAACTACTCTGGAGTTCTAGGTAGAGGGTGTGCCAAACTTTTCGCAAAACCACAGAATACGTTTTACGGTACGGGTGGTCAATCTTCGTGAATGCTGTGTTCACTGCATTGCGATCAGTAGGGCGGCCGACACGGCTTCCTATGGATAAAGGCTTTGTTCCTATAGGGGTCTCCCAATATATACGCGACGGTACGTGGGAGCACAAGTCCGTATTAGTGCCACCGACTCTCAGGAGGAATCACCCACCTTCTTCGAGATCGACAGTCACTATGTTTAACGACGCCGGAACACGTCTCTACCTAGACCTCTATGTGTTTGCGTTATGTTTCAAAGCGTTGTTAGGTTCATTCAATATATTTTAAGTTGATCTTCTTAAAGTTTGCCTTTCAAGGTTCACCACGAGATGTATGATACAAATTCCTAAATGCAGTCTAAGATGATAAGCAAGCTTTATAATCTTTCAACTTATGAAAATCTTAACTACTGAGGGAAAAGAAAGACATCATCTTTTCACACAGATCATAGAGCACACACTAATGCACTTTTTCCTAAATCAACATGAAAACTTATCAAATGCAAAATGCACAATGCAGGTATTTCTTTTCTCTTTCTTAATGTTGGTGTACTACAAAAAGAAAGCTGTTGTATAACTTTGAATTCAATTTCAAGTGAAAGCAAACAAGCTTTTGTCCAAAATCAAAAGACACCTTAAGATCTACTTGTTTCAACACTAGAAATACATAAATTCAAACCATATGACGAAAGCAAAAGCTCAATCAGCTATGAACAACAAACAAACTAACTCTTAAGATCAAAACGACACTTATCACAGGTCTAGATCTAAGAGGCCACAACAAGACTAGTTCACTTTCGTTATGGGAAACTGCAACTGATGTAAGAAATACACAAAGAACAAATACAGTTTCTTTATACAACCGAGGCGGAATAGTGGCAAAGAAAGGTGGTTTCAGATAGGTACATTGACTGATAACAGGCTGCAAAACAGGGATGAAAACAGGGCAACAGAAAGCAAGGAACCCTAGTTGCACTAGGCCACACTGGTTCAGCGCAGGTAGAACACTGTCAGTTTGACATTCAGCGCAGGTAGCCCCTTCGGGACCTGCGATGAAATGCAGACTGCCTTCATAGTGCCTGCAATGAAGAGAGAAACTCTCGTTTATCTTGGTTTCCGGGTTACAGATTGCTCAAAAATCAACAGTTTTTGGCCAAATCAAAGCTACCAATCAAGTACACACTAAAGGATGAAAAGGAGGATGAAAAGCTATCACTAAGAGCTATTCAGAGTCCTTGTGGATCAGCTCTTCAAATCATAAACATGCCCAGAAACTGAGCTAGAGTAGCTGCCCTCTACTTTGCATTTGAAAGATCCAAATGCAGTTCGATTCGGTACTCCCTGTGTTTAGGAAATGAATAGCAAAAACACAAACAACCAACAAGATACGATCCCCAGTGGAGTCGCCAATTTGTTGTTGGGAAAAGTATCCAATACGGAATGACCCTATCCCACTCTAAGGGTGATAGTACCTCAGCAACAATCAAAGCAAAGCTATCTAAGATTTCTTCTTTATGAAAGTAAAATAGGGGAGAAAGAGATCCACTAACCGATGTCTTCCGCTAATGATTGATCCAATCTTCTCTCCTTGCCGCTTGCTCCCAGCTCCTTGCTCTTTCACTGGTCCAGCTACACCAAGATCCTGCAAAATGGCAAGAGAGGGAAACTACAAGAAGCATACATTCATAATTGATTCAAGGATTAGAATAAATCAAATACACAAGTATAACAATACATCATTGAGACACATGCATATAGAAGAACCTCAAATGCTTTATTAATGGAAGAAGTAAAGTTCAGGAAGTGATACAACCATAAGAGGCCCAATCCAGCATCACCTTCCCAGCAGAAAGAAATCTCCTCTTCACCTCCTTCAAAGCAAATCACCCAATAGTTCTAAACTCAAACCAACAACAATTCTTTACATTCACAAGATTCCAGCCTCCCTAGACCTCATGAGAGAGATCTATATATAGGAGTTTTGGAGAAAGGATGAGTTAGCTTGAGACTGGTCATGAAGCTGACTAGTGTCCTCTCTCACTTCAGTTATTCTTCAGTTCTTGAGTCCACTTGGAGGTTCTTTCTTCCACTTGGAGATCTAGACCCTCTTACTCATCACCAGTCGAATTCCCTGATCCAAGTGTCATTTTGGAAGCTTCCTGGGCATTGACACCTTGAGGAATGACTGTGCCACATGTCCAAACTCGCCCAGCGCAGGTAGCCTTCTTTGTAGTTGACATTCAACGTAGGTAGACAGTGGGGCAGTTGACATTCAGCGCAGATGCTCAGTGGAGCAGTTGACATGATCCAGAATTGCCTTGTTTTTGAGTGTTTTCAGGTGGAGAACTGTTATTCAGTGCTGTGGTTTGCTGGCCTTGTTCCTCTAGGGGTAGGAACAACATGTTTAGGGACTTTGGATCCCTTAGATTATGGACATTTCATGCTTCATGCTGTAAGGCACAAAAATGTCTATAACAAGGTTGTTCCCTGCCTCCTGAAGGGAATACGACCGAGGTAACCACTAACCAATCTTTTAGCTGCAGGTTGTAGCCTACCTGCAACTAGAGAGGGCTCTCTCTTTGTAATTTAACTTTGTTTTGAAGTATTTTAGGCTAGTTATGATGCATAGAGTTTGGTTTTTAGTTTGTTGGATGGCGATCTTAAATAAAGCTGGGATGCAAATCAAAAACAGTTTATACCATTGGGAAATGGGGTCAATGATGATGTACTACTGAAAGTGTTTCTTTGGTAAAGGGCAATGCTACAGAGCAAGATAATCAGTATTGGAACAGTTTTTAGATCTGGAAGTTCATGGAATGTAAGCCAGTGGATGAAGGGCAATCAAGAATCCTTGATCATGCTGGCACAGGGAAGGTGCTTGAATATTATCAAGGAGCAGTTAAGAATTCCTAAATAGTATTCAAAATGAAAGAATTAGTGAAAACATGAGCAGCTAAGAATTCCTATTTATGACTAATTCTTAAGAAAACATAATTAGTAGTAGAGATTGAACACAAAGTGTAATTAAACAAATTCTGGGCTATTCTTTTTCTCTGTTACTAAGATCATGAAACATGTATGAAATTTGCAAACATAGAAAACATAAACGCAGGTTAGAGCAACTTATTGATCCATAGAAAGACACAGGAATTCTGTAGCGGTTCCCAGAACACTAAATCCACATTCAGACGGTCCAACAACAATGAACTTCAACAACCTTTGTATTAGACAGTCTCAAAATTTACAGCGCAGTCTAGAGAGAAAATCACCAACCCCAAATACATTTTATGGGGAGGTCTTTATACAAAAATGAGATACAAAATATCTTGTAGATAAGTCTTCATGCAATAAATTCCTTCACCAACTCTTCAGAAGAAGTAAATAGGAGAAATAAATGCCACAATAAATGTTGTGCTAGCTGTCCAATTTGTCAGAGATATTTGACTTTCTAGACTAAGTGAGTCGGCTGATGGCTGCGTCTTTATTCTGCGTTTCCTGCGTTTGCTGTCTTGCTGTGTCATCAGTGCTTGATTTTTTCATTAATGAGTTGCAGTCACAATTTGGCTTCTTCTTTCTGCTATTTTTACTTTTTTGATAGGTGGCCCATGTCTTTGAATTTGCTGACCTGTAGCTGACCCAAAAAGAGGAAACAGAAACAAAATCACCTTGGTAAAATTTCCAGCATTCTCTGCCACCAGTCTTTTGTAGGCAACTGATGTCTTTGTATTTTTATCCGTGTTTCATCAGCTTCAGTATATCTATAAAAGTTGGGCTGGACCTTAAAAAGGTGATTTATCTCATGTTCAATGTAGAATAGATTTTCTAATTTATCATAAAGACTCTGTCCAAAGGGAGGCCCTGTTTCTTCTGAGGTGCTTGAGGATGCTGTAATTTTATTAGCAACATAATTATTCACCCTGTTGGCATACTGTTCATGTGTTAGCAGCCTTCCACTGCTGGTTAATAAGCTGGGTAGTCCTTTGCTCTATAATGTTGCAAACTTTATTTTGAAGTCATTTATTTCTGCCTGCATTTCTTGACATTTTCTTTCTAGAGTCTGTACAAAATTTCTTAAGGTCAGCACCTTCTTCACTATCAAAATAGTATCTGTCCGGTTTCTGATATCTAGGGCCGCCAGCTGCTCTTTAGTATGAGTGTTCAAAAATTGAATCATCCTATTGGCTTGCTCAGGCATATTTCCCAATGATGCTCTAGCCTTTTGACTGTCAAATTGAGCTTGGCCTACCAATTCTATCTGCTCATTCATAGTCTGGATTGATTGCCATTGGTCAGTGATAGATTGGCCAATCTTGGCCCATAATATTTTCTTGATTTCAGCCAGAGTTCTATCTAGAGTAAGCTCTTTTTCTAAGGACTTTATTTTATTGTCCAGGGCCTTTATTTCCCTTGTTTTCTCAGCCACTGTTACCTTGGACTTGTCATAGCTTACTTCAAGTTTGGCCAACTTTTCCTTGGCCTCTTTCAGCTCTGTCATTTGGACTTCTAGCTCTTTGACTGCTTTCATCATTTCTTCCATACTCAAGCTAGATTCTGGTGTTGTTGTTGCTGCTGCTTCTGAAGCATCCGTGGTCGATGTACCTGTTGTTGATGCTGGAATGACAGGAGGAATTGCTAATGCTGCTGTAGGAAGGGCAGTGGGGACTGTTGGAGCTGTTACCGGTGGCTGGGAGGTTGACTCTCCCTGCTTGCTTTGCAATGCTTTCTCCAACTCTTCCTCCATTTGAATTATCCTTTGATTCATCCTCATGAGCAAATCCATTGTATCTTCACCTTCTTTCTCTTGCACAAGTTCTGTAGTTTGAGGGTGCATGGTTGCAGGTAGCCTTAGCTGCTTTCTAAGTGCAGCAATATCTTCTTCCTTTTTTCTTATGAGGGCTTTGATGCCCTTGGCATCCTTAGGATGATGGCCTAGTTCCATAATAATTTCCTCCAATGTCTTTATTCTGTTGTCTTTGGCCAATGAAGACATTATCTCCAAATCTAATTGAGTATTTGTATTTTTCAATGATTCTTTCAATTGGTGGGCCAGCATTGCCTTGTCTGCTAGAGTAGCATAGACCATTTCACCTGTCTTCTTGTGTAGCTCAATTTGGTCCATCGGGTGTATGTCCTTGGCGATGACCTCTAAGTTTGTCTTTATGTAATCTATAGCTGTTTGTGGCTGTGGTATCTTCGGTTTGAAATGACTTAAGATCGTTTTCTCCTCCTTAATATAATAAGTTGCCATTAATCTCTGCTGTTTGGAGGGTGTTGTCTTCAGAAATTGATCATACAATTGTATTCTCAATAGCTCATTTTGGGCCTTGATTTCCATAAAAGTTCCTTTAATGCCAGATGGTTGTGCACCTTGCTGCCTTGAGGAGGACACCTCCATACCATGTTGCCTCTTTGTTTCCTGTCTTTGGGAGCTGATGGATGCTTGCTGACTGGTTTCCCTCTCCCTCCTTGGGCTCTCTATGACTTCTTCACTAATTTCCTCTTCAATTTGAGGATCTATTCTTTGCCTTTTGGCCTCTGGCTGCTGTGTTGAGCCACTAGCAGGTGTAGTTTCTTCCCTATCCCACTTCTTGCCTCTTTCCTCATTGAGAGGAGTCTGTAAAGATGGTATCTATGGAGCCTCTGTCTGTAGTGGAGGGGTTTTCCCTTGACTCTGTTCCGTTGAAGTAGTTGGTTGTTCTGTCATTGTTTCTTGCTCTGCATCAACTACCTCCTTGCCCTTTGCTGTCCCTGTTGCTGGTGTAGACCTTTCTTGGGCAGCTTGTGGAGCAGCAGCTGATGTGCCTTCTCCAACTTGCTTTGGCAGTTTGAATGTCACCTGCTCAAAAGAATCCAAGTCAAGAGTCTTTTCCAAATCTTTTACATTTTGCTCCATTATTTCTTCTTGGGTGAATTCTTCAACTAGTGTCCCTGCCACCCACTCATCTTGGTTGGCAAATTGTTCAATCTGTGGGATTTTGCAATGTTCATAGGCTGACAGCCTATATTTTATTTTTCTGGCATTGATAAAACCATTTGGGTCATAAGGTACCCACCAAAAACTTCTTTTTAACCTAAATTTCTCCCCCAATATTTGATCAACATCTTGCCATCCTTCTTTTTTGTTCATGACAAAGGGGCCTAGTTGGTCTTTGAATTTCAACTGAGCCTTTTTCTTGGTGCTATGAAAATGAGTTAAATCAAAGTTGATAAATTTCCTGTAATATTCTAAGGCAAATAGTCTCATTGGCACATATCTTGGTAGCCTGTAGGGACAGAGCTCACAACCATATATCCTAATGACGATGTGATTCTGGTAAAAGTACCAATCACCTATTTTGTAGTTCTTTGAAAGCTGCAATATTTTCTGCATGTCATAGGATAGCCTAGCAGGAGGAGTTCTCATCAGGATACAAGAGACTGGATAGACAAACAGGTCAATGAACTCACAGTAAGAGTAGGGAGAGTTGTGGACTTCATGAAAGACCGAGGTCCAAAAAATCACAGACCTCTTTTCTCCTTTGGAGTCCAATCTTTTGATGGGGCATTGGAAACAATCTGGCTGATAATACATGAATAGATGATAGATGTAAGATGAGTATTTGAAGACTCCCTCCCTATCCAGTTTCAACAGTTGGTCATGTATCTTCTTAGCAATGAATTTGGCATAGTTGTATTTGACAGCAGGGGGCTGTCCTGGGGTAAATGCAGACAGCAAGACCAATATAGTATGATCAATATGTTCACTTGTCTTGAAGCCCTGTACATAAGATATCATATCTACTAGTAGTTTGCCCACTTCATTGAAACATACATAGAGAAAAGGAGGTGGCCCTGTAGGTTGGCGGTCTGCTCTCATGAATACTTTGGCAATTCGGGCTATCTTTGAGCTGGAGAGTTTAGGACCTTCATCAAGCAGGAATTTCATAGAGAGGGACTAGAAGCTGAGTTTGCTTGAAGTTTAGAATTTTATTGATGGAGTTAGGAGTTATATGGAAGAGGATGCTCCCAGATGGAGACTTGACTGCCCTTTGAGTTGGGTCATAGTTTTCACAGCAGAGGCGAATTATTTCAGGGAAGACATTGACAGAAGGGAGGAAGTATATAGGCAAATTTGATTCCCAAATGCCATAAATGTCACTGTTGTTCAAATAATTGTTTCTCAACTCACAGAAAATCTGTAGGTGGTTTCTGTCACCAACCAAGTCTTGAATTAAGTGATCCCTATTAGCCAAAGGTAATGCTTCTAGTTCCTTGTGAGGTGCATTGAGAGGAGTGATATTCAAGGTTGCTGGAGTGGCCATCTTTAACTTCTCTGTGTTTGTAATCTGGAATTTGGATTTGTGCAACAACTGAATAGTGAAAACTGCCTCTGAGGCTTTGTCAGGGAACTGGCAGACTAAACTTTGATATAAAAACGGGTTTACCGGATAAAGCTCACAGGAAGGACAAAGTGTGCATAGTTAAATTGGCAGGCTGGATATACAGAGGAAATGGTGTTCTTTGCAGATCAAATGAACTTAATGCATGGGCAGTTTGGAGACTCTGCCGGTGGAAGTGGGCTCGATGTGTGTTTTAATGGTAAATCTGCGGAGGAGGGCAAAGTTTTTCGGTTTGCTTTTGAACAATGGCTCACCTAATGAATTAAAAGGTGGTGATTCACAGGCAGGAGTGCGTTTTAGTTTGAATTGTAGTTCCACAGTTGATTTCAAATGGAAAAATTTCTAAAAACAGGGTTTACGGGCGAACAATGGGTAAATACCTGTTCTTAGAGGCGACTAGTACAAATTGCAGGTAGAATGCTGAACTGGGGGGCCGAGTTTGTAGGATGAACTCGTCTGGTTGGCTAATTGGAGTTCTGGAGGCGAATTCGTCGTAAATGGCATGCACGTTCTCCGCAGGCGCACAAATAGAAAATAAACAAAAACCGTCGTTTTCACGACTTTTAACAAAATTTGGACATTTTAGCGCTTTTTTATGATGACGTCATCATGACGTATTTTTGGCGTGTAGCGGGTACGGAGGATGACGTGGCAGCTGACGTGTATGGTGACGTGGCGCATGACACGGTGGCCAGGTGGTGATGTCAGCGGTGCAGAGCAGTGGCGGGCAACGTGGACACGACGTCATCGAGTGACGTGGACTTGACATCAGGGGGCAGGTGGCGGGTGGTAAGTGGTTTTCCCCGCATTGCCTTTGGCCCAGGGTGGTTTTGTAGGAGGGGGCTCTGATCACGCTGGGAAGCCGACGCGTGGCAGGGGTATGGTAGTAATACCGCCCATCCCCCGGACACTAACTTCCGGCAGATCGGGGGCTCCGATATTTCTGCCAGCCGTTGGATGTTGGGCGCAGGATCGGACGGTCGACGGGCGATGATAGGTGGCAGACAGTTTATGATACAAGACCTGCCGAATATTTTAATGTTTTTAATATTCATGGGGTATAGAACCTTGGGTTATGGGTTTTATGCGAGCGACCACGGTTATTCGTTTAACGAAATGTTAAAACAAATCGCAATATACATGTGCGCCGGGGTTAATGCATGGTTTTTAGGTGGAGGGTTTAAGTGCGGTTATTAATTTGACCAGATGTTAAATTAACCCTTAATGGATTATGAACGCGGGAGGGTTATTACTAAGGTCCCGGATGGACTTAATAATTCTCGAACTTTTTTATATGGCTATAGTTGCCAAGGGTGGGAATAATAAATACTTTTTGGGCTTTTATATATTTTTTGTAAAATAGGGGCGGGGATATTGATAAAGGAGCTATATAATAAGTTAAGATGTCAATGTGAATATATGGAATGAAATTGGATGAAATAAATGCTAAGTCTATAGAGTGAAAACTTAGGCATAGGGAAATGAAAGGAGTATGGAATGATCATTTTTACACAAGAAATGTGGCTTCTTTTAATTAAGTAAACTCAAAGTTTAACTTGGCATTTCTCATAAAATGAAGTGAAACAGGACTATTGGGCAGATCCCAAGGTCCTTGAGGGGATGTTAGTAAATGATTTCTGGGGGAATGATAGGAGAAATTTTGTCGGGTGGATGAATCATTCTTGCAGACAAGACCGATCTCCCTAGTACCTATGGATATCTAGCGACAAGCAAACCAAACAAATTCTATCTTTCTCTAAATATGCAATTTATAAATAAAGGCCAACAGGTGTTTTAGGCCTACCTCAGGTCCAGTGCTAGTTTGTGGAAGCCATGCTCCGTTTGTCCAAATGAGCTCCCTTTTAAAGAATCTGCAAACACAAACAAGCACACATATTAAATAGCACCTTCATAGCCAATATAATAAACCATACTTATCATGATGATCAAGGAATTCATGAAATAAACCATAGAAGACAATTTATTGAGAAAAATGAATTTGATTGTATTAACTTTAATCAAAGAAGAACTTTACAACCTTGGTGCCTTGATGCTGTACAAGCTCCTCACAGGGTCCAGCAAGAATCTCCTCTACTTTGACAAGTTTCACTCTCTTCCCAAAGAAGCCAAAAGGTATGTAATCTCTCCTCTCAAGCTTAACTAGGAAGTCTCAATTCCAACAACATTTACCCTAAAAAATGTTCAGCTTTCAACCTCTCTAGCAACCAGCCCAATGCCTTAATTTATAATGCAGAGGAGGGAAGTTACTAGGTCCACCTTCAAAGGGATAAACTCCTCTCATCAAGGGGTTAGCTCCTTTAGTTATGGGATGCATGAACCACCTAGGTGCGAACCAACCATGTCAAGATTCCTTCTAGAAGCGTCCAGAATTAACCCAAAGTGAGTTTTTAAGAATAAACTTGCGCCTTTTTGACTTTCACGGGGGTCCGCACCCACTCCTTTAGAGACAAAGCAGGCAGGTCCGCAGGTAACATGACCAAGGGGTGTGGGACCGTAGGTAATGGTAAGAGAAAGTGCGGAACCAGAGTTTTATAGATTTTTAAAGACTTTCTCTCATTTTTAAAGCTTGACATGAAGAGCTGAGGTTTGAGACTTGCAAAGGAGGACAATATGAGTGGTGATAGACTCACACTGACTGCAGAAAGTCATGGTGACAATATTTTTTGTAACACATCTGACACAGGTTCAGGTAGAGAATATGCTTCTAATAATGCATTGTTGGCATTATCTTAGAAGATCTCAGTGCAGATTTTGTTTCAGGTGGAACAGGTTCAAGGGGAGAACATGGTTGCTGGTCTAGATGTTGATTGACAGATGCTGCTGATGATAGTTGCTGATGACTATCATGGTCTTGTTTAAGATATTTGGTCTCTGTTATATATGTCATGTATATCTTTTAATGTAACGGTCATGAAAAAGACCTAATTTGTAACCCCACTATGCATGGGATGGATGATGTAATGTTTCTTGTTTTTGTCATGTATAAACAATTGATATATCCCCACTTGGTTGGGTGGATGAGTCAAATTTGGTATATCCCCACTTGGTTGGGAGATGGATGTATGTATGAGTCATTGGTGATAGGAAGGTCATTTGTGATGCATGTATAGAGTCATGTTCTTCTTTTAGAACATCTTTTTGCAGACTTTGCTTATGCTCAGGGGGAGCATGGACTTGATCAGGGGACCTCAATCAACACACTTCAGCATATTAGAAAATTCAGCATGCACTCAGGGGGAGCATGACCCTTTGCCCTTGATGTCAAAGGGGGAGAATGACTTGGTGTGGTTGTTGTTGCCATCAAGTCCAAAGGGGGAGATTATTGGCATTATGATGTATGTGTTGTACTTGATGGCAACCCACTTGTAGCATAATAACTCACTTGAATATGGTAACTAGATGAATCTACAAAAGAGATATCAGATGTGATAGAATGCATGACAAGTAGTGTTTACAGATGTGATGAAATGCGGGCAGCTTCATGGAATCAGTTCAGAAGGAAACTCACTCAGATGAAAGATCATAGTATACCAGGAAAATAACAAAGAATGATAGATCAGTCTTCACAGAATGAAGAAAGAGAGGTATACGCAGGTTCACCATTGACCAAGCCACGTATACGCGCAGGTTAACCGAACAAAAGGAGCGTATAACGTACACATGCACTTTCACAGAAAGGAAAGTGCATATACCTTGGAAAACTAAGTTTTGTTCCATGGTATTGGTCCATGGTATTTGATCCGAGGTATTGACCCTAGGTATTTGATCCAAGGTATTGGTCCTAAGTGGTTTTGGTCCATGGTATTGAGAAAGGCCTAAAACTATAAGAGGAGGAGAAGATCATTAGGCCAAAGTACTCAAGCATTGAATATCTGATGAAGAGTGAGATCTAGTATGCAGATTATTGGGTTATGGTGCATTGCTGGATTTGAACCAAGGAGGAACCTTAGCAGTTGATAGAGGATAATATCTAATGATGGATCGGGATCTTAAGGCGTAAAGTGAACTATCATTATGTGTTTTTTCTCATGAATATTCTAGATCTGAATGCTGACGCATAAATTATTCTGTAAATGATATGATCTGGGTATAACTGAAGTCTGGTATAGCTGTAAAATTATGAATTAATATTTGTAGATGTATACGTTGGTTGGCTTTAAGGAAAGCACGTATACACGCAAGTTCAGCACAAGAAAGTAGCGTATACCTTCTAATCTATATTTTAGTTGCTGCAGTATTCTAGGTTCTGGCTTGGGTTCTGGTCATTGTATTCTGGTGACAACATTCTGAAAGATCATATTGATGGGTTGTCAAAGTAATTGATTGACTTGGTTGTGGTTGGTTCAATAGGAGATTGGTTGATGCAGATATATTTGATGATTGAATGATGTTGTTGATAGATCCAGTTTGAAAATTTATGAAACATGGTCCCTGAAAAAGGAGAAGGTTGTAGCCTTCTGTAGGCCAGCACCTACGTACTAGTAAACATATCAGCTAGTATAAGAGCTAGGGGGTTGTACCTCCCTTCCAGTAGAAGCTAGAGAATGAGAGAAGGTTGTAGCCTTCTGCAGGTAGAAGCCTGCGTACTGGTATAAGGCTGCACCAGTACAAAAATTGTAAATAGAATTTTCTTATTATTAAAAGAAGACAGAGACGATTGTAGCAGGTGGTTTTCACCCACATTGGGTTTCCACCTTATATCTTGGTGTTTATGTGTGTTGCTTATGTGTGATGCTTTATTCTGCTCTTACTGCATTGTCTAATGAATTTTCTAATATACTGATTAAACTTCACTACATGATAATTTGGGTAAATCAAAATATCTTTGCATATACACTGGTTTCATTAAGTATAGTTGCGTATACATGCTAGTTCACTGAGTTGAAGTAGCATATACAAATCAGTTTTGAAAATTAAATTATTGATCTAATAATACTGATTCACACCCCCTCTCAGTATTATTTCAAACATCCTCTTCCGAGAATAGATGATTTGCCTGATCAGTTAAATAATGTTGTTTACTTTACAAAGCTGGATTTAAGAAGTGGTTATCATCAGATTCGTATTGCAGAGAATGATATATGGAAAACTGCATTTAAGACTAGACAAGGGCTTTATGAATGGTTGGTTATGTCGTTTGGTTTATGCAATGCTCCAAAAACTTTTATGAGTGATGAATGATGTTTTTCGTCCTTTTATTGATAAGTTTGTCAGAGTCGATCTAGATGATATTCTTATTTTCAATTCAAGTTTGGAAGAACATGTAAAGCATGTTAAATAGGTTTTTGATGTGTTTCAAAAAGAGAAACTGTATCTCAAACTTTCTAAGTGTGAATTTGGGAAAACTTCCTTAGTATATATTGGTTACATAGTTGGAAGAGGTCATCTAAAAATAGATCCAGCTAAAATTGATGTAATCATTAAGTGGCCAAGACCTCGAAATGTGATGAAAGTTAGAATTGTTTTGGGAGCAGTTCAATATTGGAGGAAGTTTATTTCCCATTTCTCTTTTATTGCATCACCACTTGATGCTTTAACAGATTCTAAAGTCTCCTTCCAGTGGGGAGGAAAACAACACAAATAATATGATACTTTAAAGTAGAAAATTATGACAACTCCAATCTTGGCTTTACGAGACCTTCAAAAACCATTTGAAATAGAAACTGATGTTAGTGGGTATGCAATGGGTGTAGTGTTATTGCAAAAAGGAAAGCCTATTTATTTTCATTTAGAAACATTTTCTAAAGTAGTTTCTAACTATCCAACATATGATAAAGAATTATATGCATTAGTGGAAAGTGTTAAAAAATGGAAACATTATTTAATGGGCAAAGAAACAGTGATTCATATAGATCATCAACCACTTCAGTACCTTCAATATCAAACTAAGTTGTAGTAGTCTGAACATTATAGATGGATGGGGTTTTTGCAACAATTCCACTTAGTAATCAAATATAAGAAATGTACCACCAATAAAGTAGCTGATATGTTATTAAGACCTTCTTTGAATGCTTCAGTTATTCTAAAAAATAGTTCTTTAGCACATGAAAGTTACATTGAACAATATGTTGAAGATACTGATTTCAAAGATGTTTATGAATCACTAACTCATGGTGCTTAGGTGGAAGAAGGGAGTTATCATGTTCATGACAGGTTATTGTACCATCTTGGTAAGTTGTGAATACCATAGGGAGAAAGAGTGCATGTGATTAGGGGAACACAATCTTCTCGTGTTTTAGGGCATTTTGGTGTAGGTAAGACAATGGCACAGCTACAAAGGTATTTCTATTTGCGTCAAATGAATGAAACAATTGCTAAGTACATCAAAGGTTGTGTCATGTGTTCAACAAGCAAACCAAGCAATAGAAAGTTAGGTTTGTATATGCCACTTCCAGTTCCTTTTTGGCCATGGGACAATATATCTATGGATTTTGTAGGAATTCCAATGTCTAGAAAAGGGCATGATTATTTGTATGCTGTGGTTGATAGATTTAGCAAAATGTGTATTCTTGTTCGATGTAAAAAGTAAGTTACTGTTGAATAGGCTGCATAGTTGTTCTTTCAAAATGTATGGGTTCATTTTGGGTTGCCTACTTCTATCATTTCAAGTTGGGACTCACATTTCATGGGAGAGTTTTGGTCCACTTTGTGGGGACTCATGGACACTAAGTTGAAAAAGGGCACAAATTTTCATCGATAAACCGATCGACAAACATAGGTGGTGAAATAACCGTGGTACATCTTCTCAGAGGTTATTGTAGCAAACATCCTAAGTTGTGGGATGAATCCTTACATTATGTCCAGCATGCTTACAACTGGGCCTTGCATTCTTCTACAAGTAGATCTCCTTTTAAGACATGTTTTGGGTACCTGCCAAAATCACCAATGGACTTCATGTTTGGTGAAGAAGATAAGGAGGATGGAAATGGAGATGTCGACAAAGCAATCAAGTTCATTCAAAGAATCCAAAAGATTCATGCAGCAGTTTAGGATCAATTGGAGAAAAGTCAGGCCAAGTACAAAATGCACCATGACAAGCATCAAGTGGATCATCACTTCCAGGTTGGTGATCAAGTATGGCTATACATCAGCAAATAAAGGATGAAAGGTTAAGGAAAAAAGTTAAAACCTATCAGGTATGGTCCTTTTAGAATTGTTGAAAATATTGGGCACAATGCATTCCGGTTAAATTTTCCTCCATACATGCACATATATTCAGTTGTAAATGTTGAAAATTTGAAGTTTTATGAACCTCCAATGATCATGGATCCAGAGGAAAATGCTGAAATTCCAACTGTAGACAATTTTGAACCTGAATGTAGACTGAGTTACAGGAAGGTACCCTCCTAGATAGAAAGGTCCCCACTTCCAGGAAAGAATATGTTGAGTATATTCGAGTGGGGCTCAAAGGCATGAATCCAAGCAAGGCAAGGTGGATGGAGATCAGAAGGGTGAGGGAGTTGTACCCTCACCTCATGTCTGCTTAAAATCAAACTTTTGGTGGTACAAAAGCTTCCAGTGGAGAGGAATGATCCAAGAGGATCCTTGAAATGCTCAAATTCAAAATTATCATATTATCATGAAACTAGTGCCAAGTCTAAGAGCTCGTCACACTGATTCCAATGGTATATTTGGTTTTGAAAATGGCCTTCGTATGAGAGAGAAAACGTGTTCTGAAGTTTTCCTCCAATTGGAAAAAAATGGGCCTTTGCAGGGCGAGTGGCAGTCTCTCAATAGGAGACATGGCAATCAAAGTCAACAGGTCAGAGGTCGAATTGGCAGGGTCGAGGCTTGAACCCACAACCTCCAAAAGTACATTGCAAAACCTTACCAATACACCATCGACATGCCTTTGTATAACATGGGTGCACACAAATTATTTAAGTTTTTATTGTAATAGTGTTGGGGGTGAGTTGGCAGAGCTCGCCATATTTGGCAGGCTCGCCAACCCAAAGAATATGCTTATTGGAGTTACCAAAGATAGGTGCAGAGTTGAGAATATAACAAAACCACAAATATATATATATATATATATATATATATATATATATATATATATATATATATATATATATATATATATATATATATATATATATATATATATATATATATCTATATATATATATATATATCGATATATATATTATATATATATCCACCACCAGAGTTCGTTAACCATCACTCCAACGTTAACATATGCCATGAAACATGTGAACGAAACCTCACTGTTTGGGGTTAGGTATGCCATGGGTTGGGTAACTGCCAGGTTTGTGGACTATATTTAAAATGTTTGTTAAACCATAGCGTGGGGTCACAATGTTATTGCAAGGAATATCACATATACCATATTAAAAACAACTATATGCTATGTTTGTCATTCAAAAGCCCGGAAGGTCCGTGGGTTTGACCCCGGGACCTACCCACGGCCTTATAAAATGACTTGCCATTGCGCCTTGGAGGTGGGAGTTGTATAGTGGGTTTGTGTAATTATTGATATTTGTGCTTGCCATAGGCCTTTTTGGGCATATCTTGGCAAAAATTGGGCCTTTTTGTAATCTGAAAGTTGCGTTGGAGAGTTGAGGTCGAGACCTATCAGTTTACAGTAGCCATTGATGGATGTGTGCATAGTAGAAAATGGCGAAGTTGATGTAAAGAGACTTTTTGATCGTTCCTAATACAATGGATGCCCACTTGGAAGCAGACCAAGAGATGTAGTCTAGGAGGGACAAAATCCGTCATCAAAGTTTTATGTGTTTTCTTCTTTTCTTTCTGTTGTTCATGCTCATTTTCAGATTTAAAATTTAAGTTTAAAGACACTTAAAAATCAATTTTATCTCACTCATTCACATAAAAGCAACCTTAGTTAATATTTGGTGAAATTGAGCAAATAGTCAATTCTGTGTTTTTGGATCACTACAAGCAAAATCTAAAGTGTTATAGGAAGGCACAAGAGTTATACAGGAAGAAATAGAAAGGCTACAAGAAGGCATTGCACAGCTACAAGAAGAAGTATAACAACTACAAGAAGGGCATGTGAGGGTACAAGAGAAAAACCTAGACCTACAAGAGCCAAATCCCCAACAAGACCTTGAATCCTACTATAAATGGACTGAGTTAGGGAAGATAATACCCATTTTGTAGTCCCAATTTTCTTTGAGCTTGAGAAGGAGAGGGTAGGACCCATAGGTGAATGAAAATTTCAAATCCAAAGGAGTTGAAGATATGGGTATAATGGAGGATAAAATGTAAAAGATGGAGGAAGAAATTGCTATCTCAGACTTAAGGAAGCCAATGTAAGGGACCAACTCCAGGTAGAAAATAAAAAGCTGAAGGCCTAGCTATAGGAGAAACAGGGACACCTTGCCACCATGGAAATTTTGACCATGGAAGCCATCCACTAAAGGAACCCATCAAAAACTTATTCATTTTTCCTTAAAGATCAATGGTACCAATTCCAGATTGTGACATTAGCCCAACATGGCTCTCTCCCTTTCCAAGAATACAAAAAATTCATTGATTTTTGTCATAAGAGTAGTGTTGGGGATAGAGCTAAAATGTATGAGTTTTACAAGCACAATTTAATACTGGATGACATGAAAATTTGAGACCCCAACTCAATAATGGGAGATGTGCAATTCATGGCCTTGGCCTCCTGGCTTACACATGAAGATGCTAGAGATGAAGACATCAAAAGAGTCATGGCTAGAGAGTTAGATGAAACCTTAAGGATCAAAGTAGAGTTAAGAGGCCCTCGTATTGTCACCAGTAACCATAGGCTCATTGTTGGAGATCCTAGGCTGGCACTAGCCTATACAGAGAAGTAAGAGCAAGAAATATTACACTTTGAATATACCTTCAAATTATTAGCAAATGAAAGCATGCAAGCCTTTCAGAGAAGGTGGCACACCTCGCCACATGACTTGAAAATGAAGGAGTATCACTAACCAGAAAGGCTAAGGAACACTCTAAAAAAACACCTCTATACAAAAGGATAGTCCAAAGGTTGGGGATCAATTGGATTGGACTCAATTTTAGTCCTCCTCTACTATTGGGCTTGCAACAAAATACAAAATTGAGAAAAGAACAAATAGAATGGATAGAGATTGAAAAAAAAAACAGGTTTTCATCATGAAGAAGGCGTTCCCTTTGAGGTAGCTTGGGATGTTAGGGAGGCTACTAGGGCCATGAATGAGGTATAGTTAGGTGACTAAGTTTATTAGAGGATGAGAAACACTTTCAGTAAGGGGGTATGATGGGTGTTATTATCCTATTTTTCTCCCTAGGGTTAGTCCTCTCAATTCACTATTTTCTTTACCTTTTGCCTTGGCCTTGACTTCTCTTTTTACCAAATTTTCTCCCCAACTACATGCATACTGGCTTGTGAGTGTGGCAGGAATATTCTAGCCACAAATAGGACACATAGTCCGTGTGGTTATGACTGAGATTTCATAGTTTTTTCCATGTGGTTGGGGGCCTTGTTCTAGAGACTTATGCTTCCTAGGAGATCAATTCAACTCATGATCTTATATCATCTATTTTAGCTAGCTAGGACACATTATTGAGAAATTTCCTTAACTTCTCTTCATCCTAGGATTCTACGTTTATCCTCTTGGGAGTCTCCTTCTTCCAATTTATATTGGGATATCGTAGAGGGTCAAGATAGTGAGAATTCATGAGTTAGAATATGAGATCCAGAGTCAGAGATTCACATGTTGTTATTGTGATTCAGTTTTGAGAGCTTCACACTGCTTTGAGTCCATGTTTAGCAGGGATGCGTTGTCAGAGGAACACCAAAGGTGAAGGTATAATTATGTATTGTTGATTATATGGTTAATTAAGATTCATGTCCCCTTCCTTTGTATCAACGTTTGCAGTGATAATTTCATGTATTTGTTGATGTTTTGAGCTAATAGTCTTCCACGGAAGACTAATTGTTGTCCTTTTTTGTCTGTGCTTATGTGTAGGCTTGGGATCAACAGCGGAAGAGATAGATCACTTGATTAGAGTGAGATGACTCTACATTAGGCCCAAAACCATTCACCAATATGTGAGGAGGCAAGGTATTTGCTTAAACACTATAGCATTAGGATTTTTGTTGTCTTGGGTTATCCATATATATTTTTTGTCTAGCGATCCTACTAGGGCATAATATTGCATAGCAATGGGTCATTGCGTGTAAAATTTATTGCAACAATGGGCCTCCCAAATAGGTATAGTTCAAGTCCCATCTAACCATCCTTCAACCCATTTTAACCTCTCTTTTTGCATTAGATAATATCTTTTCGAGCTATAATGTGTTCCTAGGAAGGTCAAGTAATATTTGTTATATTTTGTATCCAAATGCGTTTAGTGTGTAGGAAAAAAGAGTATCTATTGTGCAGAACACGCTGGATACTAACATGAGAAGATTTAGGAGGGTTTTTCCTTGCATCAACCCATCAACAACTTAGGTGGATCATGGGCAGTTACTACCTCTCAATGACTACGAGTAGACCAGGAGACAAGATCCAGTTTTATAGGATTTTTGGAGGGAAGCATCCCTCCCTTCAAGGAGGCTTCCCCTCACTTAGTTTTGTATAACTAAAAGAGCCTAAAAACTTAGTAGGATTCTAATTTTAGAGGAAAAATAATGACTATTAGAGCGAGAGACTTCCACTTGTTACTTCCATTTTCCTGTTACATATTTGAACAATGTTGAGATTAATGAAAAACATCACTTTGTTTCCAGTCCGAGTTTGTTTTAAGGGAGCTGAGTTTCCTTGGGTTAGGGACCATCCCAAGAGCTCAAGCCCCTCTTATGTGCATTTATTTATGATTTTTTTTTGCATGCACTCAGTCTAGTTGTATTTCTTTTATGCAAATTTGGTTTATGAGAAAAATCATTGTTTATGTAGAATTAGTGAGTGAGATTCCTTGGGAAGCTTGGTTAGGTACCCTGGGTGGACAATCACTAAAAATAGTTTCTATTTTATGCAATAGTTATATTATGCTCCAAATCAACTCATCCTTTCACATGCATCTTACTTTCTGCAATTAATGTTTTAGCCATCATTTTATCACTTTGTCCTTGTTAGTTGAACATCTATTTGGTGTGCAGATGAAATTTTATTGGTTTCTAGAGAAGAGTAGCATCATTTTATATGCATGAACATCCTCTCCTCCCATTCCCCATTACATTTACTTTTGTTTCTCCAATTTGTCTGCATACTAGAAATTACACCATCGAGCTACAAGAGACCGTTAGTTTTGTTTTCTTTCCTTGCAAAAGTTGGTATACTAAGTATATCTAGGCTTGGAAAGGTCTCTTGCACCCATCCATAGCCTCATATCACCTTATCCAACCTTCATACCACTCCTAAAACCTTTAGAATGCTCTCAGATGCAATCCTATAGCAAAATAGGGTATCTTGTAGCAATCATGTAACATTACACAAAATTCATCATAATGCACCCATAATTGCCTCTCAAGCCTAATTTTTTATTATAATCACTCCACAACGTCCTATAAGCCTTGAAAATGAACTTGAGAAGATTAGATACCCTTTAGATACCTTGCATCGTTGTAGTTTCAATTCTAAAACTAGGGTAAATTGTTTTGGTGATGAGCTAAGTAGCATAAAAACAATTTACATTGATCACTTTTGAGCATTTAATGGTTTTTAAAATAGAGTAGAATTTACCTTGATTGCAATAGTATAGATTTGTTTTCCTGCAAGTCACTTTCATGACATTTACTTTCATGCAACTAGCTTAGGGTAATTTCCTATTATTTATCTTTTGCAAAATAGATTAGGGTTCCCTTTTGAGCATTTCCTTCCATGAAAAAAGGTTAATGTTTCTTTCATGCAGTAGGACAAGTAATGATTTAATTATATCTTTTATTGCAAAGTTAAGTCTAATAGTTTTCCTTATTTGGAATTTTGCAAAATGGTCTCTGCACATTTTAATTCAATTCATTGCTTCAGAGCATCTTAGGTAGAATCATATTGTCTATGTATATAGCATTGTCACCTCTTAAGTTTATAAAAACTTTAGATTTATAAATTAAATATGGTAGTCTTGGTAATTTCAACTCAAACAAAAAGATTGACCTTTTGGAATTACATGCTTCTCCTATAGGAAGACATTCAGGGTTCTTGAAAACATGCCATAAGATCAAAGAAATTGTTTTTGGAAGGTAGTAAAGCAGATGTGCAAAAGTTTGTGCTTGAGTGTGTGGTATACAAATAGAATAAGGGAGAGAAAATCAAGATGCAAGGACTCTTACAACTATATCCCTACCAAGCCAACATTGAGAAGAAATTTTAATGGATTTGATTGTAGGTTTACCCAGGTCTAAAGGGAAAAATGTCATTACCCCATTTCCATGATGAGTCATTAGAGGATGGGTTAATTAAAAGTAACAACACCCATACAACTGAGATTAGTCCATGGGGATAGGAGGGAGTGGTACAACAAGATCGTGCAATAACTATAGGAGGACCTTGATGGATCAGAAAATTTTACATGGAAAAATGATTTGTTGTGGTATCAAGGTAACTTATGTAAGAATTCTTAACTCAAACAAAACGTTGACCTTTGGGAATTACGTTCTTTTCCTATAGGAAGACATTCACGGTTCTTGAAAACATGCCATAAGATCAAGAAAATTGTTTTTGGAAGGTAGTAAAGTAGATGTGCAAATGTTTGTGGTTGAATGTGTGGTATACAAATAGAATAAGGGAGAGAAAATCAAGACCCGAGGACTCTTACAACTATTAGCCATACCAAGCCAACATTAAGAGGAAATTTTAATGGATTTGATTGTAGGTTTACCGAGGTCTAAAGGGAAAAATGTCATTATGGTAGTGGTAGATTGAACGATAAGGTATGCCCATTTTTGCTTTCTTTCACATAATTTTCAAAAAAATATGGTAGAAAATGAATTTATGGAAATTATCCAAAAGCTACATGGAATTCTAAATATTATTGTAAGTGAAATAGATCCAATAATTTTTTGGACTAAATTATTTGCTTGTTTAGGTACTCAATCGTCTCACAACTCATCTTACTATTGTCAATATGAAGAGTAAACTAATAATGTGAATAAATGTTTAGAATTATATCTACATTGGTTTACATTTGATGAACAAACACAATGGGTCAAGTGGTTTCCATTGGCATAATATTGGTACAAGAAATCCTTCCATACTTGATAAAAAATGGCCCTGTTTATGTCACCTTATGGATATCATCATCCATCCCTCACATCACCCTTGAAAGGGAATATAAAGGCTCAAGCAGTGGAGGACCAAATAGGACACCAATAAGAGGTTCTCAAACTATTGAAGGACAACTTGGTTATAGCACAAAATAGGATGAAACAATTGAAAGTAATATGAAGTGGGGATTAGGTATCTATGAGATTACAACCATATAAACATATGTCACTGGAAAGCAACAAAAGAAGGACAATAAATTAGAACAAGGTATTATGGCCCTTATAAGATGTTGCAAAGGATTGGATGCATGGCTTACAAATTGGAGTTTCCTCCATATACAATCTATATTATCCCCTGGCATTCTTCTATTCACTGCGAACCCAAGTGCACTACCCAACATGAGAATTTGGGTCCCATTAGGATGACGAGGTAAATTTAGAAGGCTACATATGGGACACTATCCATACTTATGTCAAAATTTTGTAACAATACCCTTTCTTTTGTCATAATGGCTGGAAGTTGGTGGTTCAACTACCAAATCTGAAGTTCCGAGAAAAAGAGAAAAATAAGACATAAAGTTTAGGATAACAAAGTCCTCCCAAATCACACTTACAACTCCCTCTTAGGCATTGGGATTTGTGTTGCTTTCTCTATTATGTAGCATTTTGCAATACATTAAATAATATATCTATATATGTATATATATATTTACATCAATTTAATTTTAACAAAATATCCATGCTGGTGATTCAATCATTATCACTCTTAATTTATAGATTAAAAAATTTTGGGATAAAAAGGGGTGTTATAATCCCCTCCCCCTTAAAGGAACACCATACATGGTGTTCCACTATTCATGCGAAAGGTCATTTACAATAAACAAAAAATTATATTCCTTGTTCACGACATTTTCTAGCTCCCAAATTGATTTATCCACTACAAAGTGCTTCCATTACACCTTGACCTACATTATGATTTTATTCTAAGTCAAGTTTTTGTAACATATCCCCTCCTAACCCCAATCCTAACTAAGGTTAAAAGGAGGTCGTTACTGTGATGACTCGACCCCCAAGGTTTAGCTACGAAGATGGGGTCTAAATTTTTGCCCTTTTCGACTTTCTCCAAACTTGTAACAAATGACATTGTTGTGTCTGTCTCGTCGAGACCTTTCCAATGACATAACATTTTCCATGATTTGACATCTGGATCAAAATATATGGCTGCTTAAAGCTACCCTATCAGATAATGTCACTTCATTTAATCTACCATGTGATGCCCACATGGATACCATGATCGTCCTCCATGACACCAACCACATGGTAAATCCACATAGCTACCAACCTAGTCATGTTGGTCACGTAATAACCCACCATGTAGCAAGTGCGACCCAATTCATAACATAAGTGTGCCATGAGAGGGGTAAATGGGTGTGGGCCCCTCGAAGACCACGTCACCCCACCGCAAAGAATCCCTGAGGGGTTATCGTATTTCTCCCTATCGAAACAACTTGGGAGATTCCTCTTAGCTATGTTGGCAACACCAACTCTGTGTTTAGGATTGACCTTCCACTCACCCGGTAAATGAATGTGCACGCATCACACAACACTTGTCTCCACATAACAAGCCCCAACATGCCAAGTCATCCCAGGTAATAGATCTCGACAGTTCTATCAAGCCTTGCATCCAAATCTTCTAGGGTCCAAGGTGACGTCATTGGCCCCAATGACCGAGAAAATGTTCATCCCTTATCACATCCTCCACATCATACTCCACATAAACATTTATCCCACCGAGGGGTTTCACATATTAGTTGATGAGGGTTTCATTTGTTGTTTTGGGAATTCAACAGGCTCCACTGCCACATCATCCCAGAAGTTTGAACCTAGTAATTTACCTTGGTGCTCCACTTAAAACCTTTGGGGTACTAAACCTCATGGATCTTCCAACGACCATGGATGCTCATCCATTGATGATCCAGATCTCCCATTCCTACACGCTTGTTTATGCCACCTAGTCACTTGGCCTACCAAGCTTGGGTTCCTTTCCTTTCCAACCCCTAAACTGCCAGGCCCACAAATTAAGTAAAAGGTGAAAATCCTGAGCCTTTCCTCTAGAAAATCCTGTAGATTCACAAGCTAATGCAATTTTCTAAAGCAAGAGACAAGAATATACTTCTACTCTTTACAACATAAGCCCATAAACATCAAGCAAACAATAATCAATAGAGGAAGAGAATCAAAGGCACATAACACAATAAATATTCGGGTAAAGCCACAACTCAAAACCCCACTATTTGTTTTGTATAAATCCATAAAATCAAGATCAAATTACAATGCTTGTTCTCTCTAGAATAATCCCAGTACCCAGAAAATTCAATCTCCAGCTCAGAAGCAAGCTCAAGGCCAAAGCTTAGCCTCTTCACAAGCTTTCCAAGTCTCTATTCCAATGTGTAATTCCTATGAAGGATAGATTGTATTTAAAAGGAAATAAAGCCTCTAAAAATAACGCAATCCCTCAAGGATCAGTTCCTGATTGCATGCACTATCAGTGAAACTCAAAAAAATCTAAAACAAATAGTACACTCTCCCCGCACTCTAGTCTCAACAAGGTCTTTCTCAGAAGCGACATGCATGAGATTTTGATGAGTAAATATTCAGTTAACTAGAGCAGCAGTAGTGGAGTTCATTAGTGTCATCACTGACTGTTAACTCACTATTAGTTCTCTCAATCAGTTTGAGAACTAATTTAACTGAACTGTCTCATGAAACTGAGTCTTCTATTTTACAACTCACAATTAACTCACAATGGACTCCTACAAAGTTGGGAGAACATATACATGACTTCCAAAAGACTTCCAAATTGAATTTACTAAGTTAAGTAAGTTTAATAAACTTAATTTAACTATTTTAAGTTTCTATGAGAATAGAATTAAAATTTAATTCACAGTTTAATTCAAGGACAAATTAAACTGGAATTTCTTGTTTCCATTTCTCAACACTCCCTCTCAAAAAGAAAGGGATTATCAACTACGCCAATCCTGTCTCTGTGGAACTTGAATTTACATCTTGACAATGCCTTTGTCAAGATATCAACATCTTACTCCTCCATGGGAATGTAATCTAACAACATGATCTGCCTCAATACACAATCTCTGAGATGATGATACCGAATATCAATATGCTTGGACCAATCATGAAAAATTGGATTTTCAGAGAGTTTGATACAACTTTGATTATCATAGTAAATCACTGTCAGATCCATATGCTGACCAAACAAACCAACCAGGATCTTCCTCATCCAGATAGCCTCACATGTTGTCTGACTTGTAGCCATGTACTTTGCCTCTTCTGAACTAAGTGCAACCAATCTCTATTTCCTGCTGTACGAAGAAATTTCCGTTGACCCAATACTAAAGATACCTCATGATGTGCTCTTCATATCGGATGGATTCCCTGCCCAAACTTCATCAGTGAAGCCTTGAAGCTTCACTCCCTCTATCCGTCTGTACCATAACCCAAACTAAGTAGTGCCTCTGAGGTATCTCAATACATGCTTTTCTATCTTCCAATATATATTGGTAGGCCTAAACATTGCTTGACTAAGCTGGTTAACTTCATAGCACATATTTGGTCATGTTGTCACCAAGTACATGAGTGAACCCACAAGCTGCCTGTAAACAATAGCTTCCACTAATTCCCTTGAATTAGCATCCTCCTTCCTCCAGTTACCAGCTAGAGGAGTCTCCATGGGTTTACTGCTCTCCATGCGGAATCTCCTGAGTATCTTATTCACATACTTTCCCTGAGATACAAACAACTCCCCATCTCCCTGCCATACTTCCATGACAAGAAAGTAATGCATGAGCCCCATATCCTTCATCTCAAACTCTCTTTCAAGGTCCTCCTTGCAATATTTGATGAGATTCTCATCACCTGTTAGTATGAGATCATCTACATAAAGTACAATGATCAACAACTTACCTTCCACCACTATGTGATACAGATTCGCATCCAGTCCACTCTTCATGAAGCCCAATCCAATGAAGTAGCTATCTATCCTGGTGTACCAAGCATAGGGTGCTTACTTCAGCCCATACAACGCTCTCTTGAGTCGGCACACATGCGACTCACGGTCCAAGGTTTCAAAACCTTCGGGCTACTCTATGTACACCCCTTCCTCAATCATGTCATTGAGGAAGGTAATCTTCACATCCATCTGATGGATCTTCCAACCCATCTATGCTAATAGTTCCAAATTAGATCTGATCGATGAGTACCTTACAAGAGGAACAAAGGTCTCATCATATTCAATCCCGTCTACTTGTGAAAATCCATGGGCCACAAATCTAGCCTTATGCTTCTCCACACTATCATCTACAACTTGATTTACCTTGTAAAGCTAATGGGAGCTCACAACTGACATGTGCTTCGGTCTCAGGACCATATCCCAAACATTGTTTCAAACTATGGAGTCATACTCCTCCACCATCACATCAACCCAAACTGACTGCTACACTGCTTCTTGAAAGGAAGATGGCTCTGTAACAACACATGCACCCATAAGTACCATGTATCTAGTGTACCTCTCTAGTGACCTCCTCTGTCTGCGCTGAGAAGAGGGTGCTCCCACATTCTCCCGTGCATCATCCGACAATATGTCAGCCTCTCTAGTGCACTTTCTTCCCTCTCTCGAAGACTCTGCTTGAATGGATGTCTCCACTCTCTGAACCTATGCATGTGGCTATTCCACATCAATCTAAGGCCCCTCAACCTTAGGAGCTAGAATCTCCTCATCACATGTGGCTCAAGCTTCCTCTCGAGGGATACTCGCATCACCTTCTCCTCATCAAACTTGATATCACTGCGAACCACTGTCATCCATCTGGTCAGCATGTACACCCAATAGTTGTGGGGTGTGTATCAGTGTACCCCACAAAGATCCCCAAATATGCTATTGTCTAAAGCTTCTTCCATGCATATTTGGTCACATGGAAATAAATTGATGACCCAAACATCCTGAAGTGACCAACATCTGGTCTCTTACTGGAATAAGCCTCCTCTAGTGTCTTCATCTCAAGTATCCAATGTGGGCTATGATTTTGAACATAAACTACTGTGTTGCATGCCTCAGCCCACAAGTGTAGTGGTAGGCCATGATCATGCAACATCTCCCTTGCTACCCCTACTATGCTCTTGTTCTTCCTCTTGGAAACCCCATTCTATTGAAGGTTATGGGGTGCTATCAACTCTCGTTTAATCCCTTCCACTACATAGAAGTTATTAAACTCATTGGAGACATTCTCACCACCATTATCACTCCGTAGAGCTTTAACCTTCTTAGCATACTCTTTCTCTACCAATGATTTGAACTCACAAAACTTTGTGAAAGTTTGATCCTTTTTCTACATAAAAAAACCCAACATTTATGAGAATAGTCATCAACAAATATAACATAATACCTATGTTTGGCTATGGATGTTGTCAAGAATGGTCCACACACATTTGAATGGACTCTCTCTAGAATAGACTCTGCTCAACTATCTCTGCCTCCAAAGGAAGACTTGGTGTATTTTCCTAAAGTACAACCATTGCATGTATCAACTTGCTCAAGCATACCTTTGGGATTTCCGATAGAGATTTGTTGCAATATCTTCAAAGCCCCATGATGTAAGTGGCCCAATCGCATGTGCCAGAACTCACCGATGTCTCAGCTCAACATATTTTCTAATTTTGAACTCAAATCAACACAATCCTCTACCTCTATCTTATAGAGATTCTGACCTCAAATCCCTATCTTCTTTACTTGACCCGTGGTTATGTGTTGAAGGAATGCATTTCCTTTCGAAAAGATCATATCACAACCTCTATCCTCAAGCATGGCAACAAATACCAAGTTATTTGTCATTCCGGGTACATGCATAACATTCTTCAAGGTGAGTGGAGCCGAATGCTCCCTCTGAAAAGTAATAGTTCCCACACCAGTAACACTATACTTACCCTCATCACCCATCTTGATATGCATCTTGAGTTCTTTCTCCTCCAGTTCACTGAATAACTCTTTCTCACTAGTCATGTGGAAAGAATCTCCACAGTCTAAGTACCAGACACTTCCCATCATTGAAGACACCATGCATGTAATGAGGGAAAATTCCAATTCGAATTGGGAGGCCAAAGCCTCACCCGCCGCTCCTCCCGAGGACTTCTCCTTGGACTTATTCAATGGAAAATTTGTAGCAAAGTGCCCCATCTTGTGACAATGAAAGCATTTAAATTTCATCATGTCTTTCTTCTTACCTCCATCATAAGAATCTGATTTGGAATGGGAAATTTTACCTTTCCCCTTCCTCGCCTTAATCGCTAAGATATAATTATCTTCATCATTAGTCTTTGATGAAGAGACATCCCCAGTGCTCCTCTTAATCTCATCCTACATCAAATCTGAACATAGTAATTCCCAATCTGGTAGCTTCTCCCGACCATTGACAGAGTCTTGAAAACTATGCCAACTCTTTGGGAGTCCAAGAAGAGCAAGGCTCACCATATCCTCCTCAGCAACCGTGATTCCAACAATTCCAAGTTCATCCCGACATTGAGTGAACTTGGTCAAGTAATTTGGAATCATCTCGCCTTTCTCCATCTTGATTTTACAAAGTTTATCCTTCAATGCCAACTTCCTTTGATCATTGATATTCTGATACAAGTCCGTCAATGTTTTACACATAACATGCAGGGTTTCCTCTCCATGGCGACTCGAGACAATATGATCTTGAACTCCCAAAAGGATTATCCACCTTGCCTTCACCACACACTTCTTCCACTTGGTTAAGTTTTGTGAATCAGTAGCTGTTGGCTTAGGAATTGCTTGTTCAACAAATTCCTTCAAGCAATTGTCCTCTAGCACAACCTCCATCTTGTCCCTCCAAGCTATGAAATTCGAGCTGCCTTCCAAGGCATACTCAAGCCTCAACCCATGGAATGCCATCTGCCAATCCTTCGAAATCTCCTCTAGAGAGATGATTTTAAATCAGTGATATCTCCCTCATCTGAACTCTGATTCAGCTGATTTTTTTTTGAATTTGGGTATATTTTCCCAAGGAATCCATATCTGCAATTTGTTTATGAAAATTTTGCACATAAATTCTCATATATGCTCTGCAAACTCTTGGCCCAAAAAACAATCTTCCTTCGATACCATGTAGAAAATCCTGTAGATTTACAAGCTAATGCAATTTGCTAAAGCAAGAGACAAGAATCTACTTCTACTCTTTACAGTAGAAGCCCATAAACATAGAGAAAACAATAATCAATAGAGGAATAAAATCAAAGGAACATAACACAATAAATATCCGAGGAAAGCCACAGCTCAAAACCCCACAATCTGTTTTGCATTAATCCGGAAAATCAAGATGAAATTACAATGCTTTTTCTCTAGAAAAATCCTAGCACTCAGAAAATTCAATCTCCAACTCATAAGAAAGCTCAAGGCCAATGCTTAGCCTCTTCACAAGCTCTCCAAGTCTCTATTCCAATGTGTAATTCCTATAAAGGATAACTTGTATTTAAAGGGAAATAAAGCCTCTAAAAATAGCGCAATCCCTTGAGGATCAATTCTTGATTGCATGCACTATCAGTGCAACTCAAAAAAATCTAAAACAAAAGTACACTATCCTTGCACTCTAGTCTCAATTGGGTCTTTCTAAGAATCGACATGTATGAGTTTTTGATGAGTAAATATTCAGTTAACTAGAGTAGCACTAGTGGAGTTCATTAGTGTCACCACTGACTGTTAACTCACTAATAGTTCTCTTAATCAGTTTGAGAACTAATTTAACTGAACTGACTCATGAAATTGAGTCTTCTATTTTACAACTCACAATTAACTCACAGTGGACTCCTACAAAGTAGGGAGAACATATACATGACTTCCAAAAGACTTACAACTCAAATATACTAAGTTAAGTAAGTTTAATAAACTTAATTTAACTATTTTAAGTTCCTATGAGAATAGAATTCGAATTTAATTCACAATTCCATTCAAGGACAAATTAAAATGGAATTTCTTGTTGTCATTTCTCAACATTTCCACTCTTAGAACTCAATCATGGTGGTTCTATTGTATGTAAGCCACCGCAGTTTAATGCCCATACCTTATTAGTATTAAGGCTAGGTTCCCGCTCACCCTATATGCATAAGATTGAACCTGTGCTCTTCCAAAGGAACTTAGCCCAATTTTGGCTATGATGGCTCTATTCCCAACTTGACCCATTAATGTATAATTTTATAAGGCCCCCTTGGCCTGCAATTTTCATAATACACACACACACACACACACATATATAACCAATGCTATCTCTTTTGATCTTATGGGAAAAAACTTGCACAATAGCTAAGACTTTTAAGGAGATAAGTAGATATTCACGCGACTAGTAGAGATTGATCTTTCTCTTCATACACATACCACTCAGACCAATTTGTGGACTCAGATAACTACAAGAATTAACCCATTCCTAAGAAAATATTTATGGAACACTCCAACATAGGAAACCACTTTCCTCGTTATCAACATGTGCCAATTAATATCACATACACCAAATATACCAATAAGTTTGTTATCAGTCCAAAATTTCTCTAGAATTTTTAGGAAAGAAATGATAGAGGTAACCACAAACATACTTTGGAGATTAGGATCTAGCCTCCCTAATGCTCAAAGAGGGCTCTCTCTTTATGATTTAACTTTGTTTGGTTAATTGATTTTAGGCTAGTTATGTTTGTACTTGGGTTTTGATTTTGATTTGGTGGTGGGATCACTTACTTAGATGGATAGAGGGGTGTCTTTTACCATTGGTCTATGGAGTCAAATGTCAAGCAAACAGAACTGGATCATTTTCTAAAAATAGTGTCTATAGGGCAAGGTAGTTGAGTTATTTCAGATCTTAAGGCTGGGATGGTGAAGTGGTTTTCAATCGGATCAAGGGAGCAATTAAGGGTTCCTTAGACCAAATTATGAAACAACTGAAGGAGGTAAATTGGGATGGGAGAGCAATTAAGGATTCTCAGATCCGTATATCAGAAGAAAACATAGAAATGATTAACTGTTTAAGACAGAGTGTACTTAAACAAATTTTGAAATAAATTTCTAGTTAATTCATTCACTTTAGATAACATATAAGTTTGTGAGATACATAAGAAAATAACAAATTTGACAAAGAAAATACTTCAATGTAATGGCTCAACACATGAATCATGTAATGCAATCTCTTTATTACTTAGTCTAGTCTGCTGATTTGAAAAATTGGTACAATAACCCTCAGGTTTATGATCAATACAACTCTAAAAATGCCTAGCAATCCACACTCAATACTTCGAATTATGAAGTATTTATACAAAAATAATTTACAAAATATCCCAAACTATCTTGGGAATTAATCTAGGAGAAAGAAATATCTTCATGCAAGAAGATAGAGACAGATGTTCAACTGCTGCATGCTTTCCCTGTTTATTTGGTTGAGCTGTCATTATGCTATGATGTTTTGCTATTTATTCTCTACCTTGCTGTTGGTATTCACGCTGACTGTTCTTTTTACTTTTCCCTTTCTCAACTGATACACTTTCACCTGATACTCTTTCATCTGACTGGCCTGTTACTTTTCCTTTGCTGTGCTATTTTTATAGAAGGTCATTCAACTTTTCCCATGTGTCTACATCTGGTAATTGAATATTTACCATTTTCTTGTAAATTTCATATGTTTTTGTATACTTGACAAAAATGGGTCTGTTCACAAAAAGGTGTTTTACCTCATGCTGGAGGTAAAACAAGTTCTCAAAGGTCTGATATAGAACCTTTCTAGTAGGCATCCCCTTCATAGAGGAAGTGTTTACCTAATATCTAGCCACCTCTCTGATTCTCCTGTTGTAGTCATCCCGTGGCATCAATTTATCATTTATCACCAAGGGATTAAGCAAACCTTTATGCCTTAGAGCATCAAACTTAACCATGAACCTATCTATAGCCAGCTGCATGGTTTGGAATTTGTCCTCAAAGTTCAGCATTAAATTTCTATTGGTGAGCACCCTTTTTACTTCTAGTATGGTGCCAATCCTGTCTGGTATGTCCAACTTCTATAATTCATATTTGTTTTTGGAGTTAAGGAAGTGAATGATCCTAGTGGCTTCTTCTGGCATGTCTCCTAGTTCAACCTTAACTCTCTGAATGGATTATGTAGCCCCTTTCACTAAGTCATTTTGCTCAAAGATTACTTGAATGGATGGCCAAATATCATTGATAGAGTCAATGATATTGGCCCATAATTGTTCCTTAGCTTGGCCAAGTGGCTCCTTTAATGTCAACGCTTTTTCTATGCTCTTTATCCTTCCATTCATCTTGATTGACTTTTGTACTTCTTCTTTGTGCATAATCAGTGCAAGATTATTGTCATTCTCTAGACTGGTTATATTTTCCTTAAGCTTGTTCATCTATGTGGTCTGAATGAACATGTCCTCCATTGCTTTGACCAACTTGCTTGCCTCATCACTTGGTTGGGCTGCTGATGTCGAACTTGTTGCTGATGTGTGAGTTGGTAGTGCTGTGGCCAGTGGAGTTGTAGGAGCCAATGAAGCTACCAAGGTGGATGGTAGTGCAGTAGTGACTATTGGAATGACAGTGGCAGTTGTAGTATCTAGGTTGGCTTGTTTAAGCTTTATCAAGATGTCTAACACCTTCTCCATCTCTTTCAACTGATCATTCAATTGGAGAATGAGGTCCATAATCTCCTCTTGCTGAGTCTGGCATTCAAGGACCTCTTTTGTCTGTGGATGCTCTGAATGAGGCAATTTTAAGTGCTTCTTCAAAGCAACAATGTCCTCCATTTTCTTCTTTATTAGTTTCTCTGTGGCTTTGACATCACTAGGATTATACCCAAGCTCAATTACCAAGTCCTCCAGTGACTTGATTATGTTGTCTTTGGCATGTGAGGAGGTATTTTCCAATTTTTACTGTGTTGTAATGTTTTCCAATGAACTTTGAAGCTTGTGTGCAGTCATAGCCTTACTGGTCATGCTGGAATAGATCATCTCACTCGCTTGTTTGTGAAACTCAATTTGGTCTATGGGGTGGACATCCTTGGCCAAAACCTCAAAATCTATTTTCCTATAGTTAGCTGATGATTTTCGTTATTGGACTGTAGGTTGCATGAAGGTCATATGCATTTTACCTGTTTTGATGTTAAAGGCTGACATTAATTTGCTCTGATTTGCAGGTGTATGCTTGAAGTATTGAGCATATGTCTCAGCCTTCAATGTCTCATTCCTCAACTTAATTTCTTTATACCTATCTTTAATATCTTTCTCTTTATCCATAGGCCTAGTGGATGAAGAGACTTCAATTCTAAGATGTTTCTCTATTAGTTGAGTGTTTGATGTTGAGGGATGGTGTGTTTCTCCTGAAACTGCTGGGCCTTTGCTCCTATCCACCATTGTATCAATGTCAATGACTTCCACTAGTCCAATGGTGTCTTCTTGTTCAGTTACAGGATTAAGCTTGCGCCTTTTCCTGTCACTGATCTCAAACTATTCAACTGTGGTTTCCAAGGCTGAACTAGAACCTTCTTCCTTGGTTCTCTTTGCATTTCTATCTTCATTTGCCAAAGTCTGTAAAACAGGAGGAATATTCATTGGTTCTCCTAGTTCTGGAACCTGCAAGAAGGAACTTGTATCAATCTATTTTTCTACATCAATTAATGTATTCTCTTCATCAACTACAGTACTGTCCATGTCTATCAAAGTGTTTTCCAACCATTCTGATTGGTTGGAAAATCTTTCAATGTCTAGCCTGGCATGATGTATGAATGGACCCAATTTGACCTTGAGCCTTAGCTTATTTATGACTCAATGAGGGTCATATTTCCACATAAAACTATTCTTGAATTTCATTTGCTGTAGAATCTTATCGGCCTCCGGTCCAGCTTCCGTATTATTGCAAATAAAGGGGCCCAATTGGTTTTTCACTTTAAATTGAGTCTTCTTCTTGGCTTCCAGGAAATTTACTTCATCAGAGTTTATAATATGTCTAAAGTACTCTAATGCAAATATCCTCATGGGGAGGTATTTGGGCAATTTTTAGGGGGCAATTTGGCAACCATAAATTCTTATCTCTGTGTGGTTCTGGTATATAGTACCAGTCTCCCACTCTACTGTTATTTTCCAACTATAGAACTATTTTGATCTCTTGACTAATTCTGGGCTGATGGCTACTGGTTAGCATATTCATAACTGGATGGACAAATGAATCAATGAAGTCTTTGTAGGAAAAAATGGTGGAGAATTTCTAGATCAATGGTGTCCAGTAGATGATTGATCTTGGATTTCCTTTAGTATCCAACTTCTGGATGCTGACAGGAAATTTGTCTGACTGATAATATAAAAACATGTGAAACAATACAGATGAGTACTTGAAGACTCTCTCAGTAGGTAGTTTGATGAATTTCTCATGCATTCTTTCTACTATGAACTGATCATAGTTGTACATTGTAGCAAGAGGCTTGCCTGGACAAAATATGGAAAGGAAAGCAAGAACAACCTCATCCACTTGCTCATCTGAGGTGTAGCCTAAAATGCAAGAGAGCATGGTTATGATTTGTCTGCCTCTCTCAGAAAAAAATGGTGGTAGCATGTGGAGGAGTTTTTGTAGGAGTATGACACTCCTCTATGAAGAAAGTTTGGAAAATCTGGGCTATCCTGGGAAGGTCTAATTTGGTATAGAGGTCCAGCAAGCCTTCAATAGAAAGTGGGGTCTCATTGGGGCTTGGTTGGACTTACAACATTTGATTTATGGATTCTGCAGTGATGGTGAACAAAACTTGCTAGTCATGGGTGACAATGGCTCTTTGACTGGGAATGTAGCAAGCTTGGTAGAAGTGAATGATTTTTGGGAATGGCTGTCCTTCTAGGAACAAATACTTAGGAACATTAGACTCCCAAAGGTGAATGTCATCATTTTGGTTTAAAAACTTGTCTTTACTCTAGCAGTGGAGCTTTAGCAAGTAGGCAGGGGAAGCAGTGTCCTTTATTTAAAAGTCTCAATCTGCTAAGGCAAGGTGGTTAATGTGTAGGTGAGGGGTTTGCAGAGATATTACATCTAGAGAGGTTTGGGAAGCCATAACTAGGTTTATAGATTTGAATTAGGCTTTGAGTAGTTTCAGAAGTGAGGTTTGGAAGCTCTGGAACAGTGGGAGGGTAATTATAGTTTGTAAAAGGGTTTGGGATGTACAAATAGGTTTCTTCTCAATTTAGGAAAGTTTCTTTAATTAATTCAATTAATTAACCTTTCAATTTAAACTGTGCATTTTCAAATTCAAGGGTCATTCTGGTTTTTTCCAAGAATACTTGGAATTTGGCGAATTGGCGTGCAAACTGGGTCCCGTGGTAACTGTAGAAGGTATTGAGGCTTCAACTGTCAACTGGATGCTTCAATTAGGTATTTGGAGCATCTTCAGGTGGCAGAAGGTGGTCAAATTGGTCGCAGAGGTTTAGGGTGTCGTAAATGGTTAAGCAGCAGTTTGCAGTGAAAAACGAGCGAAAAGAGAAATTTGGGGCTTTTTCGGCCTTTTAACGGGTAACAGTCACATTTTGGTGCGGAACTAATTAAATGAACAGTGGGAAGTTTTCGGTTTAGGCAGGGGAGGTGGTTTTATGTGCCATTGCACCGATTTTGAATGGCAGGCGGTATTTTTCGCGAGCACATGATCTAACTTGGTGCTCCCACATAGTAGAACAGTGCCCAGGCAAAATTGCGAATCTCACGTGCTCTCGGGCTATTATCGGTTTGACAATGAATCTGCACGATATGGCTGTACACCATCAGATCTGGGGGTAGGGGATCGGAGGGATATCGCGCAATTGAGATGCACAGATGGAATCAGGAAAGTGATTTGGCGGGGACTGGGATTTAAGTACAAAGAATTGCAATTAATTAGTAAATAATGTCAAGATTTAATATAAGCAGTGGGCTAATAAGGTGGGACCATGGGTTATGTGGCGGGGTTTTTTAACTGCACTAGGGTTGGTGGGTTAAAAGGGCATCGGGGAAATATAAAGTGGGGTACGTTAATTAGATAATGTGGGGGCATAACAAAAACTTAGGATAAAGAGTTTTTAAGGGGGAAAAAGAGAAATTAACAAGGGGGAAAGTGATATTTGTAAATGGGGAATCAGTTTCACACTAGGGAAAAGGGTTTTGGGAAGGGGAATGATTTTTTGAAGGGTAATATATAGGGGAATGTGTGAAACCAAGGGGTAAAGGTCAAAATGACGGGAAAAGGGTATTTAAAAGTAATGAAGGGATAATGGGGGAAATTAGCAAATAAGTATGTGGGGGTGTAGTGAAATGAGGGGAAATTAGTAAACAAACTTAGTGAATATCATTTATTTCTCACAATTCCTCTTGCACATGAAACATAGGATTAAGCAATGATAAATATGCTTTTGAATTAGTAACCTTGTGCATTTGCCACATTTTTTCTACCTACCCTTTATTTACCCTAATTTTTTTTCTTCATTTTAATGGGTGCATTTGAGCTTGCTGACCCTTTATTTCTTTTTCTGTTGACAAGCAAACTATCTAATTATAACCTTATAACTTCCAATGGCTCAGATTAAACTAATGAGCTCATTCTTATTCTCTACCTAACTACTGATTTGCCAAGGTTAAATAGTTTGGCTAAATCTTTATTCTCTATCTATCAACTTGAAATTAAAGCATGAATGAGTCAAGATTAAGCTATTTGACCATCATGGATTGTGGCATTTTTGACAAGTTGAACACAATTTTATATTACAATGTAAAGCAAAGGGAGTGGGATTTGAATTTTCACACTTTCATGATCTATTTTTATCTCTTTTTGGGGTTCATATTTTTTTACTTTTTTGATCTTTTTCCTTTCTTTTTGTCCTTTGATTAGTCTTTTAGGACATACCCTCTTTACATTTTTAAAATTTTTAATATGGAAAACATTTTGCAAAAATAAAAGTATGTACAATATTACAAGACTAACCATAGCCAATTCAAAATTATGAATCCTATTATTATAGGACCCTAACAGTGGCTCCACATAGGGATGGAATTTCCTGGTGAAATTTCAGGAACTTCAAGATCAGTGGCCTTTAAATCATTGACTGTAGTTACCTTGTAATTTTTTCCTTTGTAATTTTGCTTTATTGATACATATGATGGTACATCTTTCAAAGCTCAAGGCCTTCTCTTCAGTCTTCAACTTCAAAAAATTATCATCCAATCCAATCTAAACTCTGTAATTTTATATACAGTGAACCAAGTAAAATGGACTACTGTTAATCTGTGGATAAGTAGTGCTTCAACATTCTACCATTGATTGGTCCTCCTAGTAGATCTGTTCCATCTAACTGTCTCAAGAAAAATGCATTGTTACCTCTGTAACCATAAATGATGTAAGGGCCCTGCCATAGAAAGTCAAATTTTCCATGTTTACCCTTTTCTTCTCTTCTAGAATCCCATTTGAGAACTTTATCACCTATGTAAAAATCATCAGCTTTGGTCTTTTTGTCAAAAATCTTTTTGATTTTATCCTGAATCACTTGTGATTTGACATAGACTTCTTCTTTGGTTTGCTGTAAGTGTATTTTCTGATTTATCGTTCTTTGGATATCATTTGGTTCTACTTGCAACTCTTGGATCATTTTCATCACTGGTACTCCTAAAGAGGATGGAAAAACAACATCCATACCATATACTAGCTAATAAGGAGATGTACCAATGGAATTTTTAGTAGTTAGTCTATCTGCCCATAAGGAATTGACCAACCTTTTGTTCCATGTCTTCTTGTTGTCTTCTAGTAGTTTCTTGATGATATTTACCGGGCTTTTATTTGAGGATTCTGCAAGTCCATAACCTTGAGGGTAATAGGTAGTGGAATGGCCAAGGGTAATGTGATATTTGTTATAAAAGTCTACCATTTTATTGGATTTAAAAGCAGCTGCATTATGAGTAATGAGATTTTGTGGGCATCTAAATCTTGAAAGGATATCGTTTTCAAGGAATGAGATAATGACAAAGTCTGTGGCTTGTCTATAAGGAATGACTTCTATCCATTTAGTAAAGTAATCAGTGCTGTCAAAATCCATTTATGTTGGGCTGAGGAGGATGGGTGAATTTCCCCAATGAAGTCCAAACCCCATTGTTGAAAAGGCATTTCTGTGGAGATGGGTTTGAGAGGTAGTGGTAAGAGTTTCCTTTTGCCCTCAAATATTTGGCACCTGTGATAGGAGGTCACATGTTTCTTGACATCTACAAAAAGGGTGGGCCAGTAAAAACCTGCCCTTAGGATCTTATCAATAGTTATTTTCCAATAGAGGTGTCCTCCACAATCTCCCGCATGAAATTCTTGCATAACTTTGTAAGCTTCATCTTTTAGAAAACAATTTAATAGAATGCCACCATTATCTTTCCAAAATAAAGCATTATCTATGATACAATATTTTATTGATTTCATTTTCAAAAATATACTTTTAGTTCTAGATAAACCAGGAGGAGCTTGTAAGTTTAGCAAGACAAATATGATATCTGCATACCAAGGTGAATCTGTAAAAGGTTCACTGATATGTGGAGTCGCCATCTCTTCCTGATCATCTAGGTCACCAATGAAATTTATATCTAAGGCCTGACAGTTCGATTCAACCATGAGTTTGGCTAAACCTTGGCCTTTAATAAGTTTTTTAGGCTTTATTTCTATGTCATATTCCAAAATAGTGGCAATCCATTTGCCTCTCTTTCCTTTAGGCCCATTTTGTGTCAAAATTTCCTTTACTACTGAATTTGGACCATAAGCAATGATGTGTGAATACAAAATGTACACTCTGAAATCTTTAATAACTTTCACTAAAGAAAGTGCTTGTTTTTCCATTATGTTGTACTTTAGTGTAGCATCTCTCAAAGATTTGCTGAAAAATGCAATAGGCTACTCATAAGCTTGATTATTCTTTTGCAATAATACTGCTGCAATAGTATGTTCTGAAGCAAAAGAAAAAAATATAAAATCTTTATTGAAATTAGGACTTATGAGGACTGGAGTTTTGGTAAGGGCTTCTTTGATTGCCTCAAAAGACTGTTTAGCCTCTACTATCCACTTAAGTGTTGAATCTTTCTTTAACATGTTTGATTCTCTAATTAATTCTACTAAGTTTGAAATGAATCTCCTAAGAAAATTTATTTTGCCTAAAAACAACTGTAATTCTTTGATGTTTCTTGGATGAGTGATGTTCAGGATTGCCTCTATTCTATATGGATCTATTCTAATTCCATATTTGAATATTATGTGCCCCAAGAGTTTACCTTCTTCTAGACCAAATAGTGTCTTTTTGGGATTTAAGGAAATACCAAAATTTCTGCATTTAATGAAAACTCTTCTTAGATGATCTAGATGTTTGTTATCTTATTTGGAAAACACTGTAATGTCATCTTGGTAAACAACTAGAAAGTCATGGATTTATTTGGCAAAGGCTATGTCCATAGCTCTTTGGAATGTTTCTCCTACATTCATCAATCCAAAAGGCATTTTCAAGTACATGAAAGTACCCCAAGGAGTAGTAAATGCAATATTTGCTTGGTCCTCTGGTTGAACTAAGATTTGGTTGTATCCAGAAAATCCATCAAGCAATGAAATCCTAAATGAGCCTACTACCCTCTGAAGAATGTGGTCCATTTTTGGGAGAAGATAGTTGTATTTCAATGACACTTTGTTCAAGTTTATGAAATCAACACAAAGTCTGATTTCTCCTATTTTCTTCCTAGTAGTGACTAAGTTAGAGACCCAATCTGAATATCTAATTGGTGCTATGATCTGTGCATCATACATCCTTCTTACTTCCTTTTCAGTGAGTGGCATAAGAACTGGATTAATTCTCCTAAGCTTCTGTTTAAAAGGTTTATGGTCTTCTTTGATATGTATCTTATGTTGAATTATGCTGGTGTCATAAGACTTAAGGTCTTCGTAACTCCAGGAAAAGACATCTTGAAACTCTTTGAACAGATTTATGTATTTCAGTTTTTCATCTGGAGGTAATGCTTTGGATATTTTGATAAGTTTGGGCTTCTCTTCAGTTCCTATATTACATTCTTCTATGTCTACTCTCAAAGGCTCCATTTTTGGTTTCCTAGGTACATCATTTGAATCAAACAAATTTTCTAATGGGACTAATCCCTTGGGAAAAAAGTTATCTTTAAGGTTTAAAATTTCAGGATCATCATTCATTATTTCTTCTATTTCTACCTTTTTTAAGTTATATATTTCTACTTTAATGAAATTAGTGGGTTTACCTACATCTAAAGCATTTATATTTATTTCACTATATATGTTATTATCTTCTATACAATTAGTATCTATTTTACAGTTTTGAAACTCTCCTTCAGTATTCATGAAATCATTAATTTGAGAATCTTGTGAGAAAATCTGCCAATATTTCAAATTGTCAGGTATAACAGGCCTATCTCTCACTTCTGCAGTGTACTAGTGGTTGGGCTGGAAAGGCAATTTCAAATCAAATCTAGGACAGTCTCTCTATATTGGCTAACTCTGGGATTATTCACAGAGTATACACCTTTGATTTGTTTTATAATCAATTCTAAGTCTCCCATGATAGAAACTCTTTTGGTTCCAAGATTTCTAACCATTTGTAGTCCTAAGATTAGAGCTTCATATTCTGCCATGTTGTTTGTGCATTTAAAGTTTAATATAAATGCATGACCTGCAAAATGATTATTTTCCATGTTGTGAATCCAAACTCCTGCACCTGCTCCTAATCTATTCACAGAGCCATAAAAATCTATATTCCATAGGGACTCTTGAAAAATGTTTTCACTATTAGGTGCCTTATGTTTTTCTTCTACAACTGTGATTTCATTTTTTCCATTGTCTGAATTGTACAAGATAAACGAGTCCATATCAGAATGCATGGAGTATATAGGGAAATTCTATGGTTTTTCTGCACCACTCACCATGTATTTCATCAAGTTTTCTCTATAAAGTTTCCTTTGTTGACCAAAAACAGATATGGTGGCATATGACATGTCCAATTGTAGAGATCCCTACAATTTTTCTCCCCATGAGCGAGATAACAACATTCCATACTTGGGTGGGATATCAACAACTACTATGTCCATCAAAATACTCTTTGCTAGGCACTCGACTACAGTTACACACAAATCTTTAATCAGGTCAAGGCATTTGACTTGGCTAGAATAAAAGGAAAAGAGGTCCTTGTATGGTCTGGTGATATCTATGTTTAATCTCTCCATGATTTCTTTTGGCATTAAGTTATGGGATGCCCCTGAGTCTAGCATAGCATTATGTAAGATTTTATCATGAAAAGTTAAGCTAATGTAAAATGGAGGGATACCCCCTTGTTGATGGCTGCCATTTACTTCTGGACCAAACAATAAATCAGGTTGATCATCATTCAACTTTACAACATCCTCTCCTTCACCTATATTTAATGTTTCAGTGATTTGTGTTCTATATGATTCATTTTTTACTAGCTCGGTCAAAGGAACTGATATTTTCAACTTGGATATCTCATTTTAATGTTAAATGGCATTTGAGTTTTGCTTGATTGGATGAGATCTTCCTTAGCAAATGTGGTCTGTGTATTTTTATCTTCTTTTTCAGTACTTGGCACTTCAGTTTGTGTTTCAGCAGTTTTATTTTGAATTCTCTTATTTGGAATGATTTGAGTAATAGTTTCAGTTTGAGTTTCAGATGAAGTTATATCTACAATTTTTGGGCTGGAAGTCTCCTGAGTTCCCCTAGGGAGAATTTGTAGAACTTTGGTCACAGGAGCTTCTGTTATCTTTTTAGTGTGGGTTTGGATTGATTTCTTAGTGGGAATTTCAGTATTATTTTTGCTTCTAAGGCTGTACTGTTTGTGAACCTCATATATAGCTGATTCAAAACCTTGTTTGAAGTCAAAGGACTCTCCAGATTCTCATTGTAATTGTTGTAGCGTGTACAATTCCTGTTCTTCTTGAGTAAGAAAAACAACATCTTCATTTTTAATCCCTAATAGGTTTATCTGGGTGTCATCCTCTTCTTCATGGTTTTGTGAACCCTTAGCATAGTTTTCCTGGAAGGGTGGCCTAATTTACTGATCTGGTATTGCATTTTTTCCAGTCTTAGGATTTTTCCTAAAGTTGGGGTTTCTTATTGCGGGTGGCTGTTTATTTCCCCACTGAGTTTTTCTTTCCATGTTTTCTAATCTATCCATTATTCTTTCCACACTCTTTGCTAAACTATCTATTTTACCATTAGAAGTGGAGGTTTTCTCTTTAATGTCAACTCTTTTTACATTTCTCATCCTAGCTTTCTTAGCTAATAAATTGGCTTCTACACTAACAACATTACTTTGCATTTGTTCCAATGTTTTAGGGTTTCTTTCCCTTAATTGGTATGACATATCACTGTCAAAACCATTAGGAAATTTTCTCAATGCTAGGTTTGGTGGAGATTTAATATTAGCAGGGATTTCATTGTAGATGCTATTGAACCTAGTACAATAATCCTGAACTGATTCATTAGGAGCTCTTCTAATGTTATCATATTCAGATAGTATTTGCAAAGGGTTTTTCTTTCTTTCCCATCTATCAATAAACAATCTATGAAAAGTAGCTAAATCTGCAATATGATTAGCAGGTAAACCTTTGAACCATTTCTTAACATCCCCTATTAATGTTTGGGCAAACAACCTCATTTGGACATCAGACTCATCAATCTCATGCAACTCAAAGTAATTAGTCATTTTGTGCACATGCTGTTGGGTAGTATACTGACCAGTAGCATGAAACAAAAAGATTTTTCTTTGGTAATTTTGGGGCATGGCATGGAGCTGTGTTGGCAAGACCAAAGGTGCATATCTGTCTACCAGGGCTGAGATTTTGGTTTGACTAGGGGGCAAACTAGTGGAGCTTGAAGAAAGACTTGAGATGGGTGGAGATGAACCAGATGAACTTGAGGTGTTTGGTTGAAGAGGAAGTTGAGGAATGAATGGTTTAGGGGAATGAACTATGGTGGATATTATAGGTGAGGTGGTAGTAAAAAAAGCTGTATTTATAGTATTTGAAGATTCTGCAGAAAGTTCAGAGGAAACAGTAGTGAGGGAAACTAATTCAACTGATTGTTGGAGATATGCATCATCTATATGGCTTATCAATGTAGAGGTTAAAGCTTCTAGTTTGTCAAAAGTTTCCAACACAAGTTTATCTAAATCTGGATGTATAGACTCAATGACTTGAATAAAATTAGGTTCTAATACAGTTTCATGAATTGCATTTTTGATTTAGTTCTAAACAATGAAAGCTCAGATGACAAATCAAACTGAATATCCTCTAAAGTTGATAATTCCTTGGGGAGTGAATTTTCTTTAACTAACTGGCTACTACTTGCTTGAGTTTCTACCTTTTTTGGTTTTCTTAAAATTTGGTCAGGGTCATCAACTATTGTAACAGGGTTTGGATCTAGATTTGCCCTGGTATAGTGAGTCTTTATGGGAGCCAGAATTTTAATTTTTTAATTGTTTTTTGAAACCTTTTTAACAAAAACTCTAAAATAACGTTAAGGTTCAAAAGATGAATTTTAAGGTTTCCTTAAAGTTTTATTAAACTGAGGATTGGTCCCCACTATGGTCGCCAATATGTTATCACTCCAAAATTTCTCTAGAGTTGTTAGGAAAGAAATGATAGAGGTAACCACAAACCTACTTTGGAGATTAGGATCTAGCCTTCCTAATGCTCAGAGAGGGCTCTCTCTTTATGATTTAACTTTGTTTAGTTAATTGATTTTAGGCTAGTTATGTTTGTACTTGGGTTTTGATTTTGATTTGGTGGTGGGATCACTTACTTAGATGGATAGAGGGGTGTCTTTTACCATTGGGCTATGGGGTCAAATGTCAAGCAAACAAGACTGGATCAAGTTCTAAAAATAGTGTCTACAGGGCAAGGTAGCTGAGTTATTTCAGATCTTAAGGCTGGGATGGTGAAGTGGTTTTCAATCGGATCAAGGGAGCAATTAAGGGTTCCTTAGACCGGATTATGAAAGAAGTGAAGGAGGTCAACCAGGATGGGAGAGAAATTAAGGATTCTCAGATCCCGATATCAGAAGAAAACATATAAATGATTAACTGTTCAAGACAGAGTGTACTTAAATAAATTTTGAAATAAATTTCCAGTTAATTCATTCACTTTAGATAACATATAAGTTTGTGAGATACATAAGAAAATAACAAATTTGACAAAGAAAATACTTCACTGTAATAGCTCAACACATGAATCTTGTAATGCAATCTCTTTATTACTCAGTTCAGTCTGCTGACTTGAAAAATTGGTACAATAACCCTCAGGTTTATGATCAATACAAATCTACAAATGTCTCACAATCCACACTCAATACTTCGAATTATGAAGTATTTATACAAAAATAATTTACAAAATATCCCAAACTGTCTTGGGAATTAATATAGGAGAAAGAAATATCTTCATGAAAGAAGATAGAGATAGATGATCAACTGCTGCATGATGTCCCTGTTTATTTGGTTGTGCTGTCTTTATGCTCTGATGTTTTGCTGTTTATTCTCTGCCTTGCTGTTGGTCTTCATGCTGGATGTTCTTTTTACTTTTCCCTTTCTCAATTGATACAATTTCACTTGATACTCTTTCATCTGACTAACCTGTTACTTTTCCTTTACTGTGCTATTTTTACTTTTACTGTGTATTTTTACAGTAGGTCATTCAACTTTTCCCATGTTTCTGCATCTGGTAATTGAATATTTACCATTTTCCTGTAAATTTTATCTGCTTCTGTATACTTGGAAAAAGTGGGTCTGTTCACAAAAAGGTGTTTTACCTCATGCTGGAGGTAAAACAGGTTCTAAAAGGTATGATATAGAACCTTTCTAGTAGGCATCGCCTTCATAGAGGAAGTATTTACCTGATCTCTGGCCACCTCTCTGATTCTCCTGTTGTAGTCATCCTGTGGCATTAATTTATCATTTATCACCAAGGGATTAGGCAAACCTTTCTGCCTTAGAGCATCAAACTTAACCATGAACCTTTCTATAGCCAGCTGCATGGTTTGGCATTTGTCCTTAAGGTTCAACATTAAATTTCTCTTGGTGAGCACCCTTTTTACTTCTAGTATGGTGCCAGTCCTATCTGGCATGTCCAAATCCTGTAATTCATATTTGTTTTTGGAGTTAAGGAAGTGAATGATCCTAGTGGCTTCATCTGGCATGTCTCCTAGTTTAGCCTTAACTCTCTGAATGGCTCCTGTAGCCCCTTTCACTAAGTCATTTTGCTCAAAGATTACTTGAATGGATGTCCAAATATAATTGACAGAGTCAATGATATTGGCCCATAATTGTTCCTTAGCTTGGTCAAGTGGCTCCTTTAATGTCAACTCTTTTTCTAAGCTCTTTATCCTTTCATTCATCCTGTTTGACTTTTGTACTTCTTCTTTGTGCATAATTTGTGCAAGCTTATTGTCATTCTATAGACTAGTTATCTTTTCCTTAAGCTTGTTCATCTCTATGGTCTAAATGGACATGTCCTCCATTGCTTTGACCAACTTGCTTGCCTCATCACCTAGTTGGGATGCTGCTGATGTCGAACCTGTTGTTGATGTAGATGATGTGCAGCTGGTAGTGCTATGGCCAGTGGAGCTATAGGAGCCAATGAAGCTGCCAAGGTGGATGGTACTACAATAGTGACTGTTGGAATGACAGTGGCAGTGGCAGTCTCTAGGCTGGCTTGTTTTAGCTGTATCAAGCTATCTAACACCTTCTCCATATCTTTCAACTGACCATTCAATTGGAGAATGAGGTCCATCATCTCCTCTTTCTGAGTCTAGCTTTCAAGGACCTCTTTTGTCTATGGATGCTTTGAATGAGGCAGTTTTAATTGCTTCTTCAAAGCAGAAATGTCCTCCTTTTTCTTCTTTATTAGTTTCTTTGTGGCTTTGACGTCACTGGGATTATACCCAAGCTCAATTACCAAGTCCTCCATTGACTTGATTATGTTGTCTTTGGCCTGTGAGGAGGCCTTTTCCAATTTGTACTGTGTTGTAATGTTGTCCAATGAACTTTGAAGCTTGTGTGTAGTCATAGCCTTACTGGTCATGGTGGAATGATCATCTCACCCGCCTATTTGTGAAACTAAATTTTGTCTATGGGGTGGACATCCCTAACCAAAACCTCAAAATGTATTTTCCAGTAGTCAGCTGATGATTTTGGCTGTTGGACTGCAGGTTGCATGAAGGTCATCTGCATTTTACCTGTTTTAATGTCAAAGGCTGACATTAATCTACTCTGATTTGCAGGTGTTTGCTTGAAGTATTGAGCATACATCTCAGCCTTCAATGTCTCATTCCTCAACTTAATTTCTTTATACCTATCTTTAATATCTTTCTCTTTATCCATAGGCGTAGTGGATGAAGAGACTTCTACGCTGAGCTCTTTCTCTATTAGTTGAGTGTTTGATGTTGAGGACTGGTGTGTTTCTCCTGAAACTACTGGGCCTTTTCTCCTCTCCACCATTGTATCAGTGTCATTGATTTCCACTGTTCCAATGGTGTCTTCTTGTTCAATTACAGGATTAAGCTTAGGCCTTTTCCTGTAACTGATCTCAAACTATTCATCTGTGGTTTCCAAGGCTGAACTAGAACCTTCTTCCCTAGTTCTCTTTGCATTTCTATCTTCATTTACTGGAGTCTGTAAAATAGGAGGAATATTCGTTGGTTCTTCTAGTTCTGGAACCTGTAGGAAGGAAATTGTATCAATCTGTTTTTCTACATCAATTAATGTATTCTCCACATCAACTACAGTACTGTCCATGTCTATCAAAGTATTTTCCAACCATTCTGATTGGTTGGAAAATCTTTCAATGTTTGTCCTGGGATGATGTATGAATGGACCCAATTTGACCTTGAGCCTTAGCTTATTTATGACTCCATGAGGGTTATATTGCCACATAAAACTATTCTTGAATTTCATTTGCTATAGAATCTCATCGGCCTCTGGTCCAGCTTCCATATTATTGCAAATAAAGGGGACCAATTGATATTTCACTTTAAATTGAGTCTTCTTCTTGGCTGCCAGGAAATTTACTTTAGAAGAGTTTATAATCTGTCTAAAGTACTCTAATGTAAATATCCTCATGGGTGTTAGAAAATTATATATTACGGAGCAATGGAACACATAAAATATTGCAGAAATATAAACACAGAAAACACATAAAACAAGAGAGACACGGATATACGTGGTTCATCCAGTTTGGGCTACGTCCACCTCGAACAGCCAGTCCTTCCTTTCTATTATCCAGCAAAATGAATAGACACAACCTATAGTAGATCCGCTGTAATATCCTCTGTTTTCTCTCACAGTCTCACCTCTCCGCTTCTTGCTCAGAGAATACACATCTATTACACAACCTCAAATACAATTCCCTCATACAAAGAGAGGGGTTGCATTCTAGGGAAAAAAACCCTAAACAAAACATAAGTTCTACCGTCAGATGATCCGCCTAATGAACGGTCCAGATTGACTAGAAATTACTATACTTTTACAAGGCAGTTTTGCATCTGTTTTTAGCTTCGGGGGCACTGCCCTCGAGCCCCCGCCGGGGGACCGCTGGCCCCTAGACCCACCAGCCGAGGGGGATTGGCCCCCCCGGACCCTCGCGAGGGGGACAAGTCCTCCCCGCACCCCCCCGCGTGGAGGGGTGTACAAACTTCTTGGGGTATACATCCAGCTGAAAGAAAGACCTCTGAACATTCATGCTCCACACACAACAATTGGGAGGTATTTGGGCAATTTGTAGGAGGCAAGTTGGCATTCATAAAGTCTTATCTCTGTGTGGTTCTGGTATAAATACCAGTCTCCCACTCTACTGTTCTTTTCCAGCTATAGAACTCTTTCGATCTCTTGACTGATTTTGGGCTGATGGATACTGGTTAACATATTTATAACTGGATGGAAAAATGAATCAATGAAGTCTTTGTAGGAAAAAAAGGTGGAGAATTTCTAGATAAATGGTGTCCAGTAGATGATTGATCTTGGATTTCCTTTAGTATCCAACTTCTGGATACTGACAGGAAATTGGTCTGATTGATAATATAAAAACATGTGAAACAATATAGACGAGTACTTGAATACTCTCTCAATAGGTAGTCTGATGAATTGCTCATGCATTTTGTCTTCTATGAACTGAGCATAGTTGTACATTGTAGCAAGAGGCTTGCTTGGACAAAAGATGGAAATGAAAGCAAGAACAACATCATCCACATGCTCATCTGAGGTGTAGCCTAAAATGCAGGAGAGCATGGTTATGATTTGTTTGCCTCTCTCAGAAAAAATGGTGGCAGCATATGGAGGAGTTTCTGTAGGAGTATGACACTCCTCTATGTTGAAATTTTGGAAAATCTGGGCTATCTTGGGAAGGTCTAATTTGGTATAGAGGTCGAGGAATCCTTCAATAGAAAGTGGGGTCTCATTGGGGCTTGGTTGGACTTGCAACATTTGATTTATGGATTCTACAGTGATGGTGAAAAAAACTTGTTGGTTAGGGGTGACAATGGCTCTTTGACTAGGAATGTAGCAAGCTTGGAAGAAGTGAATGATTTCTAGGAATGTGTGTACTTCTTGGAACAAATACTTGGGAAAATTAGACTCCCAAAGGTTAATGTCATCATTTTGGTTTAAAAACTTGTCTTTACTCCAACAGTGGAGCTTTAGCAGGTAGGGAGGGGAAGCAATGTCCTTTATTTGAAAGTCTCGGTCTGCTAAGGAAAGGTGGTCAATGTCCAGGTGAGGGGTTTGCAGAGGTCTCACATCCAGAGAGGTTTGAGAAGCCATAACTAGGTTTGTAGATTTGAAATAGGATTTGAGTGGTTTCAGAAGTGAGGTTTGGAAGCTCTGGAATAGTGGGGGGGTGATTACAGTTTGTAAAAGGGTTTGGGATGTACAAATAGGTTTATTCTCAATTTAGGAAAGTTTCTTTAATTAATTCAATTAATTAACCTTTCAATTTAAACTATGTGTTTTCAAATTCAAGGGCAGTTCTAGTATTTTCCAAGAATACTTGGAATTTGGTGAATTGGCGTGCAAACTGGGTTCTGTGGTAACTGCAGAAGGTATTGAGGCTTCAACTGTCAACTGGATGCTTCAATTGGGTATCCAGAGCGTCTTTAGGTGGCAGAAGGTGGTCAAATTGGTCGTAGAGGTTTAGGGTGTCACAAATGGTTAAGGAGCAGTTTGTAGTGAAAAACAAGCAAAAAGAGCAATTTGGGGTTCTTTGAGCCTTTTAACGAGTAACAGTCACATTTTGGCGTGGAAATAATTAAATGAACTGTGGGTAGTTTTCGGTTTAGGCGGGGAGGTGGTTTTATGCGCCATCACACCGCTTTTGAATAGTGGGTGGTATTTTTCGCGAGCACATAATCTAACCTAGAGCTGCCATGTAGTAGAACAATGCCTAGGCAAAACCGCGAATCTCGCGTGCTCTCGAGCTTTTATCGCTTGGACAATGAATTTGCTCGATATGACTGTACACTGTCAAATATAGGTGTAGGAGATCAAAGGGATATTGCGCAGTTGAGATGCACGGATGGAATCAGGAAAGTGATTTGGCGGGGTCTAGGATTTAATTACAAATAATTGTAATTAATTAGTAAATAATTTGAGATTTAATATAAGTAGTGAGCTAATAAGATGGGACCATGGGTTATGTGGCGGGGTTTTTTAATTGCACTAGGGTTGGTGGGTTAAAAGGGCATCAGGGAAATATAAAGTGGGGGACGTTAATTAGATAATGCGGGGGCATATCAAAAACTTAGGATAAAGGGTTTTTGAGGGGGGAAAAGAGAAATTAATAAGGGGGAAAGTGATATTTGTAAATGGCAAATGGGTTTCACACTAGGGAAAATGGTTTTGGGAAGGGGAATGATTTTTTGAATGGTAATATATAGGGGAATGTGTGAAACCAAGGGGTAAAGGTCAAAATGAGGGGAAAAGGGTATTTAAAATTAATGAAGGGATAATGGGGGAAATTAGAAAATAAGTATGTGGGGGTGTAGTTAAATGAGGGGAAATTAGTAAACAAACTTGGTGAATATCCTTTCTTTCTCACAATTCCTTCTGCACCTGAAACATAGGATTAAGCAATGATAAATGTGCTTTTGACTTAGTAACCTTATGCATTTGCCACATTTCTTCTACCTACCCTTTATTTACCCTAACATTTTTTATTCATTTTAATGGGTGCATTTGAGCTTGCTGACCCTTTATTCCTTTTTCTTTTGACAAGCAAACTATCTAATTCTAACCTTATAACTTCCAATGGCTTGGATTAAACTAATGATCTCATTCTTATTCTCTACCTAACTACTGATTTGCCAAGGTCAAATAGTTTGGCTAAATCTTTATTCTCTATCTATCAACATGAAATTTAAAGCATGAATGAGTCAAGATTAAGCTATTTGACCATCATGGAGTGTGGCATTTTTGAAAAGTTGCACAAAATCTTATATTACAATGTAAAGCAAAAGGAGTGGCATTTGAATTTGCACACTTTCATGATCTATTTTTATCTCTTTTTGGGGTTCATATTTTTTACCTTTTTGATCTTTTTGCTTTCTTTTTGTCCTTTGATTATTCTTTTAGGACATACCCTCTTTACATTTTTTAATTTTTTAATATGGAAAACATTTTGCAGAAAGCAAAAGTACGTACAATATTACAAGATTAACCATAGCCAATTCAAAATTATGAATCCTATTATTATAGGACCCTAACAAGGTCTGCACAAATAAATTACTCATTTACAGAGATTTCAACGCCCTCATGCGTGGGCTGGATTAAGTCATTTCAAGAGTAGAACATCCACAAGTAATGGACCTTATCATAAAATCATTTACATTCTTTATTTATACAAGAACAACACTCCACAACATTAACATAACATTATTCCATGCAAATAACAAAGACATAGTAACAAACTCAAGCACAAAACATAGGAGTGAACTTATCTTATAAGAGACCTGGCAACTGAGAGTGGGACTCTAACTCTCCACCCAACCATAGACAAGCTACAACCATAATTACTTGAAGCTGTCACCTCGAGCCAGATTCCAGTGCTTCAGGTCGAGTGATTTTGAGGAATTTCAACCAAGAGAACAACTAAAATATGATACCACATGGCCACACATGCTATAATTCACCAGCTACACACATTATCATTTCGTCTTTTTAGGCATAATCACATTTATGCTAGGATATCACAGTGCATAGAGATTTCAGCTCACATTAAGGAGAAGATATTCCACATCAAGGAAGATTCATTAGTGGATAAGGTACTATTGGAGCATAGAAGCCACTTTTACTGGGTGATTCATTAGTGAGAGTATGCATTAGTGTTGTCAAAAAATAGTAGTTCATCATCTCCCTAAGTACCTTGGTGCTTCTCTCCTATATAGTGGTTCACCAATCCACATGATTTTAGTGGTTCTTCAAATTTAGATAAGCCACTACTCTCCATAATTTTTTTCACCTAGCAAGCCTCTGGGAAGGTTCCTTAGCTGGTTCATTTTCTCTAGAGATCAATCACTGTGTGTGTTGATCGTCACTCTCCTAACTCTCCTACTGTGTGTATGCATTAGAGTGAGTTATCCATGTACACCTCTGACCCTTGGAGGAATGTCTCCAGTGCTCACCACTGTTTCTTTCCACTTTGCATGCATGAGAGAGTTCGAGTGTGTTCTCCCTACTTAGCATATGCCTTCTTGTCTTATCTTCTCTCTCAGACTTGTTTTTTGTCATCCCCAACACACCAATTGTCTGTCTTTTAACTAGGCCCATGCAGGTTAATTACCTTAGACAATCAAACCCATGTTGTCTTTAATATTTTTCCTTTTGTTGCTTATTGTTGGAGTTTAAAGGACCCCTGGGTCTATCCTCTTTTTTTTCAATTTAATTTATTGCATAATTATCCCATTTAAAACCACTCAGCCAACCAAGACTGTTGTTTAAAACAACCCCTTCGTCAAGCAATCTCCCTCCTCAAGCAACTTGAATCTGTGTCCTTTTCTCTCAGGACTTTAATCAATTATAATTTATTTTCAATGAAGGAATATTAACTAAGGGATGGCATAGTCCCCTCCCCCTTGGGGGGAACATTTTCCTTAGTGTTCAATAGCCACATACAACAAAACATGCTTTGACCAAGCATTGCTGATTATGGAGCTTTAGATACACATATAGTTTAAGCTTTTACAACACACTTTATATGCACAATGGTTTATCTAACCACTTGGCTGACATTAATTCATTAATCTAGTTATATGCCAATGGACCTTTGGTAGTATTTGGTGCTTCCAATGTGCTCAATCCAACTTGTATTTGTTCATTTTCTATGGAGTATTGCCTGCTTCCAATGTCTAATGTTGTTATCCTTGCACTTCTCGTTCCTTCGACGAAAAGTTCCCAACTCATGGTTTCTGGGCACACCTCTAATGTGATTTTGATTCCAATCAGCCATACACATGACCCTTTAAAATAAATTTATTTTTCCCAGCCTTCCCTTCTCTACTTCCCAGTCCCTCGAGCAATTTGGTCAACACCTTCCGTGCAGTCACACACCTTCCAAGTTCAGGAATTCCCTTCTCCGCATCCTATTCCCTCAGGTGATCCATTCTTTAGCAAGGTTTCCTTGCTACATAAGAGTCTCATAACAAATGAAAGTCCCTTCCTCAATACCATTATACTAGTCATGGCATGCTTCATGGAAATCAATAGACACTCTTGGGTACTAGTGTTCCACAGTGACCCTGTTCCTAAAATATTTTACCAACATACCACTACATGCTCTAATTCATTTTTCTTCTATTGCTATTCATCTTTAAGCCAACTCCAACCACCCAAACGGGGAAATTTTTTGCTTTTCCTACATCATAGTACATGAATTTCCATTAGAATCATCATAAGGAATTGTAATAAATTTAGATCATGCCTCATTGGTAGCTTATCCATGAGGTGAACTTAGAATTTTACGTTGATTCCCATCACAACAAAACTGGGTTAAATTCTAAACCAACCAATCATAAGTTAGAGGATTAAATTAAGTTCATAATTTAGAAATTTTGAAACTGATTGAAATATTGATATTCACCTTGTTTTGTTCTTATTGTTTTCTTTACACACACTGGATTCGTTTCCCAACCCGAAAAGCACCTAGTGGCCTTTTCTTTTCCCGTACACACATTGGATCAGTTTCCAAACTTGGTAAGAACCTAATTCCTTCTCTTCTCTTCGACCTTATATAAACACTAGATCATTTTCCAAACCCAATAAGCACCCAATGTCTTCTCTTCTCTTATCTTCAATTTAAAATTTATTAAGTTGTTCATCGAACCCAATGAAAGCACTCCGTAATAGATAAATATTAATAAGCTCAATCGCTACCCTATAAACATGGGCATTACCAATCCTGGTAGTCTTCTTTCGACAAGAATATAGGTGTATTCCACACCTTCATAGGCCTAGGCAAACCCCATTCTGGGAAGTCTATTTGTCCTAATCAACCCGGGCCTAGACAATCTCATACTTACATGTCCTGAACATATATGCCACACAAGGGCCCTCACAGTCCCATTCTTGCATTTCCCAAAACATTACATAACACATGCATGCATACATAGTGTACAACACAACACATATACATATACACATGATACAACACAACAAATACACATGGTACAACATAACACATACACAATACACATGGCACAATACAACATGTATACAACAATGTTGAAAATCTAGAGACCATGCTGTCTATATCCATAGACACCTGACACACTGCCTCTATTGTATTCCCCATGCTTTACTACGTGCAGTCATAATCCAAATTTGGGGTTTGTGGTTTCTTCAATTATCCATGCTTTTCCCAACATACTACAAATCACACTGCTTTCATTCTATACCTCAACATTCCCTGATCATAATATAACATGGACATAATATAAGAGTCATACTCACATCAGGGAAAATTTTAAGGGTGGAAATTTATATTAAAGTTTAGAAACTTCGGTAAATCTCATTAGTCCATAATATGCAATATGTAAAATGTCTGACAATATTTTTGTAAAACTATTCAAATTTCTTACAATTTTATACTTTTTCTATATAAAATTTTGGTGATTTTTAAGGTAAAAGAATTTTATAATATAAAATTTGGGTGAATCATTTTTAGAGAAAAATGGAGGTTAGCGAATCTTTTTCTTGAAAAAGCATCGAAAATTAGCCCACCTAAGAATAATAGCCCCTAAAATTTTCCCTGATTCACATGATACTAAAATCATAAATCATCCAAGGATACTTTTTCCCACTTGATTCCTCACACAACCAAGAATATTACATGTCATCAATAGTGTATTAAATAAAATTTAAACCATCATTCTTCCACAAGAATGAATCCTGAAATGACCTGTTAGTCACAATGGCATTCATATATGCATATAAACATTGGTATGCTCATGAACATATCACATATTTGCATGTGTACATTTGAGTTAGGTTTAAGAGAACCTCCTTTGTGACATTCTCATGGTCGCCATGTCATTGTCTATTATTTTCTATGAACCAACCTAGACCACTTGGTTGTCATACTTCTATCCACTTGGTTGTGGACATAACACACATTGATGTATGAAAAATAGAATCATAGTTTAGATAATTCTATGTATTTTTGCAAAGAATGCATTGGGTTCAACAAAAACTGTGTGTGGCCAACATAATTCTTTTTTCCAAATTCCTCCCTTTACCTTATTTTTTAACCTTGTTGTTAGCACCAATGCTTCTAACTATTATTTTTGCTAGCAAGGTTTGCACAATTACATTCCAACCATGCACATTTCTTCATTTATGCTTGTTGTCACATTTAGGAGCAATGCTCCAAGGCATTCCAACGATGGCCTATTTCATCCCGTTTTCCCAACATCGACATGTTTTAATCCATGCAAATCATGCACTGGCCATTCCTAGACTTTCTTATTTCCTTCATGCACAAGCCTCTCTCAAGTCGTATTCTTTGTTTGGTTTCACTCGTCTCTCTTACCAAAGCTCCGTGGCTTTCCTACCACACCTAACTGTTTTTCCTTGAGCCCCTAGCATGAGAGTCAAAATGATATAGAAAAAGGAAATTCATGACAATAAAAGTCACGGCAACAATAATAAAAAAAAAACAAAAGTAGCATGGCCATGCATTCAATTCATCAATTAAAGCAATAAAATGAATCATGAAGTCAACAATCAAGAGTATGTTATGCAATAATTTAAAAATATCCCATAATAACTCAACTCCATGAGTCCAACATTCCGTGTGTCCTTCATCACCATATGAAAATGCAATATATATATATATATATATATATATATATATATATAGATATATATATATATATATATATATATAGGCACATACACACACACACACACACACATATACAAAAATCAGCCTAAGGCTTTTCCATAGTTTATGGCAGCCTTGAAGCATCACATCCCTCAGTAGTTCACATGGGGTATTTTCAACACATATATGCATATATCAACATATATATGCATATATCAAAGAGCTTGAGGGAATTCCCCCTCCTTCTCGGAATCCTGCATCATTTATTCCTGTCTCTTTGGTTCACAAGTGACATTTTCTTTCTTTTTCTACCTATGGCGAAAATATTTTCTCAGATGATTTTCTCTACAATACCAACAGGGAAATATCCTCTTATTTTCCTTTTCAGCCTCACGAGGCTTGTTCCAACCAATATGCTTTTCTCTTTTTGAGATTTTAGTTTGAGATGCTAGTTTCTGCAAATGCTTTTGCAGTCCATAATTCCACTTTGATAGTTCCTGTTGTTTCCTGGAAAGCTTCTTAATTTTTTCTTTGCAAATCTTTAGCTCATCTTTCAAGTCCCTAAGCTAAACCTCCAAATTCTTGAAGGTTCCTTTCCCTTGGAGGAATTTTTCTCTTTCTTTTTCTAGATGGTCTTTATCCATTCCCTACTGCACCATACCACACATATTTCCTTTCGTTTCCACTAAATCTTGCTATGTTCCGTGACACACACTCAGTTGTTAGTGGATTACTGAAATACAATAAATAATATATAAACAATTGTCCCATTTCCAAGCTAGGAAAAAACACACTACCCTACAAATGTATATGCCCATATGTCATCACATATTTTAAAAACTAGTCTCTTTACCAATACCACTATTTTCAAAAATTTTAAGAAAAATCAACCCTCTTGCTAAGGCCCAAATATCCATTAATTTCAACCTCTTTGCTAAGGCCAAGAATCATGGCATATGCAACTTAAAGGGGTTCATTTAGGAGACCACATGCATGTATCATATATATAATTTTTCACATTTATGAAATGAACCATAGGGCTTGTATGCAGTCCCAAGTTAGCACATAACCATTCATTACACTATTAAAACAACATTCACATTGCTCATGAAGATGACCAATATGCAAGCCATGGTCATAGTGTTATTATCAACACCTATAATAAGCAATTATGAGCCACTTAAAAAATTATACCAGAACATCCTTGCAATCAACAAGCAAATCACATTCAAATGTTTTAATTAACATACAATGTTATCCACATTCAACTACAACTTAGAGCTAGAGCTCCACCCTAGCCCCAAAGATCCAAGCATTGGATCTACTACTCTATTAAGTTTGTAATAGGCACCAATTTATCCCAAAAGGTCTAGTGTTGAATCTTTTTTCTACATTTCTTCTACAATAAATCCCATCCAATGCAAGTGTTGAACCTAGAAGCTCTGATACCACTCTGTAACATGCCCCATCCTAACCCCAGTACTAACTAAGGTTACAAGGAGGTAGTTACTGTGATGACCCAACCTCCAAGGTTCAGTTATGGAGATGGGGTCTAACTTTTATCCCTTTTTCTACTTTCTCAAAACTTGTAACTAATGACATCGTTGTGTTCATCTCATTGATAACATTCCAATGATATAACATTTTCCTCGATCTAACATCGAGATCAAAAGATACGTCTACTTAAATCTAGCCTATTAGATAGTGCCACATCATTTAATCTTCCACGTGGCACCCATGTGGTTGCTCCAATCATTCACCATGTCACCAACCATGTGGTAAATCCATACAACTACCAACCCACTCATAATGGTCTCATAATAACCCAGTATGTAATGGGTGTGACCCAATTCATAACACAAGTGCGCCATAAGAGGGGTATATGTGTGTTGGGCCATCGAAGACCACGTCACCCCGTTGCAAAGAATCCTTCGATGGTTATTATCTTGCTCCCCGCTGAAACAACTAAGGACATTCCTTCAGGCTATGTTGGAAGCGCCAAATCTGCATTTGGGCCCTGCCTTCCCCTCGACTTGTAAATATATGTGTACACACCACACAATAATTTTATGTAAAAAATGGGCCCCAACATGACAAGTCATCCTGAGTAATGGATCTCGACAGTTCTATCAAGCCCTACATCCAAATATTTCGGGGTATGGGGTGACATCACTGACCCTAACCGTTGGGCAACATCATCCCTCATCGCATCCTCCACGTAACCATGGATTCCACTGAGGGGTTTCACGTATTAGTTGACGGGGGCTGCCTTCATCATTTTGGGTATTCAACAGGCCCCACTGCGAAATCATCCTAGAAGCTTGACCTTGTGAATTCCCCTTGGTGTTCCACCTAAAACCCCTAGGCCCACCATACCTTTTTTGTCATCCAATGGCATATATGCTTATCCATCAATGACCCATATCTCCCATTCTTATGCACTTGGTTATGGCACTCGGTCACTTGTCCTACTAGTATTAGGTTCTCCAGCTCTTTTGATCCCTAAACTGCTAGCCTCGTGGCTTAAGTAAAAGGTGAAGAACCTAGGCCTTTCCACCCTCAAAACTTGATCACGATGGTTCTATTGTATGTAAGGCACTGCAGTATAATACAGGGGCCTTATGAGTACTAAGGGTTGGCTCCCGCTCACACTATATGCATAATCTTGAACCTGTGGTATTCCAAAGGAACTGATCCTAGTATTGGCTGTGATGGCTCTATTCCCAACTTGACCTGACATAGATATGGTTTTATAAGTGCCCCTTGGCCTGCAACGTACATAATACACATATAGCTATATATATGTACGTATCAATAACCAATGTTGTCCCTCTTGATATTATGGGAAAATGTGTGCCCAGTTGCCAAGATAATTTTTTAAATAGATATTCATGTGACTATCAGAGATCGATTTATCTCTTAATACACAATCCACTCAGACCAATTTTCAAACTTAGATAACTATAGGAATTAACCCATTCCTAAGAAAATATTTATGGATCACTCCTGCACTGGAAATCACTTTCCTTATTATCAACATGTGCTAGTCAATATCATAGAGACCAAATATACCAACAAGTACACACAAATAAATTACTCATTTACAAAAATTTCATTCCCTTCATGCATGGGCAGACTTAAGTCATTTCAATATTAGCACATCCATAAGTAATGGACCATATTACGTAATATTTACACAATCATTTTCATTCTTCATTTATGCAAGAACAACACTCCACAACATTAGCATAACATTATTTCCATGCAAATAATAGAGACATAGTAACAAAATCAAGCACAAAACATAAGAGTGAACTTATCTTATAAGAGACCTGGAAACTGAGAGTGGGACTCTAACTCTCAAACAAACCATAGACGAGCTACAACCACAGTTACTTATAGCTGTCACCCTGAGCCGGATTCCAGTGCTTGAGGTTGAGTGTTTATGAGGAATTTCATAAAAAAAAACAACTGAAATAAGATACCACATGGCCACACTACATTCATTCACCAACTACACACATTATCATTTAGTATTTTCAGGCATAATCACATCCAAGTTAGGATATCACAGTGCAGAGATTTTTTATCTCACATTCAAGATTAGGGAGTCCACTTCAAGGAAGGTTCTTTAGTGGATAAGTTACTATTGGAGCATAGAAGCCACTTTTACCAAGTAATTCATTAGTGAGAGCATGTACCAATGCTATCAACAACTGGTGGTTCATCAACTCCCTAAGAACTTGGGTGCTTCTCTCCTAGCTAATGGTTCATCAATCCAAAAACTTCTAGTGGTTCTTCAACCTTCAAGAAATCCATTGCTCTCCACAATGTTTCTCACCCAAGAAGCCTCTTAGAGGGTTCCTCAACTAGTTCATTTTCTCTAGAGCTCGAACATTGTGTGTGTTCATAAATGCTTTCCTAATTCTCCTACTCTGCGTATGCATGAGAGTGAGTTCTCCCTTTACACCTTCAACCATTGGAGGAATTTCTCTAGTGATCAACAATATTTCTTTCCACTATGCATGCATGAGAGAGTTTGAGTGTGTTCTCCCTGCTTAGCATATTCCTTCTTATCTTCTCTACCCACTTCAACTTGTTTCGTGCTGTCACCAACAGACCAACCGTCTATCTTTTTCCTAGGCCCATGCAAGTCAACTTCCTTGGACAACATAACCCATGTTGTCTTCAATATTTTTTCCTTTGTTTCTTGTGGTTGGAGTTTAAAGGACACATGCATCTGCCTTGTTCTTTTCAGTTGAATTTATTGCATAGTTAGCCCATTTAAAACCACTCAGCCAACCATGACAATTATTTAAAAAAACCCCTTCCTCAAGAAAACTCCCTCCTCAAGCAACTGGAATCTATGTCACTTTCTCTCAGCCCTTTAATTAATTAAAATTTATTTGCAATGAAGGAATATTAACTAGGGGATTTCACAATTTTCTTCTTGTCTAGGTTGCCTAGAGGTTCTAGCTATATTTCACCTTTTGTTTCCACCTGAATCACATCCCAATCAATTACATAGTTAACATCATTTAAATATTTCTTAAGAAATGAAACATGGAAAACACTCTATTATTTCACCGTAGGAGATAAATCAAGTCTATAGGCCACCATATCCATTCTTTCTGGGATTTCAAAGGACCCACAGTATCTTGGGGCAGCTTGGCACATGTCCCCATTCTCAATGAAATCTCTTTGGCCTAATTCTTAAGTAATATTTTTCTCCCATCTTGAACTCTTTATGAAATTTGTTTTGATCAATGTAAATGTTTTATCAACCTTGGGATACCTGTAGATTCTACCTAATTTTTGTTACTTCTTATTCCAATTCTTTTATCATATCTAGTCCAACCATAATCATGTCTACTAGATTACTCTAGTTGATTGGTATGTTACATTTTATGCCATATAATGCCTAAAAAAGGCTCATCTTAAAGGACTCTTGGTAGCCATTATTATAAGAAAATTATGCCAAGGGAAATTACTCTTCCCATTTCATGGATTGGTGCATTACATACATTCTTAACATGTCCTCCAACACCTTGTTTACTCATTCTATTTTTCGATATATTTGAGGATGATATGCATTTTTAAAGGTCAACATATTCCTAAAATCTACAAATAAAGGATTCCATAAATGTGAAGTAAATTTAGCATCTATGTTTGCTATGATGGCCTTGGGCTTTCCATGCAACGTAAAATTTCCTTCATAAAATATTTGCAATGTCCATTGCCTTGTAGGTGGACTTCACAGGGGTGAAGTGAGTTTCCTTTCTTAGCTTGTCCATTACCACCATAATTGCATCACGTTGTTTGGTAGATTTAGGAAAAATAGTAATGAAACCCATGGATATAACTTCCCATTTCCATTATGGAATTGGCATGGGATACAACAATTCAATAGGTTGCATATGTTCCACTTTAACTTGCTAACATTCCAAACAGTTAACAATGTATTTTTCAATTTATTTCTTCATTTTGGGCCAATAATATAGTTTCATTGTAGTCATTACCATCTTTGGATAACTTGGATGGCCTGTATAATGCCTCCTATGGAGCTCATCCATTACAAATATTTTTAGATCCATTTTATCAAGTATGTATAACTTTCCTTTGTAAATCAACATACTATCTCTATCAACTAACAATCAATGCATTGTAGCCCCTTGGGTTCTTGGTCTAAACATTGTTTCACGTAATTATAGTGCCCATCTCCTTGTTAGGAATTTTTAATTATGATTTTTATATTGGGCTTACAAATGCTTACTTCTATTAGATGTATATGTTGCATGCTCCTACCGAGGGAATATTATACTTCCCTTCATGTGTGGTATTTCAAAATCAAACTTGCTAATAACATACAATCAACTAACTTATCTAACATTCAAGTGAGTTTGATCAAACAAATACCTCAAACCACTATGACATATTAGTAAAATAAAGTTTCTCCCCAATAAATAATGCCTTCACATCTTTAGTGCATGTACAATTGCTGCAATTTCCAAATCATGGGTTACATAGTGTTGTTCATCTTCATTCAACTTCCTAGATTCATAATTGATTACATTCCCTTATTACATAAGAACCCCTTTAAGTCCTTCCTTGTAGGCATCTATGCAAACAATAAAATTATTATTTGGATTTCCAATCTTGAGGATAGCGACATTTGATAAAGGTGGTTCAATTATTTAAAACTTGTTGGGCACTCTCATTTCCAATTGAATTTTACCCCTTTCTTCTGTTGCAAGGTAATTCGATGTCCAATATTTTAAAACCATTGAATAAATATTCTATAATATACACCTAGGCCCATAAATGACCTCACCTCAATCACTTTACAAGGTGTGTATCGGTCCATGATTGTTTTAATATTTTAAGGGCCCACACCAACTCCTTTCTTTGAAATCACATACCCTAAATAATGTAATTGTTTTTGAAACAAGTCACACTTGCTAAATTTTGTGTATAATTTATTCTCCCTTAGTATCTATAATACTATTCTAAGGTTATCCTTATGCTCTTCCTAGCCCTTGGATTACACCAAAATATCATTTATGGAAACCAAGAAAAACCTTTCCAAATACTTGTTGAAAATGTTGCTCATTAAGCACATAAATGTGGCCAATGCATTTGTAATCCCAAAGGGCACCACCACAAATTTATAATAACTGTACCGAGTCCTAAAGGAAGTCTTATAAATATCCTCATGCCTTATCCAGACTTGATGGTAGCTAGACCTCACTTTGATCTTTGAAAACACCATGATCCCTCTTATTTGATAAAAAAATATCACTGATTATGGGAAAGGGATATTTATTTTTGTTGGACATCTTATTCAACAGGTTGTAATTGATATGTAGCTTTAGAGTATCATCCTTATTTTTAACAAACAACGTGAGTACTCCCCATGGAGATACAATGAGTATGATATATCCTTTTTCCAACATTTTCTTCAATTGCATTTTTAATTCCACCGACTCAGGTGTGCTCATCTTGTAGGGTGGTCTAGACATAGGCACTATCTTAGGCATAAGTTATATCAAGAAAAATATATCTTATTTAGGATGCAAACCCAATATTTCTTCAGGAAATACATCTATATACTCCTGCAACAATGGACAATCCTCAATTTTTGTCTTGCTATCCTTAATAGAGTTTAAAACATGAATAAAAAATATCTAAAATTTTTGTATGTATTATTCTTTAAGTTGCAAAGCTGAGTTTTTTCTTAATGACTCTAGTTTTTGTTTGCCTTGAAAATATCTTAGGTTTCCCTTATCATATTTCCATTCTAAAATTTTGTTAAAATAATCCAACTTCTCCTTGTGTACTACGAGACAATCCATTCCAATTAGCATGCCATATGAACCTAGTGGAAACACATTTAAAGTTTCTTGAGTGTGCAAGTCATTCATATGGAAGTGGCATTCTTCAATTACCTCAACCACCTTTTTCTTTGTCCCTATAAGCTAGCTACACCAACCAAACCTTGGCATACTTATTTTTTTGCAACACAGATGCTTCAACAAATTGTAGAGAAATATAAATGAGGTTAGATATGGGGTTAGTCAAAATGGAAATATAGCATTTGGATAATATACCTTCCATATCCACCATAGAGGCTTGGTGGTATGCTTGCTAATTTTCCATAGCTACATAAATCTTTGGCACACTTTTGGCTATACTATCAATAGTAGTAGCCTCTTAGACATTGAATATTTTCTTGTCATTTTATTGCTTGTAATGATAATCATGAAGTAGGTGATCCTCCTAACACTCCCAACACTTCAATGGACTTGTCTTTGGTTATTCTACTTCTTATTTTGCTGGTCTAATTGGTTTATCCCTAATTTGATTGAGGAAATTCTACTACTACTCATTTATGGATGGTACACAAAATTTAACACTCTTCCCATACTACTTATAAGGTGAGGATTTTGATTCTTTCTTCTTGAAGCTAGCTTTCCCTTTTTCATCCACTCTATCTAAGACTCATTATTATGTTTTGATTGGTCATAAAAGTACTTAGCATTTATAATAGTGTCCTCAAAATTTTGGATCATCAAACTCAAATTTTCCCTTATAGGACTATGATAATCCATTGAGAAAGTGTTCTATTTTTACAGTCTCATACTTGATGTTAGGCACATATCTTAGAGACTCTGTAAACCTCTTGAAATATGCATCAATGGTGAACTACCCCAACTTGTATTCATGAAATTCCTTGATTTTTCCATCATAATACCTTTCAAAGAGGTATTTCTCCTTGAAATATTTTTCGAGTTTACTTCAAAGCAACTTCTTCCCTCATATTCCCTTGACATTCTCGAGATCTTCCCAACAAATATCAATGTTGCATCTTAGGGTAAATATGGCCACTCAAAACTTTAGGTTCACAAAATAATTATGTACCCTAAAATATTTATCAAGGCCCAATAGCCACATGTCACGTTCTTCATTCTTTCAAACTTCTCCATCAAATGTGGGAGGTTTAGCCTTCTTGAACTCTTCAAGTAATGAATTCCTTGTAGTCTTTTTCTTATTCTTCTTATGAAACCTTGATCTAGTTGTTGCGTTAGATGATTTGTCTAAAATATTAGTTTCATCTTTGTCTAAACATGTGTCTTCACTAATTTCATCCTTCTTGGAACTCCTCTGCCTCTTCGTTGACACACTTCCTTCTATCTTGCTAGCTGTTAGACCATATTTTGAATTTATGATGGGCTAGGAACCCTTTGGACTTATGTTTGTCCATATGACTAGTAGTTGATTCATGTTGCCTCTGCCTTTGCAAATTTGATATACTTTGCAACACTATTGCATTTACTTCCTCCTACTTTTCCTAGGATTTAGTAATCCTTCAATTTTTTTCTTTGTATTTTCTAAGTTCATTCCTCAAAATTCTAAATGTTTCCAACTAATCAAGAGGAGTCTCCAACACCTTTCTCTCATCTGACTCATCCTTTCTATACTGTGATTTCCTCTCTAAGTTTTACTGTGACATTCTATTGAGTAGTCCTTTTCTTCTCTTATGTTGTTAAATCTTCTTAAGTGTTGAAACAACACATAATTGTTAGTTTAAGAAAATAATAAAATTTCAACATATCTAGTTGCTTTGGTCACACTTGTATAAGCATACGGTGGCTTGAAAAACTGATGTTTTGTTGTTGCTACACATGCCACTCAAATCTAGGTTATAAAACCCAATTAATTTTTCATTTAATAATTTTTATTAAATTAAAATTTATTTATAAAATAATCTTTAACATTAAAAAGTCATCTCTCTCTCTCTCTTTCTCCCCCCAAGCCCATTTAGCATGAGGGTTGAAACTTAGCTTTGACACCACTTTGTAACATCACTTGCCCCCCTCAAGGTCTTCCAAGGAAGAAACATGCTCAAACCTAAATTCCAAGTTTACTTTATGGAGATGGGGTTATAAAAAATCATGTTCCTTCAACCACCTTAGAAATTTTTAAGACCACCATTAGCTTTTGCTCATCAAGAGATTTCCAATAATATAAATTTCATCCAAATCTAAGCTCTAAACACAAAATTATGTAGTTTGATTATTTTTCCTCCCAAGATCCACACCAACATTCATACCATTTCCATGCGGCAATGATTTTTCTCCCACGTCCCCATCATACTATAGGTTTTACGCTCGTACATAAATTACTTGCATATCAGAATTCTAAAAATGGAAAATAAACAATTACGAAAGCATAACACATAAAACAAATATACACATAGATTTTCCCCTGGATCTGAAAACCGGGACTACAAGATTGATTTTTCATTATTTTCCTTTCAATGTTACAATACATATATCTATATATATATATATATATATATATATATATATATATATACATGTCGAAGCATCCAAAAACCCCAATCCATTAAACATGGATTAGAACATAATCGTAGTTCCGTTGACCGGATCTACAAAATACCATAGACCGAAAACCATCGTGCCCAAAACCATGTGCGAAATCCATGCACAAAACCATAGGTAGGTCTGCCCACATAATATAGGGTCCAATTTTTTTTCCCCAGGGCGCTGCCCCAGACCCCGTAGAGGGGGGCTACCACCCCCTCAAACACCCTGACAGGGGGGGCTTCTGTCCCCTTGTGACCCCCTTGCTGCGCCTGACGCAACAAAGGGGACGCTCTGCCCTCCCTTTGACCCCCCGGTTTAACTAATGGGGCTAGTCGTGGAAAGAATATAACACAACCCAACACATACAATTCCATGTTTGCTACACATGGTTGAAATGTGGCATTCCTTGCCCATGCATCGACATTGCATAGGGCCACATCTTCAAAGGTGCATGTTAATCTGAGACTCACATATGGATCCAATATTTCCATATATCTTCGCTTTAGCAATTTTTTGGATCTATAAACTTCCAAAATCATTTTGAATTTTAGAATTTATGGATCCATTAAGATCTAGGATTTCTTGTTTCCAACTATGATTAGTAGGCCAACCTCTAAATTAGGGAAAACACAAAAAGTTTGTTTTAATAGAATTCCATATTTCGAAATTTTCGTTAACCAAGACTTCTAACATCCAATTCACCTCCATAGGGCTACCACCTACCTTTCCACCTTAACACTATTGCGCTAATCCTCAATAGAACCAACCACATAACATTGGGTCCACCTAGTCAGACCTCTGCTTAACTAGATATTTAGGTTTTTAAACTTTTTGTATTTATTCAAATTCATCCAAATTTGGGAAAAAAACAAAAAGGATCATTTTACAAAACTATAGATTTCCAAATTTTTGGATAATTCCCATGTCACCTACCATGATTGGTGACATTTTGATTGGCACATCAACTCACCATGCCAACAACATGTCAATATACGACATCCTCGTAAAAGTTGTCCCCTGTGCCACATTTGCATAACACATCATCCTTCCATGTTAGAACCTTCCTGTTGGGTGGATTCAATAGTGCTCACATGGACTCCATGTAACCTCCACGTGGCTTTCCACCTTGGCATCTAGATCTAGGTTTTTCCACAAAGTGCCTTGATTAAATTTTTTATAGGTTCGGTTATCTAGATATAAATCGATTATAAATTCCCATTGTCGTCACTCAATAGATCCTTCTAGTGTTATTTATGGATCTTAACAACACCTAAATCTTTTTTTTTTTGTCTTTGAGGTTTCTGCACCTAGATCTTGTTAGACACTGGTTCCCTAATCTTGTTAGTTGAAAAATCTCACTAGAAATGTTTATGGATTTTCACAAAACCTAAATCTCTCTCATTTCTGATCTAGTTGAAGCATCACTGGGCCATAAATAAGTATAAAAGGGTCTATGATGTTCTAAGCAGGTTTAGTTGATGGACCCCAACTAATATAAATGGAAATAATCCATCAACTGATAGATTGTTAACTAGCCACCAGGACACCACACCCTTCATTTAAACTTGTTGCAAATAAAATTCGATCCTCAATTCTCGAACACCTATTGAATGGGAGAACTAACAAAGGCTCCAGAGAGACTTAAGATTGGTTTTATGAATGGAACTTGTGGTTAAGCTCCTTCACATATAAGATCTTGGTCACAACTCCTGCAGACTATGTGACCAAAGGCTAGGGATAATCATCCCTAATCCCCAAATTTCAGACTTAATCCCTAAATTTTGCTTAAGAATAAGTGAGCTTTCAAAGAGAATTTCTAATCCCATTCGAGGACTAAAAATGACTTTCAAGGCAATGACCTACCCATAAAAATACTAAAAATACTAAAACCTTCACTAGTATTTAGAGGCATCTAGAACATAATCTTTAACTATGAAACTTCTTAAAAAATGACTAAAGTTGGAAAGAGACAAACTCCATAACTTTGTAGAAATTTCACCTGTAGAACAAACTGATATATGCAATGTCCTAAAGCATAATACTTGTTCTACTTCTACAAAACATTAAGCAGAAGCATAATCAAATTCATGAGCAACATCAAGTAGAAACATGCATAACTAATGAAGAGAAATAATCACTCATAACACAAGATATATCCAGGGGAAAGCACCAACATAAAACCCCAACCATGTATTATCAATCAAGTGGAAATCCTCTTCAAAATACAAAAAGAATCAGCTCTCAAGCTATCCAGTTATCAATGAGCTATGAAGATATGAAGATATGTCTCATGAACCAACCGAGCCCTATTTATATAGGCTTTACCTATGGTCCTTGCATAGTTTTCTTAGGAAATAACAGGAAAACCATATGCTATTAATTCCAACATACCAAAATTAACCAATGGTCCAACTACACAATCCTTGAGGACACTAGTTCCTCAACCATGCAAAAACTACTTCCTAGAAATAGTCAAGCATCTGATAGTACACTGTCCCACATCTGATCTCAACTGGGTCTTTGACAGAATTGACATGCAACAGTTATCCATGAGTGGATCCTCAGTTATCTAAAATAATAGTTGTCGCATGCATGCAAGCATTAACAAACTATATTTTATTATTCTAACAACTTGTTAAAATAATCTAACTGGACTTGACTAGTTAGAACTAAGTCAACTGATTCTCTCATTATAGAACTCATACTTATTCCCTTAATCAGTGGAGGAAATTAAGGATAAATTCCTCAATCAGTGGGACAACTCATGTACATGCTCACAAAGACTTCAAATTCGAATTTCCTTAACTAATTAACTCAACTAAATTAATTAATTAATATTTCCAACTACTGTTAAGACCAAATTTAATTTTACTTCCTATAGATAGTCTAGGGACTGCTATAAATAGGAAGGGACCCAGAAATGCTATTTTTAGAACTTTATATTTTTAGCAGTTTCACCTATCACCCAATGTGGCTAATGACCTCACTGGCCAAACTGCTATTTTTAGCAGGTCTATTTTTAGCACATTCTAAATTTAGCATTTCTTGTTGCACATTTTTCAACAAACTTCACACCAACTAAAATGAAATCCTCATACTTATTTAAGGATGCAAAACCTCAAGACCTCAACTCTAAAATTTATAGATAGGAAAGCCAACCATTTGGCTTATCATAGGTAAACGATTATCCACCTATTTCCAAGGTTTCCAATCAAGAGAAACAACTACCATACTTCTTACTTCAATTCAAGGAAAAAACGTAACCACCCAATCCCATTGTTGGCCTATTAGTGACTAGATACACTAACAAGATTGCAAGAAGAGTCATAGGCTCAACTCAAGTTGTGGATTTTTACTTCACAAAGAATGCATCTCATATGTAATATAAGAAACATATTTTTAAGGATAATTTCTTCTTACGACATTCCTTAATAAGATAAAATTCATAACTAAAATCTAAACACAATTCACCATAATTTCAACTTATCTTTACAAACATATTTAGTAACCCAACTTAGTAATAGTCATAAAGCACGAAAGATCAATGTAATTTCATTACATAAAGTTATCTCTCTCCCTCATATATATATATATATATATATATATATATATATATATATATATATATATATATATATATATATATATATATATATAAACTTCCTCTTAGGTATTAAATCTGGCTCAAGGGTGGTCATTTGTAGGAATACTACATTGTAGTGTAGCCTATAGTTGGGTGGAGAGTGGCCCTCCCATCTTCATTTTCCAGAAATCTTATGTGAATCAAATTGTTGGGTGTGGAACTTGATTATCTTCCTGATTTAGAGGTCTTGTTTCAGTTGGGTGTATACCTAGGAAGACTGTAAACTTGTCCACGCGAGGGGGGGGGGGGAACTGTTCCCCCCCGCGGGGATTTGGGGGCTAGTGGGCCCCTGATGGGGATTCGGGGGTAGTGCCCTTGAAGCTAAAAATAGATGAAAAATTGCCTTGTAAAATATTGTAATTTCATAGTCAATATGTGTCATTCATTAGGTGGATTATTTGACTGTAGAATTTATGTTAATTTAGGATTTTTTTCCCTAGAAGGCAACCCTCGATTTATATGAGGGAATTTTATTGCGGGTGTGGATTATTGTTTTGAGTGAGAAAGAGAGAGGAGACTATGTGAAAGCGAAGAGGAAATTGCAACGGATATGATGTAGGTTGTATCTCTTCATTTTGTTGGATACTATAAAAGGAAGGACTCACTGTTTCTTCGTGGACGTAGCCCAATTTGGGTGAACTACGTATATATTTGTCTCTCTTGTTTTATGTGTTTCTGTGTTTTGTTTCCACAATATTTATGTATTCCAATATATATATATATATATTTTATTTTATTTAATTTTCTAACAACTAGTATCAAAGTCGAAGGTCTATTTGGATGATAAACTCGCAGGAAATAAGGGTTCCTTGTTCGAATGGGAGCAATGTAAGAACATGGTAGGTTTAGGGTTGATAAATTCAACGACAAAAACTAATAGCTATGGAACAGACAAATGGAGGATTATTAGATATCATTTTGGGATTCAACTGCGTTAAGTAAGTCATTCACGTATGACCATTTCCATGAGAGGTAGTCGTAACTGACTAATTTCTCATGATTTTTGAATAGTTCACTTAGCACTCATTGCATCAGGTGATGCTCACAGGGGTGAAGAAATGGGATTGAAACTAGTGAAATGAATCACATAGCATCAATCATCACTTCCGGGGCTTGCACCCGGTAACCAGGACTTCCCAGGAGGTCACCCATCCCAGAACTCCTTTGGCTCAAGCGCGCTTAACTGTGGAGTTTTCCCCACAATCAAGCCCACTTAGCTTGCTACCCCATTTGCAAAACCTTAGCAAGTATTGTGCCTCATGAACCATTCAAGTAGAGATCCCTTGACTCTTTTTGAATTTAAGTATGGGGGTTTACGCAGTGCATTATATTAGATATCATTTTGGGATTCAACTGCGTTAAGTAAGTCATTCACGTATGACCATTTCCATGAGAGGTAGTCGTAACTGACTAATTTCTCATGATTTTTGAATAGTTCACTTAGCACTCATTACATCAGGTGATGCTCACAGGGGTGAAGAAATGGGATTGAAACTAGTGAAATGAATCACATAGCATCAATCATCACTTCCGGGGCTTGCACCCGGTAACCAGGACTTCCCAGGAGGTCACCCATCCCAGAACTCCTCTGGCTCAAGCGCGCTTAACTGTGGAGTTTTCCCCACAATCAAGCCCACTTAGCTTGCTACCCCATTTGCAAAACCTTAGCAAGTATTGTGCCTCATGAACCATTCAAGTAGAGATCCCTTAACTCTTTTTGAATTTAAGTATGGGGGTTTACGCAGTGCATTATATTAGATATCATTTTGGGATTCATCACCTGATGCAATGAGTGCTAAGTGAACTATTCAAAAATCATGAGAAATTAGTCAGTTACGACTACCTCTCATGGAAATGGTCATACGTGAATGACTTACTTAACGCAGTTGAATCCCAAAATGATATCTAATATAATGCACTGCGTAAACCCCCATACTTAAATGGAGGATTATTTGTAACAGAAATATATTTACCTACCATTGAGTGGAAAAAATGAAGAAGCCAACAAGTATGACATATGTAAAATGGGAGATTCTTGATAGAAAGGTACTGGGAACAATACGACTATGTTTGGCAATGTCAGTGGCATTTAACATTTCAAAGGAAACAACAACAAAAGGTTTAATGACGAAATTGGCCAAAATATATGAAAAAGCTTTGACCTCAAATAAAGTATTTCTTATGAAGAGTTTATTTAATATGAAGATGCTAGAAGGTGGGTTTGTTGCTGATCATTTAAATGAATTTAATAAGGTTATCAAGCAGTTAAGTTCTGTAGGTGTAACTTTTGATGATGAAGTTAGGGCTCTGTTGTTTCTGTGCTCATTGCCAGAAAGTTGGAATGTCTTAGTTATGGCTATTAGTAACTCTGCCTCTGGATCCATTACTTCAAATTTTGATGATGTTGTTGGTGCCATCCTTAGCGAGGAAATGTAATGGAAAATCTCTAGTGAGACATCAACTAATGCTTTAACTGCAGAGACTTGGGGAAGAAAAATGGGAAGAGGAAGGTGAGCAGGAAATCACAGTTAGTCAAGAAAAGGCAGAACCAAATCTAGATAAGGGATAATGTGTTGGAAATGCGGGAAGAAAGGAAACCTGAAGAAATAATTCAAATCTTGGAAAGGAAAAGAAGGAGATGGAGAACAAGAGAACAATCATGAAGAAAATGTGACAAGTGATGTGTTGCAAGATGCATTGATTCTTTCATTAGAGAACATTGTTTGATTCTTGGGTGGTAGATTCAAGGGCTTCATTCCATGCCACACCTGATAGGAAACATTTTCATGACTATGTTTAAGGAGATTCTGGACAGGTTCATTTGGGTGATGATAAACCTTGTAAAATATTTGGAGTGGGTAAGGTTTTAATAAGGAAAAAAAATGGAAACCAATGGCTATTGAAGGAGGTAAGGCATGTTCTAGAACTAAAGAAAAATCTAATTTCAATAGGGAAGTTAGGTGGTGAAGGCTGTGTAACTACATTCATAGACAAAACATGGAAGGTCACTAAAGGAGCCCTGGTAATAACAAAAGGAGAAAATGTTGGTACATTGTATTTATGCAATGGTATTTCTAATTTTGTTAATGCTTTAACCTCCGCAAGAGAAAATACGAAATTATGACATCATAGACTCAGGCACATGAGTGAGAAGGGGATGCAAATTCTTCACTCAAGAAATTTGTTGCCAGGTTTGAAGCAAATTGATTTGGATTCCTGTGAAAATTGTGTTTATGGAAAGCATAAGGGAGTCATATTTATTAGAGTTTGGAAGGAAAAGAAGAGGAAAAAATTATAGATTGTGCATACAAATGTATGGGAACCTGCTTAGGTATCATCTCTCGGTGGCTCTTTTTATTATTTTACTTTTATTAATGATGCAACTAGGAAAACTTAGATTTATTGTATTATGAATAAATCTGATGTATTTGATACTTTCAAGAAATGGAAAGATTTGGTTGAGAATGAGACAAGAAACAAGTTGAAGTGTCTCAGATCAGACAATGGAGATGAATACTCCAACAAAGAGTTTGATATTATTGTTCATAGCATGGAATTCATAGAGAGAAGATAGTTCCAGGAACACCAAAGGAAAATTGTGTGTCAGAAAGGATGAATAGGACAATCAAGGAGTGTGCAAGGTGCATGAGATTACATGCATGTTTTCCCTTACAATTTTGGGAATATGCTGTATATATTGTTGTTTATCTAATAAATAGAGGGCCTTTAAGTTCCTTGGATGGTGGTATTCCATAGGAGGCATGGACAGGTAAAAGCTAAACTATTCATTTTTAAAGACTTTTAGTTGTGAAGCCTTTGTCCACATCAATAAGGAAAATAGAACAAAGCTTGAGGAAAAATAAAAGAAATTTACCTTTATTAGATATGGTGTTAATTATTTTGGTTATCAGTTATATGATTATGAAAATCACAAAATCAATAGGAGAAAAGATTTCATATTCAATGAAAAGGCCTTGTATAAGGATTAGATGCAGGGAAAGAAACAAGAAACTGAAAACAAAGAATACACAATGCTTGATGAGATCACATCAAAAATAAAGGTGTGTGAAAATAATAATAATCAACAACCACAACAACAATAGAAACCACAATAGCAACATGCACCTCAAACACCTAAAAGTGGTGTTAGAAGATCTACCAGGATAAGCAGACCCCTTGAGCGATAATCTCCTTCATTGTATTATGTATTGTTGATCGATTCTAGTGAACTAGAAAGATATGAATAAGAAATGCAAGTAGAAACCAGGAAGAAGTGGGAGTAATCCATGGAAGAGAGATGGACTCCTTAAGGCATAACCAAACTTGGGACTTATTCAAGTTGCCTACAAGTAAAACAAATTTACTTGTTGAAGGAATAAGATGGAGGTAAAAAAAGGTATAAGGCAAGAGTTATGGTGAAGGGGTTTGCACAAAAGAAAGTTATAGACTTTGATGAATTTTTTTCCCTTGTTGTTAAAATGACTTCAATTAAAACTATTTTTAGTCTGGTGGTAGCAAAATATATGCATCTTGAGTAGTTAGATGTAAAGACAACCTTTCTCCATGGGGATTTGGATGAAGAAATATATATGCAACAACCACAAGGGTATGAGGTCAAAGGAAAGGAAAAAGTAGTGTGAAAATTGAATATGAGCTTGTATGGCTTAAAACATGCTCCAAGGCAGTGGTATCTAAAATTTGACAGGTTTATGTCTGAACAAGGTTATACTAGATGTCACTTTGACCATTATGTTTATGTTAAAAAGAAAAATGATGGTAGGTATATTATATTGATATTGTATTTAGATGACATGCTTGTTACATGATCTAACATGTGGGAAATAAATGTGCTCAAAGGAAAATTGGAAAATTCATTTGCAATGAAGGATTTGGGTGTTGCACAATAAACCCTTGGTATGAGAATAATTAGAGACAGGAAAAATCACAAATTAACATTGTCTCATAGTGCGTACATAGAAAAGGTGTTGGAAAGATTTAATATGCCGACTGCAAAACTAGTTAGTACACATTTGGCTAGCCATTTCAATCTAAGTAGGGAGATGTGTCCCAAGGCTCATGAAGAGATGGATTATATGTGTAAATTTCCATATGCATCAACAGTTTGAAGCTTAATGTATGAAATGGTCTGCATAAGGCCTGCTATTGCACATGTACTGGGAGTTGTAAGCAGGCATATGAACAATCTAGGAAAAGAGCATTAGATGGTAGTGAAGTGGATTCTCAGGTATTTAAGAGGTACCACAAATCAAGCATTATTCTTTGGTGGTTCAAACATTGCTCTACATGGATATGTTGATACAGATATGATAGGTGATAGAAATAACAGGAGGAGAACCACAAGGTGTCTGTTTACTGTAGGTGGAACAACTGTAAGTTGGGTTTCAAAATTTCAAAACATCATTGCACTTTCAACAACAGAAGAATAGTATGTTGCTACTACAGAGTCTAGTAAATAAATGATTTGGTTACAAAGATTTATGGATGAATTAGGCAAGAAGTAGGATATGGGCAGGTTATACAGTGACAACAAGAGTGCCATTCATCTTGCAAATAACTCAACATTTCATTCCAAGACTAAACATATACAACTCAAGTGCCGTTTCATACGGTCAGTGTTGGAGATATAAAATTGAAGTTGGAAAAGATACACACTAGCCAAAATCCTGTAGATATGTTAACAAAAGTTGTAACCAGGGAGAAATTGAGATTATACTCAATTTCAATTGGTCTTCAAGTATGATGATGAAGATGAGAAAAAACTAGGTCCATAGTGGAAGCACTGTCCATCAAGTGAAGCAATGGTGGAGTTGCTATAATGATTCTCAAAGTGGGATATTGTTGGGTGTGGAGCCTGATTATCTTCCTGATTCAAAGCTCTTGTTTCAACAGGGTGTATACCCTAGGAAGACCATACACCGTTCCGGAGACTAGCAAACTCCCGAAGCTAAAAATAGATGAAAATTTACCTTGTAAAATATTGTAATTTCATATTCAATCTAGGCCATTCATTAGGCGGATGATCTGATGGTATAAGTTATGTTAATTTAGGGTTTTTTTCCCTAAAACGAAATCCATAGTTTATATGAGGGAATTGTATTGCGGTTGTGGATTAGTATTCAAAGAGAGAAAGAGAGAGGATACTATGTGAGAGCGAAGAAGAAATAGGTTGTATCTCTTCATTTTGCTTAATAATATAAAAGGAAGGACTGGTTGTTTCTCCGTGGACGTAGCCCAAATTGGGTGAACCACATATATCTGTGTCTCTCTTGTTTTATGTGTTTTTGTGTTTTTGTTTCCACAATATTCTTTGTGTTACATTGCTTTGTTATTTAATTTTATAACACAAATAATACTCTCTCTCTCTCTCTCTCTATATATATATATATATATATATTTGTATGTGTGTGTGTGTGTGTGTGATTCACATAAGATTGTTGGAAATTGAAGATGAGAGTGCCACGCTCCACCCAAACATAGGCTCAATTAATTCAAAATAAAAGGATGCATAGGAGAATATTCACACAATCTTATGCTTTATAAAATGTCATTGAAATAAAAAATCATGAAATCCTAGAGTATCTCTTTGCAAGAGGAAAAAAATATTACAAATTGAAGTTTAAGTTCAAATAAAGTGCATGCATATCGCACTACAAGATGTTCTTGATATTAAATGATAAAATAAGTGCATCCCTCCTAAACGAACTAGGATGGGGCTTTTTTTGACTAAATTAAATAGTATAATAACATGGGAAAAAAGAGAAATGCAACGAGGGATTGGCTTTATAAATGAATAATGCACTTAATAAATCTAGATTATCAAAGACTAGGATGAAAGAAGGGAAGTCACTTCAAGTAAGAAAATAAGACACTCATAAAAATGTAGAGGAATGATAGATGGAATGATCTCTTCCTTTTGAAACCAAGTGTTGAACTATATATTCTAGGCTTCAAACCTTCTTGATGCAATCACTTCTGGTAGTTATTTAGGATTAACAATTTGTCTTAAAGATATTTTAAGACAATCTTGTATATACTTCTTCATGGGTGGAACTATAGTATCTTGCTTTACCTTGAGAAAGAGAAAATCTTCTTTGGGACATGTGAAAATCATAAATGGAAGTTATTTGATAAAGGTAGGTTTTTTAATGAAATATGAAGTGATTGATCCACCTTATATTAGATCACCACTTTTTGCTTGAATATTGGGATTCATTTAATGCATATTGAATTTCCCTCAAAAGATGCACAAGGCATGTTTCCACGAATTCTTTTAAGTGTAAGTTATAGAGAGATCATTCTTATGAGGGTAGATAATATTGAGTTGCAAAGTTTCATTATGTGCAAATATATGGAGTGTACAAAGGTTGGGGTGTATGATAGAGTGGATTGTGTGGATAAATACAATATGGGAGATCTTCCACAAAATAATGATAATCAACTAAGCAAATAAGTAGTGTGGAAGGGTATGGTGTGCAGAGCATAGAAGTACAGAAGGTTATTTCAAAAGGAAGGCTTTTCACACAAGTGTTGAGAATTTAGCTAAGCATGAGATAGTTATAAATTGATCTTGAAGATAATGAAGTATGAACTTTTTAATGGATTAATGGGAATTTTAAAGAAATAGAAGAAGTCTGTTTGCAAACAAGAAATTAGGAATTATGGGTGAGACATGATAATAGATAAAAAATAGGTGACCTTATGACCTTTGATCCAAGGTCTATTGAAACTAACAATATGGCCACCATGGGCCTATATAGCATAAAGGCAATCCTTCACTACTCTAGGAGTTCCTCGACACTTCACTTTCCTTAGTGCCTTAGATTCTTAGTCGAGAAAAACTATTCAAAAAATTTCTTGTCCCTTTGACTTAGGACAAAGGATTTCACACTACTTTCCTAATCCAATTTAAGTAAGATCATAAATTCCACACAAGTTTGGTTTGACTTAAAGGGTTCTCTATCACCCTTTAACTAGAGTCACACTCTTAGTGCAATGTGTACTTTGGCTTTCTACTTATAGGTTCTGCAGGCAAACTAGGAAACACTCTCTAGTTTTCTCACACACACTAACACTCCAAGCTATTCTCTCTACAACTCTACTCTCCCCCATGTATTTTTCCATTTTCTCCCAACGCAGACACTCTTTCTACCATGAGAATTCAAGTACCCTCAAGTCGACGTGATCAATTCATAAGGATCTAGATGGGATGTTTTCCATACCTCCGGGGAAGTTTTGTATCACTCCTCCTTATTTTCTCATAATTATTGGCAGTTGGTGGTTCAATTACCAAATTTTAAATTTTCAGAAAGAGGGAAAAATAGGACATAAACTTTAGGTTAACTAAAACCTCCCAAATCTCCCTTACAACTCCGTCTCAAGAATTGAGATATATGTTGGCTACTCTCTTCTTCAGTGTTTTGCAATATATTTAATAAAATATACATATTTACATTCTAAAAAATATCCATGATGTCCATTGCAACATTATCAATATTAATTTATAGATTAAAAAAATTGGGGATAAAAATGAGGTATTACAACCTTGAGTGGATAATAATATTTATAGGCTTGCTCCTTAACCTAAGATGAACATTTATACATGGGTAGTAGTACTTGAAGTTGAAGATGAACTACAATCTTGGAAACTAAAAAGTGCAAGGAGTCCAATCTTACTACCAGTACCTCATACCTCCCCTCATGACTACACATGAAATCAATAGATTCCTTGAACCCCTTTTCATGGATCATTTATAGTTGATGAGAATTTGCAATTGGTTGTTGGTTCTAGACCTATGTCTCTAGTGTAAACTTATACTCCCTATCATCCTACCATCATGAATTCCTTCTAGGATAATTCAACAAATCATGATCATACCTATGAAATATGGTTCTCATCTCCCCTTATTCCTCTCCTTATATCTAATATCTCAGACACTATAACAAAATGACTAGATCATCTATGATTACTAGCCATGGCTTGATATTTGCACGACTTGACAAACATAAAACTCATGAAGGTTAGAGTCCTTCCCCAATCAAGTCCTCGTGAAAATGTCTTGATGACGGAAGGTCATGACCATGCTTAAGAACAAAATGCTTCAATAATACAGAGATAAACCACAAACCTAGTATATCATTGCTAAACAAAAAAACCACATCCAAGGATCCTTAATAATACTACATGCATCCACAATGAAATAAAAAAAGCATCTTCAACATTTTTTTACATAGTTTTTCCATAATTGTTTTTTCTCATTATGAATTACAACTGTGGAAATCTGCATTCCAAAAAAAAGCATATGCATGTAGAAGGACATTAACTCCCATTCCTAGGTTATATGCTTGGGATAACATATATATTTATGATGCATAATCACGAATGGGATGGTATATTATCATGGGAAGGGGCATATGAACGAGCGTCACCCACCCCCCTCCACCATTTATTTTCATTGCTCCTTCTCATAGTTTGACTATTAAGTTGGGCTACAGGTATGCATTTGAATTATAGATATGTGACACTGAAAAACTTTATATTTTTCAAACTCCTTTGCCAATTATTGAGCTTTGAAAAATAAATCTTTTTAGTAAAGTTCTTGTGAATTTGTTTTCAATTGCTAATGACAGACTATGATAAAGGAATTTCCTTGCGGAATAATACTTTTTATTCCTCTCCGCCTGATAAACACAAGGCCTTGATAAATGAAAAGTACCTTTACCTAATTGTTAGAGGCATAACCTACACATAGATAAATTATTTGTTCCTTTAGAATCTAGAACAACCCCCCCCACACCTACTTGCCCTGAATTATATATATTTTTATTACAACAAATTATTTAAGTACTTTTAACTTTTTATATATTCTATATAGTTGATACAAAAATTTAGTATACATTAAGGAAAAATAAATGATATTTAGTACTTAATCAAATTGAGTTAACATAATAAGGGTGAGCAATATGTTTGCAATATTAAATACTTCAAATATAATTAAAAATATCTATAATATATTGATGAGTTGTTAGTTTGAATTTATAATGTTGATCTTGACATGCTTTTTGTAGTCATTCTCTTAGCTTTTATGTTCTTGATGATGGATGGATTACTCAAAATGTAGAACTTTTCATAAAAAAGACACATAGTTCAATCTCAAAAAAGCTCAAGCATTATTAAAATAAGGAAATTTTATATTTGAATAAGGTTTTTTTGTTGACTTATTTCATTTATGCAAATGAGCTGGTTTGTATGCACAAATAAGTATGTGTGTAAATGAGGTTGAGTGCAAAAGTATATATGTAAATAAGGTTCACTGCAAAATTCAGATTTTTTTCATGAGTAAATTCACATAATTATAGTTTTTAAATTAAAAAGTATATTTCAAAAGTATATTTTTAAAGATATATAGTCAATTATAATTTATTGTAAACTTGTCATAATAGAAACATATTTATTTATTTATTTGTGGGTTCCTTGTTTCACAAACAAAGGGGTCTCATACACCAATTTGGTGTTTGGCTTGGTTGTGACCTTAAAATTACATTATTATATTGCATGTCAAGTGGGCCTGATGGTTAAGAACACGTGTTTCCTCCTAAGAGGTCAAATGTTCAAATCCAGAGGGGGAAATAGTATGTGCACCTTTGTAGACTTTAGTAGTCAAATTTTTGCATGGAGGTGGGTTTATTTTCACACAAACAAGGGGGTCTCATACACCAATTTGGTTTCTAGCTTGGCTATGAGCTTAAAATTAAATTATTATTATTACTAAATTATATTGTTAAACCATATATAAGCCCCATACTAACCCAAAAGTACCTTAATAAGAGCTAGATATTGAGTGATTACATTTCTATTGTTATGTAGGCTAGCACCCCTCATGGTCCTATTTTATTCTAATTGTATCCTTTCTCTCCTCTATATATATATATATATATATATATATATATATATATATATATATATATATATATATATATATATATATATATATATATATATATATATATATATATATATATATACTGAGGAGACCTAGTCTTAAGGCCATCAAATATTGTCTTGTTCATTGTATTTATTATATAAGGAGGCTTCCATGTCGAAGTGGATTGTAATTATTGGTTTCTTATCATTGTTAAGGTGCAAGGATCATATCATTTGGTATCAAAGCAATTGATCCGAGGGTTTTGTTACTTCAAAAATGTCATTATGGAATTTTTGATATAATTTGTTTTTTCTAGGAGGTTCCAGATAGTGAAACATGGTGAATATTGAGAACACATCTTAAGAAATCTATGGTTCACGTTTCAAATATTGGTTTACTATAGTTTCAGAGATATGGTTGAAGGAATTTAGGGTTTCTAAATGCTCCTAAATTTTGTCTCAAATAGGTCAATTAAAAATTTTCGCTATAACTTTTTTGTGAGGCTTCAAACTATAAAAATTTGAACACATTAAGGAGAAATTGTGTTAACATCTAGTCCAAGTTTCAGATATTGATTCGTTATATTTTTTGAGATATGCTCCAATGAAGTTAGGGTTTCTGAATGCTCCTAAATTCTGTCTCAAATAGGTCAATTCGACATTTTCACTATAAATTTTTTCTATAGGGATTTATACCATGAAACTTTGAACACATTGAGGATAAATTATGGTTAACATATGGTTCAATTTTCAAATCTTGGTTCCTATATTTTCTGAGATATGCTCCAAGGAAGTCAGGGTTTTTGAATTCTCCTAAATTCTGTCTCAAACAGGTAAGTTCAACATTTTCTCTATATGGATTCAAACTGTGAAACTTTGAACATGTTGAGGATAAATTGTGATTAACATATGGTTCAATTTTTACATCTTGGTTCACTATATTTTCTAAGATATACTCCAAGTAAGTTAGGGTTTCTGTATGCTCCATAATTTAGTCTCAGGTAGGTTAGTTTGGAATTTTTACTATAATTTTTTTCCTGTAATTCTTTCATAAAGTGAAACTTGAACCATATTAAGGAGAAATATTATGGAATATCCAGTTCCATTTTTGGAATTTGGTTTTCTATACTTTGGGAGTTATTCCCTATAGAAGTTAGGGTTTATGAACAATCATGAAATGAATTTTAAATAGGTCAACTTGGTATTTTGGCTATATCTTCCTGTCTGGAGATTTTCAGATTATGAAATCTTCAGGAATTTTAGGAGAGATATAAATTACCTTACGTACAAGTGGCATAAGTATATTTCAAGAATTGGACACATGGAACACTACACAAGTTTGCTAATGGGAAGAGGCCAAAAAATCATGAAGTTTTAGGAAAGTTACTATAACTTTTAGTTGAAACATTAGATTCAGTTCAGACCTATGGAATTGCAAAAACTACATATCAGAGTATTACAAAACAAAATTTGAGATCCAAAAGGCCTTAAATCTCAGAAATATATCAATAAAGCTTTAGCCATCGTAATATTCTCCAAATTAAGATACCCAACTTACTATTGACCTAATTTTTCATTACAAGATTCCCTCTTTTTTTGGTTGTAAAAAGAGGAGGGTTATTATTATTTTCCAACATGCCTCCAAAGAAATATACTACACCAATTAAATCTAGGCTCATCCTTGACTCATGAAGAAAGTGAAGACTTATAATTTAGGTTATCTCAATTAGATAAGAAAGTTAATGAAATGGATGGTAGTATGTTGAAAAAGGTGGATTTCTCAAGTTCTCAAGAAAAACTTAAAAGAGAAATGGAAAAGAATATGAATGAAAATAAGGAAGGAATAGAAAAGAAAACGAATAAAGATAAGGAAGGAATAGAAAAGAAGATGAATGAAAATAAGATAAGAATAGAAAAGAAGAGAGAAGGAATATAAATGAAGATGAATGAAAATAAGGAAGGAATAAAAATGAAGGTAAATGAAAATAAAGAAGAAACACAAAATTCTATGCTTTCCATGGAAAATATTCTATTTGAGAGGCTTCCTAAAATGGATGTGGAGTTCCAAGGAAATATTGAACATAAACATAAGCACATTGTTTAGAATCAATCTCATATGGGGTGTATGTTATCACAATTAGAGAGCACAAATTCTGAATCATAGAACCATAACTGTGAACTTTCAATCCAATATCAACATCATCAAGGCTTGAATTCAACACCAAGGAACTACTACATTCCAAAGATTAATATGAGGACATTTGATGGTATTGATCTTGTAACATGGATATTTTAGATGGGGCAATACTTTGATCTACATTAAGTGGCATCCTTACAAAACGTATCCATGTTTTTAGAACAAGACCAACATGTATGGTATCAATGGCTTTGTGAAAGAAGAAAGGATCATGCAATATCTTGGTCCATTTTTACAAAGGAATTGATAACACAAAATGGGGATATTAAGAGCAACAAATAGGCTTTCGTCCATTGGTATTCAACAAAAAGGTCCTTTTGTAACTCAATTTTACCTATGCATTTGAATATTTTTAAATGCATAAGTTTCTTTCAAAAAATTTAGTTTAAAGTTAATTCATGCACTTTGTAATAAGTGAGAAATTCAAATGCCGCTTTTAAAATTTGAATTGACGTGAAAAAATGGTTTAAATTATTATTTTATACAAATAAAGAATTGTCGCAAGTGAGTTAAACAACATGCACTTTTCAACGACCAAGGTTGCACCCACCTGGATCAATGACCAACAAGCAATTGCGAGACTCCCCACACTCCTGACGAATAAGGAAGGGGGGGGGGGGGTTCCACAAAGTCATTTTCCCTTTATTACCTTTTATTACATGGTGTGCCCCCATGAATTGTCGAACCCAACCCCCCTCAACCCTAAACCACTTACTACCTACCCACTCTCCCGTAAAGTGCTTCTGCTCACTACCAATTCCTCCACCAATGCTCCCGCTAATCTAGCACTCCGCTACTACCCTTTCTAAAATAGCCATCGCCAAATCTTCCAATAAATTAACAAAGTTATCCACTAAACTACTTAATTATCTCACCAACGTTCTGATTAATAAACGTTGACGCACCAATAACGTTAATTTGAATAAACCATTGAAACCCATTCGATATTTAATTTATGATATTGATCCATTCTTCATCTTTTCAATATTATTGCCCAAAGAGCTCTAGCTGACTAAACAACGATCAGTTGCGGCGATCCTCTGTGTTATCAACCATCAATTCGATTGAGTAATTTCTTAAGTTATCCCCTTTTCTATTAATTTCTTGAAATGGCTAGTAAAAAGGGAAAATCCAAAATAGTTGTAGAGAGTCTAACCCTACCCCTGTGATTAACCTAGATGAACTCCCTTTGGTTGATACACAGTACAAATCATTGAAACCCAATGTGAATTCGGTCTCTATGAGGTCCATAATTAGGCATATCAAAAATTTGAGGATGTTAGTGATTAATTTTGCTTATGGGATTCAATTTTTCCGCAAGTTTGTTTTTCCCGAACCCATCATTTTCCCAAATTCATCACCTGGTGCGAAAGCCGCTTCTTACCAAGCCAAAGAGCCATAGTTGTCAGAAACAATGAAATTTTGTTCCCAATAACCCTTTAATCCATTTGTCAAGCATTGTAGATCAATCCCCAAGGCCTCCTTAATCCTTTTTCGACTTATTCCCTCATGGAAATTTACCATAGACTTACCTTTCAGTAGCGAGCCCACATTTTTGAGTCTTTTCTATGTAAAAATTTAGAATTGCCCAAAACCAATCCACCATATTATTCTACAATTTTTCCAGAGATGTCTAGGCAAGTTATTTCTATGGTTTCTTGTCTTTTAGGGTATCAAACTGATCAGTGGGTAGATGAAGTCATCCTTGGATTTCTGTCAATGTTTTCATCTAGGAAGAAACCCTTAATCATTTTCAATTTTATTCAGTTTTTATCAGATGTTATTCATGACCAATTCCTAAAATTCAGTGCTGAAGGGTGTTTCAAACATTAGTCTGTTCTAGTCTATCTGTTTCTGTGTCTTCAGTCAGAGAGGTTTAAATTTCTGTTACAAAAGTTGGATTCACAGGATAGACCGCAATTAATCATCCATTGGATTTCTCTGGTTAGGAGAAACACAAAGGAATATTTTTCAGTGATTTGTTAATCAGTTTTTGTTTATGGCATTATGTATTTTGATTAGTGATGCAATTACTAAAGTCTCCACAAAAATCAAAAGAATTTTACATCTCAGTGAACAATCTAAGGTTGGAGGCTAATATCTCTCTCAGAAGTTTACAGAAATCAGAGTCTATGGTTGTGAACTTCCTCCCTATAAACTGCCAATTTTCCTGCCTATTGATGAGCACCAATATTGCAGCAAGAATGTTGCAACTCCTGGGGCTACCAACTTTACTTTATCAACCCGGGGTTCATACAAACTTGGAGGTGACAGTGTTGTATACACAAGTAGATGCAATGGGTTCACTCTTTGTCACTCTTGAGCTGGTGACAGACCACTATGGTTTCTCAAACCAACCTTATAATGATTTAGAAGAAGTTTGATTACCAATAAAGAAAGGGGAATTTTACCCCAATTGAGAGAATTAAAACATTGTCTACTGCAATAATCAAAGACTGAAATAAATTCTTTAAACACACCACTCATCTAACTATTTGTTAAGAGATCTTGCTTCAGAAGAATTCTAAGCTAACATGTGTGTAATTCTAACTATCATAGGCATGCAATCTGAGATAATCAACACTTTACGGCTGTGCATATGAATGAACACAATAACTCTTTTTTCCTTTTTGTCCTTTTTTGTGAAAATTTGAATGCTAAATCATCTTGGTGGTATGGAAAGTGGGTTAGAGATGATTGTGAAGGGTCAAATGGCTTAGGAGGAAAACATGAGTCTTCTCCTAACTTTCTAGATTAATTTTCCTCAAATTGACCTCAAAACAAGCCACTACAGGTCATCCTGCAGGATGTCCTAATGCACCGACAGGATGTCCTAATGCTCCTACAGGATCCCTTATATTCCTATAGGATCCGACCGAAAGCATAATAATGGGTTTGGAAGGCGGTATAAGGCTTAGGGAAGGTGAATGATGTAAGAAATAAGACAAGGGAGTGGCTAGGACTTCCTCAGAGCTCAAACCAAAGTTTGTGAGATGGTTGGATTTGCTCAACAAACTCGGAAAGTTGTTCTTAGGAAATGATTGAATTGGTTGGTGGACTTAGTGGCTGTTGGTGATCATGGATGAATGAGGTTAGGCTAGGGTTTTTGACATGAGATCTCCCTACACTATTGAAATTCTTGCAATACATACATCACTGGCATTTACCCATGGATCATGTCAAACAAGAAAGATTTCCAATCAACATAAGAAAACCGAATTCCATTATTTAGTTGCCTAGTTCATGCATGGAAATACTTGCAGAATATTATGAAACACCATGATACCTAATGAAAAGTTGGAGATATCAGAAAGAACAACTGAAACCTATTCTTTGAAAATTGAAAAGATGTTGGTATAATTAGCAGAAAACCCTAAATTCCATAAGAAATCAAAATTCTGTCTTTTTGGGGCTGAATAGGAGTTTTTCCTCAAACCATGATCCCTGAAGGGAGGAGTGAGGCCAAATCCACCTTTTATCAACCTTTTTGGTATTCCTTTATTTCTCTATAGCTACTGCTAAAGCTATGCACAAATAGAAGCAAACTAATCAAATTCACCACTACTTGCAATGAAACAATGCCAAAATCAATTCAATAATTAATCTATGAAATAACTTAAGCATACAAGTACACTAAGAGGAACCTCTGCTGCTAGGGTCTGGCCCTAACCCAAGAGCTTCAACCCTCTGAGTCAACTTACTGCTAGATCAAGGAAATTCTCATTCTCATTATCGTATCAAAAATTACATAACATTGTTTTGCCACAATCCTTTAACTAAAAAATGCTTAGTGCTCTTACATAAAAAATCTAAATCCTAATGAGGCTCTAGGCCTCCTTATTTATACAACTGAAGTCTCCAATAAATTCCTTAAATCTAGGGAGGAACTCAAGATGAATTGGTTCTTAACTGCCACTCGCCTGGCTGCCCATGATCTCCATGACTCAACTGCTTGCAACTCTGAGCTAGTGTGATTTGATTGAGGGATATTAAAATGAGTGAGGATTTAATGAGGAAGATCCATCTCCTCTAATCTCTCCTTCTTGTCTCATTCAAGTTCCTGCACCTTAATTATCCAAAATTACCATGATTTTCTCCTAAAAACATGTAATCAATGCACATTAGACCACTAGACATAACATCTTACTTACTCATCTCATTAAGAAAAATATAATTAAAACATGTAAGGAATTATGAGAAGAGGTTATTTTAGTAAGATTGGAGGTGTATTGTGGTCCATATAGTTATCCAATGATGAGGCTCATCACCTATGAGGATTTTTTCTTTAGAATTCATTAGGCAAAGGACGAATATGGATGAAATCCATTTTGTGTCAAGGAAATAGAAAGCTTAGTTCAAGTTAAAAGCACTGATTGGTCCATTTGTTGTTAAAACCAGAGTAGTAGAGAAGGAAGTGGACATTCTACTCAAAAAAATGAAATTCAAACTCAGCTTTAGTTGGCCTTATGACCCATTGGGAATAATTTCAAAGATAAGATCTGAACAAAAATCATCGCCTTATGTTCATATAGGAAATCTAGAGATTGAGCAGTTTGAAAATCGAGAGGAATGGGAAGAAAGCACATTGCAAGAAATTGAAGAACATACCACTACTCAGAGAACATTGGAAACTCTGATATTAAAGGGAAATGAATTAAAAATATCAAGAGAAAGTGTGTCACCTACAAGTTTAGGACCTAAAGTAGTTGGTTTCAAAGTTTTCAAAAGGAGGAAGCCAATGAATATGGAAGAGGATTGATTAGAAGGAAAAAATTTAGAAGAACATACTATAGTAGTATTATCAGGTGGGCCTACATTTTAGTCTTAGCAAACTGAAGAAATGATTCCTAAACCTCCTACTTCTCTTGTTTCTCCATCTGCATGACAACAAAGTACATTTTCTAGATTTAGAGAGATGAATAAAAATAATGAGGCATTGAAAAATTCCGCCTATACTGAGCTCTGGAAACAGTAATCCACCACTCAACATAGGCTCTTATCTGCACTAGACCCTAATAGAGGGAAATTTCAGTTGGAATTCCTTGAGCCAAAAAGTACTTGTTCCTAAAAGTGCAGATGAATATAAGGCTTCTATGTTTCTTTTGATACTAAGAAGATACACCTGATAGATCAGATCGATCTCCAAAAATAAGCAAGTGAGATGATTTATTGCTCACTAACAAGTTCAATTATGTTAACTTCTAAATTGCAGACATCTTTAATAATATTTATTTACAACTCAAGTTAGAAAGAATGTATTCCTTAGCCAAGGATACCAGAATAAAAGGGTTGGAAGATCTGATGATAAATCTAGGATTAGATCCTAATGATGTCAACGTTGCTGAAGAAATAATCAAGAGGAAAAATTCAGATATACAAGTACTCAGAAAGCAGCTGAAGTTGCCTACAACAGAGCACCCAAAAACTAAGGAAGTAGGACAACTTGAGAAAGAGAAAGAAAACATGCTAAAGATTATTTTGGAACAAAAATACAAATAAATAAAATGGAGGCTTATATGGAAATCATGTTAAAGGAAAAAGAGTAGCAGACTAACGCAATGACCTCTATAGTACATACATAAACAACCAGTGAGTAAGAAACATAAAAATGATCAAAGGCCATGGGAGATTTATCCCTCACAAATGTGGAAATAGAAAAGTTGAAATAAGCACCACAGAGGATGGAAGAGAATAAAATAAAATTAGATAATGCATATATATATGAAATATAGGAAAATTTCAAGCTAACCAAACAACTTGAAAATTATGTAGATGAACCACTCACAGCATAGACATTATCTGAAGCAAAGGAAAATATCTAGATTGATATCAATTCAACCATTTTAGAGATATGAACATCTATTGAAATTATTTTTTAACAAGATGAACCGGTAAGAAAAGAAAATGTAGCCATAACAAAGATTAAAAAAGACTTGGATCATAAACCAAGAGAGGCAACAAAGATCATAAGAGTGTTGAATTGAAATACCAAGGATGAATTGGAAGATTAGGAATTGAAGATAGGACATAAACGGTCCTAGAAGTCAGAAAAGTTTTGACTAAAATAAATTTAATGTTAAAATTAGAAAATAAATGTCAAAAATGAGAAGTTCAGATAAAGAAATTTCACAAATTTTTTTTTCCATCCTATAGCAAAAATTACTTCCACCTCTAAGAGATTCTCGTGGCCAATTGACTCCACTAGAAAATTACCACCATAGATTACATGACACAACAATAGGCAGGTCAAAATTTTCTAAAGTAAAGGGAATCATAAGTGGTAAGGCTTTTTCAGAAGGTCTAGAATATGATTTATTTATCCAACATGAAATTCAACATTCATTTATTACTAGACCGACTTTTGAAAAGTATACAGAGGTAGATGAAGCATACATAGAGTGGTTAAATTGTCAATTCCAGATCATGAAAGATGGCACAAGTTACTCGAGCTTATTAAGTAAACTAAATGCAACATTTTAGGGCAGAAGCAAAAAAAATCCAAGAGCTGAATACATATTTTAAAGTGCCAGTACAACGAAAGAAGGAGCACAAAGAACATAAACAAGTTTAAGGAAGAAGTTACAAACAAAACCCTCGAATAGAGTGCTAATTATGCAAATCAGTTTGAGAAAATCTATTTAAATATTGTATTAGTTTGATATATCCAAATCATTTTGGATAAGATTTTATTTTGTAAAGGATTGTATTAGATTAGATATTTTTGAATTACACTCTATAAATATTTTGTAATTCGAAGTAAGAAGGGTTGAACCCTTGTGATAATCTAGATACATTATTGTACTCTTCTAAATTTTTTTGAAGATAAGTAAAGGATTATGACTTCAATCCTAACAACATCTGTGTTCATGTGAGTTTTTCTAGTATATTTATCTCTGTTTTTCATCATATATTCAAGGTAACATAGGAGTTAGGGTAAGGCTATGTTAAGTATTAAATTCCATGACAACCCACTGCAAAATTATCATCATTATAGAGATTTTCTAATTGAGCAGTCTGTTTGAATTAGTTCCTCTACACCTTTAAATTTTTTCCTTCTGTCGTCTCTTGAATATATATATGTTTGGATGTAGAATTCTTCTGCATGCATTTACTATATCTGGTGAATTAAGTATTCAATATGAATGTTTAATTGTCATATATCTTCTCCCTTTTCCACTTTCAAAATCAATTCAAATATTTTATGCTGTTATGAATGAAAATCAACTCTTTTAACTTCTCAGAAATATTTGGATTATACAAGTGTTAATGGTTTAATGCATTGATCATCCATTTCAATTAAATCCTTTACTTAGATGCTTTGACATAGTTTCCGAGACTAGAACCATTTTCAAAGTTACAACATTAGATTGGCATCGTTGCCGGAGAATGAAGTTTGAAGTTCATTTCCCTAGGACAACAATAAGACTTCTGTCTTAATGGTGAATAAGAGGTTAGCAAGCTAAAATCTTTCACCTGGCGACTCCACTGGTTAAATATGGCTTCACACAGGCATACTAGATCTCATTCAGATCCTCAAATATTTTCTCCATTATCAAATCTAGAGATACTTGTGAGAATTTCATCTCTTAGACGTAGACTAGAAGCATCCACTTCTACTTCTAGCTCTCTTCCACATGAAGCATTATCATAATCTGAGTCATTACAACCAATATCTGTTCCTGCTGAATTATCAGATTTACCACCTAAAGTTTTAGAACTCCTCTCTAAAGGAGTATATCTTCAATCCACTTTATTAGTTCACCATATTGAATACTTTGAGCTTCTTGCTTCCCTTTTAGAAGCATCTGATACAAAAGCAGAGCTTGAACTTGAATTGCCTAAATTTAAACCTGCTGATTTTATTTCCTCTGTTATACATACTTATCCTTCTACTTTTTCCAAGCATGAAGATGGACTTAGTATTTATATAAATCCTTTAACCTTTGAAGATCAAGAAAAAAACATACCCGAAGTCCAAAGCTAGTTGTTCATCCTCAATTTCTCAAAAATCCTACAGTTTCACATCAGTCATCTTCTAGCAAATTTATATCTCCTAAACATATAGTTTTACGACAACAACATATGACTAGATCTAGTCCAATTGTGACAACTCGATATGCAACATTAGTACTTCCACCAGCAAATGAAATTCATGATTTTCTTGAAGGATATTTGAAACATTTGCCCAAATTTAATTGAGAAACAAGACCATCTGCAAAAGGTCATTTGGTTTCATTCCTTGATTTTGCAAAAAATATGAACATTGAACATGAAGATGTCTATACGAGACTATTTTTCCAATCATTAGAGGGAAATGTCAGAATATGGTTCAGGCAATTACAAGAAAATTCTATAAATACATGGACTGAATTAACAAATATCTTCAAAAATCAATGGGGAATTAAAAAATATCCTATGTATTACTTAATAAAATTTGAATATTTGAAGAGGAATCCTGGTGAACCTGTTGCTGAATTTATCAAAAGGTTTAATAATATTTACAATAAGATGCGACTAGATTGTAAATCCCCAGTCACTACAACTAAACTTAGATTCTCTAAAGGTTTTGATGATGACTTTGCTGTAATGCTCAGAGAAATAAAATATGAAACCTTAGCAGATATGCAAACCAATGCAATTGAGGTAGAAGCTAATAGGTCAACAACTAGTAAATTGAAATCCAAGGCATAAAAGGTTGAAAGGAAAATGAAAGCTAAAGAAGAAAGTGGCTCATTATCAAAGAATAAGGAAGGGGAACACAAAATTGATGAGATAACTTCTTTACTAAGAAATTTGTCCAATTTCAAGAATGGAAACTCAACCGAGAATGGCTCAACAAAATGTAAATAAACCTTAAACACAATATGGGATACCTTTTTAGCCACATATTTTGTAGATTGAAAGACCAAATAATGCCCAACAAATTCAACCTCCATTAATGGTTGATGATCAAGACCCTAAAGAAATTATACCAGTTTTGATCAATGATGTCAACTATTTTTATGACCAACCTACTGAAAATTCTATTGTCCCTATTAATCAAATTTCTCATTCTGCTCAGAATAAGCCATCAGCTTAATTGTCAAAATACCAACCTTTTTCCGAATTTCTGATTGCTGAGTTAAATAAAATATATGATTTGAGACCTAGACAAGGCCCCAATAGACTTGCAAAAAAGGTTGCTTTTGATACCATACTAGAGAAAACTATAGAAACTTCATTCGTTCCACCCAAAATTTAGCCATAAGATCAGTATACTATAGAAAATGTTGTCCTTACTGTTTTCAACGTAGAAAGAGAATTAGAAAGGGTGAAAATTCCAATTCCCTTATCTGAACTTTCAAGGAATCTAGGTTATAAGCAACAAGTTTTTAAATGGATACAACCTTCAAATGTAGATGTTGAAGGAGATGTGATTAGCTTACAAGATGAGAAGACTTCAGTAGTATTTGGGCCTAGTTCAGACATGATAGGTGAAAGTATGCCACCCTTCTATCTTACATTAAAAGTTGATGATTTTCTGTTGTACAATTGCATGCGAGATGTTGGTGCTTCTCATAATTGATGCCTAAAGTTATTATGGACCAACTTCAGTTGCAAATTACAAGGCCCTATCATGACTTGTACACATTTGATTCAAATAAAGTACCATGCTTGGGGTTAATCAAAGATTTAGTTGTTACCATTGCTCAAATTCATGTCAAAAGCATAGTAATGGATATAGTAGTCATAAAAATCCCTCATAAGTTTGGTATGTTAGTATCAAGATCTTGTTGTGCCAAGCTTGGAGGAAGCTTACAAATGGATATGTCCTATGCTACCATTCTTGTGTATGAAGGTGAACATTTAAGGCTATATAGGGAAGTCAAATTTATGCACATTGTCTGCAAAGCTAATCAAGAAGTAAATCATACTATACATGCTATTGATAAAGATCTAGGGCGTTTTATTTTGGCTACAAATGACTAGTGTAATCTAGAAAACATAATTGAAGACACCATAAATGTTCCTCAAACCTTAGACAATGATGTTTGAAAAAGTATTTTGATGGAGATTTTTCTAAGGATGGAGTTGGGGTAGGGATTGTCTTGATTTCACCCTAAAAGAAAAAACATTATTCAATCCTATAATTTAGATTTTGAAGTCACTAATAATGTCGCAGAATATGAGGCTTTAATTTTGGGATTAAAGTTGGCTAAAAATTTGAAAGTGAAAAATATAACATTTTTTGGTGATTAAGAATTGATAGTAAAACAGATCAGAAATCACTGTCAAACAAAACATCTGTTGGGTCCCTATAATACTAGTGATTACCCCATTACTATTGTAGTTATACCCCTTATTTATATTGTTGTGCCCCTATTACCCCCATATTGTTATTTCTGTGCCCCATAGAATCCCTCTATTGTTATTTTTGTGGCTTTATATTATTATTGTTAGGTCGGCTGGATTATATTGTGACTCCTTAGACTCCTATATATAGAAAGGAGGTTTTGTCATTTGAATCATCCAAGAATTGTTCATTTATGTAATGTAAAGGAGGTTGCCCCCTCGAAGAGGCTTAATTCTAAGGCATTGATCTATCTTTTCTTGAGCTGGTTTCATAACATTTGGTATCAGAGCTTTGGATTCTAGGGTTTTGCTGCTCCAAACAGGTCATCGTGGAATTTTCGCTATAAATTTTTTTCTGTGACGTTTTAGAAGTCACAGAAAAAACCCATTTGAGAAGAAATCGCGTTGAACCTTGGGTCCGAATTTTAGAGCTTTTCGCGTGATATTTGCGGAGATATGATCTGAGGAAGTTGGTCTTTTTGCGGACTCCTGAATTACATTCAAAACAAGTGACCTGGGGAAAATCGTCATAACCTTCTCTCCGGGGATCGGATTGAAATTTTGTAAGAAGGCACAGAAATAGGACAGACTATAGTTTCTTGTATGCATTTTTCAGATCCAAAGATCGAAACAGAGACTCGTGGCACGTCGTACAAGTTCGCTCTACTGAACTAGTCTATAATCAAGTCACTGTGGGAGATTTCGCATAACTCTTCCTTGGAGAATCCAATTTGGGTCAGACTTGTGGCATTGGAAAGAGAACACAGAGGGCTACCGCAGGTTACATATTCAGAACTAGATGATTGAAAAGTACAGAGATACATCAGAGGCAATATCGAGCTCCTACAAAGTGAAAAAAGGTGTGTAGATTTTCTTAAATTTTTGCTTAAGCTTGGTTTGAAAATTTATTTTGAAGGAATTCAAAGGGCATAATAGAGAATTATTATCGGTAACTGATGCCCCAAGGAAAGAAAATACAAACACCTAGTAAGGAACCTGAAAGCTCTAGCATGACTCATGAAGAAGAAGAAAAAATGCTATATGATATATCAAAATTACAAGAACAAGTGCAACGAGTGTCACTTGCACAAAAAGCAACAGAATCTAAAATGGATGGTTTAAGGAAAGATGTAGAAGCTAAGATGGATGGTTTAAAGAAAGGTGTAGAAGCTAAGATGGATGGCATGGAAGCTAAGGTGAATGGCATGGACGCTAAAATTGATGGCATGGATGATAAGATGGAAGAATTGAAGATAAATATGAATAAGTTGCTACAAGAAATGGTCACTAAGGGTGAAAGGGTACTAAAGGAAACTCATGATGAGAACAAAAGAAATGTTAATCATGATTCCATAGACTCTAATGTTGGATCAAAGACTCACCATGTTCCAAAAATCGATATGCGGAAGTTTGATGGCAAGGATCCCGCCACATGGATATTACAGATGGAGCAATTCTTCGATCTCAATAATGTGCAAAACGCACAAAAGGTACGTATGGCAACTGTATATTTGGAACCAAATCAGTTTGTATGGTATCAATGGCTTTGTTCTCGTAAACAATTTATCACTTGGGCAATTTTTACGGAAGAATTGATAGCACATTATGAGGATACAAAAAGCAACACTTTTTTTAGCCAATTGATAAGTCTCAAACAAAAGGGTTCAATAATGGAGCACATTGAGGAGTTCCAAAAATTGAACATAAGGGTAAAAGATATTCCAGAGGAGCATAGGATTGATGTGTTCATAGGGTCTTTAAAGGATAATATCCAACATGATGTTCGCCTTTGGGAACCTGATTCATTAGAGAAGGCATTTAGGTTAGCAAGAAAAATGGAAAGCAAAATTATGGCAACTAGGAAGCATACCACTCACAACTATAAAGACGGAAGTGTTGTTGCCCCTAGTCTTCCACAACCTACAAGGTTGACACCACAACAATTGGAAGAAAAAAGAGCAAAAGGGCTTTGTTACAGTTGTGATAGCAAATACACAAAAGGTCATAAGTGTGCTGAGAAGAAATTATTCTACATAGATTGTGAAGAGGAAGAAGAAAAGGAGCAAGAAAGGTCAAAAGAAGAGGATATACTCCAGGAACAAAGCCTAGATGAAGAACAAATAAATCCAACCATATCTTGTAATGCATTGGCGGGAATTACCACTCCTCAAACCATCAAGATAGAAGGACAAATCAAGAAGAAAAAGGTAATAGTGTTGATTGATTCAGGAAGCACCCACAATTTTATTCATTGTAGGGTAGCAAAAGATTGAATTGCTTCCTATATCCAGCACCAGAGTGTCAAGTGATGATTGCAAATGGAGGAACAATAAATTGCTCTGGAAAGTGCCATAATATCAAGCTATCCATGGGAGAATATGTATTGACTAGCCCAATGCTTTCCATTCCAATGGGAGGTGCTGATGTTGTACTAGGAGTCCAATGGCTACAATCCTTGGGTACAATAGCTTTTAATTTTCAAGAATTTTTCATCAAATTTTCTACGGAAGGAAAGGAAGTTGAATTAAGGGGTATTGCAGGGAAACCAGGAAAGATAATCAACTCTAATGGCATGACAAAGCTTCTAAAAAAGGAGCAAAGAGGTGTAATTGCACAATTATGTTCGCTAGATGTTTCCACATTGGAATCATCTATTTCTCCAGATCTCCAAAAAGTCCTGGACAATCATTCCAAGGTATTTGAGACTCCCAAAGGTCTCCCACCTATGCGTGATCATGATCATGCTATTCATCTGATTCCAGGAAGTGTTCCTCCAAACATCAGGCCGTACAGATATCCCTATGTCCAAAAAAGTGAAATTGAACGTATGGTTGCAGAAATGCTAGAGGCTGGTATAATTCAACCGAGTCAAAGTTCTTTCTCAGCTCCAGTAGTATTGGTGCACAAGAAGGATGGATCATGGTGCATGTGTCCGGATTATAGGGAGCTCAACAAGCTCACTATTAAAGATAAGTTCCCCATTCCTGTCATTGATGAATTACTGGATGAATTGCATGGATCAATTTACTTCACCAAGTTGGATCTTCGTTCGGGATATCATCAAATCAGAATGAAGATTGAAGACATTCCGAAAACGACATTTAGAACTCATGAGGGTCATTATGAATTTTTGGTCATGCCTTTTGGCCTTACCAATGCACCTTCAACATTTCAAGGTTTGATGAATTCAATTTTCAAACCATTCCTTAGAAAATTTGTGTTAGTATTTTTTGATGATATACTAATCTACAGCAAGTCTTGGAAGGATCATGTTGAACATGTTGACAGGGTGCTACAACTATTGGAGGAGAAACAATTATATGCAAAAAGATCAAAATGTTTCTTTGGAGTCCAGGAGGTGGAATATTTGGGTCATATTGTATCTCATGAAGGAGTTAAGGTAGACCCTAGCAAAATTAAAGCCATTAAGGAATGGAAAATCCCCACATCCATAAAGCATCTGCGAGGATTTCTTGGGTTGACAGGGTATTATCGCAAGTTTGTTAAGAATTATGGGAGAATAGCAGCACCTCTAACAACATTATTGAAGAAAGATTCATTTTCATGGACTCCGGAAGCAACAAAGGCCTTTGAACATCTTAAAGAGGCAATGTGCCAAGCACCGGTCTTAGCTACACCGGACTTCACAAAAACCTTTATTGTGGAATGTGATGCTTCAGGAAATGGAATTGGTGTTGTTCTAATGCAAGATGAAAGACCCATTGCTTTTGAAAGTCGTCCAATCAAGGGAAAGTTTTTAAGCAAAGCTATTTATGAGAAGGAAATGTTGGCAATACTCCATGCACTTAAGAAATGGCGACCCTACCTAATGGGAAGGCACTTCAAGGTAAAAACGGATCATGATAGCCTTAAATACTTTTTAGAACAAAGATTATCCTCTGAAGAGCAACAAAAGTGGGTCACAAAGATGTTGGGTTATGACTTTGAAATCATCTACAAAAAAGGGAAGCAAAATGTGGTGGCAGATGCACTCTCAAGAAAGGATGAGGATGTGGAAGCATTGTTGTGTGCCATTTCTATTATCCAACCAGATTGGATAAACGAAGCAAAGAAGGAATGGAAGAATGACGAAGAAGTGTGGGCACTTATTCAAAAGCTACAACAAGATTCCAGTACTTCTGATACATTTAGCTGGCAAAAAGGTTCGTTATGGTACAAAGATCGCTTATACCTCTGTAAGAATTCCCAGCTAAAACAAAAGATTCTTATGGAATTGCACACTTCTCCCTTAGGAGGGCACTCAGGATTTTTAAAAACTTACCACAGGGTTAAGAAGGAATTTTTTTGGGATGGCCTTAAATCAGATATTCAAAAGTTTGTGGCGGAATGTTTGGTTTGCCAACAAAATAAAGTTGAAACAATTAAGACACCGAGTCTATTACAACCTTTATCCATTCCAAGCAAACGTTGGGAGGAGGTTTCAATGGATTTTATCACAGGTTTACCCAATTTTGAGGGAAAGAGTGTCATCATGGTGGTAGTTGACAGACTTACCAAGTATGCACACTTTTGTGCATTATCACATCCATTTAAAGCCAGTACAGTTTCTACTACATTTATGGAAACAATTCAAAAGCTACATGGAAACCCAAAAATTATTGTAAGTGACAGAGATCCCATTTTCACTGGAAATTTTTGGACAGAATTATTTTCTTGTCTTGGTACTCAGTGAGCTCATAGCTCATCTTATCATCCTCAATCTGATGGGCAAACTGAGATAGTAAAAAAATGTTTGGAAGGATATCTTTGTTGCTTTGTATCTGATAAACAGACACAATGGGTCAAATGGTTGCCTCTGGCTGAATGGTGGTATAACACTTCCTTCCATACAGCAACAAAAATGACCCCATTTATGGCACTTTATGGGTATCAACCACCATCCATCACATCATATTTAAGAGAAAATTCTAAGGTTCAGGTAGTGGAACATCACATCGAACATCAACAACAAGTCTTCCAACTCTTAAAGGATAACCTCATGTTGGCACAAAATAGAATGAAACAACAGGCATATCAACATCGCAGTGAAAGAATCTTTGATGTAGGTGATTGGGTATTCCTACGGCTACAACCATATAAGCAAATGTCTCTAAAGCAAGCTAAGAAGGATAATAAATTATCACCAAAGTATTATGGTCCGTACAAGGTGTTGCAAAAGATTGGTACTATGGCATACAAATTGGAGCTTCCTGCAACTTCTCGATTGCACCCAGTTTTCCATGTTTCATGTTTAAAGAAGGTTATAGGCGACAAGCTCCCAATTCAAACAATATTGCCAGAACTTGACGAGGAAGGAAAAATTATATTGGAACCGGAAGCAGTCACAGAAACAAGAACTCGACAGCTACGAAATCGATCAATTTCAGAGTATCTTATCAAGTGGAAGAACTTATCCGCTGAAGATTCCACATGGGAGGATGAGAATTTTATGCAGAAGTATCCAGAACTACTCAAGTGTTGAGGACAACACTTTTTTGAAGGAGAGGGGCATGTTGGGTCCCTATAATACTAGTGATTACCCGATTACTATTGTAGTTATACCCCTTATTTATATTGTTGTGCCCCTATTACCCCCATATTATTATTTCTGTGCCCCATAGGATCCCTCTATTATTATTTTTGTGGCTTTATATTATTATTGTTAGGTCGGTTGGATTATATTGTGACTCCTTAGACTCCTATATATAGAAAGGAGGTTTTGTCATTTGAATCATCCAAGAATTGTTCATTTATGTAATGTAAAGGAGGTTGCCCCCTCGAAGAGGCTGAATTCTAAGGCATTGATCTATCTTTTCTATCTTTTCTTGAGCTGGTTTCATAACAACATCCTAGAATTAGATGTTACATAAACGAAGTATGGGATTGCGTGGACACTTATTTTCAAGCTTTTAATAATTTAGCTATCCCAAGAGAAGATAATATTCAAGTAGATTCCTTGGCATTTTTTGCAAGTACTTTCAAAATTCCATTTTTCTTATAGTTAGAGTATCAGATTCAAGTGAAGTATATGCCTTCTATTCCAGAGAATTTAAGCCACTGGAAAGTCTTTGAAGATGATGAACAATTGAAGAATTTTTTGCAGGCCATTGATGAATTTTCCACCTTAAATGTTGAAGAAGAAAATAGTGATGAAGTAAAAGAAAATGTTGAGTAGTCAAATATAATTTTTAAACATAAAATAGATGATCATTATATCATTCAATTACCTAACAATCATATTCCAAAGGGATTAATCCCTCTTGAAAAACTGTTTGATCAAAATGAAGTACCAAAATCTACACTATTAAGTTCACAACAAGAAGATATACATGATTGAAATACTGGCAATGAAAAATAAATATAGAATGTTAAAATCTCAACAATTTTGCCTCATGATATTAAAGAAAAATATCCCAACTTGTTCAAAGAATACAAAGATGTATTTGCATGGTCTTATGAATATCTAAAAACTTATGATACAACCATCATTGAAAACAAAATTCCTTTGAAACTAGGAGCTAAGCCATTTCAACAAAAAAGGAGAAGGATTAATCCAGTTTTGTTGCCCATTATTGAGAAAGAGGTAAAGAAGTTTTTAGATGCAAAAATTATTGTTCCTCTAAGATATTCTTAATGGATAGCTAACCTGGTGTCTGTTAAAAAGAAGAATGGAGAAATAAGACTGTGCATTGATTTTAGAAACCTGAATAAATTGTCATTAAAAGATAATTATCCACTACCAAAGATGGGTCAATTGCTTCAAAGAGTAAAAATTTCTGACATTATTTCAATGTTAGATGGTTTTTATGGATACAATTATATTTTGGCCAACCCAAAAGATAGGGAAAAGGAAACTTTCACTACCCCATGGGGAAATTTCATGTATGCCAAAATGCCTTTTAGTTTGATTAATGCTGGTGCAACATTTCAGAGAGCCATGGATTTTGAATTTGTTGGTAAGGTAAACAAATTAATAGCTATTTACCTAGATGATTTGATAGAATTTTTAGAGTTTGATGCAAAACATATCAAACTTTTAAGGAAAGTCTTTTAGGGATGTAGAAATTTTGGGATTTCTCTTAATCCTAAAAAATCAATGTTTACCACGAGGGAAAGGAAATTGTTAGGAATATCATTTCAAAAGGAGTTACAATTGACCCTAAAAGAGTTTCAACAATTCATGTAATCAATATGCCTAGAAATAAGAAAGAAATATAGTCATTCCTAGGGAAGATAATTTTTTTAAGAAGGTTCATACATAATTATGTTGAAATTGTTAAAGACATTACTGATATGCTCAAGAAAGACAATGAAGTAAAATGGACCACACAAGCTAAATTATCTTTGTCCTAGATAAAAAAAAGCAATTTCTGAAGCACCAGTCATTTCCAGTCCTGATTATTCAAAAAATTTCATTGTTTTCTCCTTTGCTTCATATGCCACAATATCAACAATTTTATTGCAAAGAAATGAATATCAACATGAGAAACCAATTGCTTTCTTTTAAAAAGTCATTAGGGATGAATAACTGAAATATGACATAGTTAAAAAAAAAGCTTATGCTCTGTTACAAGCTTTGAAAGCTTTTAGAATTTATGTCCTGCATTCTCCCATATTTTCTTATGTGCCTGATAATGCAGTAAAGATAGTGTTGACTTAGCCTGATACAGATGGAAAAAGGATTGCTAAGATCCTAGAGTTTGATTTAGATATCAAACCTACAAAGCTGGTGAAAGGACAAGGTCTATATAAGTTGTTGGTAGAATCAAACTACAAAATTTTGGGCATCAATTCAATAATGCAGGTTTCAGAGGAGAAGAATCCACAAGAACCTTATTTTTTTTCGGAGTAGAAGAATCCACAAGAACCTTCTCCCAGTTCAATGCCACTTGCTTTGCATATTGATGCAACATTTTTATTGTCAGATTGATATAAAAATAATGTACATTTTCTACGTGATTTTGAATATCTTGTTCAATTCACAAGGAATTAATGTAGATCTCTCAAGCTTAGAGCCATGAAATACTATATAGTCAATGCAAACCTATATTGGAAAGATCCATTAAATATTCTGTTTTTGTGTTTAACTGAAAGTGAAACGGAAGGGGTGACTGAAAAATTTCATGGAGTATGTGGAGGTCATTATGCTTGGAAAGAAATAACACATAAAATACTCAGAGCAATATTCTAGTGGCCAAATTTGTTTGCACATGTTGGATCAAAGGTGAGAAGTTGTATTCCTTGTCAGATTTTTTCCAGAAAATAGAGGTGAGTAATACTCCCTCTTGTTCCAGTTTCAGTGGAAGCTCCTTTCTTGCAGTGGGGATTAAATTTCATCGGTGAAATAGTTCCTTCTTCAAGTAATCAACATTGATGGATACTTACAGCCACACTGATTACTTCACAAAGTGGGTAGAAGCTATTCTTGTAAGGAATGCAACAGATGCAATATTTATGAAATTTATTGAAAAAAACATTTATCTAGATTTGGTTGTCCAAGACAAATAGTTACAGATGATTCCCAAGCTTTTAGTATCATTAAGATGATTGAATTTTGTCAAAATAATCAGATTGATTTACATCACTCTACACCTTATTATCCAGAAGGGAATGGGTCGACATAATCATCAAACAAAAGTCTAATCAAAGTCATCAAGAAGGTGGTAGCCAATCATAAAAGAAATTGGGACAATCATTTGAAATATGCAGTATGGGAAAATAGAGTTTCACCTAAAAGGTTTACTGGTAAATCTCCTTTTCAACTTGTTTATGGAATAGAAGCTATTTTCCCTACTCAATTAGCATTTCCTGTCATGAAATTTTTTCAGGATTCATATGAAGAGACTGATGATTTTTCAGGGATAAATCAAATTATTAAGCTGAATCAGGACAGGGAAGAAATTCAACACAAACTTCTAGAATACCAGGACAAGATGAAATGTTTGTTTGACAGAAAATCTGTAGAGAGGTATTTCAGGCAAGGTGACTTAGTTCTCAGATGGGATGCAAGAAGAGAAGAAAAAGGAAAGCATGGAAAGTTTGACAATCTTTGGATGGGACCTTTCAAAATTACAAAAGTCAAAGGAAATAATAACTTTGTTTTTCGGAATTTGGAAGGAGAATACTTCTCATTGCCAGTCATTGGGAAATATTTGAAACATTACATTCAATACTATGTAACTTTTCATCACCAACAATGTATATATCCAGTTTTATTTACATTTTTATAGAAAGTGTGATTTTTTTCACAGCAAAGTCTCCATAGCCCGAGGAGAAGGCACATGGATTCGCAGGTTCTCTACATCCCCCAGGGGGAAGCAGTCCCCAGGTGGAGGTGATGTTGTAACTAAATTTTACCTATACATTTGATTCTTTTTAAATGCATAAGTTTCTTTCAAAAAATTTAGTTAAAATTTAATTCATGCACTTTGTAATAAGCGAGCAAATTCAAATGCTGATTTTAAAATTTGAATTGACACGAAAAAAAATTGGTTTAAAGTATTATTTTATGTAAATAATGAACAGTTGCCAAGCGAGTTAAACAACATGCAATTTTCAATGGCCAAGATTGTCCACTAGGATCAATGACCAGTGTTAAAAATATGCAACTGCGGTAAAACTCAACTTTGGATAGCTCACCTGATGAAGATAATGATTGAATTGATTCCTCTTTTTGAGAGGACCAAAATCGACCTAAATATCACTCAAATTAGATAAAGGAAAGTGTACTTATGAATAAAAATCCACGTGCATATTTCATAAGGTTGACCCTAAAGCAAAGTAGAACACCTTGAAAGGATATAAATACAAGTTCCCTCTACCCCATTTATATACAACCATGAGACACTCTTCTATATTGTTTTTGGTGTACACAGGTTTGAGGCTCGTCCATAAAGGATCAAATTCGCTTTGAGGTGAAATTGTAGGGTCTAAAGCTCTCATTTCGGATCTAGGGTTTTTGACCATAGTCGTATGGACAACACAGAAGGATCTTGACTATAGTCACTCTCTCAGAGGCTCATGCATGTGACTAGAGCCTTCCAATCGCATAGAAAAATCACTATGCATGCCATTGGGTGTTAGAGTTTCTGCAGTCCAGATCTAACACAAGTTGCTCACCTGCTAGGGATAAGGGAACGACTAGGAAACCATAGTCTCTCGCATATCTTCTCCTCCGTGCAACCATGAACTAAAAGATGAAATCTTAGTCTTCTAAATATTTCGCTTAGTGACTGTAGGGTTCAACTGTTGGATGTAGAAAGTGATAGTTCATTACAGACTTCAGAATTAGATTTTTGAGTATAAGCATTATTGGGTTCAATTCATGGATGTTGTAATTGTTTTGTTGGATAGTTGCATAGATGAAGATATGGATCATTGTACTCTCTTTTACTAAATCATTTGATGACAATCTAAGAAGAAGAATTTGCAAGGGTTTTCCCCATAGTGGGTTTTTCCATGGTCTCTGACCAATCCTGGTGTCACTATGTGTGAATTATTTTCTTCTATTGTTCCTTTATGTTCCGATGCATTGGTATTGATGATATTGATCTTTCTACATAGTTAAATATGCTGCTGAATAATGATGTAAATCTGAATAATGTTATGATGTTAAGGGGTGAATTTAATGTGTTAATGAAGAAATGAAATTATCAAAGCAAAGAACAATATGGCCCTATGAAAAATTAACATGGGTTCAGAGCTGGGTTGAAGAAAAATCATGGATATGATCCCCATGGAGACACATTTGATGGAAGCAAGAGAAAATGGAGGAGACCTAAAATAATTCTAGGGTTCAAAGATAACCTTAGGCAATTTGTGTATTAGGGTTTGATAAATATTATGAGGTTAGGGTTTGAGAGAAACCCTAGTTTATGTCAAATATTTTGAGATATGAAACCTTGCATGTTCAAAGTAAAGATGTTCAAGCACTTTTGATAGATTTGACGAAGCTCTAGATGGGATAGTCTCTAGTAGGCGTGGTTGTTGATAACGTTGATTGAAATATTGAAGGCAACATTTTTATATGGACAATGGAGAATGATGGCTCTTGAAGGTTAGTTCAAGAGGGAGAGGATCACCTCTCATTGAAGATAAGTATTTCTTAACTTATGATGCTCCTTTATGTCTTTACTTTTGTTTAGACTTATAAATTTGATTATTGTTTGATCATTACTTATACTTCTTGCATGTATATTTTAGTATATGGATGTTTCTAACCTTCTTAATGAGATGTGATAAGTGGATCCTTCTTGAGGATCATTTGAGATGTAGGAAAGAAAATCTAGAGCTGGAAAAGGTAAAGAGGCACCCGATGAAAAGATGACTAAGTGCTACAAGCTGCCTATGTCAAATGAAAAGATGCACAAGTATGTTAATACTGAAGGTATGTATGATATATTGTTTCAATGTTATATTTTAGTTGTAATATTGAATGAAAAGGTAAGCCCTAAGGTATGATAAAAATGTCTCCTTCTGAAATGGTTCATGCATGCATATGAAAGTAATTTGGATTCACGGTTCTTATGATGAAATGATGCACTTGATATTGAACAAGTATCTTACTTTCTAGACATAATGAACTTCTTGATTCTATGAGGCTACTTAATTTTGATCTTTGATATAGTAGCATACTTGATGTTTGGCTAACATCTATAATTTTGGATATCTTGACCCCATAAAGAAGGTTAGCACCTCGATTCTAGTGTATGGTAACTTGACACTACTGTTTGTTGAAAGCATGATAGCCATGATGAGAGAATTGTAGCAATGAGATTAATATTCATGATCTTTTGTTGACCATGATTATGCTTTGATATGCTTATTAATTATGGAATATGATAAAAATTGAATGCCCTGACTTGATTGAATTATGTGACAAGGAAGTAATGTTGTGATCATGATTCTTAAAGTATAGCTATTTGACTCTAACCCTTGATAACATATTGATGTCATGATGAAGTAGCTAATGATAACATAATATAACCATGATAAATATATGATATGGTCTGACTTTAAGATCTAACATATCTGCTAGCATTATAGACATGTTGATGGCATTAATGAAGATGAATAAAGTGGATTCCAATTCAGAGGGAGAATCTATCCATAAGATCCCTTCTCCTATTGTCATTTTCATTATATACTCTTTATTCTTGAACTATTATTTATGGGCATGAATATAAAAATATTTGACATTATTAATCTGCAACAAAGTTCTAATCTAAGGTGAGAGAATTTTTTCTTACTCTAAGCCTCAGTCACATGGAAGAAAGCCTACAGGTGTGACTATAGCCTCCCAGATGTAAGAAGGAAAAATAAAGGGTGAGACCAAAGCATTGAGATAGTTATGGGCAGATCCGATCACAATCGCTCACTCATAGTGCTTCAGAGAGTGACTGGGAATCCTCAATCCCTTGCACAACATCTTTAAGGGTGCGACTATAATCTCCAAAGCATCTGTAGGGAAGGACTATGGGTGTGACTATGCTTGCAGGATACAAAAATGAAGTTTTGTGCATGAAATCAAAAGTACACCTGAAAGATGTTAGGCCTATAAATGTGGAGCAAACAATAGAAAGATCTGTGAGCAGGAAAGTTTGAATGTTTACTATAATAGGAATATATAGACCAACTTGTGTTTGCAGGTGATCGAGACAAGCATATGGATATGTCATTATGCTTGAATTTTGTGCTATATTAGTTTGACATGATTTGGTTGATTGATATATATGAGTAGTGTTTGGATTTTTGACATAATGCTTGATAATGACTTAAGAAATTTGACTTGATATGTTATGGGCTATAGATCTCACTATGATAACGAATTTTGGATTTGACCTAATGACTAATGATTTGATTTGGCGACGGATGATTTTCCTTGATGACAATGCTATGTGGGCATAGTGAATTTTAGTGACTAATATTGGTATTGAATAATGGTTTTGTATTGTCCTCCTCATTCTTAGCACATTGGTTGAAGTATTGACATTTGTGATTCAGTGTGAAGTAATCTAACAATGAATGGATGGGACCTACACAACTTATTCATGGTGTATGAATTTGCATCTAGTGACTTATATTATGAGCATACTATGTGGGAAATGACTACATGTTTACGCAGATAAAGTCATAACTTGAAATTTGGATGAAGTTTGGGTTGATATTGCATATGATAACTTGTTGGCATGATAATAGATGAAGTCATGACTTGATGAGAGCTTTACCTATCACTTGGTATAAATAATTTGATACTCTCATACTGTGATGATTTTAATATTGGTTCTGATCTAGAACTTGATAAGCCGACTTAGTTGATTTGATTGTACAATATTGAGCACATTGGTTTAGAAAATTGTTATGCTTGCAGAGAGTATTGCATGAAGCAAGCTCCTCAATCTTGATGTGTTCGCATTTAAAATTACCTGGTGAAGTCAAGATAAAGTGTTGATCCAAACCTCTACTTTAGAAGTGTTCCAAGGTATGACTTTGATTTTGGTTTTGGTTTTATATACTAATGGTCTACTATTGACAGGTAATGAGCCTCTAATAATCAAAGTAAGAGGACGATGGCTTCTCAAGATCAAAATAATGAATCATGGCATGATGAATCAATTTCTAAAGTCAAGAAAAGATAATCTATATTGCGAATCTATTAAAAAAGTATTGGAAACTAGAAATGAAAATCCTTAGACACTCCAATTGAATTTCAAGATGTTAGGAAGAAATATTGTTGAACTCAACTTGGCAACCGACATTCTTTGAAGCATTGATGTTCTGTTTTGAACACCCGTCCACACACACACACACACACACACACACACACAGAGATATATATATGATGTGCATATAAACTGAATGAGTTCATGATTGAGCCACTTCAATCACATAGAATTTCCATCGATCACCCTTCAAAATATTTGCATGGGATGATCAATTTTTGATTTGGGATATTATTCCTATGATATGTGATTGCATGGATGTATTGTTGATATTTGGGATTATGATTGATGAGCACATCTAGGTGCTGCCTTAGTATGAGATCTACCATGATATTTTTGGATGAGAGGTCCACAACTTTATGCACAACCGAGATTGAGCACAATGCTACTAGCATGGCTAGCTATGAGACAGGATGAAGAAATCATTTTAGAGATATGTTCGAATATGACATGGATACATTGTGATGATAAAGGGTGGGATCCGATTGGCAGTGAATACCATATATAGCTAAGATTGAGTTACCTTCATATTTTGAGACAATGTTGTTGTACGAGACAAGCTCAAGATTGTGGTTGGCACCTCCTTGAGAGGGATGATGAATATGATATCCTTTTTGTGATATATATATATATATATATATATATATATATATATATATATATATATATATATATGTTCTAATATGATATCCTTTATGTTCTAATATGATATTTAATTAGATGCCCTATATGAACAAGAGGCAACTACTATTGAGACATGATTATTACCATATATGAGTATGATGATACAGTGCTGAGAGAGCATCTTTGATCAAGGACACTGAGCCAACTCTTCCTCCCTTGTTTGAGCTCCTAGGGTGAGGAATTGAGATAGAGGGACTTGGGGTTGAGGGAACTCTGGAAAATAGGGTAGCACCCCTATCTGTTACCCATATGGTTGGATTAGTAGCTCAACCTATGTTAATATTTGCAGAGTATACCCCAGTTGGAATCATACCCACAAGTCAAGCTTGTTGGGAATACCTCTCCCTATTTGGCCAAAGGGTTGAGAGTGTACTTGGGGTGTACAACCCAAGTCGATTATGATGTAGGTGTTCTACCACATGACTATTTAGAGTCACCGATGGGAAGATTGGAAAGTAATAGGATTGGGTTGATATTTTCCCCCCTATGAGATTTCGGGTTAAGAATGAGATCCCTAATGTGATTCCAGGGCTGGGATGTGCTCCCCTGTGTGTTTGGATATCCTATTTCTTGATATGGGTTATAGATGCATAGTTTCCCGATGCGATTCTGGGTTTCAAGTTGAGACGTGCTCCATGATGGTATGCTCTCTGATGATGATACAGATCATAGATTTAGCTCCCCACCAATATCCCTTGGTAGTAGCCCACTGGCAGAGATTTTAGGAAGTAGCCCGATGGATAGAGAGTGGTAGATTGAGCTCCCCTCCGATGTCAAAATTCTTCTTTTAGATTCAAGAATGTTCAACACATGAGCAAGGATAATCAAGAGATAAGTAGGAATGAGAAAGAGATGAATTGAGATTATCAATGATGATATGAGATAATGAGATACTTGAGATTGGATAGGATATGGTGAGATGATGAAATGTTGATCGATGGTCATATATTGACAAGTGGAATTCTCCCTAGCTGAGAGGGAGTGTTAAAAATATGCAAATGCGGTCAAATTCCACTTTGGACAACTCAACTAATGGATATAATGATTGCATTAAATTCCTTTTTTTGAGAGGACCAAATCGAACCAAAGATCACTCAAATTAGATAAGGGAAAGTGTACCTATGAAGAAAAACCCATATGTGAATATTTAATAAGATTGAACCTAAAGCAATGTGGACCACTTTGAAAGGATATAAATACAAGTGCCCTCTAACTCATTATATACAAACATGAGACACTCTTCTATATTGTTTTTGTCTCGCATAGGTTTGAGGCTCGTCCGGGGAGGATCACGTTTGCTCTAAGGTGATTTTGTAGGGTATGAAGCTCACATTTTAGATCTAGGGTTTTGGTCCACAATCATAGGCACATGATAGAAGGATCATGACTACAGCCACTCTCTTAGAGGCTCATGCATGCGACTATAGTCTTGCAGTCGCACATAAAACTCACTATGGATGCAATTGGGAGTTAGGGTTTCTGCAGACTAGATCTGACCCCAGTCGCTCGCCTGCCAAGCATAAGGGAGTGATTGGGCAACCATAATCGCTCACATATCTTCTCCTCCATGTGAATAAGATCTAAAAGATGAAATCTTAGTCTTCCTAATATTTTTCTTAGTAACCATAGGATTCGTCTGTTGACTGTAGACAGTGACAGTTCATTACAGACTTTAGAATCAGATTTTTGAGTATAAGCATTATTGGGTTCAATTCATGGATGTTTTAATTGTTTTGTTGGATAGTTGCATGGATGAAGATATGGATCATTGTACTCTCTTTTTCTAAATCATTTTATGGCAATCTAAGAAGAATAATTTGCAAGGGTTTTCCCCATAAGGGATTTTTCCCTGGTCTTTGACCAATCCTAGTGTCTCTATGTGTGAATGCTTTTCTTCTATTGTTCCTTTATGTTTCGATGCATTGATATTGATGATATTGTTCTTTCTACATAGTTGCATATGCTACTGAATAATGATGTAAATATGAATAATGTTATGAGGTTGTGGGGTGAAGTTAATGTTATAACGAATAAATGCAATTATCAAAGCAAATAACAATATAACCATATGAAAATTAATTGTTAGCAAGCAATTGATGGACCCCTCCGAACTCCCGACAGATAATGAAGGGGGGTAGGCGGGTCCACAAAGTTGTTTCCCCTTTACCACCTTTTATTACATAATGTTCCCCCATGCATTGTGGGACCCCCCATCCTAAACCAATTACCACCTACCCACCCCCCCCCCACAAACTGCTTCCGCCCACTGCCAATTCCTTCGCCAATGTTGCCACTAATATAGCACTCTGCTACCACCCGTACTAAAATAGGTATCACAAAACCTTTTGATAACTTAGCATAATTATCTGTTAAACTATTTACTGCTCCTGCCAACGTTCTGATTAATAAATGTTGATGAGCCAATAACGATAATTTGAATAAACCGTTGAAACCCATTCCAAATTTAATTTCTGCTATCACTCCATTCTTCATCTTTTCACTATTCTTGCCCAAAGAGCTATGCCATACTAAGCAATGACCAGTTTCAGCGATCCTTTATGTTATTAGCCATCAATTTGACTAGATAAATTCTTAAGTTATCATCTGTTCTATTAATTTCTTGAAATGGCTAGTCAAAAGGGAAAATCCAAAATAGTTGTAGAGAGTCTGACCCTACCCCCTGTGATTAACCTAGATGAAATCCCTTTGATTGATACATAATACAAAATCATTGAAACCTAATGTGAATTCGATCTCTATGAACTCCATAATTGGGCATATAAAAAATTTGAGGATTCTAGTGATGAATTTTTCTTCTAGGAGTCAATGTTGCCCCAATTTTGTTTTCCCCAAACCCATCATTTTCCCGAATTCATCACCTGGTGTGAAATTCGTTACTTACCAATCCAAAGAGCCATAGTGGCCAGAAACAATGAAATTTTGTTCTCAATAACCCTTGAATCCATTTTTCAAGCATTGCAGATCAATCCCCAAGGCCCCCTTCATCCTTTTTCGATTGATTCCCTCATGGAAATTTACCAGAAGCTTACCTTTCAATAGCGAGCCCACATTTTTGAGTCTTTTTTTCTTGAAAATTCAAAATTTCCCAGAACCAATCCACCATATTCTTCTGCAATTTTTCTAGAGATGTCTAGGAAAGTTATTTCTATGGTTTCTTGTCTTTTAGGGTATCAAACTGATCAATGGGTAGATGAAGTCATCCTTGGATTTCTGTTAGTATTTTCATCTGGAAAGAAACCCTCAATTACTTTTAATTTTAGTCAGTTTTTATCAAATGTTATTCATGACCAATTCCTAAAATTCAATGTCGAAAGGTATTTTAAACATCAACTTGTTCTAGTCTATCTATTTTTTTATCATCAGTTAGAGAGGTTTAATTTTCCATTACAAAAGATGTATTCACATGGCATACTGAAATAAGTCATCCACTAGACCTCTCTAGTTAGGAGAAACACAAAGCAATACTATTTCAGTGATTTTGTTAATTAGTTTTTGCATATGGCATTATGTCTTTTGAGAAGTGATGCAGTTCCTAGAATTGCCACATAAATCAAAAGAATTTTACATCTCAGTGAATAATCTAAGGTTGGAGACTGGTATCTCTATCAAAATTTTACAAAAATCGGAGTCTATGGCTGTGAACTTCCTCCCTATAAACTGCCAATTTTCTTGCCTATGAGGATTTTTTCTTTAGAATTCATTAGGCAGAGGATAAATATGGATGAAATCCATTTTGTGTCAAGGAAACATAAATTTCAGTTCAAGTTAAAAGCATAGATTGGTCCATTTATTGTTAACACCAGAGTAGCAGAGAAGGAAGTGGACAATCTACTCAAACAAATTAAATTCAAACTCAAATTCAGTTGGCCTTATGATCCACTGGTAATAATTTCAAAGATAAGATATGAACAAAACTCAACGCTTTATGTTCATATAGAAAAGCCAAAGATTGATCAGTTTGAAAATCGAGAGAAATGTGAAGAAAACACACTGCAAGAAACTGAAGAATAAACCTCTACTCAGACAACATTGGAAACTCCAAGATTAAAGGAAAATGAATTAAAAATACCAAGAGAAAGCATGTCACCTACAAGTTCAAGACCCAAAGTAGTTGGTTTCAGTGTTTTCAAAAGGAGGAAGTCAATGAATATGTTAGAGGAGTCATCAGAAGGAAAAAATTCAGAAGAACATACTACAATAGTATTATCAGGCAAGCCTGCATTTTCATTTCAACAAACTGAAGAAACAACTCTTGATTCTCCTACTCCTGTTTCTCCATCTGCAGGACAACAAAATATATTTTCCATATTTAGAGAGATGAAGAAAAAGAATGAGGCATTGAAAAATTCCACCTATACCGAGTTCTGGAAACAACCATCCACCACTCAACACAGACTCTTATTTGCACTAGACCTTGATAGAGGGCAATTTCAGTTGGCATTCCTTGATCCAAAAGTACCACTTCCTAAAATTTTAGATGAGTATAAGGATTCTAGGTTTTCTTTTTATACTAAGCAGATACACCCAATAGATCAGATCGATCTCAACAAACATGTAGGTGAGATGATTTATTCCTCACTAACAAGTTCAACTATGGTAGCTTCTAAATTATAGGCATATTTAAATAATATCAATTCACATCTCAAGTTAGAAATAATGTCTTTCTTATCCAAGGATACTAGAATAATAGGGCTGGAATATCTAGTGATAAAGCTAGGATTAGATCCTAATGATGTCAATGTTGCTAAAGAAATACTCAAGAGGAGAAATTAAGATATACAAGTGCTCAGAAAGCAAATGAAGCCGCCTACAACAGAGCACCCACAAACTAAGGAAGTAGGACATCGTGAGAAAGAGAAAGAAAACACACTGAAGATGATTGTGGAGCATAATATCCAAATATAGAAAATGGAGGCTGATATGGAAAGCGTGTTAAAGAAAGAAGAGCAGTAGACAAGTGTAGGGCCCTCTACCGTACAAACATAAACAACTAACGAGGAATCAACAAAAATATTATCAAAGGCCATGGGAAATTTATCCCTCAGAAATGTGGAAATAGAAAATTTGAAAGAAACATTGCAGAGGATGCAGGAGAATAAAATAAATTCAGATAATGCATATATATGTGAAATACAGAAAAATTTGAAGCTAACTAAAGATGTTGAAAAGTATGCAGATGAATCACTCATGACACAAACATTATCTAAAGAAAAGGAAAAGATATGGGTTGATATCAATTCAACCATTTCAGAGCTCTGGACAACTCTTGAAATTATTTTTGAACAAGAAGAGCTGGTAATAAAAGCAAAGGCAAACATATCAGTGATTAAAAAATACTTCGAGCATAAACTAGGGGAGGCAATGAATATCATCAAAGTGATGATTTCAAAGACCAAGGATGAATTGGAGGACTCAGGAATTGAAGATAGGAATGGCATAATCCTAGAAGTTAGAAAAGTTTTGACTAAATTATTTTCAATGTTACAATTAGAAAATAAATTTCAAAACTTAGAAGTGAAGATAAAGAAATTTCACAATTTTTTTTCCATCCTACAGCTAAAAAGACTTCCACCTCTAAGAGATTCTAGTGGCCAATTGACTCCACTAGAAAATTATCAGCATAGATTACATGACATAGTAGTAGATAGGTCAAAATTTGCTAAAGTAAAGGGAATCATAAGTGGTAAGGATTTTCTAGAAGGTCTAGAATATGATTTATTTATCCAACATGAAATTCAACATTTATTTATTACTAGACCGACTTTTGAAAAGTATACAAAGGTGGATGAAGCATACAGAAGAGTGGTTAAATTCTCAATTCTAGATGATGAAAGATGGGACAAGTTACTCGAGCTTATTGAGTAAACTAAATGCAACATTTCAGGGCAGAAGCACAGGAAAATAGGAGCTGAATACATATTTTCAGGTGCCAATACAACAAAAGAAGGAGCACAAAGAGAAAAAACAGGTTTCAAGCAACAATTACAAACAACACCCTTGAATAGAATGCTAATTATGCAAATCAATTTTAGAAAATATATTTTTATATTGTATTAGTTTGATATATCCAAATCATTTTGGATAAGATTTTATTTTGTAAAGGATTGTATTAGATTAGATATTTTTGAATTACACTCTATAAATATTTTTTAATTCGAAGTAAGAAGGGTTGAACCCTTGTGATAATCCAGATACATTATTGTACTCTTCTGAAAGTTTTTGAAGATAATCAAAGGATTCTGACTTCAATCTTAACAACATTTGTGTTCATGTGAGTTTTTATAGTATATTCATCTCTGTTTTTCATCATATATTCAAGGTAACATAGGATTTAGGGTAAGGCTAAGTTAAGTATTAACTTCCCTAACAACTCACTGCAAAGTTATCATCATTATAGAGATTATCTAATTGACCAATCTATTTGAATTAGTTCTTCTGCACCTTTAAATTATTTCCTTCTGTCATCTCTTGAATATTTATATGTTTGGCTGTAGAATTCTTCTGTGTGCATCTACTATATCTGGTGAATCAAGTGTTCAATATGAATATTTAATTGTCATCTATCTTCTCCCTTTTCCACTTTCAAAACCAATTCAAAGATTTTATGCTGTTATGAATGAAAATCAACCCTTTGAACTTATCAAAAATATTTGTAATATAAAAGTGTTAATGGTTTAATGCATTGGTCATCCATTTCAATTAAAACCCTTCCTTAGATTCTCTGGCATAGTTCCGAAGCCTATGGTTGTCTACAATATACAATAGGTTCTATTATAGGGCACATTTAACAATTCCAAAAGTTGACTCTCAGAGTAAAAAATATTTTAGAGGATAACATGTTAAACCTATTATGGGTACTTTAAAGGAAATTATCCAACATGAGGTGCATATATTTGAAGCTAAATATCTAGAGCATGTTTTCGATATGGCAAGGGAAGTTCAAAGCAAAAATTTGGCCACTAGAAATTGTTCACTAATAACTATAGAGAAAATCATGCTCCCCTTCCTAAATTGAAAAGGTTGACTCCTCAACAAATGGGTGAAAGATGAGTAAAGGGACTATGTTTAAACTGTGATAACTAGTAAAGGACATAGATGTAGTGGGAATACATTATTCTACATTGACTATGAAGATGAAGAAGATTAAGAAGTGGACACTTCACAAGATGTAGCTCTAGAAGAAACTACTCCAACAATTTCTCGTCATGCATTAGTTGGCATCAGTACTCAACAAATCCCCAAGATAGAAGGTTATATCAAAAGGAGAAGGGTAAAAATATTGATTGATTTAGTTAGTAGCCATAACTTCATCAATTGAAAATTAGTATAACTTCTTAGTTACTTTGTATATCAAACACCAAAATTTCAAGTGATGATTGCAGATGGAGGTACCATAAATTCTTCAGGGAAGTGCAATAAGATTAAGATGAATATCTAGGAGTAATTGTTGGTTAGTCCCATGATTGCAATCCAAATGGGTGGTGCTGATGTTGTGTTAGGGGTCCAATGGTTACAATAATTAGGAACAATGACCCTTCATTTCCAAGATCTTTTTATAAGATGTTTCTCAGAAGGAAAGGGAATTGAGATTAGAGACATCGAAGGGAAACCCAGTAAAGTGATAAGCTCTAATAACATGACATAATTGCTAAAAAAAGAGACACCAAGGTGTTGTACAATTTTTCTCATTAAATTTTTAAAAATATCTATTCTCTACACTAGTGGATCTTCAAAAAGTTATCAATAATAATTCTAAGGTATTTGGAGAAATGCATAAGGGTCTTTCACCTATTTGAGAATGCAACCATGTTATTCATTTGCAACCTAGAATTGTACCACATAACATTAGGCCTTACAAATATCAACATGCACAAAAGAGTGAGATTGAGCATGTGGTTCAAGAAAGGTTAGAGGTGGGCATCATTCAACCTACCCAAAGTGCTTTCTCTTCACAAGTGGTGATGGTTATAAAAAAGGATGGTTTGTGGCATGTGTGTCCAGAATATAGACAACTCAACGAAATGAAAACCAAACATAAGTGTCTTATTCTTGTCAGTGATGAATTATAAGATGAATTACATATATCAATTTTATTTATTAAGTTGGATCTTCATTTTGGATATCATCAAATTAGAATGAGGCAAGAAGACATCCCAAAAAAACCTTTCAAAGACATGAAGATCATTATAAGTGTAACGCTTTGTTCCACCACCTTAGCTTAAACTAGCTCAATGGAAGGTGTCATAAAATTCCTCAATTTCCAACTTCATTAAATCTAAATACTAATGCCACCATATCATATGGCTCAAAAAGACAATTTTTGCGATATAAATTTTATTTCGATCTAAACTACGGATCAAAAGTTATGACCATTTTAAAATATTGGCCAATAACACTTTTTGCCAGATCAATGTGCACTGCCACATAGCTAGCCCCCACATGGTATCCCCTCATCACATGCTTGGTCATCCCTAGTTGGGGCCCACAAGGGCACACCTTTAGTCAATTTTGTGGCCAACCATCGACCTTGACATATCACACAAATGAATTGTAAAACAAACCCGCACAAATACATGGTGAAATGATCCCATGGTGAGACAAACACATTTACATATATTAATGAGAGAGCTTTCCTATCTCTCAGACTTGTTATGGTTCCCTCTATTAAGAACTCAAGCCACTATATGGGTTCCCTAAAGTATGAGACTCAAAACTTCAAGTTGATGTCATCTCAAGACCATGTTACGTAGATGTCTCTTGCCCCGCCCTGATCCATTTTTATTGGATTCTGTGACTAAGGCATGGTTCTTCCCTTGGCACAAACAAGAGTCTCACCCATTATATAATGGAAAATGACCCTTTGTCATGCCCCTCGACACTTAGAGGTTATGGGGTAGCTATACCTCTTGAGATGTATATTTACATGTATGTATATCGATGGGACACTTTTGACACTTAGACAATGTTGAGCCTATCTATCCCAAGATTTCATACTATTAATAAAGTAATTGGCCCAACCTTCAAGCATGAGATTTAAGGCTCCACAAACTCCTAGTACAAGGCCTCCACGCAAGGGCATAACCACAACATGTAGTAAGAGAGCTGCAACCCTATCTGTTGTAACTTATTTTTACCATAGTTGTTTTTTTATTTTTGTTAAAAAAAGAAAAAGAAAAAAATAGAAAATAAAGAAAAGAAAATGAGAAGAATAAATAAACAAAAAAAATGCCAAAAGAAAAGGATAAAGGGGATATATATATATATATATATATAGATAGATATAAGAATCCCCAAAGTCGCGAGCTAGCCAAAATTCCACAATGTTTTTATATATTATTATTTTAATCCTTGTACATTTTCAAAGCGATATGTTTTAAATTGCAAATAACACCTTTCCACATGTCCTCTTCCTATTTGCCCTTGACAATTATCCATTAAACATTTAATTGTTCGCACCAAACGTTCATATAATCGTTCAAGCATTAATTTTTCGCACCAACGAATAATTCCTTAATTTGACATGCCTAAAAATGATTATGACATATTCAACCATTCAAATTCCCCCTTTTAAAAGGCATATATCCCTATGCTCATTCCCTTTTGCCATTCTAGCTTCCAACATTACCAGTTTGACTCCAAATTCTACCACTCGTGCAGCTGTTGATCTTCATTCACTAGTAATCGACAATTCTTCGGTAATTCAACAACCTCATCCTGTAACTTCCCGTTTATGATGTCTTCATATAAAGGAAAATAAAATTTAGTAGTGGAGATCCATACATTACCTTCTATAGTTAATCTAGATGAGTTTCCCTTGGTAGATACGCAACATAAAATCTCAGAAACCCAGTATGAATTTGACCTTTATGAACTCCACAATTGGTAAAAATGGAAGTTTCTTAATGTTAATGATGAATTGAGCATTTGGGATTCTTTACTTCCCCAAACCGTTTTCCCCCATATCCATATCTTCCCTAAATTTGTTACTTGGTGTCATCTAAGATATCTTCCTAGTCAAAGAGTTGTAATTGCCCAAAATAATGAAGTTCTATTTGCTATTACTCCCGAGTCTATATGTCAAGTACTTCAAATCAATCCTTTAGCCCCTTTGCACCCTTTTTCCATTGATTCTCTCATGGACATTTACTAAAAACTCACATTTTCTCAACAAGCCTGAATCTTTGAGTCATTTTTACCCGATAATTTTGAATTTCCTAAGACCAATCCACCTTATTCCACTTAAATTTTCCTAGAAATGTCCAGGCAAGTCATCTCTATGATCACATGTCTGTTAGGTTACCCTACCGATCAGTGGGCCGATGAAGTAATATTAGGATTTCTATCAATGTTCTTTGTGAGTAATAAACCTTCATTGTTTTTCAACTACAGTTAGTTTTTGGAAAACAATATTCATGATCAATTTTTAAATTTTCAACTGAAGGAACTTTTAAACATCAGTCTGTCCTGGTGTATTTAATTTGATTTCATCATGCAGAAAAAGTTTAAATTTCCATTGAAGAAGTTAAATGTGCAAGGAAAGCCTCAATAAGTTATTCACGAGACTTCCTTGGTAAGGAAGAACACAAAAGAATATTCCTACAGTGATTATGTAAATCAATTTTTGCATATCTCTTTATGTCTTCTCAGCAGTGATTTTATACCAAGGATTTCAACTCAGAAGAATTATCCATGTCACTGAACAAGCCAAAATTGGAGACTGGTACCTCTACTAGAATTACATAGAAATCATAATATATGGATGTGAACTTCCTCCCTATAGGTTACCAATATTTGTACCAATCATAATCTTTGCCTTGGAAGACATAAGGAAAATGATAAACATGGATGATCTCATTTTGTGTCTAGGAAACAAAAATCCCAATTCAATCTAAAGGCACAGATTGGCCCTTTCATTGTCAATACCAAGGAAACAACAAAGAAGGAAGATATGTTATTAAATTAGATGAAATCCAAGTTTAGATTTACTTGGTCCTATGATCCATTGGGGATTATTTTAGAGTTTAGAGTTGAGAAGAAAAAAAATCCATATGTATATACAACCAGGCTAGAGATAGAAAAATATGCAAATCAAGAAGAGTGGAAAGAGAATACATTACTGAGGAAAAAATTGTTAGTTAGACATCTTCACAGACTCCAGTTCCTCAAGAAAAAGAAACCAAAAGACCAAGAGGAAGCATGTCTCCTCCAGAATTGGAAACTCAAGTTATAGGTTTCACAATTTTCAAAAGGAGAAGAAAGACAAACTCCAATCAAAAGTCTTTATAGGAAAAAAACTCATAGGATAAAAGCATAGTGGTGATGTCAGGATGTCCCACTAATTCTTTTCCATAGATTGAAGAAATTACAGATTCTCCTATATCCTCTGTTTCCCATGATACAACACAAAAAATTTCTTTTGCTAGATACAGAGAGATTAAAAGGAAGAATGAAGCATTGAAGGCCACCACTTATTCAGAATTTTGGAAGCAATCTTCCACTACACAACACATAATTCTATCTACACTTGATACTGAGAAGGGATAGTTTCAATTAACTTTCTTGGAACCCAAAATTCCAGTCCCTAAGAGTGTAGAAGATTACAAAACATCCATTTTTTATTTTGACACCAAGAAAATTCATGCCATTGATCAAATTGACCTACATAAGCAGGCTGGTGAAATGATATATTCCACATTGACAAGTTCAACAATGGTAGCCTCCAAACTGCAAGCTTCCCTGAACAATATTCATTCACAATTGAAGATGGAGAGAATGTCATCCTTGGTCAAAGATACCAGAATAAAATATCTTGAAGACCTGGTGATCAAGCTAGGATATGATCCTAGTAATATCAAAATGGAAGAAGAGATGATTAAAAATAAGAACGCTGACATTCAAGCATTAAGGAAGCAACTTAAGCTTCCTACTACTGAACATCCACAAGCTAAGGAAGTTGGTCAGCTAGAAAGGGAGAAAGAAAATATGTTCAAATTGATAGTTGAAAAAAATGTTCAAATTCAAAAAATGGAAGCTGATATGGAATCACTCCTAAAAGAAAAAGAGCAGCAACTCAACATTTCAGCTGCTATTCCTATAGCCACTACTTCTACAGTAGGAAAATCAATGACAGGGACATCTACAAAAACAACCATCACAGTAGAAACACAGTGTACTGACTCAGCATAATAATTGTCAAAGGTCATGGGAGACTTATCTATGAAGGATCAAGAGATTGAAAAACTTAAAATGCAGCTCCAAAAGATCCAAGAACAGAAGATTAAGTCTGATAATGCATATTTGGCTGAGATTCAAAAGAATTATAAATTAACTCAACAATTAGAAGTTTATGAAAATGAATCCTTAATTGCACAAACCATTGCTTAGGCCAAAGAGAATATTTGGATAGACATTAATGTGTCAGTGATTGATTTATGGCCTTCAATTGAAATTATTTTTTAGCAAGAAGATTGATTGCGAAGGTCACAAGAAGCAGTAGAAGAAATAAAGAAGGACCTAGAGCACAAACCTAGAGATGCTACAAGGATAATCAAAGTCCTAAACTCCAAGACAAAAGATGAGCTTGAAGAATTTGACATTGAAGACCAAACTGAAGTTATCTTGGAGGCTAGAAAGGTTTTAACAAAGAGAAATTCAATTCTACAGCTTGAGAATAAGTGTCAGAATTTGGAGGTTCAAATTAATAAAGTTCACAGGAAATTCAATGCTTTACATCAGAAAGGACTTCCAATGTTATAGGAAAGAAGTGGCAAATTGATCCTACTTGAAGAGTATCAACAAATACTACATGATATAGCAGTTGACATGACCGAATTTGATAAAACCAGAGGAGTTATTACTGGGAAAGCCTTCTTTGAAGGTTTAAGTTATGCTTTATTAATATAGCATGAAATTAGACATTTATTTCTAGTTCAACCCACTTTTCAAAAACATACTGAAGTCGATGAGTCATATGGGAAATTGTTAAAATTTTCTATCCCTGATGAAAAGAGATGGGAAAAACTGTGTGAACTCATTGAATATGAATAAAATTCAAAGTTTCAGGAGTAGACAACACAATTTTAGCAGCACACAACAAAATTTTAGGGGCAATCATTAGAGGAAAAATATTTCCAGCTACAGTCATAACCAACATCCCTTGAAATTAGTTTAGATCCACTATTTTTATTTATGTTGTTGTAATATCCCAAATACTTTGGATGATATTATATTTTGTAATATTTTTTTCTTCCAATTTAGATATGTTAGAAAGTCGAACACTATAAATATTTTGTATTTCAAAGAAGAAAGGATTGAACCCTTGTGATGAGTCAAAAAACATGCTTGTAATTTTCTGAAATATTTCTAAAGATTAATAAAAGGATTCTAGATTCATTCTGAACAACTTGTGTATCTCTGTGAGTTCTTTTGGTATTCATTTATGTTATCATTTTATATTTTCTCTGCACATGTTTAAGGTAACACAGAAGTCTAGGTAAGATTAGATTGAATATCAATCTATCTGAAAGCTCCTGCAAAGTTATCATTAATTAAAGAGATTAATTAACTGAAACTGTTTGTCTTAGTTAATTCCTCTAAATCAATAAATTGTTTCCTTCTGTCATCTCTTGCACATGTACTGTTTGGCTATAGAAAATTTCTATATGCATATGCTATATATAAGGAATTAGATGTTCAGTTTGAATATTTAAGGAATTATATATCTTCTTTACTTCTGCTTTTCATATCATTTTAAAGCTTAATTCTGTGAAGAGTGAAGAATCAACCCTTCTGTTTTCTCAGAAATAATTAAGATTTACATTTGTTTAAAAGTTTAAGCATTGGTCATCCATTTAAAATCAAAAACATTATTTTAGATGCTTTGGCATAGTCCCTTAGCCTAAGACTATCTACAAAGGACTGCATCCCTGTCCATTATTTCCACATATGTACACATACACAATATTTAGAGTTGTGGTTCCTTTTAAATTAACCCAACGACACCAAGCCATTTACAACACTAGTCATTCATATAACACAAACCATTCATTATATAATTACTCGATGACAATAGAGAATACACATCTCTCTCACCAGAGCCATGAATAAGTATCCATTTATGAAAACAACAGGGACATGCATTCCTCATTGCTAACACATGCATTTTAACAACAAAATAAGTAGTTATATTGCATTCATACACAAAAGAACATAAGAAAGTAACTTATCTTGTAGTTAGAATACTTACAAATAAGATTAAGACTTTGACTCTCCAACCAACCTTAAATTGACTGCACTACAACATTTCTTGCAACCAATCAACCGTGATCCAAGTTCAGAGTTTGAGGAGTTCTCAGAGGAAATAAACCAACATAGCTAGATGAGATAGGGAATCCATAAATTACACCATCTCCACCCACTAGTTGTTATATGGAATCTGAAGATCATACCATCTCCACCCTCTTAAGTAGGAAATTTTGCCTCTAGTGTCTCCACTCTAAACCGAGAATCCAAAGCACACTACACCTGACTGCAAACCCATCATCAAATATTAAAACACATAGAATACCTATACAAACCAAGAGTCCAAGGGATATAGAGCCTCTACCTAAAACCAAGATTCCAAATATTTCAATTCCTTCACCTAAATAGTGTCTTCCATGCTCTACTGTGCTCACCCACAACTTAGACCCAGCCTATGGAGTCTTTTCTTGCTCCCACATTGCACCAACATGTTGTATCCTTCTAGTGAATTATCCTAATGCACTATTTTCTAAAGGTCCTTTCCCCTTTTGGTAGCGTTATCTCCTTAACGTTCTCCATAACACTCATCTAGGAAAGCCATATGCACTATCTCATTCAAATGACCTTCTAACCTTCCTCCCACCACTCCCCTTTTTCTTAAAAGTTTTCTACAACTTCCTCCCAAATGCAGTATGTGCTATTCCCCCTCAAATGTTGTACTAAAGGCTAATTCTATTCCTAGACCAAAAAATAGTCCTTTCTAAAATTTTGAAGTGAATTTTTCATCTCTGTCTAAGATAATTTTGTTAGGCACCCCATGTAACCTCACTATATCTTTTATGAAGACTTGGGCAATGTCACTTGCTGTATTAGTAGATTTGATAGCCAAAAATTGAGCAAAGTGAGAATCATTGCTCAATTTGTATACCACAACCATGATAGCATTGCGTTTCTTGATTTTCCTTAGAAAAACCATAATAAAATCCATGGAAATCACCTCTCACATCCATTTTGGAATGGGGATTGGATGTAGAATTCCCGCTGGATGCCTACATACGGTCTTCACTCGCTGACACTTTATCCATAGGGATATATATTCAACCACCTCTCTCTTCATACCAACCTAATAATATGACCTTTTCATGGTTGTTAATGTCTTTTGGTAACCTAGGTCACCAAAATATGGCTTCTTATGAAATTTATTTAATATGAGCTTGATCAAGTTGCTCTCACTTGGCACATACACCATATTTTTAAATCTTATCAACCCATCTTTGGATAGGGTAAAATTATTATCCTTCATTCCTTCCAGCTCTTGCTATAACTTTTCTTTTAATTGTTTGTACTTATTATCTCACAAATCAACCACTTTAATTCTTTCTTGAAGATCACTCCCATGTGAGCTTATGGATGTTATATGAGATAGTTGGAGCCTTCTTCTGAGTGCATCAACAAACTTATTCTCCTTTCCCTTGACATATTTAATCTCAAAATAAAATTCACTAATTGTGGCCAACCATCTAGAATGCCTAGCATTTAGTTTGGGCTAATCAAATAAATACTTCATCCCTCTGTGATTCATCATCAAGGTGAATTTCCTTTTGAGGAGATAATGCCTCCACATATTAAATGCATGAATTTTTTTTGCTAATTCTAAATCATGAGTCACATAATTTTTCTCACACACATTCAATTTCTTAGATTCATAACACACCACTTGGCCCTCCTACATCAAGACTCCACCAAGTCCTTCTTTGCAAACATCTGTGAAAATCACATGGTCTTTGTTTAGGTTTACTATTCTTAGCACTAGTGCATGTGTAAGTAACTGCTTCAATTGCTCAAATCCTTCAACACATTCAACTGTCCATTCAAATTTATGCCCTTTATTTTGCAACACCATGATTGGGTAACCAATCTTGGAGAAGTTTCTAATAAATCTCCTATAGTAACCTGCCAATCCCATGGATGATCTAACCTCAGCTACATTCCTATGTGTTGGACACTCCATAATAACTTTTACCTTTATTAGATCAACTGCTACACCCTCCTTTAAGACTATGTGTCCTGAGTATTATATCTAAGACAATAATAACTCACATTTGCTAAGATTTGCATAAAGTTTGTACTCCCTTAGGAACTGTAACGTTGCAACTAGGTGCTCTTCATGCTCTTCCTTGATTTTTGAGTAAATCAAGTTGTCATCAACAAACACCAATACAAACTTGTCTAGTTAAGGATTGAGCACATTGTTCATGAGGCACATGAAAGTAGCTAAAGCATTTTTAAGCCTAAAGGGTACAACTTGACAAATTTGCAATGACGATACCTAGTCCCGAATGTTTTTTTTTAAATATGTTCCTCCTTAATAAGCACTTGGTGATACCCATATCTCAAATAAATCTTTGAAAATACTACTACTCATAATTGATCAAATAAATCATCAATACATGGAAATGGGTATTGATTCTTTATGGTGGCTTTATTAAGATACTTACAGTCTATGCACTGTTTGAGTGTGTCTTCCATTTTTTCACAAACAAGCTCGATGCTCCCCAAGATGACACACTTAGCCTAATATAACCTTTGTCTAGCATTTCTTTGAGTTGTAGTTTCAACTTTATTAATTATAGAGTGCTCATTCGATAAGGGGATTTGGATGTCAGTGCTGCCTTAGGTAAAAAAATATATAGAAAAATCCACTTCCCTATGTGGGGGAAATCCTAGGATTTCCTCAGGAAAAGACATCCTAAAACTACTTCATAATTGGATGTTCAAATAGGCTTCTGCCACTATTGTTTTATGAACCATTGGTTATTTGAACAATAAATGACTTATTCCCTTTCTGGATACATCACTTTGCTTGCAACATTGTTATTAACCAAAATGATATGGGTTCACTAATAAAAATGGAGTCATTTTTCAATAGACTTTTGTTGTTATTGTGACAACATTTCATTGCTATAATTACAAAAGAGGTTTTTCTAAACGTTGAATGTGTTGCAGTCGCATTATCATTGTTTTGAAACTTTTTAGTAATTCCAATGACTAACACATGTCGATACACTAACAAATGAACGATTGATATATTGTCGAAATACATACATAAGGAGGACTCTTATGGTGTCGCATGATCGATGATCACTTTGGTCGATCTAGAATGAAAAGGTTGCTTCAATGAAACTACTTGTTAGAAGACCAACGACATTCTTATTCGCTCTACCGACACTCCCGAGCATAGGATTTCAAAGAGTAATGGAAAATTAAGCATTGGTAGACCGATGACATGCCATTTTTTTCATCAAATGTGCTATATCACTGACATTAACATCCATCATAACAAAGATGTGTAGTAACTATTATAAGACTGACACCAAGCGATTTTTTGTGATCCTAGCAGCTGTCGTAACAATGACCAGTAGCTATTGCCATAAGACCAAAATTAGGCATTATTTTTGTGATAAATATGCTATATGGATGACATTAACAAGCATCATATTGTTTGACATAAGAGTGACGAGTAGAAAATACTATACATCATAAGACTGACTGTTAATATTCTTTTTTCAAATATTGTGATACAATGAGCACAAAGATTCTTCACAATGCTTGTTTCCTATGCTAATGACTCTGTGCTAATGAGCTTGGCCAATCATAAGCACAAGATCTAGACCTTTTATAGTATAAAAATTTTGAGATGTCTTTAATTTTCTTTTTCTTTGTGCTACCTTTTGTTGAAGTAACTATGTGGTTCCAAATTATCTATGTTACTCTCACCTGTATTAGAATTATTTCAAAATGTAATATTTTATATAAACATCTAAAATGTTTGTGATATGTTATCCATTTTTTTGGTTGCATGACACTCATTTTGTCATTTTCATTTTGATATAACATATATTTGATGTTGATGATGTAAATATTAGTGATATTTTTTAAGATGCATCTGATTTCATAGAGAAGGTTAAAAGAAATGGGTGAAAGGTTCTTGTGCACTACTTTAAAGGAAAATGTTGTAGCACAACAACTGTTGTTGCATATTTGATGCTATAGAAGTGTTGACAGTGCTAGACCCACCAACATGTCAGGGGATCTCCCCGGTAAGAATTCCCAACTAGACCTCAAACTGTTTGGAGTAGGAGTCCCAATAGTGGGTAGTAAAGCTATGCCTTGATTGCGATATTGTTGGGCATCGGATCCCCCCACAACATGCTTTGGGGCTTAAAGCCCAGGTTTTGGTCAAATGTATTGTAAGACTCTGCGAATTGCGGGCGTGGAGCATGAAGTATAGGTTGAGTCATAGGGTTGTCCACCCTAAGTTTTGTAATGTAATGTAATGTCATGTCAGCCTACCCATGGTCCGCAGACCATGGGATTGTATAAATAGAGCAAGGCTATAAGTTGTAAAGATAGTGAAGGAAAAAGGAGATAGATGAATATGAATGGTTCGAGCATAGAGTAAGAGTCTAAGTGTGTTGGGTCGCAGTAGTAGGAAGCGGCTCTGCAACAGAGTGCGCAGAGGCATAGTAGAGTCCAAAGCTGAGTGCATGGACCCCTGCAGCTAAGTGCGTAGGGCGGTGTCGATTCTGTAGCCTTGAACAAGGAATAATAAAGGGAATTTGATTCCAAACTCTGTGCATCTGCTTGTGTATTGCATTCTATATATTTATACTATTTTTGTTTATCGCACACAATTATATGATTTTTTGGATATATTTTTAATTATCACTAGTGTTACACAGATAAGTTAAGTAACCGGGTAATAACAGGTTAAATAGTAAGGAACTTGGGTATAATACAGATCGCGCCCCGAGTAAGGCTGTGCGAAGGAAACATCACAGGTTGCGAGGGACTAATATATGCACGTAGTGATGTGCGTGTAGGGTCAAACCGTAGACTGCCAGAAGCTCATCAGACATCCCCATGGCGCAGAAACTTGGTTCTAGCACCCTCCCATACTACTTCGGGTGAGACCTCAGTCCGCGCTCTGTGGACTGTTGCCGAAAGGGCCAGTATTACCAGGATTTGTTTGGCTAACTCACTTCTGAACCTGGGTTGGGCCCCTACAAGCCAACAAATGGTTCTGTTGCCGAAACTAGGATCTGCATAAGGGATGTCTGATGTCGTGCCACTGGAATCCAACAAAGAAAGAAATTGAGCAGCGGTTAGGTAAGAAGATTCACGAGTTTGCGGCGTAGGAAAATAGAAATCTGCGAGTAGCTAAGGAATAATGGTTGGAGCGCTACTTATATACGGAAATCCATGAAATTTTCTTTGCATCCTTTCCCTCTGAGCTGTATGAGTGGATAACGAAGCTAGCAGACAATTAGGGAAGGTGTAGGCTCAACAAACCAATTGTGTGGACTCCAGAATTAGTGTGCAGACTAGAAGCGTAAGGAGATAATATCGCAAAAGATGTGGACCATTGGCTCGACTGAATTATAGGAGGATTTATCACTGAGTTCGTGGTAAATACAGTCATCAGCTATAGTGAGGTGGAGTGACCTTTCCTCAACGGACCGTGAGGTAAGTATATTAAATCTATGAACACTTGGATTAAGATGCTATCGTGTGAAAAGCGGGTTATGCAAATAAATTAATGTTTAGGACTACGCAAAGTGGGAAGATCTATAAAAGCGGAAATAGTGAAGAATTAGAAACCAGTCCCTTAACTTCCCCGTCACGGGAAAGCGAGGAGGAGCTAGTGAAAGTTTATCCGAGAAGCGCGGTCAGTCTGATAAGGCAGTGACTTCCACGCTTACCACCTTCACCTACACCGCCACCCGTATCACCCTCCTCACCTCCATCTCCCCCCACCCCACCTTCGCCACCACCACATTTCAGTATGGCAAGTGTGATCAAACTACTGGTATTTAGAGGCGCGGGGAATGAAGATCCAGACCAATTTTGGTTCGTGGTAAGGGTGGTATGGGAAACACAAGGTGTGGTGGATGACAATATCAAGAAAGCTATGCTGGTGAGCACGTTGCAGGATCGCGTATTAACATGGTACATCAAGCATTCTAATGACCATCCAAATACAAGAATAGTAGAAATCCAGACCACGCTGAACAAGGAATTTAGCAGGCCAAAGTCGGAAACACAATCAATCATCGGGTTTAAGGAGATCACAATTCTCTCTGGTGAGACCCCCTGGGATCTAGACCAAAGACTGAAGGTTTGACTCGCAAAACCAACATGATGTTGATGATTGGATAGCACCGCACATGGTTTGTAATGTCACTAACACTGCACTTAAGGACGACGTTGTCACAATAAAAACTTTCCACCCAGGCCGAAGGTTTAGAGATGGAAATGAGATTGTATGAGACCCCTATACAAGACCCTAGTCTGGGAGTCCAACAAATCCATGCGCAACTACAAAATCTGTGTCTAGAGATGCAGAGTTTGAAACAGGACAAGACACCTCGGCCAGAGGCGTGCGAGGAGGTATGGTGCATAAAAAGCAAAGGAAAGGGTCATGATAAGGACCACTGTCCAATATTCGTGAATTACTTAGCAGGAGGAAGGCCGATGTCATTAAGACCTGAGGCACAGGCAGGACCAAGCATGGCACCTACATTATGGTCCGCGATCTGTCAGATAGGAGGAAAGCACACTACAGATAATTGTCATCTATTGCAAAGGTACACGTAGACGTCCCAACAATTATTTTGTAATTTCTACAGGTCAGTAGGCCATGATGAACGTACCTGCAGAAGCTACGAACTAATGATGGATCATACTCCTGCCTACAGGGTGCAGATAGAAACGAGAGCCCTCGACCAAAATGCAGGAATGGTGCGCACTGGATTTCAAGGGCGCGGTCGAGGTCAAGGTGGAATGGGACCAGGAAGTGGTTGTGGACAACTAATTTGCTTCAATTGCGGGGGGCCAGGGCACTACGCCCATGATTGTACAAACCCAACAAGGACATCATGTTTGTATTGTACTCAGTTTGATCATAAGGTAGAAGATTGCCCTACATTGATGGCGAGGCTATGAGAAAAGGGGGTACTCTAGCCTCCCCAAGTCAGAATCTACAAATGATGAGGTATGAGCCACATGAAGAAGACATGAATGTAAATATGATGCTCAGGAGTGGTATGACCACTGGCGATGATAAAGGTAAGTAGTTAGAAGAAAGTGCGTGGGTTCGCAAGGCTCCTACAAAGGAACCTGAATTTGATTTAGAATGTGTCAAGGATACATTCATGGAATCTAGGAAGAGCTTCACGGAGGCCTCCACTTCAGGTAGTAAGGATCAACTAGAACCAGGGATGGATCCTTCAATGCTCACTACCTTTCTGGAGACATGCATGAAACTGCTACGCGACAACAAGGCAGTAAAAGGACTATAGGAACTTATCACTAGAAGCACGGGGTCAGGAGAATTGTGCGTGGTTCGGAAACTTGGAAAGCATGCATTGCGCACAGGAAGGGAAATGAGGTTGACTGCACAAATCAGCAAGTATGAAATGGATCAGGTAATCCTGGATCTCAGATCGTACATGAATGTAATACCAAAACAAACATGGGAACGCATGGGTAGACCTGTGCTACATTGGTCTCCTATTCAGTTATGAATGGCGAACCAACAGAAGATCTTGCCCATGGGAAGACTGTAAGGGGTAACAATAGATATTGAAGGTGCGAGCGCACAGGTGGATTTTGAAGTGATAGAGATTGTTGATGACAGTAATCACTATCCCATGCTAGTAGGAATAGACTGGGCCACCAATACGAACAGAATCATGAATTGAAGAAGCGCAAAATGATCTTTGAGAAAAAGTCACTGTGCGTAGTAGTAGCGCTAGATCTAGCTGAAGGAGCGTGATACACTAAACCAGTGCGCGACGATGATAGTGAGGACGATATTGATTGTATTTACAAGATAACTGTGCGAGAAGAGGATTGGGTGAATCCGACTACAGATGGAAGGATTTTGTGGGAGCATGAAAGGTCCTGCACTTCAGATTCAGACGAAGAGATGGAGCAATGGTAGAATCGGCTACGCGAAGTAACTATGCTTAATTGCAACATAATAGTTAGATCACTTCGCTGCATGACAACAGAGGTAAGGGATCTACCTCTGTTGATGGGTTGACAACATTGGACGAATTCTTGAACAAATTTGAAAGCGCAGTACTAGAGCAGCAACGGCTCAATGCTCTGAAGTGGGCACTACGCGCAACGCCACTAGGATGGTGGGGTATGCATCAAGGAAGTTTTGAGGATTGGTCTGGATGTAGAAGGATGATGCACCTACGCTTTGGAAAACCCCAGCTTAGAACGAGAGCCAGTCACTAGGGGCGGAACAACTTGCATGCCCACCTTTCCTGATGGGTATGGACATATGCCGTACAACTTGCACAAGCGTACCCCACTCCCAGAATAGAGAATCAGAACAAAATGCAACAGCAGGAAAGGAAATGCGTGCTACTAATTATCCATGGAGAAGAATTTGATAGGGTGTGCGAAGTACTGAACAAGGTTCACCAGGCGAGAAGCGCTAATTGGGACCTGCGCATACCAACGGTTCGATGGGCCTATAGGACCATGTGCAAAACCTTGACCATAGAAACGATTCCAAAGGTGTGGAACAAAGTAGAGACCATAATTTCCGAAGATAATGCAAAGAGGAATCCACATGTAGTAGCTCCCATAGATGTGACAGTTTGCGAACACCAAGACGAAGAAATCGCACAACTACACGAGGTCAAACACATAAGGATTTAGGAAGTCATTTGATGAGGGAACCTTAGACTTCTCGAACTCAAAAAAGACCGGGTACAACTGAGGAAGAAAAGCATTTTGATGGATGCTGAGGTCAAGAGGCTGGAAAACGAGATCAAGCAAGCATGTCTCGTTGATAAACCACGGATGACAAGGCAAGGTGTGGATGATCATATCACTGAAGTAGAGTGTCGCCAAGAATTTATGACTCTGCTGCCATGGCTACAACTGCATCTCACCAAACACAATAACAAGGGGAGCGCACTACATTTGATAGAACGCGCGGCACCGGTTGTCGCGAGGGAAATTGGGGATTTTCTGCGGACTATACTGGAAGGTGAGTTGAAGCCTCGCACAGGTGGTGCGACCATCTGAATAGCCGTAGGAAGAACAGTCTCAACGCTCCAGGCAATTGAAAGAGAGCGCAGGACTATACAAGAGTCTGTTTGGGAGCTATGCGACAAGGAAGGTGCGCGTAGAATCAACATGTCACAAGGTTCGCGCCCACACATGGGGGGCTGCGCTGCCACATAGGTGGGCTGGGAAGTGACCGTTGGTGTCACTATTCATGATGGGATGTTTGATTTGAGGCCAAATGGAGAGGGCGGCAGGCATTTAAGACGTGAATTAAGGGAAATATTTGGGAAAATCTGCTACCAAGAAAGCATTGATGGCTCGGAATTGGGGGGAATGGTCGAATTTGAATTCAAAAGGTGTTATAAAACTCCAGGGGCTAGCCATGAGACAACACTTGTTCACTTGAGATTTGAGCAGTTGATTAGAGCACAAAGTGTTGAGTGCCGAGCGATATTTGAGCCCCTAAGTTCGCGAAAGACCACATACAGTTCAAACAAGATGGTGACTACCAGGAGAGGCTTGGGCTTTGCAGAAGGAGCCTCTTACAAGGCTGTGCAGAATCCCACGGTACACAATGTTCCCATAGATACTGGGGTCAAACCAGAAATCCCGAAATCACCTCAGACGCCGGGACCGAAAAAAGATAAGCAGGCAGCGGAACCAGTCCTCATGTCCCCAAGGAATCCGTGGTTTGGTAAGCTCTCAATGGAAGAAGAAGGCAAGGCTATCACCATTGAGATAGATGACGAGGAGGAGGACCTGCAGGCTCTCATTACTGAGGTAGAGGAAGCAGAGGACATGGAAGAGGATATCCAACCGGTGCGCTCTGCAGCAAAATTTCCCGAGTACGCCCGTCCGTGAAAAGGGAAAACTAAGATACGAAGGGATCTGGATGCAACAAAGAGCACACTCCAGACCCCGCTCCTCCTTGATGGAATTGTGAGGGTTCGCACCTGGGCCACGTGCCCACAATGAAGTTCGAATATTGGGACCTCGCGGAGAGTGAGAAGTTCCCACACTTAGAGACGGAGAGCCTCATGAAGTAGAGCACAGAGGGACCAGTAATAACATTAGAGGCGCGAAAATGCTTGTGCGGTGTGGAGAAGGCCGAATTTCTTCATCTGTTGTGGATACCACACTTTCACTGCGTGCCCATCACCAATTTCGTCATTAGGCAGCTACTTTTCCTGGTGCATGATGGGTCCTTATGGATGAAGGAGCCTATTCCCATCATGGAGGCTCTCATCCACAAAATTTCTTGGTTTCCATGTAAGGGGAAGGACCTCGCGACGATAGCAGGAAAGAGTGGCGATTTGGCTCTCGTGGAAGCCATGAATAAAAAATATAAGCTCGAGAAGAAAAAGAGGGGTTACGCCATCAACAGTATCAAGGATAACAGGGTGCGCATAGCCACCCAACTCCTAGCCAGGAAGGTAATGAGAAAATGATGCGGCGATGAAGTACCAGCACCAGTAGTTGCATTGGCCGAACAATGCGCAGAGGGGGTCCAATTCAACTGGGTCGAGTTCCTCTATGAGGAATTTCTAATCAACTGCAAGGAAGCCTAGAAGCAGGGTAAGACCTTCCACTACGCGTGGTTTCTCTTGTCCATTTGGCTGGTAGCAGGAGAAATACTGGAGGATAGTCAGTTCCCAAGCATTGAGCATGACTTACTAGAGGCCGTGAAGTACACATCGCTCTGGGCTACCAAGGACGTGAAGTGGATTCACGAGACAAAGATATTCTGGGTGCTCATGGAAATGAGCATCTGAATGTGGATTAATAGGAGGCCGTGCCTATCCCCCATAGTGTACAACAGTCTATGGAGCTTTGCAGACTTCAAGGCAGACATGCACAACATTTACTTCAAGGCGCGAAAGGATCTAGCTTAGCAGTGGTCCAAGCTCCCCTTCATCACCACTAATGATGCAATTTTTACAGTGTCAGAATCATGGCCTCTCGAGTGGTGTGCCCCAGATTTGGCGGAGTTGGATAGGACAACAGCAAAAAAAGAAAGGATGAGGCCAAGCTGCGTATCACGCAGCTAGCTGAGAAGAGGTGTAATGAAAAAGTGGCAGTAGAGGTAAGGGAAATCCGCGAGGCAACACAGATAGCTGTGGAGTAGGTAAAGGCTACCGAAGTAGCAGCAGCAACACAGACAATAGGGGCAACAACAACGTAGGTAGAGGAGGGCCAGGAATTATCTACAGGAAAGGAGGCAGAGGGCACAGACCTTGCAGAAGAAGGCACGGACCTGGGCACAACTTCCACCCAACTCAAAACGCCGTGCGTCAGAGAGAGATTGGGTCCATGGAAAAAGGTCAAGGCCTCCAAATTGACCATCGAACCAATCACGTTAACGGAAGTTGACCTCTACAACATCGGTGAGACGGTTCGTGATGTCACCAAGGAAGCACTCCAAGAAGTCATGTCGGAGTAGCAAACTGTGTTGGGGGCCCTAAGGGCGTAGCTGCAGGAAATATAGGTGCAGTCCCCATAGGAAGGAACCGTGGCCACCTACGTTGCAATAGGCACATCAACAACAGAGCATATACTATGCGTAAGGATGGCCAATACCATAGTGCTACCGGAAGGGGCACTAGTAGTAGAGAATGAGATCTACAGAGCCGTTGTTAGCAAGATTAATTTGGTTTCCCTTCCACGAGACACACTGTACCAATTGCAGGATGGAATAACAGCAGAGCTCCACGCCAGCGAGGGTCGCGCGATTCAGGTGATGAGTGAGCAAAAGATCAACATCGAACAACTTAGCCTGCAGCATGATTAATTGGTGGCACAAAACCAATAGTTAATACAGACAGTGGATGAAGCGTTTTGGCGTGTCCTAAAGTTGTCCATCGTCGCGGACCTGCCAACAGAAGTGCGGATCCACTGTTTGGCAAGTGGAGTCTGAAACGCACACGAGGAAACAATGCGAGTGCAGCTGGAGTTGAATCTCTAGATTGTTGAGCTACGGCTGAAGGCACAACCTTCCACTCCCCTGGAAATTAGAGAGTAGCTCGTTAGCACTATATAAACAGGGTTGGAATAAATTGGATGGGTAGTGTAGGACTGTACCAGTATGTTGGACCAAGCCTTTGGCGTCCTTACATCCTTACAGGAGGACCCCAACATACAACGCCTGGAAACAGAGGTGTGTGAACTTCAGGAGGAGTATGATAGTGTCTGAGGAATTGTGTAGACATTCATCCTCACTAAACAACTCATAAAGATGCAGCAAGCAAGGGCACTAAAAGAGTAGGTGGATGGCGTAAGATAGAAAGAGGCACTTCTCAAAGGGCACATCCAACCATGGATTGACGAGGCCTTCAGCATTATAGTAGATATTGAAGGAAAGCTCACACAGATGCAGGGGTTCTACGTGCTAAGGCAGGGATTTGATCCTCACAAAGAAGCATTGGAAGAGCACATGCAGCAGGTCTAGCAAACCGCAGAACAGTGCACTGCGGACCTCCGAGCAGTGCAGGACCAGTTGGAGGGACTCCGTGCCAAGATATCTGTGCCAATTAAGTGACTAAAGGACGAGTCATGATGTTTGTGTTGGGGGCCTGTTGGGCATCGGATCCCCCACAACATGTTTTGGGGCTCAAAGCCCAAGTTTTGGTCAAATGTATTGTAAGACTCTGCGAATTGCGAGCATGGAGCGCGAAGTATAGGTTGAGTCATAGGGTTGTCCACCCTAAGTTTTGTAATGTAATGTAATGTCATGTCGGCCTACCCATGGTCCACGGACCATGGGATTGTATAAATAGAGCGAGGCTCTAAGTTGTAAAGATAGCAAAGGAAAAGGAGATAGATGAATACGAATGGTTCGAGCATAGAGTAAGAGTCTAAGTGTATTGGGTCATAGTAGTAGGAAGAGGCTCTGCAGCTGAGTGCGCAGAGGCCTAGTAGAGTCTGCAACTGAGTGCGCGGACCCCTGCAGCTGAGTGCGCAGGGCAGTGTCGAGTCTGTAACCTTGAACGAAGAATAATAAAGAGAAGTTGATTCCAAATTCTATGCATCTTCTTGTGTATTTCATTCTATATATTTATACTATTTTTGTTTATCGCATGCACTTATATGATTGCTAGATATACTGTTGATTATCAATAGTCTTACACAGATAAGTTAAGTAATTAGGTAATAACAGGTTAAATAATAAGGAACTTGGGTATAATATGGATCACGCCTCAAGTAGGGCTGTGTGAAGGCAACATCACATGTTGCGAGGGACTAATAGATGTGCGTAGTGATGTGCACGCAGGGTCAAACTGCAGACTTCCAGAAGCTCATCAGACAGCCCCAGGGTGCAAAAACCTGGTTATAGCACCCTCCCATACTACTTCGGGTGAGACCTCAGTCTGCGCTCCATAGACTGTTGTCGAAAGGGCCAGTAGTACTGGGATTTGTTTGGCTAACTCACCTTTGAACCTGGGTCAGGCCCCTACAAGCCAACATATATCGCGTAGAGGCAAGTGTGATATATTTGTCGGTAGCAAGTGTGTGACCTTGTAGTGAGTCAAGTGAGATGCATGGGGGTTATAAAACATGGAGGGGAAAAGGAAGTGCACCCTTTAGAAGCCTATAATAGTATGCGGTCTAAAAGGAACACACGAGCTGAATGACATCACAAGTTGGAAAGAAGAATAGTCCACAATCCAAAGTGACGGGTTAAAACAACAACACGATTTCAACAAGATCCATACAATCATATACAAAATAGTTCATACACAAATGTGTAAGTTAAATAAAATACATTGCTAAAGCAACTAGAATAGTCCAATTACAATAACAACATATGCATGAAAACGTGTTGACTTTGTTATATATATATATATATATATATATATATATATATATATATATATATATATATATATAGATAGATATATATAGATAGATATATATATAAAATGGAAGTTCCATCCATACATACACCATTGACAACCACTAGCCCCAATAGTGGAAAATTATAGTCAACACTGCCTGCTACTCCAAAGAGATGTAATCGCTCTATGCTGTGGAGAAGCCAAGGTTCATCAAAATACTCTCCAAGCCTTCTCTAAGAAATGACTAGCCAAAAGCCTCTACTATGAGTTCTGAGGTTCTATACATAGAAAACAGTGGGGTGACCCTTGACATTCCCCTTTAACTCTTGGAATACCCTCATGAATCTTCACATTACATAGTGACTATTCACATTCAACTAATGACACTTGAGATTTCACTTACAATACATTTACAATAATGCAATTTACACATATAGCCATGTGGGAATAAATAGGCTTGAGTCATCCTGACAAGACAAACAACATCACTCGGGGTCTTGGAGAAAGACCAACTCGGTAACCTCCTTGCGGTGATCTTCGGTGATGAAATGATACCAAGCTTGGTACTTCTCTATTGTGTCATCGTACTATTTGAGGCATATTTGTTGAAGCAGACCCTTGCCTCCATGGCTTCTAGGTATATGGTTCTGAAACCTCTGTCTAGCTCATCCTGAAGCATGCACAACATTGTCCTGAGTGTGGCTAGACCACTGATATACCTTTGCATGTTCTCTGCACTGAGTTGCAAGTCATCACTGGTGGCTATGCACATCAACTTCTCTATGTACTTGTCGACATCCAACATGACTTTCTTCTTCCTCATGGCCTGGGTGAGGGTTCCGATGGAAGGGATCTTATGTGTTTGCACTATGACATCCAAACTCATAAACAACCATGCATAGGAAGCCCTAATGCTAGTGATGAGTGGAGGGAGTTGCTCATAATTTTGGATATGCATCCAAATCTGTGCTTTGTCTAGCTCAGCCTATGGCTTCATCTTCTTGTGCAAGTAAAACGACGCTCCTTTGTACCTAATTGTCCATTCTTGCATGTGCGTAATAGAAATGTGAGTGTCCTTGAGAGTTTGTGCTGTCTACATGCATTGCTGTTGAAAACCATATAGATGGACAATCGCTTTGTCAATGGTGGCCTCCAAAGTTGATATCTCCACCACTATTTCTTTCTTCATCTCTATCATGGCAGATCTTGTGGACTGCTCTATTCTTTCCTAGCCTCTTACAAGTCCTTTGCCATTCGATCATTCTCTGCTATCAAGAACATGACCGTTGAACTCGTGGCTTGTGCATAAGCCTTAGAAGCCTCGTCCATGGCAACTAGATGTCTTCTAACATCTGGTACAATCACCTTTTCTTCTATGTGTGCAAGTGATGTATGATCATCCGAGAGCTGCTTTCTTCATGCTTGTACAATCCTCTATTGTGTCTCATCAAATGCTAGATTGTAGACAATAGTATCTGGATCATCTTCAAGGAGAACAACCTCTCCTTGCTCGCTCGGGAGTGGTTGATGTTCTGGAGGTGGCAAAGACTATGGTACGACCTCAGATGCCCTCAACATGATTTCGATGTCTTGTTCCTCTAGATCCTGTTTCGTCTCCATGTCGATTACCTCAACAAACTGCTTAACCTGCTAGGAAAGTTCCCAAACCAACACCCGCTCACCTGTTCATTATCTATTAGCTACTCTCCTATCTCAACCTGTATCTACGCAGTTTTCTCTGTCAGTGTGCATTGTCCTTCTTCCTATTCCTGTTTCTTCCTTTCTTCATTCTCTCTCCTCCTGATATCTTGTTCTACTTTCAGCTTCTTCTCTGTCTCCTACAATATCCTTTTTATCTCTTCCAATATTTGCTTCTATCTCTTTCTTTACACTACTCTTCTGTCCTGCTGTCGCCTCTTTGCTTCTATCTCTAAAGCTACTCTTTCAATAAGTGGATCTTTTTTGAACTTGTAGATTTTCTCAGCCTCTGCGCTCTCAACAAAATTCCTCTTGCCTTTTCCTTACGCTGGTTTGTTGCTCACTATTGTTGTTGTTGTTACTTCCTATGGTGTTGCTGCCTACAATGCCACTTTCCATTCTACAACCATGTTGACTGGTTCATTGAACCTAGAGGAGTTATGGAAATATCTCCAAGGATCTTCCTTTGGCCAATGACATACCCCGTGGACACATGGGAAGTACACCTTTACATAGCGGTTCTTTCATATGCAGTGTAGATCATACGGATTGAAACTCTAGGTGCCAAATCCGAACTTCTTCAAGTCCTTGGTCTCGACATCTACATCTTTCAAGGTACAGATCTCGTACAACCCAATCTGCAAAGGAAGAGTAGGCTAGTGATCCTTCTTCCTCCTATGCAGTGCTGCTACCAACCTTGTGGAGATGTAGTATGCAACCTCTTGCATGACCAACTTTTCTGTGGCAAACCTTGGTAGCTCATGCAGAGGCTTATCCCACACCAAACATCCTGATAAAGGTGTCACTAAGTGAGGCATACCAATCTGCAATGTTGAGCAATGCTTGCATTTCTTCCTGGGACATGCAAGGTGGGTCTTGTTCAAATATCATCATGCACAATGGGGTGATGAAGTGGTCAAATAACCTCATCATGACTCCTTAGTAGCTCCACTCGAAGAGAAACTTGTAATAAACATTCACAGCTTCTTTTGATGGAGTCCATGTCCAACCCATGATAGGGAACTGTTGTTGGGCACATATTGCATCAAGCAGGTACGTGGACATATAGAATCTTGCTTGTCCATCCTTAGGTAGATTCTGGGCATTAGATATGTGCAATTTTAGCTAAAGAGCCAACGTTCTTGACTAGTTGAAAGGCCTTTCTTCATTTGACAACTAATCCAACATAACAACCCAACTATGCGGGAAGGTCTCCGTCCTCTCTTGGCCATACAAGCGACATGCAAAGATGACCAGGAGTTGGTAAGCCTTCCTGACTGACTTCGTCTTATAGACTTGGTTGGGTGTTGTCTTGAACTTCGATGGCTCTTTTACCCAACTCTTCATGATATCTCTTGATTTCACATTGTTGTTAGGGGTGAAGAACAACGCATCCATGTAGTTCACCGATTGCGGAAAATGATACATCTGATGGTAGTTTTTCACCCTAAAGGTGGCAAGATTCTTTCCACTAGAGTTGGTCATTGTCATTGTCTCGAGATTGATATGTGAGACAACCCAGTGAATGATGTCTATGCATGGGAAGGTAGGGTACTTGCATGTAACCTTGTGCAAGCTTGACTTATGAATGTTGACATAGACTTGACGAACTTCCATATATTCCTTGAAAGTGCATGCAAATATGTCCTTTATCTCTTGCCATGTGATCTTCATGTCGTTCTCTACGAATAACTGTGTGTCTGCATAAATTGGAAAGTTTATAGGCACCCATTCAACCACGTATCTAGTGCTGCTCTCTACAGTGTCCTTTGATCTAACTCTCTTGGAAACCATGATGCATGTACTACTGAGAGACTGTTCAACAACTGATGTACCTGGAGATAGAGCGGACATTCACGACAAGAAAATGTCAATTTAAAAACACAATGCACTTCACGGATCGATCTTGAAACAAACCGGGTGACAGCTGGGCAAGATTGCACAATAGATAATCTCAGGGTTGGGAGATTGTTAGTTGGAAATGCGCATTACACAATCTTAACTGCCAGTGAGTCCTGCTGTTCATTGGAACTATGAAGAGCATAGTCTAGTGAGGCAGACCGTGGATTGGAACCGCATAATGTGCAGTTCAGTCCGGCTTGACTGCTGTCTGAGACTACACATTGTGCAATTCCAGTGAGAAAGACTAGGTAGTGACTCCTAGAACAACAAAGAGTGCAACTGGAGGCCAATGGTAGGTAACCTTTGCATAATTCCTGGGGCTAAGGCAGAGCCTCGAGTTCAAGAATGTGCAAAGCATGCTGGTCAAAGCAAGATCTGAGCCAAGGCAACCTAGATCTACCTAAGGGTGACTTGAAAATGAGTAGATTAAAAAGTGAAAGCAAAGGATGGTGCATATAGGAGTAAATGCTCATGCATGGTTTCAGTAAAATGAATGAACAATGAATCTTGTGGAGAGGGTCTCTACAACGTCGACTGTTAGTGCAAAAACAATTCTATGCATGCGACACTTAACAAAGACAAGGCAAAACTTGAAACAACACTTCTACAAGTTAAAACAAACTAAAACGCCATCGTTCGTTCAATAAAACATGCAAAACAACACTCGCACAAGGCAAGGAAATAAAAGTGACCGAAAAATCAACAAAAGACTTGAAAATAAAAACTTACCCAAAAAAGTTGTGCTGATTGTGCCGAAGGTTCCTAGATGCCTTGGGAATGCCAGAGCTCCAAGATCGAATGTGTAGAATGAACTATGGGGAGTCGTTTAAATAGATTTGGTAGATTTAAGGTTTATGATGCACATGCCACAAATCTAGGAGAAAGTGACACTTGGCAGGAAGTTTCTAAAATCAACTTTTATGTAACTCCTAGTGCTAAAAATAGATCCCTATTTTTAGGGATTATTTTTGCTTTTTGTTTTTTCGGGAACATTTCGTAGTTTTGGAGGGAACCCAGCAACTTGCTAACACATGCATCTGATAGCGACCTGAGGAATAATTTTGTGCAATTTCTGGGTTGAGTGGCTCTGGCTGCCTCTCATGCTCTGCGCAATTTCCTAGTTGAAGACAAGCTGTCAGATGGGTCTACACAATTCCTGAGCTGAAGCCTAGTGTCTGGATGTTCTATGCAATTTCCATGAGAAAGGCTATCTGCCAAATTTCTCTACACATTTCTAGAGAGCAGGGATGACTATCAGGCTACTCTGTGAAATTCCTGAGAGCAAGGCTAGATTATCTCCAATATTGCATAGTTTTCCAAGACAATGCAAGAACGGGATGTGAACCAAGTCACGGGGTCAGCTTGTGGTTGGTTAGTAAAACAAGTTAGTGAACACAAGCTGCAAAGTGTAAGATAACTTCAAATAAAACATAAGTACCTGAGCAGTGCAAGACATGTTGCTAAGATTTTGAGGAGGGAGGTTCCAAAACAAAGCGAAGGAAAAATTTTGGAGGGTGGTTGTAGCCACTACAACATTGGCAACACAGTGGTAGAACTCCAACTCTCTGTATGGAAATTTTTTCATGTAAAGCGAGTCTAACTCCTCTAGAAGTATTGTTCGATTCTTTGATCGCCATGGCTTCTACATTAGCTTGTGTTAAATATATAGTCGCTAACATTCTCTTGATTGGTCAACACACATACCAATCCAAGTCAACTGAGTTGTTTCAATTGGGGAAGAGGGGTATATTGATGTAAAAGTAATATAACTGTCAAAGCTTTAGTTTCATCTCTAGCGTTGCTACATTGGTAGCAGGCCTGGATAGTGCCCCAACAGAGTCATGTAGGAACACAAGCATTTCTCCACTACTAGTGATCCTGGTCAGTACCTCAATGGAGTTACTTGGATCACCTCTATGTGCAAGAAGTCTTTCTCTTCTTTCACCTTTATTTTATTTTTATTTTTTCATCTTTTTCATTTCCAGAGAACTGTGCATAGGCACTTATTTATTTTCATGAAGCGGAAGAGGGATCTCAACTTATTGAGAGCAGAAGAGGGTTAACCGAATATAGAAAAACCGATTAGAGTAGGCGATACTAGTTAAAAGTACGCGTTGTGTTTTCACTAAGACTCACTCTAAACAGAACATATTTTCCATCAGGGTATCATTGACTGAAGACAACAAGCTCTTCAAAAAGAGAGAGGACAAAAAAAACCAAATGTTGATAGTTGTACAAGTCCTCTTGTACTTCACCCTACTTGTCTCAAGAACCAAACATAGTTTCATGTGAGGCTAAACCTACAGGTGCATAACAAGGAGAAAAAACAAACATGAAAAGGACAAAAGTAAATGAAATAAAAACAATAAAGAAAAGAAAAACATGCAAGCAAAGAAAACAAGAAAGCAAAGCAAACAAGAAATAAAACACTACTCCTACTCCTAAACTAAATAGTGCATGGAGCTACTCACATAAATTGATATTTCCAATGCAGCCACCAGCGAATAGGTTGAACCATTTTGGTGAAGGCATAGTCGACGAGAAAGATAAGCATGTAAACCAGCAAACCAAAAAGATAAAACAGTGAAGACCAACACGTTCAAAGTTTAAATGCGTCCACAGAAAATAAAAGAGTAAATGTCCAAGACAAACATTCTGCGGATGTACCATGGTGCTACAACACACTAAAGGTAGATGATAAGAATGTACACTCTTTTGACCATAACAAATGAGCAAACATGAAAAAGGAAGAAAAATTATGTTTAGCAAGAGTGCTCGTTGTGTATGATTCCTCCAATGCATGAGCGATGAGATCATGTGTTTGAGGTGGAGGATGTGAAATATGTAAACTAGATTTGTCTTCAATGTAAAGGGGAGAGTGATGAGGAACCTGGGGTGTTTCAAAAACTTTCTAATCGGAAGTGGAATTGACCTCAAGATAGCGAGGATCTGACATAAACATCAGCTCAGGCTGAAGTGCCTAGATAGCTTGAGGGGTTTCCACTTCATCATTAGGTAGATGATCAAAGACGTGTGGCTTGGAAAGATCAACAACAAATGAATCAACATCGTGATCGAATGAAGGAGAAAAGAGATCATGTGAGCCACGATAAAAAAATTTGAGATCTTCATCAGCATCCTCATGATCTAATGAATCATACAGAGGGGTTGATGAGAAACAAGAATGTTCACCCTCTGACTTTCTAGAAAGAAAAGATGATAGATTGGGAGGATTAGGAAAGAAAGATGTGTCCTCTCTGCAATGCAATGATAGAATGGCATTCAGCGTGTTCTGTGAATGATCAGAAGTAAATACATCCAGGGATGGATTTTCACAAGAGAAATAAAAATGGAAGAATCAGAAAAGATGTCAGGAAACAACAACTAAGGTGCATATAGAAGGAGGTCATCCTTCACCATAGTTTCTTCTTCAGATTCCCACACATATTCATCATAAATGATAGTGCAGGTTGGCTATTCAACACCAACTTTGTCGGCAACTTGATCCTCATGAACAATGAAAGTGGAGTCTGAAATGGGAGAACACAACAAAGTACAATCTAGAGGATCAAGAAAACAAGAGGACAGAGGTTGAGAAAACAAGTTAACATGATAACCAACAGGCTTGCATTCCAGATCTACACATTTGTTCGGAGTAGGTGGGGTGGGAGGAAGTGTCAGTTCAACAGATGTGCACGCACCTTCTCCCACCTCATCCTGCAGAGCTAGAGCTGTTTGATGAGAAGTAGATGGAGGGTCACTTGTGACAACAACCTTGTCTGTCTTAGATTTGGCAGCTCTAACACTGAGGTATGCTGTGAGGGGTTCGAATGATTATAACAAAAGTGGATTTTCGAATATGTGAAGAAGATACTGAAATCTTTCATGAAGAAATTTCCAATCAATTTCATCTTCTGGGATTTGAAAAGCTAGATTTTGGAAACACTTCCAAAATTATAAAAGGGATTCATTAGGTTCTTTCCGTAATTTCATGATTTTTTATTGAGTGCTTTACGATCATAATGATAGAAATCATGGGCAACTCTATGATCATTTGATCATAAGAGTGGATGGAGGTTGCGATCAATGTGATACACCATTGTAGTGTGTGCTGGAAACATGAATGTGAACAATGAGCAGGCAATGTGATCCTCATGGATTTCATTCCTTTCATAGAAGCCCATGAAGGAAACTTCGTGAGTAAGAAAAGATGCTCCACCATCACCTTCATATGTATTACGTGACAAGTCATTGTAGAGATCCTCCAATGATTCAAAAGCATGTCTGTGAGATAGACATGTCAAAGGTTGGATTGTGATGTAAGTCATGAAAGATGTGCAAAGATTCAAAACATACTTTGAGGATTCAACTTGTCGTCCGGACCTCCTTCTAGTGCCAGAAATGTTGATGGCGTTGGACCCACCAACATGTCAAGGGATCTCCCTAGTAAGAAATCCCAACTAGACCTTATACCATTTGGAGTAGGAGTCCCAACAGTGGGTAGTAAAGCTATGCCTTTATTGCGATAGCATGCAGAGGTAAGTGTGATATCTTTGTCGGAAGCAAGTGTGTGACCTTGTAGTGAGTCAAGTGAGATGCATGGGTGTTCTAACACATGAAGGGGAAAAGGAAGTGCATCCCTTAGAAGCTTGTAATAGTACACAACCTAAAAGGAACACATGAGCTAAATGACATCGCAAGATGGAAAGGAGAATATTCCACAATCCAAAGTGATGGGTTAAACCAACAACATGATTTCAACAAGATTCATACAATCATATACAAAATAGTTCATACACGAATGAGTAGGTTAAATAAAATACATTGCTAAGGCAACCAAAATAGTCCAACAACAATAACAACATATGCATGAAAATGTGTTGGCTTTGTTATATATATATATATAATGGAAGTTCCATCCATACATAGACCATTAACAACCACTAGCCACAATAGTGGAACATTACAGTCAACACCACCTTCTCCTCCAAAGAGATGTACTCACTCTATGTTTTGGAGAAGCCAAGGCTTGTCACAGTACTCTCCAAGCCTTCTCTAAGCAATTCCTAACCAAAATATTCTACTATGAGTTATGAGGTTCTATATATAACAAAGGGTGGGGTGACTATTGGTGCACTAAGATGTCTTTTTACAGGAAATCTTAATTCCTAGATTAATTGTCAACCCAAGGTAAGTCTTTTTATTTCAAGAGTGTCAGCACTATATATGCAGTGAATTCAGAGGTTAACTAATAATAAATCGTTGCAATTGCTAATGACTATCTCTTGAAACTCAATCCAAACAATTCTGAAAGAAATTCATAACACACTTTTCAATTCTACTTAACCTATTATGAAAGCAGATGAATCTGAATACAACTGTAAAAAACCCACTTGGAAATCTTAATTGGAATTGAAACTAACTCAATCAATCATTAAAGAGAACTGTGACAATTGAACTTCAAATGATAATTGAACAACAAATCCTAATTGAACACCAACTGATAATTGAACAACAAATGATAATAGAACAACAAATGGTATGTGAACAACAAATAACAATATGAGCATATTACGTAAAGCAATCAATTCTATCTCTGAAATCTATGATAACATTACTTGGAATGAAAAATGATCTAATGCTAGAACTAACATAACCAATTCAATCAGAAGTATTACTCATATATAACACACGGCTAAATCTGATTCTTGAATGAACAAAGAATGTAAATCGGAATTGACAATCTTCATGGTAATCAAAATGATATTAACTTAACATTAATAATTAGTGAATAATAAATACACAAGATTATAGCACAGGTGAAGCAATAGATCTTCTCTTGACTGGGCCTAGAGTCGCCAGAAGTCGCCACTATGAGATACTTAGAATATAATTATGAATTAAACGTAGTCTTCTTCATTAAGATAAGTAACAGAGTTACAACATCACCAAGATAACAATATTATTTATCCAAAATTATAATTACAAATTGTGAATTTCTGAACTAGCCGTGCAGTTTTCCTTTCAGCCTTATATATAACATTTATAAAAGTAAATAGATAAAAGTGAATCCTCAGGATCAGGGGATCCTGAGGATTTCGCAATACTCGATTTGATTCCATCATAAAATAACATCGGTCTGCCCAGTCTTCCGCTATCCTGCTTTGCCTTTGACGTTGTCTTTTCCTTTATGAGATGGCGTTGCTTTGTCGATTGAACAACCATCATCCAATTCGCATCTTCTACACATAAAGAAAGTAAAAGTTAGTTTTTCCTACTTAGATTCATCTAATTTGTTACTGATTAATTTTACCCAACTTTAGCTATTATTTGCTATACTTTGCCCAACTTTAGTTGTTATTTCCTCTACTTTTATCCATAAACAAAGATAATCATGTGAGGATGAATGCTAAATAAAGCTATTTACAAGGAGAAAACATACATTTTTCTTGACCCAACATACTCCCCAGCTTACCTTGTTGCATGTCATCATGCAATTAAATGGTTTAGGTGCAACTAAGTTAGGGAATAGGCAGGATATACCTCCTCCTTATAAAATCTGAAACCTTTTTTCTTCTTAAGCACAACAAAAGCCTGGTTCACCTCTTGATCTATCAGGTTGTAATCACAGTGGTACCTATCTAGGGGATACCATATGATTGGGCTCCTATACCGACATCCTATCCATTTGGGCCCCATGGTTAAGACCATGTTACTGTATTTATGGAAGCGAGAGGAGGCAACTTTAAAATTCTGGTATCTGAATGGTTCTCTGTTCCTGATAGTATTGTTGGAGACTTCCCACCTTTGTTTGGCTACAGACAAGGCTTCTTCCTTAATCTCCTATAAGTTCTCCTTCCTAGCTTGTAAATTTTTTGTGTGGAACTACCCTAATTAGCCCACAACACTAGCTTGCTTCATAAGTTGCTTGTGCCTGACAGAGAGATGCAGGGGTTTTGTAGGCTCCCCCCTAACCCATAGGTCGATGCCATATTCTCATTTTCTAAAAGTATTATGGGCCTTGGCCCATTTAATTTGGTTAGTAGCAAAGGAAAGAAAGGCTTGGAATTGGACATCCCCTATAAAGGGGCCAGGGTTGCTATCTCTGTCATCTTCTAAAAAGAAATTATGCATGTAAAGTTCACACAAGAGGTGTTGTACCTGCTCATTCTGCTCTCTGAAGCACTTGATAAAGTCTAGGGTAGTCTTGATTTCCACAAACTTGCCAACCTTAACAGCTTTGATTTTCAGCAGGAGGTACCTTTATAGGAGGAATAATGCATAGTTTGTAGTAGGAGCTTAACATGATAGGGTGTCTGAATAAACAGAGAAGACAGTCTCCAACTGTTCTTTAGCCTTTTGTAATTTGTCCTATGCCTTCTCAACCGTTTTCTGCTAAGCCTTGTATTGAGCGAAGGTATCATCCTCAGTGGATGCGAGTGCCTCAAACTTTTTCCTTAATTCTTGATGTACATGTAGGGGCACTCCTTCCTCTTTGTGTTGAGTTAATTCCTGCTGGACCTTAGTTAGTTCGTCCTGCAATTTTCTAATGAATGATTCCCTTACTAGGGGAATGTAAGCAGGTGTCTCCTCTATTTGGGTCTCATTATCTTGTGTCTCCATAGCCTTAGTCTGGAAAACAACCTTGGCAACTTCTTGAATCATGCAATAATCAATTGGGATGCTTTCTTCAACATCAGTTTGAATGACAACGTTCATAGTAGGGAAGTCTATTTGGGTCTCCTGTGGGCAAATGTAGGGGTCTTCAGTCTGCATTTCACTGTCTTCTACAAGACATGGCTTTGTCTAAGTTTCCTTTGAATAAGCCAAAAGAATCTCAGTCTGGGTTTTAGCAACTTTTCCAGAACAATGTTCTATCTGTGTCCCTGTGGTCTCCATTTCCACTTTCAATTTTCTAACCTTGGCTGCTTCTTTTAACCACTATCTTAGCTACCCAATTATTCTATTTTGTTTTCTATACTTTTTAAGCATTTTTTTGAGCTTGTCCTTGTAGGTTTTCTTTGTTGTGAGACTTCCAACCAATGGTGGTGCAACTGCATTTACCTCAAGTTCATGCTTAGGTGGAATTATGTCAGCATCAGGGATGGTTTCAATTGGAATTGTATCTCTCGATGGAGCTTCACCTTCCATTTCTTTTTCATCATGAACTTCTCTCTCAGGATACCCTAATGGAATGGTGTCTCCTAAGAAATTATCGTTCTCCGAGCTTTTTTCTAGGTGGGCCTCGTCCTCAGGGGACTTCAAAAAGATAACATTTCTTGGTTGATTTTCATCTCCTAGGGTTTCATCTGTAGGATTTTCTTCAGCTGGGGGGTCCAATGGACCAGTGGCTGCTGATTAATCTTCCTCTCTAATGGTTTCTTCTTCATGCACTTCTGCTTCCAAGGGTTTTTCCATAGAAGGGACTGGTTCCCTCTATTCTTCCAAAAAATCAGTAAATGACAGGGTTTGATCATAACTAGGGCTGTCAGCAGAGGTAGACTGGTTGGGGGTACAATTCTATCCTTCAACATTCTCAGATTTTTCTCTTCCCTCACCAATTATCCCCATGTTTTCCAATATCCTAGCCACCTCTTCCTCATAGCCTTGCAAAGGGGAATTTTGCGAACTTGGAGGTGGTGTGTGAGATGGCCCAACCTCATTTGTTTGAATTGGGGTCTGTCGCTGCGACTTCACCCGCACAGAGCGCCTTCACTTTGCTGAGTTCAAGGGCATAGAGGAATTCTTCCTTTTTAGTGTCTTTCTTGGACCCAGGGTTCTTGGCCTTCGCTGTTCTACTGCTGGGTTTTCTGTAGGTGGGGCCAAAGTAGGATTTACAATATTGTCCCAAGTTAGCTGCTGCTAGGCCAGTCCATGCATGATAATCAATTTAATCAGCCCATGATGACTGATGACTGTGTGTGGGTCATTTGATTTCCTAACTCGACGAGTGACATCATGTAGTAGGGAATTCAAATAAAATGACAAATTAACTGAAATTTTATGTTTTAAGATGGCTAACAGTTTGAGTTGGCGGGGCTTTACCACATCCTGTCAACCATCGCATGTGATGTACCTTTGCACAATGACTACCAATTCCTACCATGGCTGTCTTAATGCTAAAGGGTGAATCCCTTTCCCTGTTCACACCAATTTCTCGCCTGGGTCCTGGAATACGGTGACTGCATTATACAGAAGGATGCATTCTTCTGTCCATTTCATTATCTCAGCTAGAAGTCCAGTGACTTCGGCTATGGTTGCTTCATAGACCGTTATATCCCTGCCTCTTACTATGGTGCTGCTATTCTACAAATTCTGCAGGAATTTGAGTGTCATCTCTTCTTGAAATCCTTGCAATTTATTAAAATATTGCAGCTAGCCAGCATGCTCGAGAATTGCACGAGAGTGTCATCTCTTCATGAAATCCCTGCAATTTATTCAAATATTGCAGCCAGCCAGCACGCTTGAGAATTGCACGAGCTTGGTCCGATACTATGAGCACTATGGGTTCATTTCGAATGGATCTACCTCCCATGGCTACTGTTTTCCTGTGACTGGTTCACTTGCATGCACTTCTCTTGCACTTTCGCAGTTTAGAACAACAACAAAGAACGTTAAAGCAATTAACAGGAAAATGACGTTGTTTTGGGAATTAACATCATATACAGTCAAGTCATTTGTCTCGTCAACAATATTTGACGCAGGCTCATAATCAATCTGCATTCCATCCATAATGGTCATCATCCTTTCTCCAATTAGAAATACTTTGATAATTATTACGCATACACAATCATCATGCAATCCTTTACCCGAAAATCAATTTAATAATTATCACACAATTATCCATAACTGCCACACATGCTGGCTATTCCCTCAACTTCAATAGGATGGAATTGAATACAATTTTTTATGAATCTTCGATCCAAATGGCTTTGGATAGAACCTATAACAGGGTCTCGAAAAAGAAGTAATTTCTTTTGGGCTTGTATCCTCTTTTTGGGTTCACTAGGATTTTTCCTAGTCGAGATCTCAAGTTATTTTGGTGAGAACCTGATACCCCTATTGTCATCTCAGCAAATACTCTTTGTTCCACAAGGAATTGTAATGTGTTTTTATGGTATTGCAGGTCTGTTCATTAGCTCTTATCTGTGGTGCACAATTGTGTTCAATGTGGGTAGTGGCTATAATAAGTTCGATAAAAAAAAGGAATTGTATGTCTTTTTCGTTGGGGATTTCTCGGAATAAATCGTCGTATTTTCCCATGATTTCTTATGAAGGATATTCAGATGATCAAAATGGAAATTCAAGAAGGTATTTCCCCTCGTCGTGTTCTTTATATGGAAATAAAGGGCCGACAAGACATTCCTTTAACTCGTACTAGTGATAATGTGAACCTAAGGGAGATCGAATAGAAAGCCGCTGAATCAGCCCGTTTCTTGCATGTATCCATTGAAGGGTTTTGAAATCAGGGGTGTCTTTATCCTCGGCATACATTCAAATGTAAAAACATTTGAATATATGTCGAGGATAAAGGAACATGAATAAATATCCAATCAAGAAATTTCAATAAATATTCCATTTTCATACAATGAAATATTTATTGAAATTTCATTGTATGAAAATGGAACGATATAGGATCTTTACGAACAATATACTATTTTTATGAAATAGTATAGAAAGAGGTAATATAGAAAAAGCAATAAGTTAAAATAGAACTGGTACCAGTAGATGAATATGATGTATCAGAAACAACAATTACTAGATAGAGTGGTCTGGTTTCCCTAAAACTAAAACGCTTTTTTCCTCTCATCACGATCCAATTATGACTTTTTGTCGTTCTCTCATTTTTCAAGAGCGTTTGTCATCTTTGGAGATAACTGGGGAAATATTCGTAAAGGATCTAGTGATCAGGATTCAAAGGATCTTGGCAATGAATAAGACTTATGTTACTTCAAGTTATTCTTCTAAAAAAGAAGAAGATGAAAAAAATGAATAGATAATTGGTCCAGATATAAATGATTTGGAATGATCTCCTTATGCTTCGTCTCACCCATTTTGAACAAACCTTTTACTTTTTTCCATAGTATATTTTTTTGATCGGGATCAAAAAATTACACAATAGATCAATCTATGGATCCCATACCTCATTCTATCACTCGTACTTTTCTAGATTTCGGACAGAACTGACAAGTGAATCAGGTTCGTTAGCGATTCACGAATTGGAAGTGTCTGAATATAAAGCATCAGCTTCCCTACGATATCTCGCATGTTTAGTAGTACTGCCTTGGGTAATTCCTATTTCATTACGGAAAGGTTTGGAGCCTTGGGTTACAAATTGGTGGAATACGGTTAAATTTCAGAATTTTTTTGATTATCTCCAGGAACAAAATGCTCTGGGAAGATTTGAGAAAATAGAAGAACTATTCTTGTTAGAAAGAATGGTGGAAGATTCTTTGGGAACACATTCACAATCTCTTCGTATAGAGATTCACAAAGAAACGATCCAATTGGTCGAAATGTACAATGAAGATTGTATCCAGATAATATCACATTTATTAACAAATCTAATAGGTTTTGCTTTTATAAGTGCTTATATCATTCTGGGTAAGAATAAACTCGCTATTATCAATTCTTGGATCCAAGAATTCTTCTATAGCCTGAGCGATACAATGAAAGCTTTTCTAATTCTTTTAGCAACCGATCTATGTATTGGGTTTCATTCACCCCATGGTTGGGAACTGATGATCGATTCGATCTCCGAAAGTTATGGATTTGCCCATGATGAACGAATCATATCTGGTCTTGTTTCAACTTTTCCAGTCATCTTAGATACGATTCTTAAATATTGGATCTTCCGTCGTTTCAATCGTATATCTCCTTCACTTGTAGTAATTTATCATTCGATGAATGAATAAAGAATAGGTAGGTTGTTTTCTCCGACCGAAACAATTGGAACAGAATAATAAAGTGTTTTCCGTGATCAGAAATTAGCTATTCCTCCCCTTCATTCTTCTCCTGGTGCGAGACTTCCAATTTCTTATTTTTAGGTTTGGTTGAATCAATATAGTAGCAGAATTTTTGACAGGTAACTATGATAGCTACCTACTCTCACCCCAAAAATGATTTGGAACCAATAATTGAACCATGCAAAATAGAAATACTTATGAATGGGCGAAAAATATGACTCGGTTAATTTTCGTCCTGGTCATGATACATATCATAACTCGGACATCCATTTCGAATGCATATCCCATTTTTGCACAACAGGGTTATGAAAATCCCCAAGAAGCCACTCGACGTATTGTATGTGCCAATTGTCACTTGGAAAAAAGGCCGGTGGGCCCATAAAATTCACTAGGATAAACGGTATTGTTGAACCAAACAAAACAACAAGCAATAAAACCAAAGAGGGATAGAGCTGCTAAACTATAGGACAAATAAGCTTCTCCGGACCATACGAATGCACGACGAGCCCATGCAAAAGGTTTGGTTAAGATATGCCAGATACCACTGAAGATACAAATGGAACCTACCATACATGTCCTCCAATTACATCTTCTAGATTGTCCACGCTAACGATCCATCCTTCTCTACATGACTATTTGGAGCACTGCGGGAACATACCCCTCCTTATAGAGGATACTCCGCTAATTGGGAATAATCCACCTACTCTCATTCACTATAAATCCCCTAGGCTACTAATGCTAATACAACAATGGTAAGAGATAGGGTAAGCTATAGATGTAATTATTCTCCATATTTCCACAATAGAGATAGAATAGATATTGATTCCTTATCTATAGTGTAAGAACTACACTACTAGTTGTTTCCGTTGGGAAGGGAATAAGAATGGGACTAATCTCCGGGGTTGACTCCTACTAGGATACTTGTTCATATGCAAACCATCCCCCCTCCAATGAGAAAAGGGCGTGTGAAAAGTAAGAGAAAGCATTGGTAATTCATAAATGCAGGCAACCAATCCATAAAAGTAGCACGATATATGACAAATCAATTAAAGCAATACACGTCATTAGAGGTGAAATCACCGAAAAATAAAAACAAAGATTTAAATCATTATGTCAAAAGATTTTCACCTTAAGTGGTATTAGTAACAAACACATAATTGATGGTAAATATTAATGAATGTCATAAAGTGATTGGACAAATATAATATAATGAATATATAACATAAGTTACCATGCATGTTGGCCTTTAAGAGTGCTGTTCAAATGGGAAATTTCCTTTAGAAACGAATCCATAGGTGGTAATAGAATAGAGAGCATTTGGCAGTGTAAGATAGTACTTCAATACCACAAGCAGAGCCACCACTACTAGCAGGCATTCACAGCCTTGATAGGGTTGCTTTTCAACCCCACAAATGAGCAAGAGTCCTCCTTTTAGTATGTAGATGATTCTTTCTTTTCTTGTCATAAAGAGACCACTATGCTAGCATGGTGATCATATAATCATAGTGCCATTCACTAGGATATAACAAAGTGATCAGGCTAGCTCGTGATGAGACCACCTCTCCCTTTGACAATTTTAATTATCAAGAAGGTCATTACCTTGGTTTGGTGGCCAAAATGGAATGTCACCTGTTACATCCTTATGATCATGGTAGGCTGGCTCGTGATGAGACCCCCTACCTCTTTTGTTGCATTTTCATATTTATTTATTTTCACATTTTCATATTTTGATGTTTTTATGTAAAAAGAGAGAGAGGCTCATTTACTCCTTAAGAGTCAGGGATGGTGTAAGAAGTAAGAAAAATGGCAATGAAAGTTTATATTTTTACCCCCATATCATCAAATCAAAGGGATTTATCCATTTGAAAGCATGAAAAACAAGCCAACATAGTTTTAAAATAATGAATAATTTTATGATGTGTCTAAGGAAAAGATGTTCAGCCAGTCATTATAGAGATGCACCATGATAGCTTTTGAATAAAGATAACCATCAAAGGGCTTCATAGGTCGTAATGGTATTGACATTATTGTTTTTCTTTTTTGTAGGTGTAAATCCAATCAGATGGTTTTTATTCCAAACATAAAAGAAAAAGAAAAAAGAAAAATGACCAGCACTGAAACAGAAATCATAGTTATTCCTAAAAACCACAAAAAGTGTTGTTCAATTGATTGAACAACAATCGTTCAATCGACTAAATAGAGAAATCAAAAAGAAAAACAAAATAAACATTGTTCAATTGATTGAACATCAATCGTTCAATCATTTGAACAAAAAAACCGAAAAGAAAAATAGAAAAGTGTTGTTCAATCGGTCAATCGATTGAACAACAAAATTGAAAAGAAAAAGACGCCAAAAATGTTATTCAATTGATTGAACAACAGTTGTTCAATCGATTGAACAACGAAATTGAAAAGAAAAACACACAACAATGTTGTTCAATCGTTTGAACAACAAAATTCAAAAAAGAAAAAAACGCAAAAGTGTTGTTCAATTGATTGAACAAGAAAAATTGAGAAGGTGCAAAACGTGATGCTAAATTGATTGAACAACAAAATAAAAAACACAAAAAGATGTTGTTCAATTGATTGAACAACAAAAAATTGAAAAATCGCAAAATGTGTTGTTCAATTGATTGAACAACAACATGCATGCAAAAATAAGTGTTGTTCAATTGATTGAAAAACAATCGTTCAATCGATTGAACAACAATATAAACATAAAAATAAGTGTTGTTCAATTGATTGAACAACAACACACACAAACATAAGTGTTTTTCAATTGATTGAACAATAATTGTTCAGTCGATTGAATAACACTTACCAAACACCTAAAATAAGACAAATCCTCATATTTACATGGTGATGCCTAACTGAATTGCAATCAATCAAAAATAATATATACATTACTTACAATTTAAAGAAAATCACAATTTTACGAAAGAAAAGTTGCCGAGTCATCACTCCCTGCAGCTAAGATTTGCATGGAGGGGTCCTCGTGTACCTTCTAGCAGGAAGAATCCTTGGTAAGTGGTTTGTTATAGAGGTACTCGATGCCCATTCACCTTGAAAGAATGGCAAGACCTGTCAATGGTAGTCAAAGTGAGAGTACCATTATTATGTACTTCTTGAATTTCATAAGAGCTAAGCCATCTTGTTTGCAACTTGCCCAGAAAATCTTGGAATCTGGAGTCGTAGAGGAGTGCCCAATCCCCTTTTTGAAATGTCTTCTTTTTTATAAGGTTGTCATGCCACTTTTCCCTTTGTTGCTGAATAATTGCAATCCATTGCAGAGCAAGTAGTCGAGCCTCATCTAGTTCATTGATTTGTTGAAGTCGCTTGGTTTGGGCTTCTGTTAAATCCAGTCCCACTTCCTGAGCCATTCTTAGAGTCTTTATTTTGAATTCAATCGAAAAAATAGGTTCTTTGCTGAACACGAGTTGGTACGGAGAGTATCCAGTAGTATTCCTCCAAGTCGTGCGATAGGCCCACAAGGCCTCTAGTAGTCTAGAAGCCTAGTCTCGCCAATGTGTTGAGATTGTCTTGGTCATAATTGCTTCAATGACCTAAGTTGGTGCTTTTGACCTGCACGTTCGCCTACAGGTGATACAGGGAAGTGATCCTGTGTGTAATGTGATGGTTCCTAATAGTGGTTGTAATATTGTGTCCTACAAATTTCCCTCCCCCATTTGTTATCACTTCCTGCGGTAAACCATACCGCACAAATAGCCCAAAGAGGAAGTTAAACATGATTTCCTGTGTAGCTCTTGGTAAATCTATTGTTTCCACCCATTTCATCACATAATCCATGGTAACCAGTATTTAGGCTTTATGATTTGATGGCGAATGGAATGGGCCAACAAAGACCAATGCCCATCGTTCGAAGGGTTCTATGACTAGTTGGGGTTGCAGCGACATTTCATCAGATTGGCCGGGCTGACCTATCCTTTGGCAACTATCACAAGCCTGGGCATATTTCTTAGCCAATAATAGCCCATCTATAGTACCTTATGCCCTATCCTTCGATCTGTGAAGTGTCCACCGCAGGGCTTGTCATGGCAAGCCTTTAGGATTTCATAAATATCATCCTCACGAATGCATCTACTTATACACATATCAAACCCTGTGTGTAAAAGATATCCACCAATCTAAGGGAATCAAGTGCTCTAGACAATCTGTTTCATTTCCCTAGCTGTCAAATGCTCGGGCAACTTCCCCACTGCCAGATAATTTGCCATGTCTACGTACCATGGCGTATTGATTGATACAACAAACAAATTTTCATCTGGAAATTGGTCGTCCACTACCAATGGATCATTTACCCTCGAGACTCGAGACAAAAAATCAGTGACTAGGTTTTCCTTCCCAGACGATCTTTGATAGTGATGTCAAACTCCTACAAGAGAAATAGCCAATGAGTCACTCGACCATTTGTGATAGATTTGTTAGCTAAATACCAAATGGAAGAGTGATCAGTATAAAAAAAACTTGGTACCCAGTTATATAATGTCTAAATTTGTTTATGGGATAAATGACAGCTAAGAATTCTTTTTTTCTGTTATTGTATAATTAAGCTCCGTAGCAGTAAGATTTTTGCTAGTATAATATATAACATAAGGTTTTCTTTCCTCCTCTTCACCGTGGACAACGCCTATTGCTGCATCTGATGCATCCGTGGATATGTGAAAAGGTAGCTCCTAGTTTGGTCCACGTAATTCTGGTGCCATTGAGACTAGTTTCTTTAAACCTATAAAAGTCGTGTCACATTTGTCAGACCACTTGAAATCAACATTTCCAGTTAAAGCATCTAAAGGCATAGAAATTTATGAAATGTTTTTAATAAACCTGCGATAATAGCCTGCATATCCCAAGAAGCTACGTACCTCCGTCTGAGTACATGGTGTAGGAGTAAAATAATTACCTGTAATTTTGTTGGATCTATCTATAGCCCTGCTGCAGAAATATAATGTCCCAATATTACACCTTCGGTCATCATCATGTGACACTTGAGATTGCTTAAACATAATCTGGTAGCAATGCATCGTTCTAAAACATTTTCTAATGTTTGCAGTGCTTGATCAAATTTATCCCCATATGGAGTAAAGTCATCCATATAAACTTCAAGTCCTTCATTTATCAGATCAACAAAAATGTTGAGTATAGCTCTCTGAAATGTAGTTGGGGCATTGCACAAGCCAAATGGTAACACTCTGTAAATGAATGTGCCCCAGGGATAGGTGAAGGTTGTTTTGTCTTGGTCTTCAAGGGCGATTTGAATATGATTGTAGCTGCTGAAGCTATCTAGAAAAGAAAATAACTGCTTCCCTACCAAAGTATCCAGGGCTTTATCAATAAATGGAGGGAAGCGATCTTTCTGTGTTGTCTTGTTCAATTCTCAGTAATCCACACAGATACGCCACTTCCCATTTTTCTTGGGGACGACCACCAATGGAGAGACCCATTTGCTATCCGAAATAGGATAAATGAAATTCACATCCAGTAGCTTCTGTAACTCTTCTTTCACAATGTCCTTGAGATGTGGATTCAATCTTCGCTGAGGCTGTTGGATAGGACGAGCATCCTTTTCAGTATAGATGTGATGTGTACACAACTGTGGGTCTATACCCTTCATGTTAGGATAATCCTAGGCAAAAGCCCCTTTATATTTTTGTAGGACCTGAATGAGCTTTTTCTGTTGATCACTGTCCAGGCTATCATTAATGTTTAAAACTTTGCCTGGTTCAATTTCCACAGGCTTGCTGTTATGAACAACAGTCGTCTGGATGTGTTGATCATCGGTATCCTTTAAGGGATCTTCCAAGGCTTCATTATCAAGAATTGCTTTTAACATTTGATACTTTACATTTCTCACATTAGCTCGTTGATTGATAAAGTTGTTGATAACGTCATCTTTAGTCTGATATTTGAATTCAAGTGCCTTTGCTACTATGAATGGTGAACAAATGCTTTCTTCCAGGTATGCTGGTGGTTGTTTACATATTTTTAAAATGGGCAGACTTGGTTTGGTAGGGGGATATAAAAAATATTTTTTACAACATCACCCTTTGCAATAGTCATGCTTCCCTCTCGGCAACCTATATAAGCATCAGATGTCGCCAGCCAAGGTCGACCCAGAATCAAAGGGTGCCCATCCAATAGACTCTTTAGGTTTATAACAAGAAAATCTATTGGATACTCCCATGAATCAATAGAAACCGTAATATCTTGTAAAGTTCCTTCTGGTGTTACCATCGAACAATTAGCAAGTTTTAGTAAGGTGGTGGTTGGTTCCAAGATTGTAATACCAAGTGCTTGACAAGTTTCTGCTGTTAAAATGTTAATGGATGCACCTATATCAACTAGCATATTGGGAAAAGAGCTACCATATATTTGAACTATCACTATGGGATTCCTAGGATCTTCATACTTTGCCGAAGTTTCCCCTCCCAAGATTAAATCAGATAAGGTTCCTACAATATGAATGGTGGGTGAAGTTTTTGCTTTCCTCATAGGATTCTTTACACATAGCTCTTTAATTTCTTTAGCATAGATGGGAATGTCTTGGATGGTCTGGAGGAGAGGAATTTTTATACAAAGATTTTTTAGTTCCCCTACAAGATCAAAATTTGGGTAAACAATCGGCTTAGGTATCGTTAACCTTTCGGAGAACGGGGGAGAAGTGACTATAAGTTCCTCAATATCTTTATGTTGATTTGTCTCTTCTCCTTTTTTTATTCCAGTATCAATTACAGGTGGTGATATATGTACAAGTGGTGTTTCGATCTCAATTGATGGTTGGTCCCTGTTTTCCTCAGGGGTGATGATATGTCCTGACCTAAATCTCAGTTCATTACATTCTTTTTGTTCAATCTCATAGTCTGAGCTTTCGACAATCTGCACCAGCTGAACCGGTCTATTATTGGGATTCAGATTCAATTGAGTTGGCAATTGAGGGCGCAGAAGAGGCTGAGGATTTTTTTGTAATGGATAAGGAGCTGATAATGCAGGTTGAGGTTGAGGACCTATCCCCATAGGAGTATTTGATATTCCCAAAGGTCACTTCCAATTTGTAGACCAGTTCATATTATGAGAAGTGGAGGCAAGCCACTAGGATGGATACGGACTACCTTGCTTAATAAGAGTAAAAGGAGAATTTGGCCAGCCATTACCCAGAAAGGATTGAGTTGGCCATGGTGTCATAAGGAATGGCTGGGATTTCCAATTTGAGTAAGGTGATTGGTGTTGCCATGTTTCCCTAGGGTTCTGTTGTTGATTAAACTATGAAGAAGGAAAGAACTAGGATGCATCTTGTGACATACCTGTAGGTTTGGCCTGCTACTATCGACATTGGTTCATTAGATATATTGGCTTTGTCTCTTCTTCTGCTTCCTTGAACATTGTTTTTATCCCTGACAATGATGGAAATTGTTCAGTGGCGTGATCCTTGGTGTAGATAGTGCATGTCTGAACCATGCCTAATGGACACTCCCATTAGCTGTGCTTCTTCCGACAGCTTGGGCAGAAAATGGCCAAGTTTTGTTCTGCTAAGGCTTGTTTCTGTTTAGCCTGTAGGACGTCCAATTGCATTATGAGGGTGCCTAGGATGTCTGTCTTGAAATATTCCAGGAGGTTACCGATTTCCATTCGTGTTACGCCTCTACTGTGTGGTTTGCTTCCCCTGCTCATGGGATCTCGGCTTCCTGCTCCTGTTCATGTACTTCCTCATGAACACCTGATACACAAGCGAATGATTTCATCATAATCTTCTTGAGGAATATCCCCTTTCCCCATTAAGTTTATAGTTTATATCCACTCTTCTTTCATTCCTTTAATTAAGATAGCTCTTAGGGATTTTTTTGGCAAGGTGGTGTGTGGAGACCTCTACAAATTATAATGAAACTGTTCAACATATTATTCTAGAGTTTCATTATCCTTTGCAGCCATATTAAAGATTTCATATTTTAGCTCCCTTGTCTTGCAAAATTCCTGGTATCTTGTGAGGAAGGAAGGTTTCATATCATCCCAAGAGTTGAGTGTACATCCACCCAGACCCATGAACCATCTTAAAGCTACTCCTTTTAGAGTAGAAGGGAACAATTTTAGCTTTTGAGGGTTAGTGGTGTAGTCATACCATCTCTAGAGGACCTCTAATTCAAATAGGAAGGCATCAGGATCCTCTATGATCATCCCATGAAAAGTTGGGATGCTCTGCAGAGGAATAGCCTTCGTGGGGGAATTGGCCACTTGGTCGACTATGGGGTATTCCAATGTCGAGGTTTGACATTGAGGTGGTTGATTTTCCATTTGGTCAAAGATGTGCCATTATCCTTCAGGGATTTCAGGGGGTGATTTTTGAGTAAGTGGAGGATTAGCAATTCGGGTTGGTTTTGCAGAACTATCTAGATCTGGGATCACATGAGATCCTTGTTCTGATAGCTGAGGTCCTAACTTAGTAGTTCCACTGGTTTCTTCCTCTCCTTCTCTTAAGTTACATGATTTTCCCTCTTGTAGAGGATCAGAATGTAAATTTGTTGTAACCTGAAGACTCTGTTCGGATCCTCCAATTTGGCTTTGAATCTCAACGTAAGCTGCAGATGGTGAGCCTACTGCCTGAGGGATTACAGTAGGACTTTTTCCAGATACAACTTGGAATCCTACTGATGCTTGAGACTCTGCTTTTCTTACAATTTCGTCTATAAAGGTCGTTCTCCCAAGGTTCACCGATCCCTTGGGTTTTGTGGATTTAGGTGGGGGGTTTTGATCTTTTTCTATCTTTCTATTCCTAGTCATTCATAAAAACCTATTCCTATTTAACCTCTAAGATTTTGCTAAAAAGCGGGCTGGTAAGCAAGCACTTTACTTGCTAGGTACGCAGGTTCTTACCTCCCATTTTTAAAACCTAATTCTTTTGCAGCAAGATAAAAAGGAAATCACTTTGGAACACTCTCCCTGACAACGACGCCAAAATGTTGGTGCACTAAGATGTCTTTTTACATGCAATCTTAATTCCTACATTAATTTTCAACCCAAGGCAAGTCTTTTTATTTCAAGAGTGTCAACACTATATATGCAGTGAATTTAGAGGTTAACTAATAATAAATTGTTGCAATTGCTAATGACTATCTCTTCAAACTCAATCCAAACAATTCTAAAAGAACATCAGAACACACTTTGCAGTTCTACTTAACCTATTATGAAAGCAGATGAATCTAAATACAACTATAAAAATCACACTTGGCAATCTTAAATGGAATTGAAACTAACTCACTCAATCATTAAAGAGAACTGTGACAATTGAACAACAAATGATAATTGAACAACAAATCCTAATTGAACAACAACTGATAATTGAACAAAAAATGATAATAGAACAACAAATGATATCTAAACAACAAATAACTATATGAGCATATTACGGAAAGCGATCAATTCTATCTCTGAAATCTATGATAACATTACTTGGAATGAACAATGATCTAATGCTGGAACTAACATAACCAATTCAATCAGAAGCATTACTCATATATAACACATGGCTAAATCTGAATCTTGAATGAACAACAAATGTAAATTGGAATCAACAATCCTCACGGTAATCAAAATGATATTAACTTAACATTAACAAACAGTAAAGAATAAATAGAAAAGATTATAGCACAGGTGAAGTAGTAGATCTTCTCTTGACTAGGCCTAGAGTCGCCAAAAGTCTCCACTATGAGATAGTTAGAATATAATTATGAATTAAACACAGTCTTCTTCATTAAAATAATTAACAGAGTTACAACATCACCAAGATAACAATATTATATGTCCAAAAGAATAATTACAAACTGTGAATTTCTGAACTAGCTGTGCAGTTTGCCTTTCGACCTTATACATAACATTTAGAAAAGTAAATAAATAAAAGCGAATCCTTAGGATCAAGGGATCCTGAGGATTTCGCAATACTCGATCTGATTCCGTCATAAAATAACATCGGTCTGCCCAGTCTTCTGCTATCCTGCTTTGCCTCTGAAGCTGTCTTTTTTCTTTATGAGATGTTGTTGTTTTGACGATTGAGCAACCATCATCCAATTCACGTCTTCTGCACATAAAGATAGTAAACGTCAGTTTTTCCTGCTTAGATTCATCTAATTTGTTAGTGATTAATTTTACCCAACTTTCGCTATTATTTCCTCTACTTTTATCCATAAACAAAGATAATCACATGAAGATGAATGCTAAATAAATCTATTTACAAGGAGAAAACATACCTTTTTCTTGACCCAACAGTGACCCTTGACATTCCCCTTTGACTCTTGGACTACCCTCATGACTCTTCATATTACATAGTGACTGTTCACATTCCACTAACGACACTTGAGATTTCACTTACAATACATTTACAATAATACAATTTGCACGTATACCCATGTGGGAATAAATAGGCTTGAGTCATCCTGACAACGCAAACAACATCACTCAGGGTCTTGGGGAAAGACCAACTCAGTAACCTCCTCTCGGTGATCTTTGGTGACGAAATGATACCAAGCTTGGTACTTCTCTATTGTGTCCTCGTACTATTTGAGGCATCTTTTTCGAATTAGACCCTTGCCTCCATGGCTTCTGGGTATATGGTTTTGAAACCTCTGTCCAACTCATCCTGAATCATGTGCAACATTTTCCTGAGTGTGGCTAGACCACTGATGTACCTTTGCATGTTCTTTGCGCTAAGGTGAAAGTCATCACTGGTGGCTATGCGCATCAACTTCTCTATGTACTTGTCGACATCCAACATGACTTGGTTCTTCCTCATGGCCTGGGTGAGGGTTCTGATGGAAGGGATCTTGTGTGTTCGTACTATGACATCCAAACTCCTAAACAAACATGCATATCAAGCCTCAATGCTAGTAATGAGCAGATCGAGTTTCTCGTAATTCTAGATCTGCATCTAAATCCATGCTTTGTCTATCTCAACTTGTAGCTTCATCTTCTTGTGCAAGTAAAGCGAGGCTCCCTTATACCTCATTATCCATTCTTGCATGTGCGCAATAACAATGTGAATGTCCTTGAGAGTTTGTGTTTTTTGCTCATGCTGCTATTGAAAACCATATAAATGGACAACCACTTTGTGTTCATTGACAAATATTCTATACACTCTCTGCATGGTGGCCTCCAAAGTTGATATCTTTGCCACTATTAATTTCTTCATCTCTATCATGGTGGATCCCGAAGACTACTCTGTTCTTTGCTTGGCCTCTTGCAAGTCCTTCGCCATTCGATCATTCTATGCTATCAATAACTTGACTGTTGAACTTGTGGCTTCTGCATATGCATTAGAAGCCTTGGCCATGGCAATTGGATGTCTTCTAACATCTGGTACAATAACCCTTTCTTCCGTGTGCGCAGGTGATGTATGATCATCTAGGAGTTGCTTTCTTCATGCCTGTACAATCCTCTTTGCCATGTCTCGTTGAATGCCATATTGTACACATCTATCTTCGGATCATCTTCATGGAGAACAACTTCTCCTTGCTCGCTTGGGATTTGTTGTGGTTCTAGAAGTGGCGGTATGACCTTAGATTCCCTCGGCATGAGATCAATGTCTTGGTCCTCAAGCTCCTATTCCATCTCCATGTCTGTTACCTCAACCAACTGCACAACCTACTGGGCAAGTTCTCAAACCAACACCTACTCATGGTGTTCATCATCTGTTGGATGCTCTGCTGTCTCAACCTGTATCTACACAATTTTTTATGTCAGTGAGCCTTGTCCTTCTTCCTATTCATGTTTCTACCTTTCTTCATTCTCTCTCCTCCTGAGCTCTTGTTCTGTTTCAACTTCTTCTCTGTCTCATGCAATCTCCTTTCTGTCTCTTCCAATATTTTCTTCTCTCACTTTCTCTGTGCTACTATATTGTCGTGTTGTCACCTCTTTTCTTCTATCTCCAAATCTACTCTTTCAACAAGTGGATATTCTTTGAACTTGTAGTTTTTCTCAACCTCTGCGCTCTCAGAAATCTCCTCTTGCCTTTGTCTTGCGTCACTTTCATGCTCACTGTTGTTGTTGTTGTTTCTTCTTGTGGTGTTGTTACCTATAGTGTCACTTTCCATTCTACAGCCATGATAACCAGTTCAATGAGCCTAGAGGAGCTATAGTAATACCTCCAAGGATATTCCTCTAGCCAATGACATGCCCCGTAGACCCATGGGAAGTACACATTTACACAATAGTTCTTGCATATGTAGTGTGGATCATAAAGATTGAAACTCTTGGTGTTGAGCCTGAACTTCTTCAATTCCTGGATCTCGACGTCTGCACATTTCAAGGTACAAATCTCGTACAACCCAATTCGGAAAGGAATAGTAGGCCAGGGTGCCTTCTTCCTCATGTGCAGTGCTATTGACAACCCTGTGGATATGTGGTATGCAACCTCTTAATTGACCAACTTTTCCATGGAAAACATCAGTAGATCATGCAGAGGATTCTCCATGCCAAACATCTTGATGAAGGTGCCACCGAGTGAGGCATACCAATCTGCAATGTTGAGAAATGCCTGCATCGCTTCCTGGGACATGCAAGGTGGGTTGTCTTCAAATATCATCCTGTACAATAGTGTGATGAAGTGGCAAGAAAGCCTTGTCTTGAATCCTTGGTAGCTGTACTCAGAGAGTAACTTGCAATAAACATTCGCAACTTCTTGTGATTATGTCCATGTCCAATCCATGCCATGAAACTGTTGTTGGGAACAGATTGCATCAAGTAGGTACATGGACATATAGAATCTTGCTTGTCCATCCTTAGGTGGACTCTGGGCATTAGAAACATGCACTTTTAGCTAAAGAGCCAAAATGTCTGACCAATTGAAAGGCCTTCCTTCATTTGACAACTGATCCAACATAACAACGCAACTCTTCGGGAAGGTCTCCGTGCTCTCTTGGCCATACAAGTGGCATGAAAATATGACTAGGAGTTAGAAAGCCTTCTTGAGTGACTTCGTCTTGTAGACCTGGTTGGGTGTTGTCCTGAACCTCAATGGATCTTTTACCCAATGCTTCAAGATATCCCTTAAGTTCACATTATTTTTGGGAGTGAAGAACAATGCATCCATGTAGTTCATCGACTACGGAAAATGATACATCTGATGGTAGTTTTTCATCCTGAAGGTGGAAAGCTACTTTCCACTGGTGTTGCTCAATGTCATTGTCTTTGGATCGGTATGTTAGACAACTCAGTGAATGATATCCGTGCATGGGAAGGCAGGGTACCTGCATGTAACCCTATGCAAGCTTAACTTATGAATGTTGACATAGACTTGATGATATTCCATATATTCCTTGAAAGTGCATGAAAATATGTCCTTTATCTCTTGCCATGTGATCTTCATGTCCTTCTCTACGAACAACTGTGTGTCTGCATAAATCGACAAGTTTATTGGCACTTGTTCAACCATGTCTCTAGTGCTGTTCTCTACAGTGTCCTTTGATCCAACTCTCTTGGAAACCATGATGCTTGTAATGCTGAGAGACTGCTTAACAACTGATGTACCTAGAGACAGAGAGGACACTCACAACAAGAAAATATCAGTTTAAAAACGCAATGCACTTCACGGATCAATCATGCAACAAACCGAGTGACTGCTGGGAAAGATTGTGCAATAGTGACTCTCAGGGCTGGGACTGTTAGCTGAAACTGTGCATTGTGTAGTCTCAGCTGTCAGTGAGACTTGCTGCTGACTAGAACTACACAAAGTGTAGTCTAGTGAGGCAGACTGTGGACTAGAACTGTGCAATGCGCAGTTCAGTCCGGCTTGACCACTGGTTGGGACTGTGAATTGCGCAATCCCAGTGGGAAAGAGTGGGCTTTGAATCCCAAAACACCTTAGAGCAGAGCTGGAGGCTAGTGACAGGAATCCACTGCACAATTCCTTGGTCCAAGGTAGAACCTCGAGTTCAGAAATGCGCAGAGCATGTCGGTGTAAGCAAGATATGAGCCAAAGCAACCTAGATTTTCCCAAGGGCGACTTGAAAATGAGTAGATTAGAATGTGAAAGAATAGGATGGTGCACACAGAAGTGAATGATCATGCATGCAAAAAAACCAATGAAGGAATCAGTCAAACAAACGAAAAACAAATCTGGTGGAGAGGGTAACCACAATGTCGATCGTTAGTGCAAAAAAAATGTTATGCATGCGACACTTAAGAAAGACAATGCAAAACCTGAAACGACACTTCTACAAGTTAAGACAAACTAAAAATCCAATGGTTGTTCAATAAAAGATGAAAAAAAACACTTACACAAGCCAAGGAAATAAAAGTGACATAAAAAGAAGCAAAAAACTTGAAAATAAAAACTTACCCAGAAAAGTTATGGTGATTGTTCCGAAGGTTCCTAGATGCCTTGGGAATCCCAGAGCTCCAAGATTAGATTTGTAGAATGATTTCTCGGGCGTCGTTTAAATAGATTTGGTATATTTAGGGTTTATGATGGCATTCCACAAATCTAGGAAAAAGTGTCACTTGGCGAGAAGTTTCTAAACCAACTTGCATGTAACTCCCAGTGATAAAAATAGACCCCTATTTTTTAGGGATGTTTTTTTCATTTTGTTTTTTTATTTTTTGGGAAAGACTGTCATGCATGCATGGGAATATTATGCAGTTTTGGAGGGAACTGGGAAACTTGTCGGCACATGCATCTGACAGTAACATGAGGAATGCTTCCGCGCAATTCCTGGGTTGAGTGGCTCTGGCTACCTCTCATGCTTTGTACAATTTCCCAGCTAAAGACAAGCTGTCAGTTGGGTCTGTGTAATTCCTGAGCCAAAGCCCAGTGTCTAGATGTTTTGCGCAATTTCTCTGAGCAAGGTTGTCTGCCAGATTTCTCTGCGCATTTCTGGAGAGCAGGGTTGAACGTCGGGTTGCTCTGTGCAATTTTTGAGAGCAAGGTTGGTTTCCCTCCAGGATTGTGCAGTTTTCCAAGATAGTGCAAGAACCAGATGTGAACCAAGTCACAGGGTCATCTTGTGGTTGGTTAGCAAAAGAAGTTAGTGAACACAAGATGCAAAGTGAAAGATAACTTCAAATAAAGCACAAGTACCTCAACAATGCAAGACATGCTGCTAAGATTTTGAGGAGGGAGGCTACAAAACAAAGCAAAGGAAAAATTTTGGAGGTTGGTTGTATCTGCTACAACAAGAAGTAAGGTTAATCTAGGTTTTATTAAATTTATGTTATTGTTTCCTTATGCATTTTGTGTTGTTAGTGTAAAAATTCTTAGCAAGGTGTACCAAAATACTTCACTTAAGTCACTGGTGACAAGTGACCTTAACAACAAGATGTGGTTGTTTACACTTTAGATCTGCAGTGACAAAAGAAAAAAACATGCAACAAAAAGATTGTATGTGATACAAAATAGAAAACAACAAGAAATATACGATGTAATAACCCAATAGAATTAGACTTGTATATGAATACTGTTTTATTAAAACACTCGGCGAAGGAGATCTACAACAAGGATCTGCAAATCCCCCTCCGTGGGATGGGTCATTTGATGTCCTTGTACTTCAACGATCTATTCTCTCTCTCAATGTGTGAAAAACCCAAAACAAAGAATGGAACTCAAGTGTGAGCTTAGATGTGAGAAGGAGATAATGGTGACGATGATAATGATATGGTGAAGAATGAATGGAAAACCCTCTTATTTATAACAAAGTATTGGATTGATCTCAAAAATGGAAAATAATAAAATAATATTGACCAAATCATGATCTAACCGTTAGGAATACTTTATTATATTTTTTTGAGAGGGAAAAGATATTCAAAATGGTCAAATATCTTTATTTATAAATAATTAATGAATAAAATGATTTATTAAATATTTTCCAAGGATTAAAAATGGTGTGAAATTGAAGTAATTATTAGATAGTGATTTAACAATTATTCCAAAATAGAATTAAGGAATAATAAATAAATAGTGATTTATTTAATTATTCCTAGGTGATTTAGTCAAGTGTGGCAAGGAATAATGATCAAATAATGATTTAATAGTTATTCCTAGAGAAAATTAAATAAATAATGATTTATTCAATTATTCTCATGGGTTTTGTAAATTTTAATCAGAAATAATTTAATAAAAATGGTTTACTAAATTATTTCCTATGGTGAAAGTGATTTACTATGGTAAATTAATCCAACATGGTGTATTTTGATCCACCTAGTTAGAAATGGCTAGGTGAGCATTTTTTAGGTGATAACAAATTGCCCCCCAACATATGAGGGTTAGGAGAATATCGTATGACCGCAATATATTGTAGGTTACACTTCCATGAGACACCAAAGGAGAGTCAGATAGATAGAGAGAGAGAGAGAGAGAGAGAGAGAGAGAGATTGAAGTAGTACAAGGAAGGACAAAGGAATGGAGGGGGTGAGACCTACTAAACTAATATAAGTCTCATTTTATTTTGGAGTACATGATCTCAAATGAGGCGGGGGAGGCATACCCATACCCACTGAGATAACTGAGTACAAAGAATAATGGTGCACCCAACAATGTGGGTCTAAGCAACAAAGTACATGATACATGATATGCTAGCATCAATGGACCATAAAATAATACATTGAATCCCATATACATAATGTGCTTGGAAAGACATAGGTCAGGACTAAATACACTATCATCTAAGTATGAGACATCACGCCCCTCAAGATGACATGGTGAGGGGGGGTTAAAACCAAAGAAGCCCCGCTAAATAGGAAAGGGCTCTGAAAATTTGAATGGGTCATTTGAAGGTGACATGTATGCTATGGGCGCTACAAGCAGAGGAAACCAAACCCGTCAAATCTGCGAAACTACATATGAGGCTGGATCATGATCGGCTGAAATTCAGGCATGTTGGGGACTACCTGAATGGCCACCCCCTCATGAGGTTTGGAACATATCACACACACCCAGGAAATACTTGTACAATCTGTTGGATCACCTAAATATCAAGGGTATGATTTTCGATCGTGCGATAATGAGATGGATTTGAGAACGCAAGAAAAAACCAAGTCAAAGGGAAATAATGATCTATTGCTTCATTTTATGTTTGGTTTGAGCCTCCCTAATTTCAGCTAGCTCATCAATGACCCTGTTCTCCATGACCCCAGTTGGCCTGATATGCCTACCAAGCTTCCTTCAGACATCTCTAAGTTCGAAGGTAATCCTGGAGAAGATCCCACAAATCATGTTCTCTCATTTCATATGTGGTGTTCATCTAATTTCATCACTGAAGACTCCATTCATCTTTGTTTGTTCCAACACACCCTTACTAGAGATATCGCCAAATGGTATGTGGACCAATTGCATGCCTCCCATTCCACCTTCGCGACTCTAGCCAAAGCTTTTCTATCATACTTCCAGTTACCCCTTCGATATGACACTGGTACCGAACTCTTGACCCATTTTTGTCAAACTTCTACCACTTGCTTATCTAACTATGTTCAAGAATGTTCAAGAATGACGTAGATGGAGGATCATATGTAAATCTCCTGAATTCGAAGACCATGTCTACATGGATTGGTTCCTTAGATCACTTTTTGCCCCCATTGGTAAAGATGTTGCCTCCCACTTCCCCTAGTCTTAGGAATATTTGCTTCAAGTATCCTTGAAATATGACCTGATCTATACACAATCAGGATATGTTTATACTGTCCTTCCCAATATGCCTCGACCTGGTGCTGCTGATGCACCAAGGGCATCTCATGTCGCTAATGGTATTTTTAGATCCATTTCATAGCCTCAACCTTTAGATCATGGGATGGTGAAGTATTTTAAGCTCTCTAATATGTCAAATTCTATGTCTCAATGTAAGTGATTGATGTGTGTTATTGGAAGCCTATCCCATTGATCCTACACCTAAACTACACAGATTATTTGGCCTCGGTACCCAAGTGGGCTAATCTATGTGTGTTTAATTATTAAGGTGTAGTGTTTCAAGTCTAGGCTTGGTGGTGTTAACCAAGCTCACATTCGCTTAGGGTGTGAGTGTGTGAAAATGATGTGTCAAGTGGATGATTGAGAATGTATTATGATGCCATGTGCTGCTGAAAATAAAGTATTGAAATACTGTAAATAATGTTGAAAATGTACAAAAAATAAACAACAAATCAAGCACACGAAACCCCACCCAAAAAGGCCTTCAAGCAGCTAAGAAACAGAAGGAAAACAAGCTACTCAAAGATGCATAAATGGCCTAAAATATCTAATTTCAAAGGGACTGTGATCTAGAGGCACTAATCTGCTGTAAATGGTGCAGACACACAACAAAAGTCAAAGGTGAAAAATGATGCAAAGGATAGACAAGAAGCTCTAAAACCTAGGATATTCAAGGGGATCCTAAGGGGGAAAGGAAAAAACCAAACTTTAGAGGGAGAAAAATGGTGAATAAACCTATCTAAAAGGGTTGTAAATTAATGGATCAGTTCTTGCAAATCACTGGATGAAAATGTTGTACCTTAGACTCCTCAACCCAACCAATCTCTTCCTAAAAATGTGGAGGTGTACTCTAAACCTTAGGGGGATTTTTCCTTCCTCAAAGAGAAAAAATAAGAGAATATAGGCCTAGGGGAGACTCAAAAAGAGAAAATAAACCATTCCCAGTCCACACACAACACTCTTGGAAAATTTGAAAAAATTATAAATTTGTTTATGAAAAAATGCAAAACGCAGGTTCTGACTTGGAATCGGTGGAAAACACAGTAAACTAGCCAAAAAGGGCATTTTGGAATGAAAATATGGGGCGTAAAAGTGCATTTTTCTCCCAAGACCCTCGGTTGGCAGATCTTGCAAGGATTGTGTCGTCTCATGCTTGGTTGGTACCTATGACCTACGGAAAAAATAGGAAAACCACAAGAATCAAAAAATTTGATAGAAAAATAAAGAAGAGCTAAAAATAGAAATTGAGAGGCTAAAAATAGATGAAGAAAATACCAAAAATCACTGAAATGTCAGTCACCAAGGATTTGAATAACTACACCGATGGAGTAGCCATTTGTTGATGATTATGTAGCTAAAAACCCAGTGGAGTCCCCATTTGTCAGTGTAAAATTTCTTAGCAAGGTGTACCAAAAATACTTCACTTAATTCACTGGTGACAAGTGACCTTAACAACAAGATGTGGTTGTTTACACTTCATATTTTCAATGACAAAAGAATAAAACCCTGCAACAAAAAGATTGCAGGCAATGCAAAATAGAAAACAACAAGAAATATATGATGTAATAACCCAATAGAATAAGACTTGTATATGAATAATATTTTATTAAAACGCTTGGTGAAGGAGATCTAGAACAACGGTTTGCAAATCCCCCTCCATGGGATGGGTCCTTTGATGTCCTTGTACTTCAGTGATCTATTCCCTCTCTCAATGCGTGAAAAAACAAAAACAAAAAATGGAACTCAAGTGGGAGCTCAGATGTGAGAAGACGATAATGGTGACGATGATAATCATCATGGTGAAGAATGAATGGAAACCCCTCTTATTTATAATTGGGTTGATCTAAAAAATGGAAAATAATAAAATAATATTGACCAAATCAAGATAGGAATACTTTATTACATTTTTTAGAGAGGGAAAAGATATTCAAAATGGTCAAATATCTTTATTTAGAAATAATTAACAAACGAAATGGTTTATTAATTATTTCGCGAGGATTAAGAATGGTGTAAAATTGAAAGAATTATTAAAAAGTGATTTAAAAATTATTCCAAAAATATATTTAAGGAATAATAAATAAATAGTGATTTATTTAATTATACCTAGGTGACATAGTCAAATGTGGCAATGAATAATTATCAAATAATGATTCAATAATTATTCCTAGAGAAAAGTAAATAGATAATGATTTATTCAATTATTCTCATGGGGTTTTTTAATTTTAATGAGAAATAATTTAATAAAAATGGTTTACTAAATTATTTCCAATGGTGAAATTGATTTTATTATGGTAAAATTAATCCTACATGGTGTATTTCGATCCACCTAGTTAGAAATGACTACGTGATCATTTTTTAGGTGATAACATGTGCCATGTTTTTGTTGCATAGTTTTGTTGTATTCCATCATACATTTGTTTATGTGAGGTCTCATTTGCAGACATGAGACACTTCTCGAAGCATGGGCCAAACTTAGGATATCACTGTCATGCACAACAAGATGATGGTTTCATGAAAATTATTATAGAAATGGACAAGGGATTGAATAGAAAACCTTCCATTGATTGGAAACAAAGGAAGCCTATCATGAGGAGTTGCCCAATTTGTGGCAACATTGTAAGTGTTAGTAGCAGTTTGCTGAAACTTCATTTATAAAAGTCACATCATCAAATGTCATTAGGAAGTGTGGATATCATAGAAGTAAAAGAATTACAACAAATTTTTTATTTTGTTATAATTGGCTACTAAGAGGATTTTTTCCAACTAATTACTCTAAGGGAAGTTATGGATTTATGTTATCTTTGACCAAGAAATGCTTTAGTGTATATGGACATTCCTTAGAGACTGATAATAATTTTTTGTTAGAATCTAGCCATATGTTACTATTTACAACCTAAAACCATAGCTAATATATCATGTATGTTCCTCATTTTAATGGTTTAAGATTATGAATTGTTTGACATGCCTTAATCTGCCAGTAACTAAAAAAGTAATAAAAGAAAGGATAATATTTTTTTTGAGGCTATAAGTATTAACTATGCAAACTATGATGTCATCCCCATTAGTAAAATTTCCAAGACAAAACATAAATTTGTATACACTGTATAGTACTAGTTGGCTATGATTATCCAAGCTGCATTATGTTACATGATGAACCTGCTTTAGTACTCTACCTTACATTGTTTCTTATGTGTTCCTTTACCATTTCACCAAATAATTTGTGGCAACAATTGCCCGTAACTTATTGGACTTTGGAATTCTCTCCATGGTGTTTGAAAAGACATAATGGAAAGCTAGGCATCTATAGAGAACATGTGCATGAGTTTAACATGGACTATTATGCAACCATCTCACAAAATAGAAGGAAAGATAGATCAACGACTTCAAAATCAATCTCTTTGAGGGGGAAACCTCCTTTACATTACACAAATGAATAATTCTTGGATGATTCAAATGGAAAAAAATCCTTTCTATATATAGGAGTCTAAGGGGTGACAATATAATCAAAGCCGACATAACAATACTAATATAAGGGCACAACAAAAAAAATAGTGGGCTTCTATGGGGCACAATAATAACAATACGGGGACAATACGGGCACAACAATAACAATAAGGGCTACAATGACAATAGAAATGGGGGAATCACTAGTATTATAGGGACCTAACATGCCCCTCTCTTTCAAAAAAGTGTTGTCCTCAACACTTGAGTAGTTATGGATTCTTCTGTATAAAATTCTCATTTGGAATCTTGAGCGGGTAAGTTCTTCCACTTGATGAGATACTCTGAAAATGATCAATTTTGTAGTTGTCGAGTTCTTGTTTCTATCATTGTTTCAGGTTCCAATATGATTTTTCCTTCCTTTTCAAGTTCTGGTAATATTGTTTGAACTGGGAGCTTGTCACCTATAACCTTATTTAAGCATGAAACATGGAAAACTAGGTGTACTCGGGAAGCTGCAGGAATCTCCAATTTGTATGCCATAGTACCAATATTTTGCAACACCTTGTACAGACCATAATACTTTGATGATAATTTATTATCCTTCTTAGCTTGCTTGAGGGACATTTGTTTATATGGTTGTTGCCATAGAAATACCCAGTCACCTACATCAAATCTTCTTTTGTTGTGATGTTGATATGCCTGTTGTTTCATTCTATTCTGCGCCAAAGTGAGGTTATCCTTTAAGAGTTGGAGAACCTGTTGTTGATGCTCGATGTGATCTTCCACTGCTTGAACTTTAGATTTTTCTCTTAAATATGATGTGATGGATGGTGGATGATATCCATAAAGTGCCATAAATGAGGTCATTTTTGCTACAGTATGGAAGGAAGTGTTATACCACCATTTAGCTAGAGGCAACCATTTGACCCATTGTGTCTATTTATCAGATACAAAGAAACAAATATATCCTTCCAAACATTGTTTTACTATCTCAGTTTTCCCATCAGATTGAGGATGATTAGATGAGCTATGAGCTAACTGAGTACCCAGACAAGAAAATAATTTTGTCCAAACATTTCCAGTGAAAATGGGATCTCTGTCACTTACAATAATATTTGGGTTTCCATGTAGCTTTTGAATTGTTTCCATAAATGCAGTAGCAACTGTACTGGCTTTAAATGGATGAGATAATGCACAAAAGTGTGCATACTTGGTAATTCTGTCAACTACCACCATGATGACACTCTTTCCTTCGGACTTGGGTAAACCTATGATAAAATCCATTGAAACCTCCTCCCAACATTGACTTGGAATGGATAAAGGTTGTAATAGACCTGGGGTCTTAATTGTTTCAACTTTATTTTGTTTGCAAACCAAACATTCTGCCACAAACTTTTGAATATCATATTTAAGACCATCCCAAAGAAATTCCTTCTTAACCCTGTGGTAAGTTTTTTAAATCTTGAGTGCCCTCTTAAGGGAGAGGTGTGTAATTCGATAAGAATATTTTGTTTGAGTTGGGAATTCTTACAGAGGTATAAGTGATCTTTGTACCATAACGAATCATTTTTCCAACTAAATTTATCAGATGTACTGGGATCTTCTTGTAACTTTTGAATGAGTGCCCACACTTCTTTGTCATTCTTCCATTCATACCTTGATTTGTTTATCCAATCTGGTTGGATAATAGAAATGGCGCAAAGCAATGCTTCCACATCCTCATCTTTTCTTGAGAGTGCATCAGCAACAACATTTTACTTACCTTTTTTGTAGATGATTTCAAAGTCATAACCCAACATCTTTGTGACCCATTTTTGCTTCTCTTTTGAAGATAATCTTTGTTGTCAAAAGTATTTAAGACTATCATGATCTGTTTTTACCTTGAAGGGTCTTCCCATTAGGTAGGGTCGCCATTTTTTAAGTGCATGTATTACTGCCAACATTTCCTTCTCATAAATAGCTTTGTGTAAATACTATCCTTTGATTGGATGACTTTCTAAAGCAATGTGTCTTTATTATTGCATTAAAACAACACCAATTCCATTTCCTGAGGCATCATATTCCACAATAAAGGTTTTTGTGAAGTCCGGCATAGCTAGCACTAGTGCTTTGCACATTGCCTCAAGATGTTCAAAGGCCTTCGATGCTTCTGGAGTCCATGAAAATGCATCTTTCTTCAATAATGTTGTTAGAGGTGCTGCTATTCTCCCATAATTCTTAACAAACTTGTGATAATACCCTATCAACTCGAAAAATCCTCGCAGATGCTTTATGGATGTGGGGATTTAATGGCTTTAATTTTTCTAGGGTCTACCTTAACACCTTCATGAGATACAATATGACCCAGATATTCCACCTCTTGTACTCCAAAGAAACATTTGGAACTTTTTGCATATAATTGTTTTTCCTCAAATAGTTTGAGCACCTTGTCAACATGTTGAACATGATCCTTCCAAGACTTGTTGTAGATTAGTATATCATCAAAAAATTAACACAACTTTTCTAAGGAAGCATTTGAAAATGGAATTCATCAAACCTTGAAATGTAGAACGTGCATTGGTAAGGCAAAAAGGCATGACCAAAAATTCATTATGACCCTCATGAGTTCTGAATGTTGTTTTCAGAATATCTTCAGTCTTCATTTTGATTTGATGATATCTTGAACGAAGATCCAACTTGGTGAAGTAAATTGATCCATGCAATTCATCCAATAATTCATTAATGACAAGAATGGGAAATTTGAATAGTGAGCTTGTTGAGCTCCCTATAATCCGGAAACATGTGCCATGATCCATCCTTCTTATGCACCAATATTACTGGAGCAGAAAAAGAACTTTGACTAGGTTGAATTATACCAGCCTCTAACATTTCTTCAACCATACATTCAAGTTAACTCTTTTGGGAATAGGTATATCTATAAGGCCTGATGTTTGGAGGAACACTTCCTGGAATCATATGAATAACATGATCTTGATCACAGATAGGTGGGAGGCCTTTGGGAGTCTCAAATACCTTGGAATGATTGTCAAAGACTTTTTGGAGATCTGGAGAAATAAATGATTTCGATGTGGGAACATCTAGTGAACATAATTGTGCAATTACACCTCGTTGTTCTTTATTTAGAAGCTTTGTCATGCCATTAGAGCTGATTATCTTTCTCGGCTTCCATGCGATACCCTTTAATTCAACTTCCTTTCCTTCCAAAAAAAATTTCAAGAAAAGTTCTTGAAAATTAAAAGCTATTGTACCCAAAGATTGTAGCCATTGGACTCTTACTACAACATCAGCACCACCCATTGGAATGGAAAACATTGGTCAATTCAATACATATTTTCCCATGGATAGATTGATATTATGGCACTTTCCAAAGAAATTTATGGTTCCTCCATTTGCAACCATCACTTGACACTCTGGTGCTGGATATAGGAAGCAATTCAATTCCTTGGCTATCTTACAATGAATAAAATTATGGGTACTGCCTGAATCAATCAACACTATTACCTTTTTCTTCTTGATATGTCCTTCTATCTTGAGAGTTTTAGAAGTGGTAATTCCGACCAATGCATTACAAGATATGGTCAGATTCATTTCTTCTTTCACTAGGGTTTGTTCTTGGTGTATATCCTTTTCTTTTGACATTTCTTATTCCTTTGAATCATTGACCGGAGAATCCACAGTTTTAACATTTTTGTACCAACGTTTCAAATCCCAAATGGGATCCATCATCAGGATATGAGAATGATGATGACAGAAGAGCAACAAAGAAATAATAAATAGTGATGAGGATACTATTTATTATTTCTTTGTTGCTCTTCTGTCATCATCATTCTCATATCCTGATGATGGATCCCATTTGGGATTTGAAACGTTGGTACAAAAATGTTAAAACTGTGGATTCTCCGGTCAATGATTCAAAAGATTCAAGCCACAGATCTCTGAAATCCATTTCTTATTCCTTTTCTTCCTCTTCACAATCTATGCAAAATAATTTCTTCTCAGCACACTTATGACCTTTAGTGTATTTACTATCACAATTGTAACATAGCCCTTTTTCTCTTTTTTCTTCCAATTTTTGTGGTGTCAACCTTGTAGGTTGTGGAAGGCTAGGGGTAACAACACTTCCATCTTTATAGTTGTGAGTGGTAGGCTTCCTTGTTGCCATAATTTTGCTTTCAATTTTTCTTGCCAACTTTAAGGCCTTCTCCAATGAAATAGGTTCCCAAAGGCGAACCTCATGTTGGATGTCATCCTTTAAAGTCCCTATGAACACATCAATCCTATGCTCCTTTGGAATATCTTTTACCCTTATATTCAATTTTTGGAAGTCCTCAATGTGCTCCATCATTGAACCCTTTTGTTTGAGATTTATCAATTGGCTAAAAAAGGTGTTTCTTTTTGTATCCTCATAATGTGCTATCATTTCTTCCATAAAAATTTCCCAAGTGACAATTTGTTTATGAGAGAAAATCAATCTATACCATATAAACTGATTTGGTTCCGAGTTGCAATGCGTACCTTTTGTGTGTTTTGCACATTATGGAGATCAAAATATTGCTCCATTTGTAGTATCCATATTACAGGATCCTTGCCATCAAACTTCCTCATATTGATCTTTGGAACATATTGTGTCTTCAATCCAACATTAGAGTCTATTAAATCATGATTAATATTTCTTTTGTTCTCATCATGAGTTTCCTTTACTACCCTTTTGCCATTAGTAAGAATTTCTTGTAGCAACTTTGTCAAATATATCTTCAAATCTTCCATGTTACCTTTAAGATTTACTTCTATACCATCCATCTTAGCTTCCATACCATCCATATTATCTTCCACACCATTCATCTTAGCTTCCATGACATCCATCTTAGATTCCATGCCATCCATCTTAGCTTCCATTCCATTGATCTTACATTCCATGCCTTTCTTTAATCCATCCATCTTAGCTTCTGTTACTTTTTGTGAGAGTGAAAATTGTTGCACTTGGTCTCGTAATTTTGATATATCATGTTTCATTTCTTCCTCTTATTCATGAGTCATGATAGATCTTTCAGGTTGCTTACTAGGTATTTCCATTTTCTTTCTTCGAGGCATCAATTAATGATAATTATGCCTCACTATGCCCTTTGAATCACTTAAAAATAAATTTTGAAACCAAAATTATGCAAATTAAAAAAAAAACTACACAACTTTTTTTGCTTTGTAGGAGATCGATATTGAATCTATTATATCTCTGTAATTTCAGATCTCCAAGGTCTGAAATTACGTCCTATGGTAGCTCTCAGTCCTCTTTCTAACCCCACCAGTCTAATAAATATTGGATTTTTCAAGAAAGAGTTATGCCAAATCTCCCATGATGACCTGATTATAGACTAGTTCAGTAGAGTGGACTTGTACGACCTGCCACGTATCACTATTTCGACCTTCAGTCCTGAAAATGATACAGAAAAAACTATCGTTCATCCTCTTTCTGTAACTTCTTATGAAATTTCAATCTGATGCTCAGAGAGAAAGTTATGATGATTTTCCAAAGGTAACCTGTTTGGGATGTAATTCAGGAGCATGCAAAAACCCTAACTTCCATGGATCATATCTCGGAAAATATTGAGATAACATATTTGAAATTCTGACCTAAGGTTCATCAAGATTTCAGCTTCTGAAATGTTGCAGAAAAAAGTTATAGTGAAAATTCCACAATGACCTATTTGGAGCAACGAAACCCTAGAATCCAAAGCTCTGATACCAAATGTTATGCAACCAACTCACAAAATAGAAGGAAAGATAGATCAACGACTTAAAAGTTAGCCTCTTTGAGGGGAAAAACTCCTTTACATTACACAAATGAACAATTCTTGGATGATTCAAATGAAAAAACTTCCTTCTATATATAGGAGTCTAAGGGGTCACAATATAATCAAAGATGACATAACAATAATAATATAAGGGCACAACAATAACAATAGTGGGCTTCTATGGGGTACAATAATAACAATATGGGGACAATAGGGGAACAAAAATAACAATAAGGGATACAATGAAAATAGTAATGGGGGAATCACTAGTATTATAGGGACCTAACATGACTAGATTTTTCAACCTAAACAATTTTTGTTAGTTATATTTACCTAATAGCCTTGGTTCCATTGGTCCAATATTTAGGGATTTTGGGGTCTTTGGTTGTGGTCAAACCTTACGAACTATTACAGATGGGTATGGTTTAGTGCCAATTATGAATTATATAAGATGGGCTATGATCTTATTTCTCTAGGCTAAATAGAGATATAATTTGTTTACTATTATGAATACTAGTAAGGCAATTTTGAAGTTGTGTAACTCTTTTCTCAAGAAGCTAATTGTATATTACTTACTAGAAGCCTACGATTATATATGGAAAACTGGTTTTGTTCCTTGGAAAAATTTAGCATATTTGGTCATTGTAATGTAAACATTCTAGTTTTTTTTCTTGAAAACCTTGAATTAGTTTAATTAGAAGGAACACTTATTGATTCCAATGTATGCAAGAATCTAGAGCCTTTTTCTAGTAGGGGAGCATGATTGATATGCGATCTCTTTGAAAGGAGGTGGGGGAGTGGGTGGTTATACGTGCGAAATATTTAGAAAATATAAAGATGTTTCTTGCTTTCAAGATCTCAAAAACATGTGATAGAATTGAAACATAAACTATATTTAAAGGGTAGAACTTAACAAAGGAGTTGGAGCTCATTGTAATGAAATTTGGCTACACAACCCTTATAGGATTGTGGTGAATAGAGTTTCTATTGTATTCATTCTTATAGTCTATTATCTCTCTTTTATAGTGGATATTTCATGTGTAACATATTAATTAAAAAAACTTTATAGTGTAGGTAGGAACATCTTGTGTTTTCTATGTGTTGTGAGCATGTTTGCAATCCTCTTGTATAATTTCACACATAATAATTAGGAATTATTTATCTAGCATCCTTATCTAAGTCACTATAGAAGGTCCACATAAGGAGAGCTCTTCTCCAAGCTGTATACATGTTTCAAGGTGGTTAGACTCCATCTTTCAAGTTTTGTAATCTCCAAGATAAGGCTCCACATGTTAAGTGCTTCTCATCACAAGGCTAGATGCTCTCCAAGAGAATCTCCTAAGTTCCATTTATCCTCCTCCATGTGTTTCCTATGTTGACAAAAAAATCCAAGTATTGCACCCTCTAGGCTGTTAGAGTTATTACTTGTTGCTCAAAATATATTCTCAGTGTGGAGAGGGAGGTCGTATCTCCCTTAGATCAAAAGGATTTGGCCAAGCACAATATGAATATAGCTATGAGGAATAGATGGATACTGCAAATAATAGGAAAAAGCATCAAATTAATCCTTTTGTGAATGATGATTTTTTCCCATGTAGCTTCTTTGATGGTGCTTCCCTAGAAAATCCAAGTAAATATGGGATTTCCTTTATTTTAGTTCCTCTCATTATATCTATTTTTCACTGGATACTGGATAAGGGACCAATAACTGGGCCAAGCTATCAACCCTAGTATCCCTTCTTGGATTAGGAGTAATAAGAATGCAAGTAGTGTCCAAGTCTATGGGAACTTTATATATATATATATATATATATATATATATATATATATATATATATATATATATATATATATATATATATATATATATATATATATATATATATATATATATCTGTGTGTGAGTGTGCATTTTTTTTTCCTATGGTGAAAACATGCACATTTACATTAAGTGTGAATTCCATATGGCATTGTGGCACATAATGAAGTGTTGCATTAAGCATGAATGCCATATGACATTGTGCCATAATATGGTTTGTACAACTTGCAAGGTGGTGCACCCTCTAAGTCTATTTGTCCACATGTCAAACACTTCTCTAAGCAAGATAGTGCATTAGAGAAATTCTGAGGTCTAAAATGGGCCTCCTAAGGAATATTATAAAATAATAGTGGAAATAATAAAATAAAATTAGATTACCTCGTCAAGTTTTGGAGGGAAAAAAGAGAAAACTACTTTTTCAACTCATATTTTAAATTTATCCCCTATGATTTTACTAAAATTTTGAGCGGGAGCACTCATTGAATGTGGAATTTATTTTTTTATCCAAGGAGTATCCATGTTATCTAATTTCGATGGACCCTACTACATGAAAAATGTGAAATACATGGTGATTGCAATCACAATTTTTTTTTCATGTATTTCACATTTTTCGTGTAGTAGGGTACATCAAAAGTATTTACATGGGTAATACTTAGATGCATAATTAAATTCCACATCCAACGAGTACTCCCACTCGAAATTTGAGTAAAATCATAGGGAGATAAGTTGAAAATATGAGTTGAAAAATTAGTTTTTTTTATTTTTATTTATATATATATATATATATATATATACCTTTTAACTCCAAAAATGGTGAATCATCCCCCATGGTTGAAATCATCATATTTAATTCTATTGGTTCTTATAAAGATGATTTTTGTTGTACATTTTTGTTTCGAGACCCATTTTTTACCTCAAAATTTCTCTAATGCATACTCCAACAATGGCTCTTAGAATCAAGTGCTCCTCCTCAACATATGTGCAAGGTGTATCTAATTCTCCTAAGGCTCTATGCCTAATCTCACAATGCATAACACCCTACTCCAAGGTGTTATTCCACATGTTCTAACTGTAATCCTCAACAAGATCCCCCTATAGAAGATGTCAAACTAACACATGTGTGCCAACTAGCACATCAAGAAGTGTGGTCCCTGTTACTAATCCTAAAATTAAGCATGCACTTGCTAAGCTCTCCAAATGCAAGTTAAAAAAAAATGAGAAATTAGCTAGGGGACCACAAGTCATCCCCATCATGTGAAACAATCTGCTAGCTAGTGTTGGGCATGGAATCCCCCCAAGGCATGTTTGCTTAAAGCCCAAGTTTTGACCAAGTCCATTGTAAAGACTCTATGATTTGTGGGCGCAGAGCGTGAAATCATAATAGAGTCACAGGGTTGTCTGCCCTTGTTTTCGTAATATAATGTCAGCTTGATAGACCTACCCATGGTTCGCAGACCATGGGATTTTATAAATAGAGCGAGGCTCTAAGTGTAGAAGAGAGCATATAGCGAAGTGGAAGAATAAAAGCATGACGAGTCTAAGAGATTGAGTCGAAGTGTTAAGTGTGTCTTTGGGTCATAGAGTAGGAGAAGGTTCTGTAGCAGAGTGCGCAGAGGCGTAGTAGTCCACAATTGAGTGCGTAAGGCAGGTCGAGTCTGTAACCGTTGGAAGAATTAATAAAGAGAATTTTACCAAATTTCTGTGTATCTTTTCCTTTTTAATGTATTATTGGGTATAAATTGCAAGAGTACTATTTATTTGGTGCACGAACTTATATGTGTGTGCTGTATAAATAAATATAACACAAGGCTTCTATTTATGCGAAGATCACTAACTAGTGTAGGAATATAGGTAAGATCTTAGGTGTGACTTGGGGAAATAGTGCAGAGCGCTGCTCCAGCAGCGCAGAAGCCCCACAGCCCTTAGGGCTACACAAAGGTGAGTATATCAGGGCGCGAAGGCCAGGGAAGTACGCGAAGCAACCTGCACACAGGGATGTGCAGTTGGACCAAATCAAACCCTCAGACATCTCAAGGGTGCAGAAACTTGGTTCCAACACCCCCCCATACTACTTTGGGTGAGACCTTAGTCTGTGCTCCACGGATTGTTGCCGAAAGGGCCAGTATTACATGGATTTGTTTGGCTAATTATCTCCAGACCTGGGTTAGGCCCCAACAAGCCAACAACTAGGTGAAAACATTTTTAGATCAACCTAAACCTAACATCAAATTGTAGGAAATCTTTAGGACCAATGTTTTTCTTCGTCGACATCTAAGGAAAATTTGAATATAAATTCCTCAATAAATGTTTGAATATAAGTAATTTAATGAAATCAAAATTTGGCACAAAAAGTTGAATGATTAACCTCATTTCAAAGGGTTTGGTGGAGGAATCAAACCTATTAGAGCTCTCATGATGTAGATAGATTTCAGGTGTTTTTTCAGCTAAGCAATAGTTTGTAATTTATGCAGATTTGTAACCTATAACCACTTGATTATGCCCTACCATGACCTTATTTTCCACAATGAAAACAAGTCCTTCCTTTCTTCGTGCTTCCTTCCCTTTTCCTTTGCCCAATTTTTTCTTTGATTTCCCTTTTCTAAAGAAAAAAAAAAATTCCTTAGTATCTTTGTCATCATTCTTAGGTTTCTCTTTTTCCATAAGAAATAATCATGGATCTGTAGGATTATAATGGGACGTGAATGATTGTGAATAAAATATAATTGCAATATAAGGGTCAGTTGTTTAATATCATTGCCTTAGCATCATATTTTTCAATTTTAATGCCCACTTCATGTAGTTGTAGTAATGTCTTTCAAGTATTAACATGACTAGACATTGATTTTACTTGACCATCTTAAATCAAGTATTATCTCTTTCAAAATGAATTTTGTATTATGAGCTTCTCATCCAAATAACCTATTTAATTTCTTCCAAATTTCATGATTTTAGGATTTAAAGTAATAGCATGTTCAAATGTTTTTTTTTTTTTTTTTTAAATTAATAAATTCAACACTTCATATAATTTTTGTTGAAAAAATAACTACGTTAATATTTTATAATGTTATTTGTATCACTGTTGGGAGGATAGAAATAATAAACTTAACACTTTATAATTTTATTTGCATAAATGTTGGAATGGTAGAAGTGGAGGTAAAATTATTGAACTATAAAGAAATCAATTAATTGAACTTCCTTGGAGTGTTGTCATTTCACCAATGATGAAGTGAAGGCCCATTGCTGCTCTCAAAGGAGTCATGGTACTCAAAATATATGGGATCTAATATGTAATGATCATAATTAATTCATCCATTAATATATGATCCATAGGGACATAAGATCCCCCAAAGATCCTATAATTATAAGACTCATCCAAGGGGTCGTCTCTTTTGCTTGGAAATTCCACACCATCTCCTAGTTTCAACTCCTGCTAGAGGTCATCTTAGAGGTTAGCATGATGGAAAACAAGGGTTTAATTTGAGTAAAGGTGATTTTTTTTTAACAAATGCAAGGGATACAAGGGAACTCACCCACATAACCCCTAAATCATGGTTCCTACCTCTAATGTTTGACACCCCTCAAAAAGTAGAACATTGGGAATTAAATGGGGGTGGATCCCCCTCCACACGTTTTTCCCCGTGCATGTGGTTGATAGGGAGGATTAAAGACCTCCCTTTCACCATCACCCCTGCCCCAAATTTCCATTGAAATCTTAATGAGATTGCAATATTTGATCGACCCTCCTTTATGTGAACTTCATTGTCCAACAATAGATTTAATTTTCTCCCATCCAACAATAAATACATATGGAAGAGAATTCTTCCATGTGCATGATTTATAGATTGAATATCTAGGACAATGGGGAATTATTTGTGGAAATTTTGTTACTTTCCCCACCCAAAATCTCATTTGATGACTTTGGAGCTCCACTAGGAATATATTAAAAGCATCCTAGGGGCATAAGGGTCCATGATTTCTATGTTGTTGTTTTCTCATGGAAACAATAGGTTTTATTCATGGCCTCCACTAGTGTGAAAGGGAAACCAATTCAATGATATGGTTAATAATTTCACACTAGAGTGGGAGAAGTCCAATGAGCAATAAACTTGATCAATACTTTGACAAGGTACAAGCATACTTTGGAGGTACGCAAGCACCTCACTACTATCTAGGACTAGGAACGTGAGTATCAAATGATCCTAATCATTCTATGAGGTAAGATACTTGAACATTCAGACACTCTAAACAATCTCTTTGATCTTATGGAACACACTTCATCTGGCCTTAATTTAAGAATTTGATGCCTTGACTAAGGGTACCTCAATTAAAACCTCTATTGGCCCTTTTGTGGGAAAAATGACCAAATTAGATTACTAGGAAGAACTTGTTATGGAATCCCTCAATGGTCCTTAATTTCTATTTTCTTTATTTATGTTTATAACAATTTACAACAATATAAGTAAACCATTATTGTGAAAATTTATGTAGTATGTGTTAGTGTCAGCCTTTGTAGCCTTCCTCCAGTGATCAAACATGCTCTTACAAAGTGATTTTAAGGTGTCAAGGTCAAATTTTGTCATTTCAAAGAGTCTTCAAGCAAAATTTGGTCACTAGGCACTAGGTCTAGGGTTTGTTTTCACTCTTTTCAAAGTTATCCAAATGGAAGTCCATGTCATCATTCAGCTGAGTGTATCATCATTCAAAGGGTTTTCATCATCATGTCAAGTTCCATTGGGTCATTTTACAGCTTATTCATGCTTCAGTTGTGCCTTGGTAAGGTCCATTTCCCTCTCCTAGGGTTTTGGAGGTAATTTCTCTTGGATGGTCAAATCATCGGAAAAATTTGTATCCTGACGTTCATACACCTTCCCCTATCATTAATGTACCTTATTAAACACTTCCCATCACTGAGATCCCCCAAATTCCTCATTTTCGCACAAACCCTAGTTTCTTGCTACAACCTGGCAATTTTCTAGGTTGGGCCTGTGTTTTTCCCTTTTGGACCCCTTTCCCTCACTCAATCTCTGATATTCCACTTTCTCCTGCTTCCTAACATCCCTCCCTACTTCCAAAAATTTCCTTAAGAATTTAGAAGCTCCCTATCCCCTTCATTTCGCTTCATTTCGACAAATCTCTTATTCCACACATCGGGGTAGGTTTTACTCAAATGATGTTTCTGAGCAATAAAAGATGAATTTGGGAAAAATGAGAGAGTTTTTTGTCCACAACAGGCCAAGGAAGAAAAACCTCCTTCACTTTTTACACAGGTGTCATGGTTTTAGATAAATGTCAAAAATACAATCACCTCGGGAGAATTGATGCACCTCTGAAGTGACCTTGGGAAAATCAATTTTTCTCCTAGATTGGTTGGCCAAATAACTTTCTTGATGAGTAAAAGGATAACAAGACAAAAATATCTTTCCAATGAGCTACCATGAGGTCAATTTGGAGTTGAGGAAGGCATTCAAACGTTGACTGCAACAGCACTCTGCCTTGAGGCAGCCTCATTTGGCACATTTTGACCAGTCTTGGGAGATTTGACTTTTGACAAGGCAAATAAAATTAAAATTGAAAAATTCCAATTGTTTTGAAAAGTAGACTCAAATAAATTTCCAACGAGCTATCCTACACCCAATTTGGACACCGGGAAGGCCTCCAAAATCCTCCTGCAAAATGGCGCTACCCATATAAGGGGCGCTACGCATATAGCTTCCCCTGCCTTTGCAAAATAACACGGGCGCTACGCATATAAGGAGCGCTACGCATTGGTCCAAAACACAAAATTTTTGCCACTGCTCTTCAAAATTCAAATTCTCTCAGTCTCCTTTGCCTCCTGTAAGTTTAAATCATCTTGCTATTATCTTTGGTCAGTGTTTGGAGTTGTTTGAAGATCGGTTGTAAGAGTATGAATGTTGAAAAACACAAACCCTACTCTCTTGTAAAGAAATGCCTCTTTAGGGTTTGAATTTGAAGTTTTAGAATTTTACTTTGGTGCCAAAACATTCCATATCTCACTTGTATTTTCCTTTCCCCACTACTGTCATATCATCATACAATGCCTCCCTTTTCCCTATTCCCTTTAAAATCACTCATATCACTTCGTCCCTCTCCTATTTCCCTATATTCCATCCCTAAAACTTGCCATTTGTTACCACTTTCCATCCTTCATATCAGTTATAGGTTCCAAAATTCCATACAGTTGAGTGACTGTGCTCACATCCTTAATTTCACTTGACTCAAGCATATTTTCTTCACTTAATTGAATCATGTTGTTCCCATAGCTCATTTCCCACAGTCCACTATTGACACGACCCTATTTCCCACAGTTCCTCCCACATTTGGTGTTTGAAACAAAAGCACCAAATCCTCATTCTTCATCTCATTTAAGCCAACACAGATTTTGCAACATCATGGAGGCGGACAACAACACATCATACAACCAAGACAGAGATTGCACCACTGAACTGCATACACCAGGAGGACAATGAAGCGCCGTGAAACACCTGATCCACTCTGGATTTTGGCTGAGGCTTCATTGGCTGGGCATGATACATGATGGAGGGTTTTCACTCCGAATTTGAGCAAATTCGGAGAAATTTTTGTCATTTTGAAATTTTTTGGTCCCAAAACAGATTTTTCAGCTATATGAGTAGCGCGTCGACGCGCTCGCTTTTGATTGGGACACTTGCTGGAGGGAAACTTTATATTTTTGGGTTTTTCATGGTAATTTATGAATGCTCAGTTATTTCCGAATCATTTCATCAAGTTCTGGATGATCAAAAGGCCCAAAAACACCATGAAAACCACCTTGCTACCACCTTTTGCAACAGCAGGAAGTACTTCTGGGAGAATGCAATTTTGAAGGGGAAAATGAGCTCCAAATTGGGGAACTCCACTTGTTCTGGATAGCATACATCCAAGGCTTTCGAACCAGCTATTGTGAGCTTGATTTCCATGTCGGGAAGTGCCCCAAAAATAGGCTGAAAGGCGCACTATGCATAGAGATCAGGGCGCTACGCATAGAGGTTTTTGGTCAAATTTTCTTCCTCCAGCTCAGGATTTCGGCCAGTTTTCACCAGTTTCACTTCTTGATATGATTTTTGACCCATCTTGATATAATTTGATGTACATGATGTAAAATTGGCACTTATTTGCCATATTCTAGATGATTCATTCATAAAATAGCAAAATTTAATGTAATGAATCAGTTTCCTTCTTTTTAGAGGCAGGTTGTTTTGGTCACCTAGATTCTTGCTCCATGTTTAGATTTTGTTCAAACTACTCCTAGAAGGAGGAGCTCGACCCCTAGAGGTTAGGGAATGGGTTGGCTTGATCTATATATGTAAATTTTCAGTTAGTAGCAAGGGTTGGACTCTTGGGAAGATTTTGGCACACTATTGTACATATTTTTCATATTTTGGCTAAGGAAAGATCAGAGGTTTTGCAGCACCTGTTGGGATTCTTGTGGCTTTCAGTTCTTGATGGTGTTATCTCTCAGTTATTGTAAGTTTATTCATGTTTAATGTATGCCATTCCCTTCTTATGCTTCTGAAACTAAATGAATGAGTAAATGAGGTTGAAATCATTGTTTACAGTGCTCTTCCTTTAAATTTGTTTAGTTTTACATGTTTTCGCCAGTTTGGAGAGAATCCATGTTCTCCCTTTCCCTCTTCAACTCCTTGTCGTTCTAATCCATCCATACATCTGATCAAAGGCATCAAGACTACTTCCTACCTCGCCCCAACTTGAATTCTGCAAAGATTTGGCCTTACCCCCGGACCCAAAATTGGTTTTCCCGTTTCTCCAACAAAAAACTCAAAACTCTAAATCAAACTTTCCTATCTCTTTACTAGCCTACAATCAGTATTAAGTTTGAGTCATCTCCGCCCCTTTGAAGACCTTTTGCCGAGATAGACCCGGAGAGAGCCCTCTCTTGTCCTCGTAGGGCTAGCTACGAGGCTGAGCTTGGTTTGATGTTGCCTTGAGTTTTGCCTTCCTCGGCCTGAGGCAGATTCGAGTGCTAACAGTATGTACTCATGAACTACTCTAATATAAATTGATACTAATTACCAAAACAATAACTATTTTCTTAAAAATATTACGGTATGTAAGCACCCACATTCAATGTAAGGGCAATAACATCTACCATCACCCCCTTGATTTTTCCTCCAACTAATGTTTGTTGACATTCTTCCCCACAAAAAAATTATGCAATGATTATGTTATAAAATTGAGTAGCATACTAGATATATTATATTTTGTAATGCAATTGATATATAAGAATTGATATGTTTTTCACTCGAAAAGAATACCTCATAACCTTTTAGAATTGTTGTAGTTATAGCGAAAATGCCACAACATCTCTTAAAAGAATCATATTTATAAATTTACTTACCATAGGAATTTTGACTATAGTCGACCAAGTAAAAGTTGACTAGTGAAAAAGTGACCCAACCTTCCACTAAAACAAAAACAAACAGATGAAAGGATTTTTGTAAGTATTATCACGACCATCAAATGTCGTCGTTCTTATGATGGTAAAGATAATTACGATGCATTCAATACATGCCATCATAAAACCAACGAATTCAGGTTGATTAAAAGAAATAAAAAAAGGTTGATATTAATTCCTATAATTTTTTATGATGCATACAATCTTAGTTGTACCATCGCACATTTCCATCGAAATGTATTACTATATATTGTTAATTTTCCACTATTCTATGATGTTATAATTAGTTTATCCCAATTCTTATCTTCAATTAACAATATTTCAAAACAATTTAATCTTCTAATGGTCACTATCAATTGTAGATAGAACAATAAATGCAATAGACAATAGACAATCAAGAAAAATAAGAAGAGACTCAAGGATTTGGTCAAAGACTAGGGAAAAACCCCACAAGGGGGAAATCCCTTTCAAATTCTTCCTCTTATTGGATTTTCATAAAAGATTTAGTAAAGAGAGAGTACAATGATCCAATTCTTCAATAAAAAAACTATCCAACAAAACCAACCAAACAATATCCAAGAGATAAGCCCAACAACAATACTGATCGGAATCAAAGTTCCTAGTCCTGCGTTCAATGATCAAAGTATGTGGTCAACTGTCAAAATACCGTAGGTCCCAACCACATGGAGCTACTGATCATCAACGCGCTTGCATATCTCCAGTCGCTCGAAGCACCCTGTATGCATGCAATTACAACTAAGATTTCCTTGTTCCAACCCTGCGACCACAGATCAAATTTTCCTTTTCACACATACCAGCTTGAACCTTGCGATTTTGGTCATGTACAAACCAATTCCATGAACCAATATCAAACATGTGCAAACCAAACTAAAGAAGAAAGAAGAAGAAAATGATTGATGATGACAATGTCTAAATGAGGGTCACTTGACTTGTATTTATATGCTTCCAAGGGTGCCCAATTTCTCCTTAAGGCTGACTTGTACTTTTGTGCACATGTGGGTTTCCATATTAAAAATACATTTTTTCTTAACCAAATTAAATTCTTCCAAGGGCTAGTAGGGGTATTTCTTGATGAGGAAGATTGTCCAAAGGATGGAATTTGTCCCTGAGTTTCCAAATTAACACTCCCTCTCAGCTAGGGAGAAATTACCTACTACAACATGTGTCCCATCACAAAGATCAAATAAAATGTCATATCTACTCATCTCTGCTGATATGTTGAACACTCTTAAATCTAAAAGAAGAATAGTTTGACATTAGAGGGGAGCTCAAGCTACCACCCTCTATCCAACAATCATCACAGGGGAGTTCCAACTCAACTCACAATATCTAGGAGCCCAACTCAACCCACTATACAAGGACAATAAGCATGATACAACTTACTATGATGGATAAGGATCAAAATTATCCAATTTTCTATTGATCTTCCCATCGAGACCCTCATGAGTCAAGTGGTAGAACACCTGCATCCACAAACTTGGGAGGAGATACACACTTACCCTAAAAGGTAAGGATCAGACACAACTTTAGGCCTTGGGAGAGATAAACACTTACCTTACAAGGTAAGGATTAGACACACCCAAGTCATCATCTCAACCTATTGATAGATGGGGAGGAAAAATCCTAACAAGCCCAACTTCTAGGTAGGATGCATAATAGGGTATACTCGACATGGGGAGATACCCACTTACTTTGAGGTAAGTACCAGACATGCCATGAGATGACAATCGGGGAGATACACACTTACCATGAGGTAAGGACTAGACACACCTATTATCCACAAGTTCCCTCAACCTCAAGAGCTATTAGGCTCAATTCCTCACCCTTGGGAGCTCAAATAGGGGGGAAGAGCATAGCTCAGTGTCCTCAATTAACCAGGACCCTTTTCCAGGAGGGTCACATCCATCAATCCAAGCTACTATCTCAAGAACAAGAACTTCCCTTTCGACAAAGCTTAGTGAGTATGTATATAATCTTCTCATCAGTCAAAATATGATGAAGCCTCACAACTCCTCTCTACACCATGTCATGTATATAATGATATATGATCTCAATGCACTTGGACTTGTCATGAAACACTAGACAAAACCTAGTAGCCTTCATTGGAGGTTTTGACCTAGAAAACATTGACCCAATCATGAAATACATGCTTTAATAAGTCATTTTATTTAATAATAAAATTTATTTTTACAAGTACAATTATGAAGACCAAAACTAGTTACATTGTTCAACACTCCCTCTTAATTAGGGAGGAATTCATAATTATATACATATAAGATTACATGGAAGATTTCAAAATGAAATGAACTATGAAGATTTATAGCACACTTAGTGCTACGAACTAGATACCTGACCAGGGTATTCTATTCGGGTGAGTCTAAAGGGACTCAATATTTAGCCATTCTAGGTATCATATGTCTTTTAAGATCTACCACCAACCCAGGGATATAGGTGCATATCCAAGGTCAGAGCTCCATGACCAATGCTACCCTCCCTCTTCAAGATCTAGGCATGAACACATAGGCTATCTAGATGTCCTCCCAAGCATCTTGCCATAAGCTACATTATCTCTCCCTATCAACTAAATCTATAACATCAACCAACCTAATCATGCTCCTAAAATATTCAAACTTCTTATTCGGAAGATATTTCGTCATCACATCAACTAACTCTTCATCTGTTGGGATATATTGTAGCTTTACGACCCCATATTATACCAAACTCCTAATGTAGCGGTATTTGTTGTTATAATATTCTTCCTTGCATGGAATACGAGGTCTTTAGACATCTTGATGTTGCTTTGATTATCACAATTTATCGTTGTAGGATCCATAGGATTTCCAAACAAATCTAACAAGAGTTTTCTTAACCAAACAACTTCCTTTCCTACTTCACATGTAGCAACATATTCTACTTCAACACTACTTAATGCAACAAGATATTTTTTTCTACTCATCCATGAAATCATTGTAAATCCCAAACTAGAGCATCCATTGAGAGTGCTTCTTCCATTAGTCTCACTACCACCCCAATCAGAACTAGTAAAACCTATTAGCTTGACTTCCTTTCCATCATACTTTAGAAAATGATTTATTGTGCCATGTAGGTATCTCAAAACATGATCGGAAGCTATCGAATGATCACGATGGGGATCCAACTGAAATTGACTAAGAACATTTACAAAAAAACACATATCAGGTCTTGTATTTACCAAGTACATCAGAGAACCCACCAAATTACGATAATTAGTAGGATCAACGAGACTAGAGTCAAAGCTTCTCAACTTCTTTAGATTGATGATCGTGGGAGTAGTTAGAGGCTTGGAATCCATTATACTAAATTTCTACAATATGTTGATTATGTATTTACCTTGAACTAGATAAATATCACAAGGTTTATTCTATACTTCCAAGCCCAAGTAATAGTGCATGAGTCCCATATTTTCATCTCGAATTCAACTGCCAACATTTTCTTGCATTTTAGTAGTCTATGCTCCACACCCAATTCTCAAGAGATATGCATACATCCTTGCATGCCATGCCATAGGATCTTGCTTCAAGCCATATAGGGCTTTCTTGAGTCTGAAATCATGTCTATCTCGACTATTTATTTTGAAGCCTTTTGATTGTTCAATGTATACTTCTTCACCAATGGTTCCATTTAGAAACATTGTTTTGACATCCATTTGATGGGTATTCCATCCCATAGTAGTAGCTAGCGAAACCAAAAATATTATAGTATTATTCCTAGAAGTCAAAGAAAAGGTTTCTTCATAGTCTATTCCTTCCTTTTGTGAGAAACCCCTTGAAACGAATCTAGCATTGTATTTGTCTATGCTTCCATCAACAATAGGTTTGATTTTGTAAATCTATTTTGAGGTGACAAGCGATTTGTCACTTTGTCTATGAATGTTTTCCCAGGCTCCATTATTCATGATGGATTGATGTTCTTCTTGCATGGCCTTCTTCCATTCTTCTTGGTGAACAACTTCTTCAAATGTTGTTGGTTCAACTTCTATCAATTTTTTCATGTATGTTGCATATCCTAAATATCTCTTTGGTCTTTTTCTTTCTCTAAAAGTTCCTTTAGTAGCTCCATGTCCTTCAACATCTTCAAGTGTAGATTTTAACCAATTTGGTCTCTTCTTTGTTTCAGGAATGATTACAGGTTGAATAGGCTCACTTGGTCCTTCTTCTTCTTCTTCTTGGTTTGTAGTTGTCTTGTCATGATGCTCTTCTTCTTCAAATAGTGGTACATCTTCATCATCAGATTCGATTGGTATATCCTTGGATCTTTTGTAGGCATGATTTTCATCAAATATAACATCCCTACTAACTTCAATTTGTCTTCCTTCCTTGATGTAGATTCTATACGCCTTTGAAGAAAGATTGTAACCAACGAAGATCCCTTTTATGCTTGTAGAATCCATTTTCTTTCATTTGTCATTCGGAATATGGATGTATGCGGGACACCGAAAGTTTAAGATATGGTCTACACATGGATTCTTCCTTATGAATGCTTCTTCTAGTGTCATATTATCAAGGATTCTATGAGTACTTCTATTTTTGTATATATATTGATGTCATTGCTACTTCTCCCCGTAGAAACTTTGGTAGATATTGACAAAATATCATAGTTCGTATACATTGTTCAATTGTTGTATTTTTCCTTTCTGCAACTCCATTCTATTTGAGATTGTAGGGAACAATGAGCTCCCTCTTAATACCTACTTCTTTACAATATGCAATTAATTTATTTGAAGTGTATTCCCCACCATTGTCAGATCTCAAAATTTTTATCTTTCTTTCGATGAAGGTCTCCACTTCAGATCTAAATTCATTGAAATTTTCAAATATTTTGTCCTTTGTATTAAGAATATGGAGACATGTATTTCTAGAGTGATCATCAACAAAGTTCACATCATAAATATGGCATCCAAGAGATTTGTTAGACATTGGGCTAGGAATGAATGAGGTCTAATATCTCCTTAGACCTTGTAACACTACTTGTAAAAGGTTTCCTTGTATTTCTTCTTAAAGCACATCCCTTACATACTCCTTCATGATCTTCCTTAATGTTGGGGATGCCTTTTATCATTTGACTAAGTGAGGGTATTATATTGTAATGAATATGGCCATATCTTCTATGACATAGTTTGATAGAATTGATCTCCATGTGAACTAGGGCTTGAGGAGATGGTGTTATTTCTATATATAGCCTTCCTTCATGAACTCCAATTACTTTTTCCTTTTCAATAATTGAATCCTTTCCCCATACCAAAAATGTACCATCTAAAAAGGAAACTCTATCTCCTTTATCTTCTAAAAAATAAATGGAAAGTAAATTCTTTTTCAAACTTGGAACATAGAGTATGTTTTTGAGAGGTATCTTTGCTCCATTTTCAATCTTTAGTGATGTAGATCCAAGGCCCTTGACTACATAACTGTTGTTGCGTCATAGTTCCACTACATGTGCTGCTAGTTCTCTTGATATAGTATGAAATTTTCCACTTTATCCTATCATATGTCTTGAGGATCCACTATCAATGATCCACGCATTGTCATCATCAAGAGTACCTGTAAGTGCATCAAGAATCCTTCAATCTTGACTCTTATAGATAGATTATAGACGATCCTTCCAATCCAACTTCCTACAATTCTTACGATATTGAATCCATCTTCATGTAACTTTCCATAGAGGGAGTAACCTTTTCTTCCAAGCCAACAAAGTGATATTCAACCTTCTTCGACATTAGCTCTAATACCATGTTGAGAAATCAATGCTTATAGGAATTAGGTTTGATTCCACTTTCTTGATAATTACTTGTGAATTATGTTGGCTTCTTCAACTTCTTTATTAGTTTATCTTTTACCTAGAAATTACCAAATTATATGCATATGAAGAACACAAGAATAAGAGGCATAGGATGTAGGTGCTCAACCAAGGAAAAGACAGGGAAAAACCCCTATAAGCGGAAAACCTAGTCAAACTCTTCCTTCAGTAGGTTCAAATCAAGATGAGACACTTATACATTTATTAGACCTAGAAACAGATTTCCTCCAAGCACCAAGTCATCCCTTCTATTCAATAGATGATCCCGGTCAAAGTCTCCAAGTAACAACTTCCCAAAAACAACTTCGATCCAAAATTTTGGCCTCCCAGCAATAGAACTTCGAAGTCCAACAACATAATTTTGGACCTACGGTAGACACAAAATTTTGGCCCTAAAATCTACCTAGAAAATTGAAACATGTGAGAGATAGATAACACAAAAACTTGAATTATGTCTTCCCAACAAATTTCATCCTTCTCCAGTTATTTCGCTCGTTTTTTAGCCTCTCTTCCTTAAAGACCGAACTCGTTGAGTGAAAGCTCCAAATAGGTCAGATTACCTCTCTATATATAGCCTTTTTGCTGGGTCAAATTTCCCTAATGTAGGCCAACTTCATGGGGACATGGACAACTTGGTGTGGAGGTAACAAATAACCTTTTTGACTCAAAACTAATTCTTTTTACATGATACAAAATCCCAATAAGGGTCTAATAAAAATAATAATGACTCTAATGACTCAAGAAAAAACATAGAATATTTCAATGGAGGCTTCGACCTAGAAACCATTGACCCAAGCACGAAACCCTTGCTTTAATAAGTCATTTTCTTTAATAATAAAATTTCTTTTAACAAGTGCAATTATGAAGACTGAAGCTAGTTACATTCTTCAACACATCCCACTCTTGTTATCATAATATATCATTGCTGTATCTAGGACATACTCAAACAAATTTTATAGCCTAGGTGTCATGAATCAACCCTAAGGGACCAAAACCAATCTTTTTGAGAAAATATGGGCAAGTATATACACGCTAGAAGAGTACTACAATAAACTACAGGATGTTATAGATTTACTACAGGAAGTTATAATTCATTGAATGACCAAGAAAATCAAATCCAAATTGGATGGGACAAATTTTTTTATTGACTAGGATTTATAAGGTCTCCATTCCAAGTGGAATCACTCAAAAAGACATCTGTTAACCCATGCTAAAAAATAGCATAAAATTACTAGTCTAAAATCTAGAAATTTGAGAACTAGTGAGTTAGTAAATCTATCAAATGCCTTACCTAATCAAGTGAAAATGAAATGAGGTGAATTTTGTTATTAAATAGAATGTTTTTTTTTTTTTCTAATGCAAGTGGAATAAATTTGATTGAAAATCATTAGAATGTTCTAAAAAATGTCATAAATTTATTGTTATTTTCCACAAGGGACTTCCAGAAGTCTAGATTTGGGAATAAGTAAACTAGTCCAAGTAGCTCAATGATTACTATGACCTTCCAAAGTTGTTCCAAGGATGAAATGATGCTTTTGATTCTGCAAAAGAACTTACTTTCAACCATTTATCCCAATCCTACAACAATAAATCACCAATACTAAATGCAGAAATAGGGAAAAACAAAAACAAGAGATGCATGTGAATAAGAAGTGAAAGGAAGAAGAGTAAATGATATAAAAGGGCTCTGAGGCTCTTGGGATGGAAAAGCCCAAGGAAACATAGATTCCTATGGAGGAGACCAAGATTTAGAATCTTAACATGGCACCAATAATTATTATTTTCATTGATACAATTACATCCCTGCAAGAAATGAAAGTGGAGCTGCAAAAATACGAGTTTTCTCCACCAGAAGGCCAATAAAAATCCACCCTTAGAGGAAAATTCGATTTGGTACTTATACAAAATGATTAGAAGCATTATCCATGAAAGGAGCAAGCTTTCTCGACCAATATCACTCAAATAGTGGATCTGGTTCCCAATACTAGGAATCTGCATTAAATGACAGGGAACACATTCCTAGATTTTCTCAATCATTGGAACTCCAGAATATATGCAATAATTTCATAATATCTTCTTGATTTATTATTTAATATTGATCCTTCTGTGGTAGGGAGCAAGTCCCTTATTTATCTCCTCCTCCAAATCTACATAATCTGCTCAATATTCTCACAATATTCCACAAAATAAATAATATTAGGCACAAATATGCAATTATCCATAAACCTTCCTAATGAACATATTAAAGTTAAAAATACATTATCTAAAGCAAAAAGTGAGGTTTAATGTGCTGAAGGATGGTGAGATGGGCCTTAATTTATGTCTAATTTAAAGGCCCATCATAACCCCCTGCTGAAAGTGTTGTTCATCCTCTAAGCAACTTAGTGACCTTATTGTGCCTCATTCATGGCCCTGGTGGCCTCCCTAATTTGTACATTCCTACCATTTTCCCCTTATGCAATATGGATTCTTTAATATTTTTTAGTTTGGCAAGGTCTTCCACATCTTTTTCCAATCTCCTCCTACCTTTTTCCACCATTTGGACACTTTGGAACCCTCAAAATTCCCTTAGATGAGATCTTGTAGTAAACTAGGACACTTAGTAATTCCTATAGTAACTACAGGAAACCCTGTAGTAATTCGTGTAGTAACTGTAGGAAACCTCGTAGCAACCTGTTTAAACCTGTTTTGAGCAGAAATGATAGCCTTAGCCTAGGGTAGGCCCTCAACTTGACTTCCATGCCCCTCAATGCCATTTTGGACCAAATTTTTGATGCCTTTCTCCCCTTTCTATAACATATTTTAGGCCTTGGAAAAAATCTAGAAAGAGATAAGAGATTAGAGACCCCTTGGAAAGCCTCTATTCATCAATGCAGTTTGAGTTCTATTTTGATGGTGAATGCATTCTTTCTTTTTGTTGCCTTCTTCTTCTCTTTTGTGGCCTAGATGATTTCCTAATGGGCTTTGGAGTTCTCTGTTTTGATTAGGTCTCTCTTAGGCATTACCATTTTGGTTTTTAGCACAATTTGTTCCTTTCTTCCTTCTTTTAGCAACATTCTACCTTGCTGTAGCAGTCATTCCATTTGTTTCAGGGTATTCTAAATGTATGGGAGTGATGAGTAATGATGTAGATGGTTTGGAGGATGATGCTAGGGCTCAGAGGGAGTAGTGTAGGTCTGTGAAAATGGAGAGGATGTGCTCTATGTGTTTTTTCAAGAAATTTTCAATGTGAAACAAAGTGTAGGGTTTTTCTTGAAAAATGTTAATTTTTTCTTATGAAATGGGATGGATTAATGATGGATAGATAGTGAATATGAAGTGTATGGAGGGCTTGGAGTGCTTTGGTGACTTTGGCTTTGCACAAATTTCCTCTTTTAACAGTTGTCCCCACTCCTCAAAATCATCACCCTTCCTAATTTGGCTTCTCCACATTGCATGAGTGAGGGAGTTAGCTGCAATTAACTATTTGAGGGTGGCTGAGACTGCTGACCCATCTTTAACTTTATAAAACCTCACATCTCATGGATTGACAAGAAATTTCTAACTATAATATGTTCAAGTTAAGAGGTCAAGAATATTGCATACCTGTACCTACTTGATGGTTTTTGCAGGGACATGCATGATTATGTTGAGTTGATGATCGATTCATGCTTCACTGGAGGTGCTAATTTTATTTTCTTGCTTCTGCACAAGTCTTCATAGCTTGCTGATTCTTTGACTGATAAGGTTGTACGAAATTTTATTTCAAATGTTCAATATTATGCTGGTGGAGTGGGTGGACTGCTTCCTAAGGAGGGTGTGCCCCCTTTTTTGTAGGTTTTAACCCTATAAAAAAATTACCTACATACGAATTCTAAAAACAGAAAATAAACAATGGTGAGAGCATAAAACATATATACACAGAGATTTTCCCCTGGATCCCAAAACCGGGACTACCAGATTGATTTTCATTATGTTCCTTTCAATGTTACAATACATATATATACATGTCGAAGCATCCATAAACCCCAATCCATTAACCTTGGATTAGAACATAATCATAGTTCCCTTGATCGGATCTACAAAATACCATGGACAGAAAACCATCATGCCCAAAACCATGTGCGAAATCCATACAAAAAACCATAGGTAGGTCTGCCCACCTAATATAGGGTCCAAAAAATATAACACAACCTAACATTATCAATCTTCATAAATGCCTTCATGTTGCTCAAGGTGGCTAGATCTTCTGCTGTGTGAGTGAAAAAAGAATTGATGTTGAGTTCTGTTGTAACTGTGCAGGCTGCTTACAAGAGGAATCCTATTCCTATAGTAGTCATTTAGTTCCTCTTCTAGACCTCATTGATGCATGTGGGATTGATGGAAAGTCATATGAGGTATAAGGACAGGGTTAAAATCATCAAGAGGTGGTGTAGGTGGTGGAAAAGTTGATGACAAAGTTTTTTTCTGAATTTTTCATGTAAGGCAGAGTGGAATTTGAATATGGATTTTGGTTAGATGGAGTGGATGTTGTGAAAGTGGTGTTGGGGGACCTAAATCAACCTTTCCTAAAGAATACATGACCCTTTGACCCCTTTCTCCAATCAGATTTCCTCCTGTAGCTTCTTCTTGACCATCTTGTAATAATTCAGAATCACATCCTGTAGTAGATTTGTTTTGTCCATATCTCCAAAATGGTAGAATGGATTGACCTGAAATTTTCTAAGAATGTTTCCATCATCCTTATGCACCTCCCCATAAAAGATATTGGCCAATGGATGCACGAATATCGAGAAAAAATAAAAATGATTGTAGGTGATAGAGGTTAATTTTTTGAAAAAAGTGCACTGGATTTTACTGAAATTTCTTGGGCATGTTACCATCATCCATATGCATCTCCCCATGAAATAAATTTACAAATGGATGTACAAATATCGAGAAAATTCAAAAATGGCTATAGGTGATGGAGGTCAATTTCTTGAAAAGTGTGCACCGGAATTTGCTAAATTTTCTTGAGCATGTTACTATCATCTATATGCATCTCCCCCTGAAACAACTTGGCAAACAAATGCATGGTTTTTGATATAAGACAAAAATAATTTTCTGCTCTATGTATTTTTGTTCTCTATAGTAACTACAGGATCTCCCTGTAGCATTTTAGGACAACAAGGAAAATGAGTGGTAAAAGCTTTGTAATGATGAGTTGATGGTGGAAATAGATGAGGGTGATGAATTGGAATGACCTTGGTCCTTTCGGAGCATCTGAGCAAAGGAGGAGAAATTCCAAGTTTGACTTTCTTTGACTAGGCTTTTGATCAACTTTTCTTTTGATGACTAACTTCTTTTTGTTGCTTGGAGAGGTTGGAGAGCACCTGCATTCATAAGACAGAGATACATAGAGCAAATATTTTTTATTTTTTTTTCCTTTTTTTCTTCTTCTAGGCCTACTAGCCGCCTCAATGAGGTTTTCAACTAGTAGGTCTGCCCAGGCACCTCAAAGGAGGTTTTCACCTAGGATATTTTCTTTTTCTCTTTTTTCTCAACCCATTGACCACCTCATGGAGGTTTTCAATCAATGAGCCAATCTCAGGCACCTCAAAGGGGGCTTTCACCTGAGACTTTATTTTTTTCTCTTATTTTCCATTTTTAAATTTTTTTTCTACCCTACTCTACTTGAAAAACAAAATCTCTTTCAAGTATAAGAATACTTCCAATGGAGCCATGTACACATCAAGATAATAGATAAACTGATGTGTAGGCTTGAAATGTATTCTTTGACATGTACCTAAATATGAGATACCAACTTCTTTGACTAAGATGAGATCAAGAATTGTTGAAGAAGAGTGTCTGGTTGCAACTTACTGATTGTCTGGAACTGTATTTCAATATAATTTTGATGCCCCTGGTCCACTTGTTGATTTGGATCATCTTAGATGTCTTCTCCTTCCATGAAATTCAGATCTTCTTTTTGCTAATTATTCTCTTGAACACATAGAGGGTTTGATGGTAAACATGAAGGCACTTTCCTAATCTCTGATTCTGATGTCTGCTCTTTGTCAAGTGCAACCCATGATTCTTTGGTCTTCTCATTTGAATCTTCTTTTTCTGCATGTTGTCCTTCAATGATATCAAGATAATCTCTTTTTTTATATACTCTTCCTAAGCTAAGATTAATACCATTTAGATCGAGAGGAGATGTTTGGAGGTTTTTTACCTCAACATTGTAAGTGGGCTAAGCTACTTCATTGTTTGGGTTCAGAAATGGCGGTATAGGTAGTTGAGTGGGAGTGGATATTTGAGATGGATGTGGTTCGGGTTGGGGTTGTGGTGGAGATGAATGGTAGGGATAACATGGAGTTGGGTATGGAGGATATTGGGGAAAATATTGAGGATATTGTGGATGGCTCCCATAAGTTTCTTGCCAACCTTGTTGCCAAGATTGGTTTTGGGGTTGAGATGGCAAAGGTTGCCAAGCGACATCTTCATCAAAATTTACATCACTACTAAAATCAATATTCCTTAGACCTGATATGTATATTCTAAATTCTTTAGAATTTTCACAATAGCCAAGAAGCATACCTTTCTTTCCGGTGGCTTCTAGCTTGTTCCTCTTGTCCTTCAGCACATGAAATTTTACGAGGCAACCAAATATCTTGAGATGTACAATGCTAGGCTTCACACCTGTGAATACTTCTTTAGGAATATCATTGTTCAATGCTTGATGAGGAACCTTGTTTTGAACATATACCACTATATTTGTAGCTACTCCCCAAAGGAATTTTGGAAACTTTTGATCATGCAGCATAGCTCAGGCAACTTCTACAATGGATGTAATATCTCTTTCAACTTTTACACACTTTTACAATATCTCAAGGGAAAACATGAGTTGAGAGTTACTATGAAATGAACCAACCTCCAAGTTCCAGTTATGGAAGTGGGACCTACTAACCGAAACTCTTACTAATGCCTCTTAGAATCACCATATCACCCAGAAGTCAGCCAACAACCTTTCGTGATCAGATCCTGAGATGGAACTTATTTTCCCATACTTTTCACCCCAACCGCACCCTTGACACACTATGCATGCAATTGGAAGGCTTCAACCATACTCATAAGCCTTCTTACATGCGCTTATGATCAAAATTTCCCTGTTCTGAGCCAGCGGTTTCAAGATCTGTCTCACCTTTTCAATACTAGCCTTCAGGCCACTACCTAGAAGTGCCCATAAGTTTCTAGAAATATGTCTAAGATGATAAGTGGAATAAATAATCAATACTCAAGCAATATCTTGACCAAGACATACCTAATGCATGATTGACATTTCCTCAAACATATGATAAACATAGAAGCTATAGGTCATGGATTCATATATGATCACAAACTTCTAAACTTCATAAGACAATCCTCAAGAAGGTCAAATTCCCTCTCAAGTAGCTACAACAACACTTGTTAGCCCAAGCATTCATTAAAAATTTAATAACTTATTGAATCATGAACAAGATCCATAGTAAGAGCACATCATATAACCATGCATATAACCAACATATAACCATAATAGAAACCATGACAAATCAACCATAAGATCAACATAATAAATAGTACATATGCTTATTGATCACAATAGGAAAATAAATCATATTAAAATATGAAAAATCCAACCAAGTCAAGGACTTCCATGTACCATGTGACCATATATTGGGCTGAACCAAATCTCTATTTCAACTAATCACCCCTGTTCCATATTCCAAGCATGAATGTCGGATCTCATGGGATAAATCAAGACATAACCAAACAGGGAATCTAGAGGTTAAACTAGCTCCACCCTCAAGCTACCATGATATCACCTAAATCAGTCCCGAGATAACAAAACTAAAACAAGCCTTGATGCCTCATAAGTCCTTCACCATACCCAGAGGAATTTTTCTGTCTCCACCCACATGTCAAGATCTTCCTAGAGAAAACCATCTCCACCCCCAACCCTTGGGATTTTATTGAGACCACCTCAAGCAGATCCAAAATCTTCTGGAAATCCAAAGCTCAACCAAGAATGAATCTCATCACACCATGACTATTCAGGAAATGGAAAGACAAGGCTGAAATAATTATCAATTCAGGAATAACCCATGCTAATGACAAAAAAATAACCAAATAACCAAATTCATGTGCCATGCATTTGAATCTATGCATGCTAAATCACACATGCACATTGTCACCTACAAGTCCACAACTATTCTATGTCCTTGATGTTTTCCAAACTTCCTCTTACACACCCTTTCTTTTCTTGTTTACTTGTCCATGTGCTTGCTCCTTCTCCTTTTCTAAAAGTTGATCCAAAGTTGAGCAACAGTAGTCAATGATTTCTCAGGTGCCTTTTTATCATTGATGTCTAGTCTTTTCCTTTCCTTTTTCATTTTTCTTCCATTTACCTTCATTTTCTCTCTCATTTCCCTTGCATGCATATTTGTGTCTCTTCACTTTCCTTTTCTCCTATTTTCCTTTATTTTCTCATATTAAATTTCCAATTATTTCCTCTTTATCTTTTCCATTACCTTTTCCAATTTCCATAGCTATTAATAAACCACAAGTGATGCCCATATAATGTTTCCCCACCATTCAACTTGCAATACATGTCCCATGACCTTGGTCTTATTTTTATTTACATGTAAAATCAACCAGGGGTTGTTACAAACCCCTTCCCATTAGCGGAACACCATCCTTAGTGTTCTACGACGTTTATGACCAGCGAAACATACTGCTTATGGAGCTTTATAACACAGCTCGATGCAGTATTTACAAACATACCAAACTACTGAAAACATGACAACATACTGCTTATGGAGCTTTATAAGTCCATTGAAGAAATCAAAGCCTTCATGTAATGTCCAACACTACAATCCTTGTGCTACTTGTTCTCTCAATGAACAATTACCGACTCATTGTTCTAGGGTACACTCCCAATGTGCTTAAGATTCCATATGGAAATATTAATGACCAAAACAAATTTATTCCTAGACCTTACCTTCTCCGCTTCCCAGTCCCTCAGGAAATATGGTCACCCCCTTCCATGCAGTCACTCACCTTCCAAGTTATCTGACATCCCCTTATCAGTTGATCCATCCCTTGGCAAGGTTTCCTCACATCGAAAGGTCTAAAAACCAAGGCATATCCCTGCCTCAAAAACATCATACCAGTCATAGCATGCTCATGGAAATCAATGGATACTATTGGGTACCAATGTCCCACAATGGTCCTGCTCCTAAAGTGCTTTACCAACATATTGTTGCATATTACAATTTCTTTTACTGTTGCTATTAACTCTCTTGCAGTTAGTTCCAACCACCCAAATCATGCATTTCCATGCTTTCCTGTACCAAGCACATAATTTCCATTAGACTCGAAAGAAATTGAAAATGAATTCAAATCATACCTCATTGATAGCTCGTCAATAAGGTACACTTTCAATTCTGTTTACTTCCTATCATAACAAGTCAAATTAGTTCCTTGATCAAATCATAATGTATAAACATATCACATTTGGTTAGCTCAAAACTCAACCATCGTAAATCAGAATCATAGACTATGTGAATAATTAAAAACTGAAATAAAATATTGATACTTATCTTTAAATTGTTCTTTTCTTCTGCCTTGTTCTTTTTATTTACTGTACACACACTAAATTGGTTGCCAAACTTGACAAGAACCCAATGCCTTCTCTTCTATTTAACCATGTACACACATTGAATCAATTTCCAAAACTGACAAGCACCCAGTGCCTTCTCATCTCTTCTCTTCCAAGACAACGAGGGAATCTAGAGACTATACCTCCTCCTCCCTCAATATCAGCAACAAGGGTGTCTAGAGACTATACCTCCTCTACCATCAATACCGATAACTCAATATTGGTCTCTTCCCAAGCTATCTAAGGATCAAGGGATTACTATCTCAACCGAAAACCTCCAGGGAACTTAAGCTGTTACAAGGCTCCAACACTACAAGGAAAATGCCTTCTAGCGGAGGTTATGATGAAGGTTTTTAGCGTTATAAAGTTGGAAAAAATTTCCAAAAAAACATCTGCTAAAACATCTATTTCGTATAGCATATGTTTTAGCATAGATTTTAACAAAACTTTATCACAATTGGGAAAATTGTGGCGGCCAGATATTCTAGGAGATCTTTTCTTTTTATTTCACTTAATGGAACAAGTAGCACCGATGCGCTACATACATAAAATCACTGGGTGACATACATAAATAATCCTTGGGGCATTATTCTAAGGAATAACACCAGGGCACACAAAAAATAATTACTCTGTCGGTGCTTTTTTTTAAACTTGCAGCGCCAATGTGTATTGTTAGTACATGCCCTAGTGCGTTAGTTATACAAAAGGATCAATGCTATTAGTTTTCATAAAGCACTGGGATGGAAATAATATTTTTTAAGACCGAGGAGTTTGTTATATTGAAGCACTAATGCGTTAAGAATTACAATGGACCAGAGCACTAATCTCAAACATGACCAGTGCTCGAAGTGATAAATGCATCGGTGCTCTTCTTTTCTTAAAAGGAACTAGGCATGCAAAAATATGTCGTCACAATGCTTTTATACAACACAATGCACTTGTGATTTTTTATGTTATAGATGCATTAATTTTTTGAATGAGATTTTCTATTTTTTGGAAACATCGACCTATGACAATGCAATTATTGTAATTTTTAAAATTTGTTATTCATCAAAAAAGTTGACATATATTATAACATTATTCATATAAATTAAAATATGATTAGTGCATATATAAATGATGTTGGATTAATTTGTTATATTATCAAATTTCACATCTCTTCATTATAATATTTAATCATCCATATATTTAATCAGTGGCATAACATTTCACAACAACATTGGATAGCACAATAGAATAAATTAAAATGTATTTTATTATATATCAATAAGAGGCCTCAGGCTCTTTGCCATACTGTTAGGGTACTAAGGTTTAGAGATCAAATGTCTTTGTCTCTTTCATTCATTTTGAGATTTTGTGTAGTAGTTTAGCTTATGAGTTGTTGTTGTCATAGTCTAAAGAGTCACTATCTGACAACACTACAATTTAATAATAGGTGGTCCATAAAGATAAGACAAAATTTGAGAGATTTTGAGTTAAGGAGAAGTTCATGAGGTCATCTGCTCATACAAATTCATTTAGGGTTTGAAGGGTTATGGATCATTGGTCACTAGTCAGGACCATGAAAAAATAAGTTTGGTTCATTTTTAAGGCTCTGTTGAGTATGGTTCATCATGCCCATTCCACCATTTATAACTCATGATCCCCTTTCATATATCCATACCATACACTTTTTCCATTCCTATACTCCTTTCATATACCCCATTTCATAAAATTGCTTCCATACACTACCCCCTATATTTACATTTACATCTAACATCATATGCATATACACACCCCCTCCTAAACTCACCTCTCATCATTATCACCTATATTCCTTAACTCATTTCATCATTATTGATATTACACCCCCACAAATCATAACTATCATTTATCTTTCATGACCATAATAACCATAATAACCCTTATCCTAAGTTCATACTCATGACCAAAGCAAAACAAAAGGCGCACTTTCAAATCTATTTTCATACTGCCCTCATTTCTCTCTCCACTCTACAATTAGCACTCTTCTCTAAGGAAAATTGATAGTCACACAACACAAGGCCAAAAGTAGGCTGACAGGGGTGTGAGGACAAGTTTTGTTTCGAATGTGGGAGACTGCTACACAATAGATGCACAAATTTTGGAGCTTTACAGTCTCTGCACAGCTGCCTCCAACTCCTTGCAGAGATATCACACAACTTCAAATCAGGTCTTCTTATTTTCAGAGGTAGGAGACATCACTTCCAACCATAGTTTTCCATTTTAAAACTTAGTTAGATATCAATTGGTAATCATTGTATGCATTGCTGCACAATCACTATGCAAACCCTGTTTATAGTTTGGTTTAAGTTTGGGATAGTATCACATGCTTAAGGTTTGTGTGTCATTTGTATGGTGTCAAAGTGTTTTTATTCATAAACTTGGTAGTTGAATTATATGAAAAATTTCCCATACATATCTCATGCATTGTATACGCTATGTGGTTAAAAAGGTTGTTAGAGCACCAAAAGGCATAACCCTTTAAATCTTATGAATAAGCCCTATCAATTACCTTTGCATTTCACTGTCAATTTTTCTAGTGTCCTGTCATTCCTCCACAAAGATGGTGTGCCACGAAAGTATAGTTGAAATCTATGATGTAGTTTTTAAAAGGCCACATGGAAATCCAAGTCAGTAGAAGCAAAACCAAAGGAGGAGAAGTGGTTCGTATTGAGCCTAGGATTCTAGACATGGCGAAATCTGATCCAACCATTAGAGCGGAATTTGAACAAGCTAGTCACATATATTTTTGTGAAAAAGTCCAGCCACATGGCCATCAGTTTCAACTTGCAAGCATGTTTTCCCTGAACTTCAAAGGTGATATGGTCAAAATTGGTAACCTGAAGTTTACAGTGTTTGAGGAAACCATTTATCAAGATACAAAATTACTTTATAGGGTGAGAGTTGGTTCAAAGGGAAGGAATTAGATTCCTCACAATTGAAATATTTTTTATAGCCTTAGTTCAAAAACAAATATGATACCACATTTCCAAGGACTTATTTGTTGGATCACTACAGTCAATTGTTGAAGGTCATACAAAGATACTTTACATGTAAAGGCCGCTTTAGCAAGGTGCATCAATACCAAATTAGATTTATTATTCATTTCACCAGTAAAAGGAGTTTGAACTTACCCTATTACCTATTCAAAATCCTGGGCAAGATGGCAGAAAGGGTTCAATCAAAAGGAGACAAACAATTTCCTAGTATATTTAATCTTTCACTGATCAAACTATTCATTTTACATGAGTTAGAGAAGAGAAATATGTCTTGGGATAGCGTCTTGTAAATTTCAATTCTGCTGGCTCATGTAGACATTTATCCAATGGGAGCACATGAAGAAGAACCTAAAGCTAAAGAGATGGAGGCATCTAAAGCCAAAGTGACAATGGAAGAGGCAGAGGTACCTAAAGCTGCACAAACAGTTAAGGAAACAAGGAGGGATAAGAGAGTAGCAAGCAAAGGGAAAAGAAAGATACCAGTGGAAGAAGCACAATTTATACATATGCCAAGGACTAGGTTGAGTACTAGATTTTCTACAAAGTAGTTGATTGAGGAGCCAACTCCTCAAAAAACCATTGATGTTTCAGAAGACATGCCAGAATAGGGTACATGGGAGGAACAAGATGTTCAGATGGAGGATAAATTTCCTCAAATCACAATGTTGCAGGACACCCTTGCTAAAACCAACCTTTAGATTTCTTTTTTGTAGAAATAAAATAGAGAGCTTAGGCACACAATAACAAAATTAACCTATCAAAAAGAAAGTGACAAGTCCAAGAGGCCTCCTAAACCTTCAACTCGGGAAAGGAAAACAAGTAATTGATGTGGAGGAGGAAAGAGAACCCAGTGTGCAGCTAGGAAAGCCTATGACAAGGTCAGTAGCTAAATGGAAGGAGAAAATGAAATAAACTTTTCAAACAATAGAGAAGCCAATGTTTAATGAAGGTAAGGAGTATCAGAGGTTGTTTGAGGAGATTGAGGTCTGCCAAAGGCAAGTTGATTAGATAACAAAGAATAATGAAATCTACAAGAGGGCAATCAATGATACCATCTTGGAAGCTGATGTTCGGGTTGCAGAAGATTTGGATGAAGTTGATGGAGCCAAACTATTCATGAAATGGACTCTTCCCCTGTGCAGAAATATAAATAATTATTGCTCGATGAATCTAATTTCGAGGAAAAGATTGAGAGTGATGAAGCATAAACTGGCAAAGGCTAGGAGACAACTCAAGAATGTCAAATAATCAAAACAACCACCTAGTAACCTGCCTACAATAGTACAACCAACTGAGGAAGTTAAAACAACCTCCAGTAAAGAGGAAAAATCATCATCCAACAAGGCCAAACCTTCATCTAGAAGGAAGAGAAGGTAGTTTGGGTGTCTGATCACATACTCTGTCTCATTTGCTAAAAGTTCAATTTGTGTAGCTAGGCTCATTTTTCAGTTACCTAGGGTTACTCATTTTTGAGGAAAAATATGGAGGATTTTGGTATTTTGATGCTTGTTGGGAGTCATAAGGTACATGTGATGGACTATTAGACATTTTTTTTTTTTTTTTTTTTTTTTTTTTTTTTTTTTTTTTTTTGGAGCGGGAAAAGATAACCAAACTCAAAAATTTAAAATTTTTCTATGCAACTACTGCATAAGTGGTGATTGTGCATTTATCAGGTTTGTGCGCGTGGGAAGGAACATTTAGTGGGTCCTACTCTAACTCAACAGCATCTTCATCATCCCCATAATCTCAGTTTCACTTGGTGCAACCTATGTCTATGCTGAGCTGGGGCCTACTGCACAATTGCTACGCAACTCATCATTCATTTTTTTTTTCTTTTCAATCATATTTGGACCTTGCTATTGTGATGTTGGTGATATGGATAGAAAATAATGGATAGGGATCAAATAAGTAGATAAGATAAGGCTGATTTTATAAAAAATGATGTTGCAGTTTTATTCTTAGCTTTATCTTAGTTTTAGCTTTTAAAACTTGATGTTTCTAATTTCAGTTGGTTTCGATCCACTTAGTGGATAGTAGGTACATTGTATCTAGTATGTTTTTTTTTCACTTTGCCAAAATGTATTTAAACTAAATAGAACATGGAAAAGGGTTCGGATTTGGAGAAGCCCTGTGTATGTGTTTGCTGTTTTGAAGTAAAATATCAGTGCCTAGTTTTGCCACTTGACCAAAGATACTTGTGGTATGGATTTCAAGGTTTGTGCCTCTTCATATGTGTAATGTTAGTATCCATGTCTTTGTTAAATTTTCATTTCTAATTGGTGCTAAAACAATTTTTAGAATTCATCTATGTTGATGCTTTGGATGATTGTTTTTCTTTTTGAATTATGATGGAATTCAACCTCGGTTAGGTGCTCCATTATTGTATTATTCTCTATATTTGGTCAAATATATATGTTGTAGAATTCATTAGATGCTCTATTACATGTGATTGGATATCATTGTGTATTTTCAAGTTACCTTTAAAAAATTACTCACTATGCTACAACTGATGTTATTGCTTGAAATATAAACCTGCCTTGCCTATATTTTTATAAGTGTCTCATGCAAGAACTAATATTTTTGTGTAATATCTGAATCATGGATCCATGCTCAACTTCCCTCCCTCTCAAGTCCATAAACCATCATCATTAAATCCTATTTATCTTTATAGATCTGGCCTCTGTCGAATGTCCTTGAGCATTATTGTTTACACAATTTGACTTTGAGGGAACCCCCTCCGGTTGGAAAAGGTCAGTTTTCTTGCCAAAAGAGGTTTGTGGTTACCACTGTAAACCTTTTCTCAGCCTAGAGGTTCAATTGTAGGGTGATAAAACATACAAAATGATATTATTATTGGTAACTGCTTGTATTTCAATTAGGACACTATGTCGATTACATTAAACAAAATGTCAGATTTTCATAGACAATTACTTCGAAAAATACAACAACTTGCATTGATATCTAAATAGATCATCATTCTTCGCTAGAAATGCTGTTAGTGCTCAAGCTACTTCCATGACTTGGGTTATCTGGACGAAAGTTTTGTTGATTGCACTGATTGTTTTCCTCTTCTTTCTCATGTTCCAACTGCAAACATAAAAATAAAGTGTAATGAGTGTATCTACATTGGTGAGAATAATGAAAATTGAAATAAATAATATACATCAATGTAAATCAAATAGCAATGTACCATAGCAAGAAGTGACTCATAAAATGTGCACATGGTTTCAAAACCAAGTCTGATGCCTTGTTGCAACAAGTCTTCTACTGGCGTAGTTCCATACTTTGTTTCCTGTATGTTTTAAACCCCATAATAAATATAGATTTAGTATAAAGTATTTTTTTGTTCTATTAATTATAAACTTAGAGAAGTAAAACAACATATATAATTACAAATTCCATAATTAATTTTTGATATGACAACATATACTCACAACCCTTATTTAACCTAATGTCAATCAATTCTTATGATGGATCTTCTTTGTATTTTAGCACCTATTTGAAGACATCCAAGGATGGTTGTTGTAAAACAACTTAGAGTATAAAAAAAATGAAACCTTGAGTTGCTATAAGGAAATATTAGAAATTACTCACAAACTTTGAAATCAACCCTTTTCTTCCTTATCGTCTTGTTTTATGTGCTGAATGAGTTCCATATCGTTTTCTTTTCTGCAAGCAAATACTTGAAAATTAATATTTAATGTTATTTTATTTTATTTTATTTTTTATTTTTATTTTTTTTATGTACAAAGTCAATCATGATTACATACATTTTAAGCATGTTGTTGTTGAGATGGCTCCTCATGTGATGAAATTATGTCCATTTCTTTGACCACCTCCTTATACATTTTTTGGGACATTCCTACTGGCATGTTTCACATATCAGTGCACTGATCATTTGGGATTTCCATAATCTTCATGAAAAAAGTAATAATTTATTTTTTATAATGATATATAAAAACTAAATATAACAAAATTGATATTAATAAATTGATGGTTTGTACTAATATATACATGTAATTCTAGAAAATTATTTTATACAATTAGGAATATTACCTTTTGGATGATGCTTTTTTGTTGTTGTATTTTTTGCTATGCAAGTCTGGCATGTCTCATTGACCATGTAGGTTTTAACACTGTACAAAAAATTCTACATACGAATTTTGGAACACAGAAAATAAATAATGATAGAGAATAACACATAAAACACATATACACAGAGATTTTCCCCTGGATCCTAAAACTAGGACTACTAGCTTGATTTTTCATTATGTTCCTTTCAATGTTACAATACATATTTATACATGCCTAAGAATCCAATACCATGGACCAAAAACCATCGCGTCCAAAACCATGGACCGAAAACCATCGCGTCTAAAAACATGTGCAAAAACCATGCACAAAACGATAGGTGAGTCCGCCCAACCTAACATAGGATCCAAAACCAAAATTTTCTGGGGCGCTGCCCCGGACCCCATAAAGTGGGGTTACAGGTACACCTCAAACCCCCTGTGACCTCCCCGGCTACACAATTGACACAACGAAGGGGGCGCTCCACCCCCCTTCTGACCCCCAGTTAACTACGTGGGCTAGTCGCGGAAAGAATATAACACAACCCAACATTCTCCCACTTGTTGTTTTATTTCCATAGGGGGCCACAAGAGAGCTTAGTCATTTTTCCAGCCCTAAAACTCCCATTTTTTCTCTACACCAAGAGAACTTCTCAGAGCTCACAGATTTTGTCAATGCATTTGCAGTATTCTTCAAAGTGTCCACCTATACCAGCAACACCTTTTTGTCTTCTATCATATCCCTCACAAAGTGATACTGAACATCAATGTGCTTTGTCTTTGAATGATATGCGGGGTTCTTTGCCAAGAAAATTTCACTTTGGCTATGACAGTTTATCCTTATAGCTCCCTGTACTAACCCCATACTTGAGCACAATCTCTGCAACCAAACTGCTTCCTTGCTTGCATGAGTGGCTGCCATGTATTCTGCCTCTGTAGTTGATAGTGCCACTACAGATTGTTTCTTACTCATCCAACTGACTGCCCCTCCAAATAGGTTAAACACATACCCACTTGTATATCTTCTCTGATCCAAATCTCCAGCCTAGTCTGCATTAACAAGGCCAAGAATATCCAAAACTCTATCCAATACTAGTCTTCCTTGGTAGCACAAACCACAATCACTAGTGCAATGCAAATACCTGAAAACTCGCTTCACTGTTGTCCAATGCTCCTTCCCTGGTTTTGACATAAACCTTCTCAATACTCCCATTGCATGTGCAATGTCTGGTCTAATACAGACCATTGCATACATCAGGATACTGATTGCACTTGCATATGGAACACGAGACATGTCCTCTTCCTCTTCTTGTGTCTCGAGACATTGTTCATCAGATAGCCTTACACCTACAGGAATAGGAACCTTCACCGATTTACTATCTTGCACATTAAGCCTCTGTAGTATTGTCTCGACATACTTCCTCTGGTTTAACCAGAGCTTCCTCTTTGCCCAATCTCTTTTAATTTCCATGCCCAAAATATAATTTGCAGCACCAAGATCTTCCATGTCGAAATTAGAGGACAATTGGGTCTTCAAATCCTGGATAATTTCTTTGTCATTTCCAACCAGCAACATATTATCTACATACAAGACCAGATAAATAACACGGTCACCAATTAATTTAAAATACACACAGTGATTTGCTTTGCTTCTGGTGAAGCCAAGTCCCCGTATAAATGTATGAAATTTCTGATACCACATCCTTGGTGACTGTTTAACCCATACATAGACTTCTTTAATTTGCATACCAGTTCTTTCTTACCCTTCACCGCAAAGCCTTCAGGTTGCTTCATGTAGATCTCCTCTTCTAGATCCCTGTGAAGAAATGTTGTCTTCACATCCACCTGTTCTACCTCATAAACAAAAGCAGCAACAACAAATAATAGCAATCTAATAGAAGCTACCTTGGCAACAAGAGAAAAAATATCACCAAAATCAATTCCCGACACCTGGGAATAACCTTTTGCTACCAACCGAGTTTTGTATTTCTCCACCTTTCCTTCTGAATTTGTCTTCTTCTTGAACACCCATTTTTTGCCAATGGGTTTCCTCCCAGCCAGCAACTCCACCAGATCCCAAGCCTCATTTTTGTGCAAAGATGCCATTTCATCAACTATGGCCTCTTTCCAGAGTTTTCCCTGATACATTCAACAATACTGAATCTGAGACACATAATCGTATCGTTCTATTTGCCTTCCGATCCAACTTCTTCCATTCTTCATCGGAAACTCTCGTTGGTTTAGTACCCAGATCTACCACGATCCACTGATCTTTATCCACCAAAAAATCCTCCGCCTTGAGTTCCCACAACTCAAAACTCTTACCATTAAATTTCTTGATCTCTATCTTTCCACTGCTCGCCATCTTCTTTCACCACCGGAATCGATCTTGCAGATCTCCCACTAAACAGGGTCTACCACAGGCCCAAGCGAAACCCCTCAGCAACAAAGGCATCCCCTTGAAGCCAAAACAGCTCTGATACCAAATGTAGGTTTTAACCCCATACAGAAATTATTTGCATATGAATTCTGAAACACAGAAAATAAATAATGCGAGAGAATAACACATAAAACACATATACACAGAGATTTTCCCCTGGATCCCAAAACTGGGACTACCAGCTTGATTTTTCATTATATTCCTTTCAATGTTACAATACATATTTATACATGCCTAAGCATCCAATACCAAGAACCGAAAACCATCGCGTACAAAACATGTGCGAAAACCATGCACAAAACCATAGGTGGGTCCACCCAACCTAACATAGGGTCCAAAACCAAAATTTTTCAGGGCGCTGCCTCGGACCCCATAAAGTGGGGTTACGGGTACACCTCAAACCCCCTGCGACCCTTCCCCCGCTACACAATCGACGCAACGAAGGGGGCACTCCGCCCCCCCTCTAGCCCCCCGGTTAACTATGTGGGCTAGTCGTGGAAAGAATATAACACAACCTAATAGACCATTGCTCTAGAAACACTTCCTCTAGTTTAGATATAATTTGGTTCTTAGAATCATTGAATTGATTTTTGTATTGTTAGTGGAAAGTACGTCTATACGTTCATTCCACTAGATCCCTCATAGTTCTGTAAAAAATCTCCCCCCCCCCCCCATTAACTTCCAGCATCACTCCTGATGAGCTAAGGACCAATTCATCATCATTTACATGTTCTATAATTTGTCTTTTTTTAAAAGGAAATTGAAATTTTCCTTCTTTGTTAATCCCTGTAGAACATTAAACATATATTGATTAATAGATTGTTTGAAACATGTCATCTAACATTCTTAAGTATATTATTAATGAAAATTAAAAAAATAAATCATATTGAATAATATTTTTTCATTCACTTGATTCATCATTCTGCAATTTTTCTATCAGGATGTTACGCTCTTATGGAATTAGATTAGAAATAATCTTATCGACCTTGTTCATTTTGTGGCTCTGTATGACATACACCAACCACTACATATTAGTTAAACTTACATATAGCTCAAACATATAAACTTTGTAAAGAATTTACAAACTTTCCTTCTCTACTTTTTTTTTTTACATGCTTGTTGATCAATATTTTTGTTACTTGAGACCTTCTAAGACATTTTTTAACAATATATAACCTGTAGCATTCAATATAGAAGCCATTAAATACATTTTAAAGATAAATCAAATAATATTTTTAGCCAAAAAATCTCTAGTAACCAGTGCGTTTAGAATGTTAAACACACCGAGAGTTTAATTGTTCAATGGCATCATGGAAAATTGTTTTTTAAAAATAATTTTAAATTATTACGGTGTGATTTGTAAGGACAAACAAACTAGAATTATTTAACAATGTTTTTTGGAAGAGGCGCGCCAATGCGTTGTATTACACAAGGAGCAACAATGTGTTGTATTACAAAGGGCGCATTGCAGAACATATAACCGTTTGTAAAAAAATGAAGACAAACGATACAGTTTGGATCTAATTCAATAATTGATTCCCCTACTTTACATGTCAAACACTCTATATATAGTAAATACACAAACCCATTAAATCTAAAATCCCTAAATTGAAAAACCCTAATTGTGAAGTGGTAGAGGAAGTTAAACCCTAAGGTGAAATTTTGTAGGAAGAAGCAAGGGTTTAAGGTAAGTATTGATTTTTGTGTTTTTTCTCTGAATTTTAATTAAATTTAAATAGGAAAGTAGATCATAAAAATTTTTACTAGTAAAATCTATAGTAAATTTTTTATTATACCGGGTTTTTAATCTTTTTTGAATTGTGAATAAATCTAATAGAAATTGTAAAATATTTTAATAGTAAATTTAATATTTTCGCTATCTAGGATTTTGAGTGAATCACCATATCTTTCAACTTCTGGTCATTTAGCAAATCCAAAATATTTTGCAGTTCCACAATGCTCTTAGTATGTATCTCTTGCAAATGATCTCTCTTTTAATTAAACCATAACATAAATTGTAAATTTTTTATTAGAAAAATAACAATAAAATTTATTTATTTTTACTAAAACACCATATCTTTCAGTTTCTGATCTTTTGAATAGTTCTTCTTCTCCAAAGTATTTTGTTGTTGCACAGTGCTCCTAGTATGTCTCTCTTGCAAATCACTCATTTGAAATTTTGGGTAAAATAATCAAATGATGAATAAATTTTTACTATTTAAAAGACTATGAAATTGGATTTCGAAAAATCAATTGCCACTCGTTTTTGAATTTTAAAAAAGAAAAAAATTGTGTTGTTTTTTTCTCCAATTTCTCCGTGCATCAGTGTGTTTAATAGTCAAGAGCACTAGTGCATTTATAAAAAAAGTGCACCAATATTGCCAGGGCAGAAAAGTTTTTCAATGCACCGACATGATACATTTTTTTTCTTGAATCCCGAAATGGTGCGATTAAATTTTTTAATGCAACGGTACAATTTCTATTTAAAAGCATTGGTGCTCTAATTGTTATAAGAGCACAGAGTTGGTTGAATTCGTTTTTATTTTTTTAAATCGGGAAATAGGTGCATAGCTCTGATGTTTCTTTTTGAAACACATCAATGCATTTTTTTAAAAGAGCACTGATATGATAACATATTTTTTTGGAATGTTGGAAATCGATGCAGGTATTATTTGAACACCCTGGTGCTATTAATGTTTTAAACACACTGGTGTGATTTGTTTTGATAAGCAAACCGGTTTGGTTTAAAAGCTATGTGAAATTTTAATTTCACATAAAATGACATATATTAATCTTAAATTATCCTTTAGAAAGCATCTACATGAATTAAAATAGTTCATAGTATACATTTTCCACTTAAAGCCATCTTATTCTTGAAAAGTGGTTTGAAAACTATATTGAAATTCAGATTGTGGTTATATGGTTATTGAGATTAATTTTGGATATGCACACAAATTTTTACTTCAGATTTTTCTCAAATTCAGGGACAAAATATCAATAATATCAAATGGTCAATTCTTCAAATTCCTGCTCGTTCCATATTGTTGATCAAATTCCTTCACATAGTTCTCCCTTTCCATCTCCCGTAAGTTCAAATTTTATTTATATTTCGATTATCTAATTTAATTTATTTATTTTTTAATACATGTCAATTTGAATAAAAAAGTATCCAAATTTGCAGGAACCTAATTTAGAATCAGGTTCAAATGCAGAAAATATTACTCCATATTTTTTAAAACATCGGAAGCTCTTATCAAGAGAAACATATTGCAAGAAATTGGTAGATGAAAATGGACAACCTCTTCACCCTGCCAATTGGAACATGGCATATTCCAATCGTAATCCTGGATCAACGATGGTAATAATTGTTTACTATAATGCAATTTCAACAAACTAATTGCATTGACATGCTTAATACTATCATTGATATTGTACTAATGACGTTCAATATTTTTTGAAATTTGGATATATATTGATGATGAGCAACAAACCTACCATCTTTCAAAGCACGCCACTATAATGTCAACTCGAGAGAAGGTTGCATAAAGAGAAAGAATGAAAGAGGAAGCATACAAAGAATGGTTGAATCAACCACCTATTCAATTCTCACTATGTCCAAATTCACCAATTAGGAATGACTATAATAGTAGTAATTATTCATCACAAGTTGGCAATGGAGGCAATCAAATGTAGATTGGTATGGATGATTACTTATGGGATACCCCTACCATGGAGGCAATGTTATTAGATGCATTCTATAACGATGAGATAGGGGATGATGCTCATATCACTGATACCTTATTCAAAATCCTAAAATATACCTCCACCACCCCTCTCTAGACCTGGCGGCAATTCAAAGTATTCTCAGCTAGGGATAATGATGTTGTTGTACAATGTGAAAGTAAAGTTCCTTATATTTTGTCACATAATAATATTTAAAAATGGTCACTTTTATGAATGTTAAATATTGACATTGTATGTTCTCTATTTTTGACATAATTTTCAATTTGCATGCATGCACTATTAATAGTAAATCTAAAAATCAAGATTTTCCAACTATAACACAACGCTCTGGTTTCGCCTGTGGTTGAGCTCTCTAACTCTTGTTGAGGGCCTCCTGCCCCTTTCCTTTGCTCATGTGTTGGGTGCTAAAGGACCCCCTCCCTTCCCTTACGTTCTCTTGGTGCTTGACCTTTACATTGGCGCGAAGATGTTGTGCCATCGACTGGGATTTTGGCCTCCTTTGCAGGCCTCCCTTCATGCTGGAGGCCCCCCTCCCTTCCACTGCATGTTTTTTCCATGCTTGGGGTGCTAGTCTAATTCAGTTGGGGCCATGATGCTGGTGCCAGCCCAGGTGGGTCCTCTGCTGGCCAGTATTGCTGCATTTAACTCCTTAGTGGTGTCAGCTCCCAAGTTTTAGAAGCAAGGCCGATCAAAGTTTGTGAAAAAGGATGAGGATATCCCAAAGATTGAGATTAACGCCCCTCAAGCACCCTCTCATGCTTTGTAGATTTTCGATCGGGGGCTTATTGGCCAGTTCATTGGCCTTTGGTCATCTCCGCAGACAGTTAAATCCTAGATTGAGCAGAATTGGAAACCTCTCATCAAGGGTGAGGTGATAGCTTCCTTTTGTGGTAAAGGATTCTATAACTTCTACTTTGAAAATAGGTTGGACAAATATTTAGTGTTCAAAAGTTACCCATACTTCAAGGGAGCACAAGGGTTGTATTTGGATAAGTGGAACCCAAGATTTTATCCAGAATGTGATGTCCCTTCTTCGGTCCTAGTCTAGGTGAAGTTTCCTTACCTTCCCCTTCACTGCTGGAATGATGAAACTTCTTCACTGATTGGGAACTCTCTCAAAAATTATATTTACTATTGTGAACCTAAGGATGGCCTATTCTCTTGTGCAAGGATCTATGTGGAGGTAGACTTAGAAAAAGGTCTCTTGATTGTAGTCAATATTTGTATAGATAATTGGACACATGTTGATCTAAATGGGAAAGTTAGTGTTTGTTGCACTAAATTCCGATTCAAAATATGTTAAAGTGCTTAAGGATTATGAGGTAAATTGCAAGTTAACCATGAGTTTTTATGTGTTTTTTTGTAAATTTCATCAGAAAATTAACATGAATAAAACACTTAAAAACAATATATATCAGACTTAAAAATCACCATAAACAGTAACACAACAACACATGATGAAGTAGTTCACCCCTCTTGGGCTACGTCTCCTTGGTCCAACTTCCAATGGCTTGGCCCTCTTCAAATTATGCTCAAAAGTGTGAATACATACATTTATAGTGCTCAAACAGCTTTGAAACCCGCTCTAATGGCTTCAGAAGACCCAAAAATGCATGTCTAGCATCTTCCTGCTCGCAAATTGGACAAAACTTGAGAAAGTGATAAGATTTTCTCTCTTTTACCCAATTCTGTAGTTAACCTCCCTACAATTTGGCCCAAACCTAGTACGAGCGCTCTGAATGCAGAACTGCTCCTCTAAACCTGACTCAATTCCCGATCGGTGGGAAAAATTGTAGGACAGTTAGTTTGGCCAATAAGCCCCCGAATCTCTGCGCTCTTGGTCACATGGGAACCATACGCCTAGGGGCTGACCCCCAAGGCTAGCCCCCCACCCCTGGCAGTTAAATCCTGGCGGTTTAGGATAACCGCAAACCCAGGTCACATGAGAAGGTTGGGCTGGTGGTTTCGGAAGGCGGTTAGAGTGGACAACTTGGCGGACAGTTAGACTGACGTGTTCACATGTTAATAATTGTGATGGAGGTAGTTAAGACTGACGGATAATGTAAGTCCCTTTGACGGTTTCGCCGTATTCACATGCACGAGTTGTCAAAGGTTATGGTAACCACTTATGGGGGCGGGCTAGAGCCTAGCCCCCAATCCCCTTACTTGTGGTCCCGTGGCGTGGGGGTGGCCAAGGGATAGGCCTTAGCCTGCACCCCCCCCCCCCCCCCCCCCCCTCCCCCCCCTCTAAAACACTATGGGCGCCATACTATAACTATAATATCTCCTTGAATATATAACAAACAATACAATGGCATAATGGTAACGATGATGGTTTGTTTGGCAAAGGTTGTCGTTTCGATTCCTGTGGAGGCTATTCAGACTTTAATCCAAAATTTTGGTGGCCCCCATGCTGCCACATGTCGGCCTCTGGTTGGGCCACATGGTAGCTTGTGGTTGGCCACCATCCAACCAACGAAAACATGCCACCTAAGCACCTATACTTGTGACATGTGGCAGACCTTGATTAGATGCAAAAAAAATAACCATCTGCCACATCACCTGCCATGTCAACTGCCACATCAACCTGCCACATCAGCAGTACGGACGATTGACTGGATTGTCACAATTTTGCCAAATTCACCTATTTTGAAAAATGAATAGAACATGTTTCTGGGAGCATACAGAGTCTGTTTCATGCGAAACGAGTTGCGCCAGATTCAGAACGACGGGCACTACACAGTCGTTCAAGTTCCACACTGATCCAACAAATTTGAATCTTGAGCAAATTTTTTAGCACCTGACCACTCCTCCCTACTAGAAGCTTTTGGACCCCAAAAGGTCACTTTCAATTGTTCAGCAGGTGAGGGTACAATTCCCTCACCTTTCTAATCTCAATCCATTTGGCCTTAGAAGGATTTGTTCCTTTGAGCCCCACATGAAGGTAGTCTACACAGCCTTTTTTTGGAGTCCTTGTTCTTCTGTCAAGAATGGTCATGTCATGTTGAAGCTCATCAAGGTATTCTTCCCTTTGAAGCCTTTCTTTTCTAATTTGAAGCCAAACTTTATCACCAACTTGGAACTTGTGATCCACACGATGCTTATCGTGCCTTGCTTTGTACTTGCCTTGGATCTTTTCAAGCTGATCTTGAACTGTTTGAGGTACCATTTGGAATCATTCAATGAACTTCTTTCCTTTTTCCATGTCACAATCAATAGAAAAATCCTTCTTACCAAGATGGTACAACAAATTATGACCCAAATGGTAATCAGATTACCCTACTTGGTTCTCTTGACTCAAGCTTAAATGTACATTTTGAAAATATGCATATTGTTGAACATAATTTTCATGCAAAACAAAGTTATGCTTGAGCAGAGTAGCTGCACTAACAATAGGCCTCGAAAGAATATCATGAACCTTGTTGTATATACCTTTGTTATGCCTGCTGACCAAGTGGAATTGTTGTAAGGATCCCATCCATCGAAAGTGCCTTAATTGCTGCAACTTTGTCACTGCACCATTGAAAAATTCTGAGTGACATGAAATGGGCTTACCATATTGCATGAGGACTGCGCCCATGGCATAGTTGCTTGCAAGTACATGAGCTGAACCGATATTTTCTTTCAAGACATCAAATGTATTTTGTTTCTTTCCTCCCCACTGGAAGACCTTTTCCACACTAGTCAATGCATACAAAGGAGTTGTGTTAGAAGAAAAGTTAGCATTAAACTTTCTCCAATATTAGGTTGCTCCCAAAAACATTCTTACTCCAATGACTGTCTTGGGCATTGGCCAATTCATCATGACATCGACCTTGGGGGCGTCTATCTTCAACTTACCTCCTCCAACAATATTCCTCAAGAACACTAAAGAAATTTTACCAAATTCACACTTTGACATCTTCAAAAACAATTGTTCTTTCTTCAATACATCAAGTACTTTTCTCACATGCATGACATGTTCATCAGGAGATTTTTTGAAAACTAAGATGTCATCTAAATATACTATCTCATCTAGAAATGGCTCCAATACATCATTCATCATACGCACGAAAGTAGTAAGAGCATGGAAAAGACCAAAAAGCATAACTAACCATTCAAACAAACCTTTCTTTATTTTGAATGTCATTTTCCATGTGTATCTTTCAACAATTCTACTTTGATGATAGCCACTCCTTAAGTTCCACTTAGTGGCATGCTTTCCATTCTTCTTGGGCACCAAAACAATAGGTGACCCATATGGCGAAGGAGATGGTCAGATGATCCCTTTGTTCAACAACTCTTGGGTTTTCTTTTGTATTTCTGCATTTTCCATTATTGACATCCTGTACATGCCAATGTTAGAAAGATGACAATATTGTTGCAATGGTATTTCATGTTGGATTCCCCTCTTGGGAGGAAATCCCTTTGGTTTCTGAAATATCTCATCATATTGGTTAACTAAACCAACACAATCAGATTTCAATTTTGTATCACAACCTTCAAATGCTTCAGAATCAACATTATTCTTTGGTTTGATCATAAGAAGAACTAAATTCTTGCTTGAATTCACTAGTATTTTCATTTGTCCTGCATTAACTAATGAAAGATTTAGTTTCTTGCAATGAGCTCTCACAATATAATCCACACCATCTTTGAACAAGTGGTACTTGTTTTCATGGTGATAGAAGATTGCTTTTCTATCATAGAGGTAAGGACTACCCAAAACAATTCCTGAAATATCAAGCGGTACAACATCTAATTAAACTTCGTCAATGAAGTTTGTTGTGATTGTAAACCGAAGAATACATTTCCTTGTAACCTATAAGTTTGTGTCCTTGCATATCCAACCCAATGGATATGGCTTGGGATGTGGAATAGTTTCAAGATTAAGTTTCTTGACTAAGTCTTCAGATATCAAGTTGGTTTGAGACCCACTATCAAATAATGTGTCGATTTTTGTATGTTTTGCAATAACCCTCACATGAAATATAATTCAATCCTTGTTTCTTCATTTAGAGTGATCGTGTGACAATATGATGTACTAGTGCTAGCAATGGATTCTTTTACTTTTATACCCATGGTTGTAATTTTAGTTTCATCACCTGAATCGGATCCCAAATCCTCTTGAATGATTGAAGTTGTCTTTTCTTTTCCTTTGTTGTTGAGTTTCTTAGGCCTCATGTCTGGATGAAGCTTCCAACAATGGTCTTTATCATGAACCTCTTTGGAACAATGTTTGCATGTTATTTTCTCTCTTTCCTTCTTAATGGATGCATTTTTCTTTCGTTTCCCTTTGAAACTCTTTCCTTTTTGGCCACCCTTAAATGGATTCTTTTTACCCTCTTTTGGAATATTTTTCCCTCTTGCCTCAAGATGAGTGGCTTGTACACAAACCTAATCTAGACTATTGGGATTAAACATAAGGATGATATGCCTAAGGTAATTGTGTAACACCCCTATATACTTCAACAACATGTCTTGTGATTGCAAATCTACACCCAACATTAGGGACCTTCTTATAAATTATTGGGTGTAATCTTGCACATTTTGACCTTTAAGTTGTATAAAGTTCTTCCAATTCATGATGGCTTTCTGAATATATGACAGAGGGTAAAACTGTCTTTTCATTGCAGCAATGAGATAAGACCAAGAAATTGAGATCTTACCATGTTTTTTATCTCGTGTCTTGGCTTCCCACCATATTAGTGTTGCACCCTCTAGTCTCAAAGAAGCTAGCTGTATCTTTGTGTCATCATCTTGAAAGTTTTGAATCCTGTAGTAGACCTCAAGTTGATGAACCCAATTTTCAAGCTTCTCCGCATTCAATTCACCATTATATATGGGCAATTCAAATTTAACATCAAGTTTTAACAAGGGTGTTTTACCAATTCCTTTTGGGGTGTGTGGAGGTGTATGAGTAAGGGTTGTAGTAGTGGAAGAGGATGAAGATGTTTGTGAAGAAGAAGATGAAGATGATGGTCGATATGGTGGAGGTTTTCCTCCATTTCCATTACCTCCTCCTCCTAAAGAACCTTCTCCTTTTGGAGGCTTGGATTTTTCACCCTGCAGTTTTGTATTCCTCTCTTCATAGAGGACTTTCACCATCTCTGTCATGTCAAAGAAAGCCTTCCTAAAAATTTTCTCATCCTCTCACATATTTGTAGGCTTTCTTTCATGTGACATGCTTGTTGAAGCTTAAAATGAAATTTGAGGTAGAACTGGTGGTGGAGATTGTGGCAATCTTTCTCTCCTTATTTTTGTCCCAGCTTCAGGACCTTCAACCAGCTTTCCTTCTCCTTTCTTGAGCTTCAACCTTGTAAGCATCATATTCACATGAAAACACTTAAATCCTCCTTGCACAAAGAAAACCAAGAGATATGATACCAAACTTGATATGAATGGGATAGTTAGTGTTTGTTGTGCTAAATTCCAATTCAGAATATGTTAAAGTGCTTGAGGATTATGAGGTAAATTGCAAGTTAACCATGAGCTTTTTTGCGTTTTTATGTAAATTTCATGAGAAAATTAACATGAATAAAACATTTAACAACAACATATATTAGACTTAAACATCACCATAAACAGTAACACAACAACACATGATGAAGGAGTTCACCCTCCTGGGCTACGTCTCCTTGGTCTAGCTTCCAATGGCTTGGCCCTCTTCAAATTATGCTCAAAATTGTGAATACACACGTTTAAAGTGTTCAAATAGCTTTCAAACCTGCTCCAATGGCTTTAGAAGACCCAAAAAATGTATGTCTAGCCTCTTCCTGCGGCCAAATTGGACAAAAACTAAGAAATTTATGAGTTTTTCTCTCTTTTACCCAATTATGCATTTAACTTCCCTACAATTCGGCCCAAACCTAGCACGGGCGCCCTAAACGCAGAATTGCTCCTACAAGCTTGGCTCAATTCCCTCTTGGAGGGAAAAATTATAGGACCATTAGTTTGGATAATAAGCCCCAGAATATCCACACTCTTAGTCACATGGGCACCATACGCCCAGGGGCTGGCGGTTTAGGCTAACCGCAAACCCAAGTCACATGAGGTGGTTGGGCTGGTGGTTTCGGAAGGCGGTTAGAGTGGACAACTTGGCAGACGGTTAGACTGACATGGTCACATGTTAACGGTTGCGATGGAGGCTGTTAAGGTCGACAGATAATGTTAAGCCCCCGTGATGGTTTCGGCATATTCACATGCGGGATTTGTCAACGGTTATGGTAAGTTCTTATGGGGGTGGGCTAGGGCCTAGCCCCCAGTCACCCCACCCATGGTCCCATGGCACAGGGGTGGTCAGGGGCTAGGCCCTAGCTCGGACCACCCCACCCATTCCCCCCCCTCCCCAACCCCCCACAAAAAAAAACACTATGGGCACCATACCATAAATATAATATCTCTATGAATATATAACAAGCAATACAATGGCATAATGGTAACAGTGATGGTTTGTTCAGCAGAGGTTGTGGTTTCAATTCCGGTGGAGGCTATTTGGACTTTAACCCAAAAATTTGGTGGCCCCCCATGTTGCCACGTGGCAACCTCTAGCTAGGCCATGTGACAGCTTGTGGTTGGCCACCATCCAACCAATAAAAACATGCCACCTAGGCACATGTACCTATGACACATGGCAGACCCTGATTGGATGCAAAAAAGCGCAGGAAAATGCCACATCACCTACCACGTCAGTAGTATGTATGAATGACTGGGCTGTCACAATTTTGCCAAATTCGCTTGTTTTGGAAAACGAACAGAACATGTTTCTGGGAGCATACAGAGTTTGTTTTGCACGAAACAAATTGCACAAGATTCAGAATGACGAGCACTACATGGCCGTTCAAGTTCCAAACTAATCCAACAACTTTTAATTTTGAGCAAATTTTTGAGCACTTGATCACATGTGCAAGAAGTCGACCATGATCAACTCCCATTCAAATGTAAGCTTTGTCATGAATATGGTCGCTTTGCTAAAAGCTACCCAAAAATCTAGGAAATCTTGGATAATCAACCAAGAGAATCAAATGAACAATGAAAACAATTAAAAATAAAAAATGGAAACATGAAGCAAAATAATTTGCAAAATCCAAGTCACAAATTACCTCCAAGGAAGAGGGTCCAAGTCAGAATGCTCCTCCCCCCCCCCTTGGCCTCGCATTTGGAGGGTGGTGCGGGTCAAGAAGGTGAAAATAGATTTGTAGTCCTAGCTTCAACTCTCGAGGATGGAACCTCTGCCCCAACCCCCCCGCCCACCCCCCCCCGCTCCCCCCCCACCCAAATAATCCCCAAGGATATGGTCGTTGAAGCTGCCATTCTCTCTTCAGCCTGGAAAAAATAAAAGGAAATAAGCTCTGGTCCTAAAATGTCCAACAATATAGAAGATTCTTCGAATAAAATGGAGGAAGAAGGTTTCCTATCATCAAAATAAGTATCAGAATGGAAATAGCATCGAGATCAGCTGATGAAAAGTCAGAAGGCACAAGGGCCAAGGAATTGGATAGGAAGGTTAGAAGATTTAGAAGGAAATCAAACAAAGAAATAAGGCAGGAAAAAATAGAAAAATAAAAAGTACTTGGTTTTCAATATACAATCCCTCGCCAATTAGCTGGCTTAGGGAACAAAGGAGGAAAAAAAGGAAGTAACATGGGCCCAATAAAGGGGGCGAAATCCACCTAGAAGTAAATTATGAATATAATCTCCCGGAATTTTAGGGGACTAAGATCTCGGAAAATATTGGAAGTAAAATGTCTAATCAAAAAGGAAAGACCAGTAGTCACTCTCCTTCAGGAGACAAAGTTGGGTGATTATGATCTTCACTCACTCCATAATAAAATCTGGGGTCATAGTAATATGGTAGTAGAAAGCTCAAGAGGAGCTTCAGGAGGGCTATGTATGTTGTGGAATCCAATGAAACTTCATCTGGTAAGATATTTAAAAACAACCCACCAAACAAAAACTACCTTAACATTTTAGAATTGCATCAAACCTTCACTGTGATCAATGTTTATATGCCTGTTCACTTCTAAGAGAAACAAGAATGTTGGAAATCTTTGATGGAGTTAAAAAACACTGAGTATTGTAGAAAGTGCATTTTGGGAGAAGATTTTAACAGCACTATGGGAAGATATGAGAAAATGGGAGGCTCAATAGTAAGGGGTTCCCTCCGGGAGCATATGGAGGATCTCATTCTTTCCCTAAACCTATCTGATTTCAAGCCTAAAAAAATTATCTATACCTGAAATAATAAACGTTTGGGATTGGGTCACATTTTTGCTAGGACTGACAGGTTTCTAGCCTCTAATAGCCTCCTCATCCTGAACCTTTGTCTCAAGTCCTCCATTCTACCATGGTGTGGCTTGGACCACTGCTAGAACAAACTTTTGAACTCCCCAAACCTCAAACTGGGCCATATCCCCTTTCAGTTCTCCCCTTTATGGATGGATTCTCCTGGGTTCCTTGACTTGGTCTCCCCCTCTTTATTGGGGTGGGTCGAGGGTAGCCCAATCACAAGATGGGAAACACAAATCAAAAGGTTGAAAGAAGACATTAAAAATTGTCTAAAATAAAATAAACATGAAAGACAATATGAAATAAAGGAAATGGAAGAAAAAATAGCCTCCCTACAGGAACAAATGGAGTCTTCTTAGGGAAATCAATCAGACTTCCAAAATGAAGTTGAAACCTTCAAGACCCTCCACGCTAATCTCAGAAGAGAAGAAGAGTTCTAGAGACTAAAATCGAGAAACAATTGGAAACACAAATTTCTTCCATAAGCAATCTAAGTTTAGGGAAACCAAAAACCACATAGCTCAGATCAATCATGGCGGGTAGAATTTAAATAATTTTGAGGATATAAAGAGAGTAGCGGTGGAGCACTTCAAATTCCTCTCTAGGGAGGACCCTCTGCGAGATGTTGCGAATGAGGATTTTTTCTTGGGAGATGTCCTTGCTTTGGTTTCGATGGATATGAACAAAGCTTTGGTCTCTACTCTTTCAGTAGAGGAGATTAAGGTTGTAGTTTTCTCCTTCCCCCAAGACAAGGCCCCTAGCTCGGATGGTTTCTTGACCAGTTTCTTTCAAAATTTATGGAAGGTGATTAAGAAATACCTTTGTAGAATGGTGGGTTACTCCTTCAAGAGATTCATCATAGGTGGGGGAATAAATTCTTCCTTCTTAGCCTTAATCCCAAAAGGGTCGAATCCGTTCTCCTTTTCTAGATTTCATCCTATCTCCCTTTGCAACGTCTCTCATAATTTTTTCTCGAAGCTACTGGACTCAAGGATCAAAAATCTTCTGCCTCTGTTAATCTTGACCAACCAGGTGGGTTTTGTTCTGAGGAGGCATATTTTTGATAATATTATTCTTCCCCAAGAGGCCATTGACTTGAGTTGGAGAAGAGGTGATCAAGGAATCACAATAAAGTTAAACATGGAAAACACTTTTGACAGATCTAACCACAATATCCCATTGAAAGTTTAAGAAAAATGGGGTACTATGAAACATTTATAAGGTGGACGACCCTTTGTATCTCATCTCCATGGATCACTCCATTGATAAATGGTAGAGTGGCTAGTTTCTTCAAAGCTTCTAGGGGGTTGTGCCAAGGCTGACCTCTCCCCTTTTCTTTTTATAATGATGGCAAATGTGATGAGTAGAATATTGGAGAAATATCAAGCTTCTCTTCTCCTATTAGGAATCAGGTATAAAGAAGGCATCAAAAGTATTAATCATGGGTAGTTTGTGTATGACACAATTTTTCTAGGAGGTGCCTCTATTGTTATTGCCAAGCATTTCAAAGGCAATCTCAATCGGTTCCTAAGTGATTTGGGAGGATCCACCAACGACAAAAAATTCATATATATAGTTGGAACATCTCTCCCCATAAGGCATAACCATTAGAGACTGGAAAGATTTTAATTATATTGGGGTTCCTATTTTCCTAAGAAGAGATGCTCCCTATGCCTGGTAGAAATTCCTTGACAAAATCAAAGCTAAAATTGTGAATTGGGGAGGAATCTGGCTCAATAATGTCGAGAGGGAAATCCTAGTGAAATCAATGTTTTCAGCTATCCCATTGTATCAGTTCTCCATATTGCAAGCTCCAAAGTATGTTCTACATCAATTTGGGATTTATATAAGAAAAAATTTGTGGGAGGGAGGAAAGACAGAAACCAAAAAATACCATTTGGTGAGCTGGAAAACTATAAAAGCACCTAAACAACATGGAGATCTAAGAATAAGAGACCCTGTGATGGCGAACATGGTAATGGGGGCTAAGCTCCACTAGAACATGACTACGAAGCCAGAGCAATGGTGGATGCAAGTAATGAGGGAAAAGCATATAAACCAGTAAAACCACTGAGAGGTGAGAATGGAAGAATCTCATGGCTCTCCAATTTTGAAACTATTGAGATCATCATCAGACATTATAGGTAATAATTTATGTAAAATTTTGGGTAAAGGAGATACTAATTTTTTTTTTCTTTTGGATTTAATCCTGGAACTTCAACCTCTAGGTTTGGACCAATCCTTCAGCCCTCTTAAAATTCATATGGTGCAGAAGGGGGTGGTTCATTTAGATCAAATTTTGGATTAGGATCATCAGGGGCATTGGAAGGGATGGAAGTTGGATAACATCCTGACCGTTCTATTTCCTTTAAGAGACAAGCTTATCAAAAAATTAAGAGGCTACGCCCGTATTGCGTATGGAATGGTGGACAAATGTGGATGGAGAAACACCAATTTTATGGTTAAAGAAGGATACTCCCACATGTTGTTCAATTCCCAAATACCTCTAAAGTCCTCAATTTGGAATAAGATTTGGATCTCAAATGTTATTCCAAAGGTAAACTTCTTCTACTGGATGTTAGCTCATAAAAAATTCGGATAGAAAAGAACCTTCAGAAACGATGACATATTGGGCTATCCATATGTTCACTATGTGAAAATTTCAAAGAGAAAATCTTGCATCTCTTCCTTCATTTTTAGGTTGCGAAGGAATTTTGGTCCATGGCCCTGAGTCTACTTTTCGTCAGAAAAAATGGCCTTCTGATCTACAATTATTTAACTCCATGCCCAAATTTTATTCAGGCTCCCTTTAGGCCAAAAGCACCTTCAAGGAGATATGGATCGCTCTTCCCAAGTATGCTTGTGGGAAAATATGGTTATCAAGGAATAAAGTGATCTTTAGAATGACCCGCATGACCATAAGAATCACAACTCTTAAAGCCCTTTTGTCTTATATGGTGCTTCACCACCTAACAATTGACCCTTCTCTGGATTAGGTAGAAAAGCATGGATCGATCCTTGGTTTTACACCTTGGTTCCCTTGTCCTCTGCAAAAGCCCCTCCTTTTTTCCCTTCCTGGATCCTTTGGTTGTCTTTTGAAGGGCTTGTGGAATGGATGCAAACTTCGAAAAAATGGATTCTCCATTTTGATGGAGCACCATCAAAAGGAAATCCTAGGGTGGATGGAGGGGGAGGGATTCTCATTAATCCCAAAGGAATCATAGAAATTAGATTTGCATGGGGACTGGGAAAGAAGACAAATAATTAAGTCGAGGCTTATGGTTTGTTCCTCGAGCTTTCTCTGGCTCAGAAAAAGGGAATTAAGGAGATGATCATCTTGGGGACTCCATGTTGATTATAAATCATATGGAGTACAACTCAACATCTCAAAACAATAAATTGAACAAAATCATCAAGAGAATTCATGGAATGATGCCTCTTTTTGGACAATTAAAGTTTTTTTATATCCTAAGAGGTCAAAATAAGGAATATGATAGGCAAGCCAACCAGGCCTGCAAGATGAAAGAAGAATGAAATGAGGTGAATGATATTGTGGGAACTATTTCTATCCCCTAATCATTGATATGAAACTTCAAAATTTAAAAGTTAAGATTGATTGTGGTAAGAAAAAGAGATTTAATAGGATGGGAAGGTTGGTGTTTGTTTGCCCAATATTCCCTAGCACATACCCCTTCCTTCCCCTTTGCCTCTTCTCCCCCCCTCTCCTTTATCTCCCTCCCTTCCACCTCATCAACCTCATCATCCTCCATATCTTCCTGGCTTAGACTCCTTAGCATCTGATTCACTCCCATCCATGCCCTCCTCGACCATGTCCCATCGGCTTTCATTTCCCCTGCACCCTTTCCCTTCCTCGTGGAGCCTCATATCAGTGTGACATCTAGATTGCATTGCCATATTCCTGTTGTCCTTAGTCTGGTTCTACATTTGGAATCATTCTAGGTATAATTGTGGGAGCTTGGGTTAATGCTCCTCAGATCAATCTTTGTTTTCAGCGCATTCAAGGAGCATTCATGCAAAATTTCGGAGATTGCGATTGGCATTTAATCCTTTGATATGGTGTGGTTAGTTCTGGTGGGGGAAGGTGAGAATGGAAAATTTGGAGGTTGTTTAACAAAGCAAGAGAATTATGGATGCTCATTGGGATGCAAGCGTAATGAGTTTAGTTAATTACTTCTGCTTGAGGATCAGTCACAAAATTTTATCTTTAAATGGGAGTAAAAATTTGTTTCTATGCAAAAGAAAGCATCTGCCTCTGTCCTGGGGGTTTTCAGCTTAAGGATCAAGTGGAAGGGTCTAGGTAGTCTGGGAAATTCGGGTGGTGGTATAGTCTGTTTCATTTTCATGGTCGTGGTTCTAGAGGGAAGTAGTGAGCTTGTTCTGGTCCTTGCTGAGGGTGGCACATTGGGAGAATTAGTAAAGAGGGAGATTTCCGAAGTGATAGCTGCTGCAGGTGGTGTGTTAGCATCTATGAATGAGTCGATGTGGAATGTGGTATATTCAAGTTGGGCATGTGCTTCCTTCTAGGAGCTCAGTGTTTCTCTTTCTAATTCTATCTTTTTTCTTCTTTTTGGGAGCCACAATCTTGGACACCCCCCTGGTTAGTTTGGAAAATATGAGTCAAATAGAGGAGGGTAGCTCTGTTTCAGGTTCTTCAGGCCACCACCAGCCTTAGACGGGCAAAATGTTGAGGTCCATGGTGAAGGATAGAGGGAGGTGCCACTCTAAATACGTTCCCTGTGTCACAGATCATGTTGAAACTAAGGAAGGATTGGTGATAATTCAAAGGTGTATTCATCAACAACAGAGGGAAACTCTTAAGATGCAAGAATGATAACTAGAAAAAAATGGAGAATTCTCCAACTAGAAGATGAATTTGACACTCTATGTCATCAAATTAAGGATCTTCAGCTTAAACTGGACAAAAAAAGCTTGAAGTCGGATGAACAAAACACATGCATTGATCTCAATAGTCCTGCAGCAATGAAGGAGTAGTCTGTCCTAAGGGTCTTTTTTGTTTGTTTTTTTAATGTCAAAATATAAATGTAAATTTCTGATGAATCAGTACTGTAGGATATATAGTAGTAGTCAAGAAGTAATGGGGAATTTTGTAATTTTGGTGATGACAATTTGGGTTGGGCTGAACAAAAAGCAAACTATGTTGCTCATAGATGGCACTGAACTGTTATTGTAAATCTCCCCATTTTTGGCCACATACGGGGGTGGAATAATACAAATACTACTACTTTTTACCGTTAAAAAAATATATATTGTCATCGTACAATTATATTCCCCACCAACAGTAGGATATTCAAAGATAAGGTTCTTTCGAGTGATAATGTCTTGTTGGGTAGCTGTGAAGAGGTAAAGCAATTATTGAAAATGTTGGGTGTTGAGTACATATCATATAATGAATGTCTGAATGGTTGTATTCTATATAGAGGGGAATATGCAGACAAAGAGATATGTATGAAATGTGGGCATGACAAGTATCATAATTAAAAAAAAACGAGTAAATCACATGGCCCTCCTCATAATATATTGAGGCACATGCCTATAATCCCAAGGATTCAAAGACTCTTTCATTGCAAAGAATTAGTTATGTTGTAGGGATGGAATGCCTCATGTAGAAGTGACTAAGGAGTTATGTGAATCCCAATAGATTCAATAGCCATGAAGCATATAGAGGATACATGGCCTAGAATTTTTTTAGGATGAAGTATGAAGTGTATGACTCTGGATGGCCATGGATGGTGTCAACCCATATTCCCTCCAAAACACCAAATGTTATGTTTTTCCTGTAGTAGTGATCAATAACAATATCTCCCCATGGTTGTTAGTGAAAAATGAACATCTTATGTTGGCTCTCATAGTCCCTAGTAGAAGACAAGTGAAGAATATGGGTGTCTACTTACAACCATTAGTAGATGAATTGAAGGAATTATGGGAAGGGATACATGTGTATGATGTATCAAGACACATAACAACAAAGAGGAGTTTTACGTTGTATGGAATATGTGCTTACACCATACATAATTATCCAAGCTTAGGAGTTTTCTCTGGTAAATTACATTCTTATTGATTTGTTTAGTAACAATATTGTTTTTTGGATTCAACTGTGTTAAGTAAGTCATTCATCTATGACCATTTCCATGAGAGGTAGTCGTAACTGACTGATTTCTCATGATTTTTGAATAGGTCACTTAGCACTCATTGCATTGGGTGATGCTCACAGGGGTGAAGAAGTGGGATTGAAACCAGTGAAATGAATCACATAGCGTCAATCATCACTTCAAGGGCTTGCACCTGATAACCAGGACTTCATATGGATAACATTCCATGGTGGCATCAAGAGATAGATGAAATTGTTTGCATGTTTGAGAAGGATTTACCAACGAGTTTCATGGACTTACATGTTCATGTTCTAATTCACCTAGTAGATGAGGTTAAATTAGTTGGGGTCATTTTTTGTCGTTGGATGTTCGTCTCAGAGAGGTACATGAAGAAATTAAAAGGTTTTGTTCGAAAAAGGGAAAAACCCAAGGGGTCAATGGAATAGGGGTATATAATGTATGAGTCTTTCTATTATTCTAGTGAGTACATCAAGCAGATCAACAACACACCAAGTGCGTCGATTTGGGACTACGAAAGGGATGAAGAAAAAAGAGAAGGGGAGCTTCTTGAAATGAATGGAAAGAGACGCATGATAAAGAGTAAGTGCATGCTTTATCATTTTTCAAATGATTACACAGTAACTATTTACACTGAAATTCATATTAATGCATATTTTGATCTCATACATACTATATGTTGGTTTGAATTGATCATCAACAAATTCAGAAATTGAAGTCAACAACAAATTCATTCTTTACAATATGGCAACGATACAACCGTGGGTCGCATTGTATGAAGAGAAGAGGTGGAAATGGGACAGTGGCAGGAAATAATTCAAATGGTTGAATGGTAGAAGTGTGGCTTATCCTGATCATTTAAAATAAAATATTCCAATGAAATTCCCTAGCAGTTGGGTTGTTGATCAAGATATGGTGCATCTAGTTGTTATGCAATGCATTAAACACAAAGATTGGGTGCAACAACTCAGTAACTATATTCTCTTTCTGTATAGTTTTAACTTCACACTGCACCTTTGAACTACAACGTCTATATATATATATATATATATATATATATATATATATATTATATATATTTATTTTTAATTATGTTCAGGTTATTAGACACATGACACTATGATTTGTTCACATTTTTATAGGTGCATTTGTTCCCATATATGTGGGCATATGGACACCATTTTCACACAAAGGATTCCGATGATAGATGCATGACACAACAATGTGGAGTGGAAGTCGATTTCGACCAATCTAGTCATGCTAGTCGTCACGATCAAAACCTAATGGAAGGGACATTAGGTTACATTGGAAATATACAAGAGATCATTCAAGTGGACTTATCTTCATTCCAATGTGTTATTTTTAGGTGCAAGTGGTGGGACACCTTTGATTATAATAATGTAAAGGAAGATCGTGATAGTGGGATGATATTTATTAACTCTAGAAAGACGTGGCATGAATCTAGGGAGCCACATGTTTACCCAAAACACTACAACCAGATGTTTTTTAACCCAGATGTGTTGGATAGGGATTGGTGGCTTGTATTAAGACACGACCCTAGATCAAAACATATTTTTGAAAACAACAATGTTATCATGCCAAGCGAGGAAGATAATCAGGGTGATGACAATGGAGAGTGATATGTATTTTTGTTATTTCATCATTTATACTATTGTTGTATGTCTTTGCTCTCATTATTTTGCTAATTATATTATTTTTTTATTCATCTTGTTGACATTTTATAATATAATTGGTAAGATTCACAAACGTTTTTACAAGTTTTTTTTTGTCGTGGAACTATTTTTCCAATACTTTAAACTAATATGTACTTTTGTTATTTCATCATTTATACTATTGTTGTATGTTTTTGTTGTCATTATTTTGCTAATTATATTATTTTTTTATTCATCTTGTTGACATTTTATAATATAATTAGTAAGATTCACAAACAATTTTACAAGTTTTTTTTTTTTTTTTTGGCAGTGGAACCATATTTGCAGTACTTAAAAATAAGTGGTTTGTATTAAGCCACGACCCTAGATCAAAACATATTTTTGAGAACAACAATGTTATCATGCCAGGTGAGGAAGATAATAATCAGAGTGATGAAAATGGAGAGTGATATGTACTTGGGTTATTTCATCATTTATACTATTGTTGTATGTTTTTGTTGTCATTATTTCACTAATTATATTATTTTTTATTTATCTTGTTGACATTTTATAATATAATTGGTAAGGTTCACAAATGTTTTTACAAGTTTTTTTTGCAGTGGAAACATTTTTACTGTACTTAAAAATAAGTATTTCCAGTCGTATACATTATCTATAATAATAAGGATTCAAGGTCACAACCCTTCTCAAATAGAAACATATCAAGCTCGCAGAATTTGTGATGGTGATTAAGAGACATTTGTTTCACTTTCAAATACACTTGGTGATGCATTTTTATCTCCTATTTAGATTATGTGAAATAAATACATATCTTTTATGTATTTATAACTAGATTATTTAAAGTAGACATGTCTTTATCATTGTGAACATGATGCAATATTAGCTAGGAGGAATCTAGAAAACATGAATTTTAGTGACTATCTTGTGATAAGTATGTGGAAAAAAATGATAATTTTAGAGTTGTTCATTATGAAATAATCAAATATATTATTTGTCAAAGTTTAAATCTAATTTATTATCATTTTTGTATTATTTAACTCATATTTATTATTAAAAAGAGTTAAATTTAAACCAATACAGTAGCAAATAAAGAACCAAAATAGCATCAAATTGTTATATCTTTATTACTAGAAAAAATTCACTTGCATATTTAAGGGAGAACTTCCAATAGAGGAAATCTCCAACTACAAGTAACTTCACATGAAGCCTTATCATGTTACATTTCTTTATCCTCATATTTAGAGAGATAAATTTCTAATTTAAATTGGTAAGAGTTGCAATAAATATTAAATTTAAATTGCTTGAAAATCTCATAACTTTAACAATAAATTAATTTTTTTTTAAATATAAATTTTTAAGTTATTTTAAATCTAAATTGATTGCACTAAGACGCTCTACAACTTAACATGGGAGAGATGTTGTCACGTAACATTACATTTAAAAATAGTAAAATAATAATTTAAATTAACAAATTACAAATAGTAATAACAAAAGAAATTGATGTCCACCATAAGTACTATACTTCAATTTACACTTTAATTTTATATAAAATTGTAAAGAGATATAAAGTAACATAAAGTAAAAAGAATAATTTAGCTTTTAATGAGTAAAAAACATAATTTACTTTTTACTACAAGGAAAAAATGTAATTTTTTCACATGACAAGAAATAGTATTATTGATATTACATTATGTGTAATTCATTCTATGTTGTATGTTGTGTTTACATGTGATATTTAAAACAAAATATATTTATAACAACAAATATTTTAGTGACAACCATAAGTAAAATATTTAATGTCCATATTAAATAACATAATTTATAGATATTCTATATAGAGAAAAGTAAAGTAATTTAAATTGAAAATTTTCTTATATTTTCACTTTTGTGAGAAAGATTGAGAAAATTCTTATTCCATTAATAGTTTCTTTCTAATTCAATGTATGAGGCATATTTGTAAAATTTTCAATGTTTAATATGGATTTGATATGTAATATTTTACAAAATAATAATAATAATAATAATTAAATGTTTACATACAAGAAATATTATGAGTGGGCATAATTTAACATTTTAATGTGGAGAACATGAATTATAAATTATTTCAATGTAAACTACATATATATTATACTAGCCTAAATCCATATCAACCTATTATATCAAACTAATTTTAAAATCATAGTTTCAACCAAACTAAACTATGTAATTTATAAAAATATCTTTGCATTTTTTTAAAGTCGGTTTGCATGCAATTTCATATATAAAATTTGATATAAGTTCACCAATACATAATGTATAATAAATATTATTTCATAAAAATAAACATAATGATGATAACCATCTAACAATCATAAACATCATCTAAGATACACATTTGAATTCACTACAATCACCTAATTATATACAACTCTAGCACATATAAACTTCATTATCTAGCACACAAATCTAATAATCTAACAGGGTATCATTACCGTGATCACATCTAACAAAACACAAATATTCTAATCTAACATCATCACCACACACATCCTCAAATTAATATAAATCTCATGTCAAATAACTTCTATCACATACACATCTAGCTGCAAGCACATTAAATGAACTTATCTAACATGACCTAACAATATACACATCAACACCAACATATAAATTAAGTACATAAACACGAACAAAATAAATGCAACACACACACACACACACACATATATATAAGTCAAATAACTACATCAAGTCAAATAAGTGAAATCAAATATCTGATAAAACAAACGTAGTGCTAGGCCGGTCTATAATAGAAGACGATGGATGGTCAACTACGTCTACACCGTAAATGCGGTTTGGGGGACTTTGAGGTGGAGAAGGAGGTGGTTGGTTTTCTCTATTATGAGAAACATGAGGCACATGCTCTAGTTTTGGAATCTTATCATGAGGTGATCGACGAGGAGGTGTACTACTAGAAGGATCACTGACACCCTGACGGTCATGATCCAATGGGGTGGTACTACGAGAAGCATCATGATCACCACCCTCATGATCATGATCATGATCATCACCCTAATCATGATCATCACCACCATCATTTGATATATCTGTCATTGCATGATACTGGATTTCATCCCTCATCATTTTCAGTACCCTACTTGCTCTAATGATATGCTGCATAAGAGACATCATCTCACATGGGCAGTCCCTCTACACACCCACGAAACTAGGATCCATGGTGATATCTCAAGCCCTCAAAGGGCGAACTCTTGCATCAAACAAAACTTTGACCAATCTATCGCAATATTCCATCTGAACTTGCAGACTAGCCCTACGACCCCAAACTCCCACACCCCCTTGGGGATGTTCCTCACCCTCTTGGGCCTCACCCATCTCCTTATCTCCTCTGACATCTGGTGGGGGATGAGGCATGTCCCTATCAAATGTGTTGATATCTAAAAAATATATAATACATATAAATAATTAAACAATTACATTAAAAAAATTAATAAAACAAGTTAAATAACATGCTAGAATAAATTTTATTCTAATTCATTAAAACAAGAAAATGAAACTAGCTAATTAATTTAAAGAAAACACTAATATTACCTCTATCATCTAGAGGCACGGCTACTGTGAAGAATTTGTTGGGACATCCTCTCCAATCAATCCCCATGTACGAAAATGATAATGCAACAAAGCATGGTCATCCTCACTAGCCAGTAGTGCTAGTGCCTCGTGAGAAATCCTGGTCGGAAACTCCGGTAGTCCCCTCTTGGGAATCATCTTCCCCCACATGTGTATCCAGACCTTAGTGATCTTCCTAGGAGGGAAACAGACAAATGTAGCCCTCATCTCTGGAAACCTTTCAAAAAAAAAAACTAGCTCGAAAGCGAAAGGGAAGGTCTCCCTCCCATGTCTCAATGCACAACATCTATCTAAAGCCATACAAAACTACCTCAAAAAAATGGCAGAACATCTGATGCAACGTGGAACCTGAATCAAAGAATCAACATAATACAAAAGAGCGAAACTAATGTGCTACCCATCATTGCTAAAGTGTGCAATGATGGTGACTAATAATGAGAGGCACCTAACCTCCTTTGTAGCAAAAGAAGAAATCTATAGCTGTCCACCATGGACTTGGAAATATAATGGATGGATCACATGAGGCCCAACATATCTCTGAGTGTACACAAATTGAATCTCAGCTGCAACCCCATGGGGGACATCAGGGAACTAGGGAAAATACTCCCCTCTCCTAGATAAGCCAATAATAATGTATATGTCCTCCTCAGTGGGCCTATACCAAACCCTAGGACTGACACAAAAATCCTTCTCCTGGGCACTCCATTTGCATATCAGATGCACCAAAAAGATAGAGTGTGCCTTCATAGATGTAGCCTCCTCATTGTACTTAAGGAGGCCTACATTCCTCAAGAGCGATCGAGTCACTGCAGTAATAAGGTGAGGAGTTAAATCCCTCTCCCTCTCTTTGGCCTTCCATGTTCGGGCCATATTGTATGGGTATGCCTTCTGCTCCTGATCCTATTGGTGCTCCCTTTGCTAACATCTTTGCTACATGATTGAAATATAAAATACATCAGTCTCATACATAAAATACACTTATTATTATTAAATGAGACATCTATTTATAAATATGGAAACATAAATTTCAATTAAAAAAAGACACCAATGCGCTCAAGACACATTCATACACTAGTGCCAATCACAAGGGCTTTACTCAATGAACCTATGACATATCGCGTGCGTTCGTGCCATACTAAACAATACTCATAATTTGACTACATATTGCAAAATTCCTCTAAAAAACACATTAATTAGCCCCCTAACAATATGAACCCATCACACCTTACCAATTTAAAAAACCCCTACTTTCACTAGATATTGTAGGTATCCATTTTTTCATTAGCATTTTTTATACCCCTTTACATTTTTTCATTGACTTTGAGCTCCATTTTTTATACATGTTAATATAAAAACCCTTTACCCGCTATATATCCCACAATATATTATGTAATTTTTTCCTTAATATATATCCCCCAATATGAACCCATGTGGTATGGTATTGCTCTGACAGTGAAGCCCCCGTGGCGCCAGTGCGCTTTCAGCTATAACTGCACCAATATTGGTGTGCATATAAGTCTGGTGAACAACTGTTGGTTCACAATTTTAACTTTTGATAGCATTGTGGAAAAATTGTGCACTGGTACGCACACATAATCTTTTAGCACCGGTACGGAATGTTCAGGTTATCAAAAACACCGAGTTATGGATATATTTTTAAATATTAAGTTTGAGGTGCATTTAGTAATTATAAACACACCAACGTACAATCTGTCGCATCTTTCTCGATGCATTTTAGTTTACAAAACACACCACAATAACAGTGTGTTATTTTCACACACCAAATTATGGTGCACCCTGTAAATTTGCAAGGTGCACCACTATCCACGTGAGACAAACATATTGAACACATCGTCCGGTAAAAAAAAAATTGAAAGACAATGGAAAATTTAGCCTAATTTACAATTATAATTCACTAAAAAGATAAATTACAAAGAAACAAGTACATTTCCCAGATATTTTGTTGTCGGGGAGGCGTTGTGGACATGTAATGGAGAAAAACAAATTATAGGACAATTTGAAAAAATTGAAAACTCAAACACTAAGAATGGTATGGAAGAATGGTGAGCAAGAGAAGCATCAATGTCAGGGGGATTTCATGTGGCAAGAGTGGCACCGGTGCTTCATAGCTCTCCCACATTGTAGATTATAAAAATGAAAATTATGTCTGAGTGTTTTTTTTATTTAACCCTCCTCTGGTGTGTTTCTCCAAATATATCGGCGCGGGATATATCCAAAAGCACAACATTTTTTTTAATTAAAAAATATCATGGTGCTTTTCATGAGATGCCCCAGGGCATTTCTCTACAAATGTTGCCATTATCAATAATGTGTTGTCCTTGATGGCAATCTGCTTGATAACGATGTATTTAATTTCAACATACGATGACTATGGAACTAATACAGATTGGTATAGATGTTATAGATGATGTGCATAGAGAAATGGCAGATGAATGACAGTTTAGTGAAGTTTGAGAAAGTATAAGATGTTCCTATAAAGAAGGGTCGTGTACATACACAGGTCGTATGAGTAAAAGTCACATACAAAATCCGGTCCATGGTAATTTGGATACCAGGGGTCATTACCATGGTATTGGCCCATAGTAATGGTTGTGTAAACATTTATTTGATCCTGTCAAAGAATCGTAATGACATTACCAAGGGATTTACCTAAGGTATTGGCTAAGGCTAAAAGCTATATAAGGAGATGGAGATCGAGGTGTTATGTGTGCAAGAAATTGGTTATTCATATGTGATTTGTAGAAATTTATTTATAGATCAGATAGCTTTGGTACCATGTAGAAATTCTGCAAATTCTCTACAAATCTCACTCTAAGACTATGTAGAAAATCTGACTGTAGATTAACCGGATAATGCAAAATAACCAAAGCAAAATATTATAACCTACTTCTACTGTCAATTTGCTTTGCGAAAGCTTAAAGATCGAGCTGAATCAAAGCTGAACAATATAACCAGAAGAAGAAGAATCAATGCATAATACACATGAAAATACTTTGGAGAAAGCCTCAGCTAAAAACCACACTATCTGTATTATCATACAAGGTGGAAATACTTCAGAATTATACAAAGCCTTAGCTCTCACTGCTAGCCAGCTCTTAGTACAATCCTCCTGGATAATCACAGGCAATCAAAGCTTCTCACAAGCCTTCTCCTCTTCCCTCCAAGCTCCTATTTCCTTACGCAAATCCTCTGGGATGATCTCCTTCACTTAGTGGAACACTGCTCTCACACACTGCTCTAAGACACTGTCAGAACTGCACAATCCTCAAGGAACCTTACCTTGAATGCATGCATGAGTTTCCTTTATAGGAAAACACATGCAACTGGTAGTACACTATCCTTGACATTTAGCTCAACTAGTTCTTTATCAGAATAGACGTGCATGGGTTACTGATGAGAGAATCTTCAGTTATCTGGAGTACACTAATTGAGTGCATGCATGCATCAACTGACTGATAAGTCACAATTAGTTCCTCAAATATTTTGGAACTAATTTAACTGGACTTAACTTAGTAAACTGAGTTAACTAATTACAACTCAAATATAACTCAATCTTATCTCCTTAATTAAGGGATAATCTCCTTAATTTAAGGGATTACTCTTGCATGACTTTATAAAGACTTATAACTTGATTTTCGCCAACTAATTAATCCATAATAAATTAATTAATTATTTCCAAGCAGTTGGTGAGACTAAATTCAAATTTAATTCATAATTTTAATTCAAGGAGAAATTAAAATTGGAATTTCTAGATTCTATTTTTATCATTTCTTGTTGCTATTTTCAACACTCTCTCTCAACAAGAAAGGAATTCAACTTGATCCCGATCGTGAACCTTTGGAATGTTATGCATGCAGCACTTCTCTCTAGTGTTGTTGCTCCAACAACTCCAGAAACAAAAAAAAAACATCCAACCTGAATCAATATGATGCATCTATCATCAAAGTCTCTGACTGCTATTGCCTCTGTCAACTAAAGACTTTAATCTCTGACTGCATCAATCCCACTGATTCCTCCCGCTACATCCATGTTGCTACTGGTCCTTTCTCCTAGCACTGCATATGCACTGCACCTCCTCTCATCATGTTGCATTGTGCTTCCCACTGCTGCACTACAACTTAGTCATTGAGAAGTAAATAACTGATCTCCCAACTGACCTCCCTATTGGGCTAGAAACACCCTCTGATGTTGAAGCTCAGTCTGCCACTGACAAGTGCTCCCTCTCTAACCTCTATTCTGCTGCAACAACTCTCTGCATCTCGCACCATTGCACACCTCTCTGTGCTATCCTACACTGGTGCAACACTCATGTTCCTCTTGCATTGTTGCAACTTGCTAGCCTTGCATAGTCTCAGGACTCCTACACTGTAGATCTCTTTGCCGCTCCATCTGCATCCGTCTCTACCCACTCAGCCAATCCTGCTAATCCTCGTCCGGGGTCCCGTAGAAAGGTCTAATCAAAGAGGTTGGGGACCTCAAGGATCCTGACCCTATTTCAACCTTCTTGGGACTATCACTTCACATCACCCCACCTCACACCTGGAGGTATGGCTGCATGTGATCCCTATGCCCACTTCTCCAATTGTGGATCCTCCACAATTGTTTGAGACTTCTTCTGGGACTGCATGTTGAGAGGTAATTTACTCTCCCTTTCAACCACCAAGTCTCTAACATTTGCCTTGCTCCTCAAGGCTTTGAATGCATCTTGAATCTCAAGAGCATACAGGTTCTTGACTTGTGAACCGATCTGTTTCACCTGTCTCATGGTGATGTGTCTAAGGAAAACCTTACCCTTACTAAAGACAACATCGTAGCCTTTGTCCTCCAACATCACGACCGATACTAAGTTCTTCTTTAGTACAGGCACATACTTCACGTCTGTCAAGGTGATAGGAGGTCCATGCTCCCTATGAAAAGCAACCGTGCCCACTCTTGAAACACTAAACCTTTCATCATCACCCATCTCTATCCACATCTTGACGTCTTTCTCCTCCAAGGTACTAAATAAAATTTTATCTCCGGTCATGTGGAATGAGGCTCCACTCTCAATATACTAGACACAATCCATCATCAATGACACCATGCTTGCGACGAGGGTAAAGTCCATTTCAAACTGAGAGGCTAATGCCTCATCTTCCGATTCTACCGAGGAACCCTTCTTGGACTTTTTCGATGGGCAGTTAGTCGCATAATGTCCCATCTCAATTTAAGTATGATATGAATTCAATTTTCACCTGAAAACCCGAACTTCAAACTTCAAATTCTCTTCTCCATATACTGTTCACAACTCTGATGAACTTGGCTCCGATAAACTAGGATTCGATACCATGTAGAAATTATACAAATCTCACTCTAAGACTATGTAGAAAATCTTACTATAAATTAACCCGATAATGCAATATAACCAAAACAAAATACTATAACCTACTTCCACTATCAATTTGATTTGCAGAAGCTTAAAGATTGAGCTGAATCACAGCTGAAAAATATAACCAAAAGAAGAAGAATCAATGCACAATACACATAAAAATACTTTGGGGAAAGCCTCAGTTAAAAACCCCACTATCTGTATTATCATATAAGGTGGAAATACATCAGAATTATACAAAGCCTTAGCTCTCACTGCTAGCCAGTTCTCAGTACAATCCTCCTGGATGCTCACAAGAAATCAAAGCTTCTCACAATCCTTCTCCTTTGCCCTCCAAGCTCCTATTTCCTTGCGCAATTCCTCTGGGATGATCTCCTTCAGCTAGTGGAACACTGCTCTCACACACTACACTAACACACTGTCAGAACTACGCAATCCTCAAGGAACTTTACCTTGAATACATGCATGAGTTTCCTTTATAGGAAAACACATGCAACTGATAGTACATTGTCCTTAACATTTAGCTCAACTGGGTCTTTCTTAGAATAGACATGCATGAGTTACTAATGAGGGAATCTTCAGTTATCTGGAGTACACTAGTTGAGTGCATACATGCATCAACTGACTGATAAGTCACAATTAGTTCCTCAAATAGTTTGGAACTAATTTAACTGCACTTAACTTAGTAAATTGAGTTAACTAATTACAACTCAAATATAACTCAATCTTATCTCCTTAATTAAGGGATAATCTCCTTAATTTAAGGGATAAATCTTGCATGACTTCAGAAAGACTTCTAACTTGAATTTCTCCAACTAATTAATCCATAATTAATTAATTAATTATTTCCAAGCAGCTGGTGAGACTAAATTCGAATTTAATTCACAATTTTAATTCAAGGAAAAATTAAAATTGGAATTTATGGATTCTATTTTTATCATTTCTTGTTGCTATTTTCAACATGATTTGATCTAGAACATGTGTGCACTAGGGAGCAAGGAGATGGCTCAAATCGGATAGATCTGAAAGTATAGTGAAGACTAAGGAATACACTTGCTTGATCTACTTTTTCTAGTAAGCTAACAATGATAGATATGTGGTGATAATGATAATTTGATATGAATATGTGACAATGAAGTTTTCACAATATGTGTCGTGATTCTAGCGAAAATATGTATCAATAATTTCAGATCCATATGCAAGTTGTGCCAGGATAATCACGTACATATATAGATCTGTTTCTACTAAGGCACATATATATTCCAAGATTTATTTATTCGGTATGTTGAGATATGTACATGAGCGTTATGCACAATAGTCACATACATATGATGATATGTTTCATGGATGCCACATATTTGTTCTAGGGTTTGTAGTGCATATTGATGTTGACATTGATGAGTTCTACTATGTTTGTTGTTGTCTGTCAATGATGTCTCTATCTTGCTTATCTATGTCTGGCAGTGTTGATTGGGTTAGATGTGGAATGGAATATTTATTGGTATTGATGCTACAATGTGGTGATTTTTGATTGGTTAAGTGATATATGATTGATTCAGTATATGATTAAGTGGCTGATTCAGTGTTACAATGATCCAATGATTCAATGCTTAATATTTTAAAATTTATATGCAATTTTCTTATGGTTTGTTGTGTACATACTCAGATTTGGTTCAATAATGCAAATGTATAAATTCTACGATAATTTACTCAGTATGTTGAAATATGTACATAGGTGTTATGCATGGTAATCACGTACATACACTAATCTGTTCTATGGAAGTGGCGTATACATACTAGGTTTTGAATTGTTGCATGATGTTCACAGTCGATGATGTATGGTCTATTTGTTGTCGTCTATCAATGATGTCTCTATCATGATGATCTGTGTTTGGCAGTGTTGGTTGAGTTGAATGTGGAATGGAATAGTGATTGATAATGATGACACAATGTGGTGATCTGTGATTAGATCAGTAATCTGTGATTGGTTCAATGATCTATGTATGGTTCAGTGATTGATTCAATGTTTAAGTTATTCAATGATTTAGTGTTCAATATTATGAGATCTATACGCAGGTGTGATGCAAAGGAAACATGTATATATGCAGGTATGCTTCAAAATAATATCTTATACATTCTAAAGTAAATCTGATAAGGGTTTGTAGGGACAACACTTTGTTTCTGTGATGGTATGACTTGGTATATTAATGAGTGGTTGTGCATTGGTATGATCTGGTTGTGGTAATTTAATGTTGATTCATAATTCTATGATTCAGTATGGTATCTTGGTTTTTTTAGTGAATGGATGATTTGATTCCGTATTTGGTTTCAAAGTGGTTAATTGATATTGAGCATAATGTTGGGTTTGGGACCAGTTTGAAAATTGATGAAAGGTGGCCTACAAGTTTTTATGTTTTGAGTCAGGTGGATCCAGTCTAAAATATTATGAAATGTGGTCCACAAGAGGTGTTGAGGGTTGGATCCTTCAGTGAGGGAGTCAAAGATTCCTTCTAGTGGTCGTTGGTAAATTTGCTTAGGGGGTAGGAGCTTCATTTCTGTGGGAGATGGTAAACGAGATCAAGGGGTTGTAGCTCCTTTCCAGTGGCTGATGGAGAACGAGTGGAGGTTGTATCCTCCTATAGGTGGGTGCCTACGTACTGGTAAGAGTTTGCACCAATAAAATATGTAATGAATTTTTCTCAATAATAAATGAAGAAGACAAAGACGATGGAAACAATGTTTTTCTCCCACATTGGGTTTCCACCTAAAATATCAATGTTCATCTGTGTTTCTATGTTCCTTGTGTGTTGATGATTTATCTTCTTTTTACTGCTCATGGTTTCTGCTTAGTAAATGAATATTGAAAGAATTATGCATGGGTTAATGATAAAGAGTTGATGGAACATATGAAAAGTTAGTTAACTAGATATACATGGTTTGTTATGTTTGAAATAATGATGATAGTGAAGTTGACTCAATTGAAATTGATCTCATGGGTAGAAGTGAAAGTAATCATTCTAAAGAGAAAATAGAAATGGATAATAAATTATGCTTATGATTAGTGATACTAACCATCAGGAATGGAATGAAAAGATGAAGTCTAAGTTAATAAACCTTAGATTTGATGTTTGGAATTTAGTATGTGATGGTTGCATCAAAATTCCCCATCAAGTTAAGAATTGAAAAAGAATAGACTAAAAATAAATGTGATATTTTTTGGCTTACTTGATTCAATTTTAGAGAAAGTCATGCATTATGAAACCACAAAGGAAGTATGGGGTAATCTGCAGTTCATTCAGAAAGGAGAAGGAAATCATATAAAGGAATATTGCTCATCAGGTAAACCAACATGTAATCTTGTTTTAGAAGGTGAGTATGATAATAAAATAATCTTTATTATGTCAGATGGAGTTACTGATTCAGAAGAACATAGGTTAGAAAAAAAAATTAATGTTAGAAGAACATTTGTTTCTATTTTGAATAGGATTAACAATCTTAAGAATAAGTTGCAGGCATATGATAATGACGATCATGTTAAATTGGTAAATGATGTAATAGAATCTAAACAACATTGTGAAGGGCTTGAAGCTAAGATGGTCTCTCTAATATCATATCTTGAAAAGTCAAACAAACGAAATGAAGAGCTACTTAAAGTATTTGAAGAACAAGAGAATGGTATGAAGGAAGATATTATCAAATCAAAAGAGCAAGTGGAAGAAAGAAGAAAGGTTGAAGAAGGAATGACGAAGAGATATCTGGAAAAGGAAGAATAGTTCCAAAGGCTAGAGGTTTAGGTAAACATTCTAAAGGGAAAATTAGAAGAAAAAGATAAATAATTGAGATTCCAAGGTAGTACTAATATTTTGGATAAAATTCTCAGTAGTCAAAGGTCTCCCTCCATTAAATATGGTCTTGGTTTTCATGAAACTATAAAAGGAGAATCTATCTCACAATCTTGTGCAAGTAATCATGATATTAACAAAGCAAGCTTTGGTAAAGAGATAAGAAGTCAACCTGATCAACACCCAAGGAAGATGAATTTTCAAAGACAATCATTTACTCCCAATAATAGAAACATTAATTGATTCTCTCATCTGATCAATGATGTTGAATATTCTATATGTCATAACTACAGACATATTATAGCCAATTGCAGAAGCATATTGTTTCGATATTAGGCAAATAGCCACTTCACATGAAGATCATCAACTCCCAAGTACTCAGGTTTCGTTAAGGGATATTGTTTTGCTTGCAACATATTTGGTCACAAAGCTATTGATTGCAATAGGAGGAATATGAAACAAAAATATTTTGATTCCTCTTCTCCCTTTTTTGGTCATGTAAGATTTTATACTTGTAACAAGGTTTGGCATGTAGCAAAAGAATGCAGGAAAAAGTCAATGGATTTCCAAAGACAACAAGGCAAGCAACAAGACAAGAATATTGTTACAAAAAGACCTGGAAATGATGGATCCACCAAAAATTCTCATATTAAGAAAAATTAAGAAGAAAAAATAAGGTGTGGCCTTGCTCTCTTCTCATTTGAAGACAAATATGAATGGTACATAGACAACAAATTCTCTCATCACATGACTGGGGAAAAGAACAAGTTTGACTCTCTCAAGAAAAAAAGGATGGTAAGGTTATCCTTGGAAATAGTGCTCTAGCAAAAGTTCTAAGAAAAGGTATATCCAAACTTGATAAGTATACAAGAGCAACTGATGCATTATTAGTTCAAGGGCTAAAGAAGAATATTATAAGTGTAGGTCAAATGGATGAAAAAGGACATATAAATGTATTTACATCAACTAAATGCAAATGTATAGACAAAGAAAATCAAAAGGTTATAGCAAGAGGATACATAATTCTAAAAAAATTATAGGTGTTAGTAAAGGAGAATTCAGGCAGAAATAAGAGGTATAGTTCCTCTTCCTTAGATTCAAAGTAAAAGAAGATGGTTTCCACTACAATATACTTTTCTTAAATAGTGACTGCATAAGTGAATGAGAAGTACATAACCTCATGTAGAGTAGGCAATGATTATCAGGTCCACAAGATTAGAGGTGTATAATATCAAGGGGAGCTATACATGTGTATCTTGATGGTTCCTTAGGTTGTTTTGATATTCTTTTAATGATGTGTATTACTAACATTACCTCTGATAAAGTAACAATGAATAGGAACATACATGACATGTTCAAGGGGAGTTGTGGCTATAAAGAATAAACAATTTATATTCTGTATGCAGATATTATGAAAGGAAATCACATATATACGTTGTTTCTAGTCTCTATAGTCATGTATATTTATCAGTGACAAAAAAGAAGTTGCAAAGACTCAACGGGAGCTTCTCATATGTTTTTATCAATTGATTATTGGAATTATAGCACTGACATTGGTTTACTACAGTCTGTTAATAATACGTATATGATGCTTAGGAATGATGTTATTTATGAGTGGTTGCAAAATCCTATATTCCTGTTGTTGAAATGGCTCTTTTATGCATTTAATGATTGATGAGATTTGATGATGAAGAGTTGGAAAAAGTTCAGGGGGAGCATCTGCTATGATTCTAATGGTTCTTTGTTAGCATTAATAATGATTATTATTTCATGATTTACTCACTGTTTGTTGATAGTGATGAGAATATTTATATGTCGTTGTCCTTATGTCATCAATGATGCATGGGTTTCATGTGGTGAAGTTATGGATGATGCCTATATGTTGCTTGAGCTACATTTGGAAAAATTGTTGATTGTCAAACATTAACAAGAAATATACATATGTTATTTTCATTGAATATGTTGGTTGATGATGATGGTAGTCAGTTCTATGCCTTATGATGTTGGAGGTACTCTTGGTTCTCACATATGTTGTTAGTGCATGGAAGGAATATGTAAATGTTGCTTATGGTGTTGTGGTACAAGAGATTTATTGGGTGTGGAGCTTGATTATCTTCTTTATTCAAAGGTATCTCCGCATTGGACCCCAATTCGTAATGCGCAACGCCGCCCGTAATATTTGGGCTGCAAGGGGGGTCTAGGGGGGGGGGGGAGGGGGGAAGGCAGTGATCTTTAGGAGCCCCCCTCTGATGGGGGATTGGGATCAGCGCCCCCAAAGCTAAAAATAGATGTAAATTTTCCTTGTAAAATGTTGTAATTTCGTAGTCAATCTAGGTCGTTCATTAGGTGGATATCTAATGGTAGAAGTTATGTTTAATTTAGGGTTTTTTGCCCTAGAAGGTAACCCCTCACTATATATGAGGGAATTGTATTGCATCTATGTAGATTTGTATTTTGAGTGAGAAAGAGAGAGGAGATTGTGTGAGAGCAAAGAGGATTTACAACGGATCTGTTGTAGGTTGTATCTCTTTAGTTTGTTGGATAATATAAAAGGAAGGGCTGGCTGTTTCCCATGGACGTAGCCCAAATTGGGTGAACCACGCATATCTGTGTCTCTCTTGTTTTATGTGTTTATATTTTTGCAATATATTTTATGTGTTCCATTGCTCTGTAGTATATAATTTTCTAACAACTGGTATCTGAGCCGAAGGTCTATTTGGCTAATAAACTCCCAGGAGAGAAGAGTTCTTGGTTCGAGTGGGAGAAATGGCGAAAGATGGTAGGTTTAGGGTCAAAAAATTTAACAGCCAAAAATACCAGCTGTGGAAGATGCAGATGGAAGATTATTTGTAATAGAAAGATCTGTACCAACCATTGAGCAGAAAGGCAAAGAAGTCGACGAGTATGACAGACATAGAATGGGATATTCTCGTCATAAAGGCACTTGGAACAATATGGCTATGCCTAGCGGCATCTGTAGCATTTAATATTTCAAAGGAAATGACAATAGAGGGTTTAATGAAGGAATTGGCCAAACTATATGAAAAACCCTCGACCTCAAATAAGATATTTCTTATGAAGTGTTTATTTAATATTAAGATGTCAGAAGGTGGATTTGTTGCTGATCATTTAAATGAATTTAATACAGTTACCAGTCAGTTAAAAACTGTAGGGGTAACTTTTGATGATGAAGTTAGGGCTCTGTTATTTCTATGCTCATTGCTAGAAAGTTGGAATGGTTTAGTTATGGCCATTAGTAACTCTGTCTCTGGATCTAGTACTTTAAAGTTTGATGATGTTGTCGGTGCAATCCTTAGCGAGGAAATGCGACGGAAAAGCTCCAATGAGACATCAGGTAATGCTTTGACTGCAGAGACTAGGGGAAGAAAAATGGAAAGATGAAAGAGCCCAGCATATCACAGTAAGTTAAGAAAAGGCATATCCAAGTCTAGATCAAGGATAGTGTGCTAGAAATGCGGGAAGAAAGGACACCTGAAGAAAGACTGCAAGTCTCGGAAGGGAAAAGAAGGAGATGCGCAACAAGAAAACAATCATGAAGCGAATGTGACAGGTGATGTGTTGCAAGATGCTTTGATTCTTTCATTAGAAAATATTATTGATGCCTGGGTGGTAGATTCAAGGTCCTCATTCCATGCCACACCTGATAGGAAACATTTTCATGATTATGTTCAAGGAGATTTTGGACAGGTTCGATTGGGTGATGATGAAACCTATAAAATCATTGGAATGGGTACAGTTTTCATAAAAGAACGGAATGGAAATCAATGGCTATTGAAGGAGGTAAGGCATGTTCCAGATCTAAAGAAAAATCTAGTTTCAATAGGGCAGTTGGGAGGTGAAGGTTGTGTAACAACGTTTACAAATAAAACTTGGAAGGTCACTAAACGAGCCCTGATAATAGGAAAAGGAGAAAAGGTTGGTACATTTTATTTATGCAATGGTATTTCTAATTCTGTTAATGCTTTAACCTCTATAGGAGAATATACAACATTGTGGAATCATAAGCTTGGGCACATGAGTGAGAAGGGGATGCAGATTATTCACTCAAGAAATTTGTTCCTAGGTTTGAAGCATGTTGATTTAAAATTATGTGAGAATTGTGTTTATGGAAAACATAAGAGAGTCAAATTCCTCAAAGTTGGGAAGAAAAGAAGAGTGAAAAATTAGAGCTTGTGCATACAGATGTATGGGGACCTGCTCAGATATCATCTCTCGATGGCTCTAGTTATTATGTTACTTTTATTTATGATGCAATAGAAAAACCTAGATTTATTGTATTCGAAATAAATTTGATGTATTTGATACTTTCAAGAAATGGAAAGATTTGGTTGAAAATGAGACAAGAAAAAGGTTGAAGTGTCATACAATGGAGGTGAATATTGCATCAAAGAGTTTGATAAGTACTATTCAGAGATGGAATTTGCAGAGAGAAGACAATTCCAGGAACACCACAGGAAAATGGTGTGTCATAAAGGATGAACAAGACAATCATGGAGCACGCAAGGTGCATGAGATTGCATGCAAGATTACCTTTACAATTTTGGGCAGATGTTGTAGATACTGTTGTTTATCTATTAAATAGAGGACCTTCAAGTTCCTTGGATGGTGGTATTCCAGAGGAGGCATGGACAGGTAAAAAGGTAAACTACTCATTTTTAAAGACTTTTGGTTGTGAAGCCTTTGTCCACATTAATAAAGAAAATAGAGCAAAGCTTGAGGCAAAATCAAAGAAATGTATCTTTATTGGATATGGTGTTAATGATTTTGGTTATTGCTTTATGATTATGAAAAACAAAAAATCATTAGGAGCAGAGATGTCATATTCAATGAAAAGGTTTTGTATAAGTATCAGATGCAGGAAAAGAAACAGGAAAAAGAAAACAGAGAATACACAGTCCTTGATGACATCACATAAAAAGTGAAGGTGCCTAAAAATCATAATGATCAACATCCAGAACAACAACAACAACCACAAAAACAACAAGCACCTCAAACACCTGAAAGTGATGTTAGAAGATCTACCAAGATAAGTAGACCCCCTGAATGAGACTCTCCATTATATTATGTATTGTTGACTAATTCTAGTGAACCAGAATGTTATGAAGAAGTAGTGCAGGTAGAAACTAGGAAGAAGTGGGAGTAAGCCATGAAAGAAGAGATGGACTCCTTAGCACATAACTAGACTTGGGACTTAGTCAGGTTTCCTGCAGGTAAAACAACATTGCAGAATAAATGGGTTTACAGGTTGAAGGAAGAAGATGGAGGTAGAAAAAGGTATAAAGCTAGACTTGTGGTGAAAGGGTTTACATAGAAAAAGGGTATAGACTTTGATGAGATATTTTATCCTATGTTAAAATGACTTCAATCAGGACTATTTTAAGTCTAGTAGCAGCTGAAGATTTTCATCTTGAGCAATTAGATGTAAAGACAACCTTTCTCCATGGGGATTTGGATGAAGAGATATATATGCAAAAACCACAAGGATATGAGGTAAGAGGGAAGGAGAAACTAGTGTGCAAGTTGAAGAAGAGCTTGTATGGCTTAAAACAGGCTCCAAGGCAGTGGTATCTAAAATTTGACAGGTTTATGTCTCAACAAGGTTGTACTAAATGTCACTCTGATCATTGTGTTTATCTCAAAAGGAAAAATGATGGCAGCTATATTATATTGTTATTGTATGTAGATGACATGCTTGTTGCAGGTTCTAACATGCAAGAAATAAATGTGCTCAAAAGAAAACTGGCAAACTCATTTGCAATGAAGGATTTGGGTGCTGCAAAACAAATCGTTGGTATGAGAATAACTAGAGATAGGAATAATCCCAAATTAACATTGTCTCAAAGTGAGTACATAGAAAAGGTGTTGAAAAGATTTAATATGCAAAATGCAAAACCAGTTAGTATACCTTTGGCTAGCCATTTCAAATTAAGTAAGGAGGTGTGTCCCAAGACTTAGGAAGAAATGGCTTGTATGTCTAAAGTTCCATATGCATCAGCAGTTGGAAGCTTAATGTATGCAATGGTGTAATAGACATTTTTGTGCCTTGCATCACTGAGCATGAAATGTCGATAATCAAGGGATCCAAAGTCCCTAAACATGTTGTTCCTACCCCTAGAGGAACAAGGCCAAGTAACCACAGCAATTCACAGAAGTTCTCCACCTGAAAACACTCAAAAATAAGCCAATTCTGGATCATGTCAACTGCTCCACTGAGCATCTGCGCTGAATGTCAACTGCTCCACTATCTACCTGCGTTGAATGTCAACTGCAACAAAGGCTACCTGCACTAAGCGTAACTGGACAAGTGGCAGGCTCATTTCTCAAGGTGTCAATGCCCAGGAAGCTTCCAAAATGACACTTGTATCAGGGAATTCGACTGGTGATGAGTAAGAGGTTCCAAATCTCCAAGTGGAAGAAAGAACCTCCAAGTGGACTCAAGAACTGATAGAGGGAGAGGACACTAGTCAGATCTCAAGCTGACTCATCCTCTCTCCAAATAACTATATATAGATCTCTCCTCCATGGGATCTAGAGGCTGGAATTTTGTGAATGTAAAGAATTGTTGTTGGTTTGTGGCTGGATACATTGGGTGTTTATGCTTTGAAGGGAGCTGAAGAGGGAATTCCATTCTGCTGGGAAGGAGATGCTGGATTGGAGCCCCATGGGTTGTATCTCTTCCTGAACCCTGTTACTTTCAATAAAGCTGTCTTTATTCTTTCCTATATGCTGGTGTATTTTGTATGATTGCATTAGTGTATTTGATTTACTTCTAATCCTGAATCATTTATGAATATGTATATGTACCTTTGTATTGTGTTCTTCTCTTGTCGCAAGTAGTTTTTCTCTTGTCACAGGTAGCTGTTCTCTTGTGACCTCGTGGGATTCAAGTAGCTGTTCTCTTGAGCAAGCGAGGAGACGAGTAGCTGTGGACACACAAAGGGAAGAGGATCTAGATCGAGGGACAACTGGAAGACAACGGTAAGTCTACCAATCTCCCCTCTTTTACATTTCATAAAGGAAGAAATCATAATAGCTGTATTCGTTTGTTGCTAAGGCGCTGTCACACCTTAGGTGGATAGGATCGTCCTAAATAGGCATTTTTCCCCACAACAAATTGGCGACTCCACTGGGGAAGAACTTGTTTATTCATTTCATTTGTGTTTCCGTCATTTGTTTACTTCATAGACTTGACAACAACTTTGAACTACATCTTTCCCGGATGCAAAGTAGAAAGTTGCTGCTTTGATCCAGTTGTTGGACTTGTCTATGATCTAAACTAGATCCACAAATGATTTGATGATCCTTGTGATAGTCTTTAGTACCCTATCAAAGTATCTCTCTGTTTATACCTTGCTTGTGTTTCTGATTTGGCCTGAAACAGTTGATTTTTGAGCATTTTGTGACCCAGAAACCAAGGGAAACGAGAGTTTTCCCTTTCAGCGCAGACACTGTGAAGGCAGTCTGCATTTCAACGCAGGTCCCGAAGGGGCTACCTACGCTGAATGTCAAACTGACAGTGTTAGACCTGCGCTGAACCAGTGTGGCCTTGTGCAGCTGGGGTTCTTTGTCCTTTGTTGCCCTGTTTTGATCTCTGTTTTTGCAAACCTTTAACCAGTATAGGTACCAGCCTGATAAGCTTTTCTTTGCTTGATTCCGCCTCATTTTTGTACAAAAAGATTGTGAATGTTTTTATGTGTTTGTGGCGTCATTTATAGTCTTCCTTTGCATGAGTAAAGTAGTCATCCTGTAGCCTTTGATTCAGATTTGATTGTGATCTTAGAAGAGAGTTCATTGGCTGATTGCAGATTGATTATAGATTTACTTTTGCTTGTTGGTTTGAATTTGTGTCTTTTAAGTGTCAAAACAAGTCTTTATTTTGAAAATCGCAAAGTAATTGTAATCTCTTCTACCCTTGTTGATTTCGAAGAAAGTGAACTTGTTTGTATTGATCATTTTAAAAGCAAATTCAAATTTGTGCAAAAAGCTTTCTTTGTAGGCATTTATACTAAGAAGGTGGAAAACAAACACTTGCATTGTGCATTTTGCATTTGATAAGTTTGCATGTTGGATTTAGGGAAAGTGCATTAGAGTGTGCTGATTGCTCTTTGAGAAAAGATAGTGTTATTCTTTTCCCTTAGTAGCTAGGATTTTCAAAGTTGAAAGATAATAAAGCTTGCTTATCATCTTAGACTGCATTTAGGAATTTGTATCATACATCTCGTGGTGAACCTTGAAAGGCAAACTTTAAAAAGATCAACCTAAAATAAACTGAATGAACCTAACAACGCTTTGTAACATAACGCACAACATAGAGGTCTAGGCTAGAGACGTGTTCCGGCGTCGTTAAACATAGTGACTGTCGATCTCGAAGAAGGTGGGTGATTCCTCCTGAGAGACAGTAGCGCTAATACGGATTTGTGCTCCCACGTACCGTCGCGTATATATTGGGAGACCCCTATAGGCATATATCCTTTATCCTTAGGAAGCCGTGTCGGCTGCCCTACTGATCGCAATGCAGTGAACACAGCATTCACGAAGATCGACCACCCGTACCGTAAAACGTATTCTGTGGTTTTGCGAAAAGTTTGGCACACCCTCTGCCTAGATCTCCAGAGCAGTTTCTTTTGGCCTTTTTCAGACTCTATAACAGAAAAAGTCCATCCGAGCATTTGTCACTTCGGGCTCGTTAAAACATCGAAGGAGACTAGAGTCATCTTTAGCTTTTTCTCGACTCTTTAAAACTGAAAAAGCAAGTTGTGTCTAAAGCGTCGTTAACATTTTATTTTAAACGGAACAATCACCCTTTATTCCTGCGTTGATCTTCGAAGTTAGTCTACCTTCATCACAAAGTTCTTATAGAATCACTAGGAAATCTTTTGGATAGACTAAATATGTCTGAACAACTGTCGACATCCAGGACTGTGTCATCCGACACAGCAGCGGCAGAGCCTCCTGCTGCTACTCCAACGATGTTCGCTGGTATACCATCTGTCCCGAAAAATTGTCAACAACAAGCTGGAGTCCAATCAGAGACTGTTTTGACGACATGGTTAGTTCCTATTTCTTCATCCGGATTATCATCTGGTATTTCTTATGTTGAAACTCAACAAATTGATCCAATGTGTCTTCAAAGGCCAATCTACCCTTTAAGTGCTGGATTGCCACCATATGGAGGGCAGTATGCCTTTTCATTGTTCCCCCCCAGAGAACAACCATATGGGAGTTTACAACAAAGTTCAGGTCAAACTGGAATTACATCCAGTGGATGGGTACCGATACTGCCTCAGCAACCAAGGGTTGCATATTCAATGCAACCAGTCCACCCTGTGTCGAATGTTGCCACTATACCTGGTATGGTGATTGTGTCGCAAGTACAAGCGCTACCTGTTGTATGTCAACCCCAAGTTTCTCAGGTTGCAATACAACAACCTCTTGTCTCAACGACTCAATCACAACCTCAGGTTAGTGCCTCCTTATCAGGAGCGACTCAGGATCAAACAAGTACTGTGACTCCTCATCTTGGTCAATCATCCAGTATTGGTCAACAGCAAATGGTTCAACAACCAGAGCTAGTTCAAACTCAACAACCCCCATTCCAGCAATCATATCAAGGACCTGAGCAACAAGTCTTTGTAAGTTATGGGCAACCGCATTTCCAAAGCGGTAATCAACAACCATATTATAATGGTTATGCCCATAAACCTTGTCAAAGTTGCCAGCATCAAATATATTATGCTGGTATGCAAAGACCCACTGCTCAGGCGATTCCATCTTATCCTGGGTATGCTTCGCCTAACCTGAATCAACAGTTGCCCTTTGTAGCAACTCTAGAATTACCAGATCTAAACCGGCTGACGAATGATCCAATTGCTTATGCCCCTTGGTGGCCAGCGATTCTGCATAAACTTCCGTCAGATATTCCTAAATTTAATGGAAATCCGGGCGAAGATCCGTCGAATCATGTGATGACATTTCATCTGTGGTGTTCATCAAACACCCTGAATAATGATTCGATAAGACTTCGCCTTTTTCAGAGGACGTTAACGGGTCCAGCGGAAAAATGGTATATCGAATTGCCTAGAGCTTCGTTCGACGATTTCAGTACCTTAGCCACGACTTTCTTAACCCATTTTCAATTACCGATAAGGTATGAAACAGGAACGGAACTCCTAACCAACTTCAAACAGACAACGGCCACTCACATATCTGATCATATACATGAGTGGCGACGTCGTCGTAGGATGGTAAAAATGTACGTTCCCGATCAGCTATTAGCTGAATGGTTTATCAAGTCATTACTTCCTGCCATCACGGAAGATGTGGCAAAGGGGGGAGTCGTAACGGAAGAGCAAGTCATCGCTCGTGCGCAATATCTGGACTTGGTTTACACTCAGTCCAGCACGCTCTACGACAAAATACTTGACGCCCCTAGACCAGAATTCTCAATTCCTCCTCCTCCTGAATCAAACAATGACTCTCATGCCATCGATGGCGTGATTGGCACGACAGATAAGAAATCGACAAAGGCTACATCTAAAAGGGCCCGTAAGATTTCCGGTCAAAATGCAAATGAGGAACTTCTTGCCTCGGAAGTAAGTGCCGTGTCGGACGACAAGGGCAAACAACTGAAGCAACCAGGGGGCAAGAAGAAAAAGAAAGGGAGAAAAAGGAAACCCCCTACGGGGTGTCATATATGCGATGAGGATCATTGGACAGCAGATTGTCCATACAAAGCTGAGCTTAAAAGATTCTTTAAGAGTTCGAAAACCTTAGCTGTGTTGACTGATCCGTTTCCAAGCCCGGGAACCGAACTGGTTGCTAATCAAAATGCTTCCCGATCCCAAGTGCTTATGTTGTCTGTATCAAAGCAGCAAAATGATGCTTTGACGAGGAATAAAGATTACAGGAATCCAAAGCTGTCGAACAACAAGGCTAATGAACAACCTAGTAGTTCGACAACAACTTTGACCGAAGTTGTGCCACCCATCGTTCCTGAGCCAATGATAAAGTCGCAAAAGGGAGCAATACACAAATCGACATTTAATCCTTGTGCGAAAATAGCACAGATAGAGGACCTGGCCGATCGCCGTCCGCTATGTCGACACTTGAGGTACCGCAAAATTGCTTCTCCCAAGAGCAAGCTTTATTATCAGCAATAGGTGGGATTGACCCAATGGATTGCAATCTTGTGGCCTTTGATCATAAAGGATATGACCCTCAGTTACCAGCTCAACTAGCTTTCCTTATTCAAGTGAAAGCCCTCAACAAAACTGTTCATCGAACAATTATTGATGAGGGAGCATCTACATGCATTATATCGATGAGTTGCTGGAAAACTTTAGGATCTCCAACCTTGTCGCGATCTTCGACGACATTAAAAGCATTCGACGGAAGGACATATACCCCATATGGTATCCTAAGTAACTTGAAAGTTGAACTAGGAGGGAAAACAGTAGAAATAGATGTTGAAGTCATCGATGGGAATCTTGATTACAACATCCTACTAGGAAGACCGTGGATCTATGCAATGGCCGCAGTTGTGTCGACCTACTTCAGGAAGATTGCATTTCCCTTCCAAGGAGGAATTACAATCGTCGACCAACAAACTTTTCTCCCCAAAAGTTCACAAGTTACGGGAAGCATTCCAATGATCCATGGAAGCAATCATTCACTCCAAAATATTGGAGTAGGTCTCCTAAAAGACCCTGCTTTAATGGGTACTTTTGCCCTACCGCCTCCAAGTAATCTGGCGGAAGTGGCCACAGTGGAATATGAAACCTTCTACATCTAATGGATTTGGACTCCGAGGAAGGTTCTAATCTCGTGTCAACCTCGTTAAAAAATGAAACAAGGATTCCCAACAGCTCCCTCACCAGTCGAATTCCCTGATGCAAGTGTCATTTTGGAAGCTTCCTGGGCATTGACACCTTGAGAAATTTTGCCAGTTTCTCATCAATTTCAGGAACTTACTCTTTCTCTTGTTTGTTCTGCAGGGATCTTTGAGCAAAATGTCCCTTACATGGCGAGAACGAGAACATGAAGAGGAGGACATGATTGCCCTTCATGACCCTGTCACGGTGAACGCGCTGCGGAACTGTGGCCTGCTGAAGTTTTTCCGTATCTCTAGCATGAGAGCAAATATCTCTTTACTGCAGTATATGCTTGATGCTTGGGATCCTATCAACCAAGTATTCCAGATTAGGGGAAAATCCATCCCCTTGACCATAGAGGACATTTACTTCTTGACTGGGTTGTCAAGGCGGGGTGCCCCCATTTCTTTGTCAGGTTCGGCCCGGGGGAATGACTCCGTGAGAGATTATGTTCGTCAGTATTGCAGGGAAGGTTCCCAGCTGAGCAGAGACGGCAAGGTTGTTATCCGTGAGATCACTGACAGGTCTCTCAGGTCCATTCTGTATACTGTTGGTAGGATGGCCGGTAGTGCATCTCTACATGTTGCCAACAGGTCTTATGTGCAGCACGCCTTGGAGTGTCTTCAACCGAAAGTATGCAACTGGTGTGATGCAGTACTCGTTCAGATGAAAAGTCAATTGACCAAGGTAAAGGATGGGAAGCTGAAGAACTTTGGATATGGTTTGTTGTGGGGAAAAATGCCTATGCAGGACGATCCTATCCACCTAAGGTGTGACAGCGCCTTAGCAACAAACGAATACAGCTACTATGATTTCTTCCTTTATGAAATATGAAAGAGGGGAGATTGGTAGACTTACCGTTGTCTTCCGGTTGTCCCTCGATCTAGATCCTCTTCTCTTTGTGTTTCCACAGCTACTTGCCTCCTCGCTTGATCAAGAGAACAACTACTTGAATCCCACGAGATCACAGGAGAACAGCTACCTGTGACAAGAGAACAGCTACTTGCGACAAGAGAAGAACACAATACAAAGGCAAATATACATATTCATAAATGATTCAGGATTAGAAGTAAATCAAATATACTAATGCAATTATACAAAATACACCAGCATATAGGAAAGAATCAAGATAGCTTTATTGAAAGTAACAGGATTCAGGAAGAGATACAACCCATAGGGCTCCAACCCAGCATCTCCTTCCCAGCAAAATGGAATTCCTTCTTCAGCTCCTTTCAAAGCATAACACACCCAATGTTTCTAGCCACAAACCAACAACAATTCTTTGCAAATACCAAATTCCATCCTCCCTTGACCTCATGGAGAGAGATCTATATATAGGGATATTGGAGAGAGGATGAGTCATCTTGAGACTGGTCTGAGACTGACTAGTGTCCTCTCTCACTTCAGTTCTTGAGTCCACTTGGAGGTTCTTGCTTCCACTTGGAGATTTGGAACCTCTTACTCATCACCAGTCGAATTCCTTGATCCAAGTGTCATTTTGGAAGCTTCCTGGGCATTGACACCTTGAGGAATGACTCTGCCACTTGTCCGAACTCGCTCAGCGCAGGTAGCCTTCTTTGCAGTTGACATTCAATGCAGGTAGACAGTGGAGTAGTTGACATTCAGCGCAGATGCTCAGTGGAGCAGTTGACATGATCCAGAATTGCCTTGTTTTTGAGTGTTTTCAGGTGGAGAACTTTTGTGAATTGCTGTGGTTACTTGGCTTTGTTCCTCTAGGGGTAGGAACAACATGTTTAGGGACTTTGGATCCCTTGATTATTGACATTTCATGCTCAGTGATGCCAGGCACAAAAATGTCTATAACAGTTGCCCCCTAAAGTATGAGGCCGTTTATCGGGTGAAATGCTTTATCCAGGAGGGTCCACTGTTCATCCATCTGCTGGGAGGAGACCTGTAATAAAATACAATACAATACATTATGATTCATACTGCTTTCATGATCTAGCTGAGGCGGGCATTCCCATGCTCAGCTTTATAAATTCATTTTTTGTACATAGAACAGACGATCGTCTGATGGTAGACTGATAATTTTGGTGAAAATTATCATCCTTTGAGTAGGATGATCATCTGCTGTAATGATGTACATGTCAAATGTCTTTATTTTTCCTGAATATATATCGCAGCCCGGATGAATGAAACTAGATCCGGGGTCTTCAAACACGTTCGATCTTCACTCTAAGTACAAGTCGATCCATGTGAGAATTGCGCTGAAGTCGAACATGGAAAGACATCGCTTGATTACTGGTCAATGATGTAAACCGTTAACAAGCGCGAGAGGAATCACCGATAATGATAATGACCCTCAAGGTACTGCAGTACAATTCACGTGGTGTGAATAAAGGACTTGGCGTCGAACACCACGCAAAATCTTCTGGTCGAAGGTCATTGACGTATACCTGTCGCCGGAAGTGAGAAACTTGCCATTGAGGCATGCAAGCTTCAAAGTACTGAAGGGGGTGTTCCTAGATCAACTCCTTGGATAATGAGCTGATGTCGACAAGGAGTGACCCGTCAAAGGAGGGCCTTAATGAATCCCACATCAGTGACACGGAACGGAGCTAATGATTTTAATGGAGGTGAAAACAATCTGTGACATATGATTCAGGGTGGCAGTCATGAATGGATGAAGGATAATGTATGGTAGTGGATGGGACCCGGTTGACTCTTTCTGAACGACTTCTCTTGAACATATGGCGACATTGATGCGATGGATTGGTAGCATTACCCCAAATATGGATGGTATGGCAAGACCATGGTGATGTGACCGGTGAATGAAACAACCCAACCCGATTGTGGTACGGAGGAAAAGTGTCATGTTCAAGAGCGACCTGCTACCATCAAAGTTTTCTTGATTTTTCCCAATTTTTTCCCCAGTCATTGCTGACCAATACCTCTTTATTTTTGTCAAGCTTGAGGAGGATAACATATGCTTGTTCTATAACCTGCCCTTCGGGCAAGCCCATCGCTATGTTTTAACGAGCCTAGCGATAGGGAAACTCGTTCTCGTCTAAAGACAAGTTTGTCGCTATTTACTAATTTTAACGAGTCTAACGACAAGGATAACTCGGTCCTTTTCATTTTTAGAGAGTCTGAAAAGGTACATAAAGTTAACTCCAAAATTCCTTTTTCGTCATCCAATCCCTTAAGTCCGAAAAGTATAAAACAATACAAAAGGGATGAGTTTTCGATAACTTTAACGAGCCGAATAAAACAAGCGCTCGACCTTTTTGTGCAATAATCCCTCAGGTCCAAAAAGATTAAAATCTAGAGGAGGGATAGCTCTTCCTGTCCTTTTAACGAGCTGGAAGGCCAAAACTTGGCAATCTTTTCATATTTTACGAGTCAGTTGAAAAGAGCTTAAAGAAGACTCGTCTTTTGAGGAACGAGTGATAAATAGGGATAGCAACTGATTCCAGGTACAGGTTGGAATTTTCCAATCACGGCAGTGTCACAAGGATGGCTAGGTGAAATCACTCTTCGCAGCTGTTCCTCAAAATGGGTAAACAATCATATGGGGGTGAACGATCGGCCAAATGAAAGATGGAGGTGGCAGGTGCAAACACGACCAAGGTTTTTATGGCTGATAAATTTACGATCACAGTGGTTATTTACCGGGATAGGTTCATTTTTTAGATAAAAATGAGCTTAAACTCTGGAGGAAACATTGCTCACTGCTTATATTTATTTTTTAACGAGCATGAAGACCGCGTTAAAACTGCTCGGATCTTGCGTTTATTTTTTAACGAGCATGAACTTTATGCTAAAACTGCTCGATTATATAGTCAAATTTCTGATTTTTACCATGAATAGCTTTTCTCTTTTCAAGGATAGTACTGCATTCTCAATTGCTGCAACAAACTTTGTTAGAAATGAATAATATTTGCATGAAAATGAGATCATAACCCTAATATTTCGCTTCGAACTACGTAAAAAGCCATTAAAAGGTGTTTTTTACCTCTCATTTTACCATTTCATTTGAATTTGGTTTGTTGGAGCTCTGGAGGTGCCTCTTCCCCCTTGATTTTCACCAGCTGATTCCGGGAGATTCTGCGGACGATTTTCAGCGCCGTCTGGACCAGGTAGGAGCTAAACTCTAGCTCTTTCTTTTCATGGTTTCTTTTTCCCATTTTGTGCCTGTTTTCCTGCCCCCATGAGCCCCTGGGGTTTCACTAGGGCGCTCTGGCATCAGCGCAGGCAGTCCATTCGAAACCTGCGCTGAATGTCAAGCTGCCTTAAGGCAGTTTGACCTTCAACGCAGGTAGGACACTTGCCAACTGCGCTGATCTCAGAAAAACAGCTCTATGGATGAAATTTTGCCAGTTTCTCACCAAACTCAGGAACTTACTCCTTCTCTTGTTTGTTTTGCAGGGATCTTTGAACAAAATGTCCCTTACATGGCGAGAATGAGAACATGAAGAGGAGGACATGATTGCCCTCCATGACCCTGTCACGGTGAACGTGCTGCGGAACTGTGGCCTGCTGAAGTTTTTCCATATCTCTAGCATGAGAGCACAGATTTCTCTACTGCAGTATATGCTTGATGCTTGGGATCCCATTAACCAAGTATTCCAGATTAGGGGAAAATCCATCCCCTTGACCATCGAGGACATTTACTTCTTGACTGGATTGTCAAGGCGGGGTGCCCCCATTTCTTTGTCAGGTTTGGCCCGGGGGAATGACTCCGTGAGAGATTATGTCTGCCAGTATTGCAGGGAAGGTTCCCAGCCGAGCAGAGACGGCAAGGTTGTTATCCGTGAGATCACTGACAGGTCTCTCAGGTCCATTCTTTATACCATTGGTAGGATGGCCGGTAGCGCATCTCTACATGTTGCCAACAGATCTTATGTGCAGCACGCCTTGGAATGTCTCCAACCGAAAGTATTCAACTGGTGTGATGCAGTACTTTCTCAGATGAAAAGTCAATTGACCAAGGTAAAGGACGGGAAGCTGAAGAACTTTGGGTATGGTTCTATTCTGACTGCCTTTGCCTTGGAGAAAATACCACTGATGCAACCTCAGTATATCGCTCTCGACTTGCCTTCTCCTACTGAGCCACGCATGCAGAGATGGGTTGACCACATGTCTAGGCACGCCAGTCAATCTCAGGTTACTTTCACTGATACCTTTTTCAGGTGGTTCGAGCGCCAGGAGATGGTCTATTCTGAGTACCCATATGTTAGCATGGATTTCCGAGGTGATCCGGATTTGGTGCTACCGGATGGCGAACAGTGGGGCGCTATTGGTAAAACTTTTGACCATATCACTGTTTACTGTTCTTACTTATAATTTCCTTGTGCTTTATTCTATCAAGACTTTAATCAAACTCATGTGTGCGTGCAGATGTTGGTCCTGTTCGTCCAGCAGCTCGCCCGAAAGCGCCAGTTGCCGCCCCAGCAGGGGAGACTGCTGGGAGGGTTATTCTCCGCGACCTTGATGTGGCAGAGATTCTTACAGCTGTGCAGGAGCAGGTTGAGAGCCTTACACTCGGCATTCCCGATGTGAGGATTGACGAGTTACCTTTACAGTTGCAGCGACATACTACTGGTGTGCCTAGACGATGGACTCGTCTCTTGCGCATGATTGCACAAGCCGTGACGTGCTATCATGAGCATCACTAGACTAGGGTGCCCCCTAGAATTTTGAGTTTTTGGGTCATATGACCGATTTTGTCTTGGTTACAGAACATTATGTATGAACTATGAACAGCTTATATATATTTTGATTTTCGAGTTTTATTCTGGTTGAGTTATATGATCCATATGTACAATCATTGATGATGTGTCTCTTTTATAAATGTTGCAAATGTCTATCTAACACATAATTTGCTAATGAGTCAGTTAATGTGTTTAAGTTTCTGGAAATATGCTGGTATTGAATTGAATCAAACTGTCTTTCCAAAATCTTAACCCTTAGGAACATGCGATAAATAGCTGGATTGCGAACAGAATATATACCATTGAGTTGTAGTATTACGAGCTGTGAGTCTAGCTTGACAATTGGTCGGCGTATGCCACGTGTGATGGCATCAGAGAGTAGTTCTATCAACGCGCTATACTCAGCGATGTTATTCGTTGATTGCCCAATACACACTCCTCTGAAACTTACTAACTCGCCGCTTGGATCAAAAATGGCCCAGGCTGCGGAGGATAGGTTCCGCAAACTACGACTCGCCCCGTCGGCATATCCAACACATGTCTCCAGAAGGTTCGAAATCTGCAACAAATGAAAAAGGTGGATCACTCGACCAGAACAAATACTTTTAGCGAAAACAAAATACAACAAAAGCATGCAGGTTACTATTTAAGCATAGTAACGCTTGAGGTACAACCCGTTGCGGGGCTGCGCCAGTGGAATTCCGTCATAATCCATTAACTCGTAGGCTCCTTTTGCTAACACCCTTTTAACAATATAGGGGCCCATCCATAAGGATTTGAATTTTCCTGCTCCCAATTTATCGGATTCTTGGTCATAAAGCAAGACCAAATCACCTTCTGAGAAGACACGGGGTTTGACATTTTTGTCGAACTGCGCCTTGACTCGTTTCTTATGGGTTTCGTTAGCCAAAGCGGCGTCACGACAGGTTTCATCCAACTGGATTAATTCCAAGAAACGAGCCTCTTCTTCTGAAGTTCCGGGGAGGAGATCAATTGCGAGTTTAAGCGATGAAATTTCGCACTGGACTGGCAAGACTGCTTCCAGGCCATACACCAGTTGAAAAGGTGTGAACCCGGTCGCGTTCTTTACCGACGTTCGGTAAGCCCACAAGGCTGAGTACAGGATTAGGTGCCACCTTCTTTTATGAACCCCGATCATCCTTTGCAACATACGCTTCAGGACCTTGTTGATTGCTTCAACTTGTCTGTTGGCTTGCGGATAATACGGGGTAGAGCTGTCGTGAGATAGCCCTAGCTTGGCAGCTAATTCGACCATCATGTGATTGCGAAAATGTGATCCATGATCTGTAACTATAGCCTGTGGTACGCCGAACCTGGCGACTACATGATTGAAAAAGAAAAGGGCAGCTGTTTCACCAGTGTTATCCAATGTAGGCATCGCCTCGGCCCATTTGGTAAAATAGTCAACAGCGACTATAATATACCCATGCCCTCCGGTCGAGGTGGGGTTACATTGCATGAAATCGATGCCCCATTTGGCGAAAGGCCCAACAGCAACTATCGGCTGTAAAGGTGCGGGCAGTCTTCTGGTTTTGCTATCAAAAATTTGACAAGCATGGCAACTTCTGACTGCGATTATGCAATCTTTGAACATGGTTGGCCAGAAGTATCCTGCTCGTAAGATTTTTTGTGCTGTTGCATATCCAGATTGATGCCCCCCACACACGCCTGAATGACACTCATTCAGGGCTTTTTCGGCCTCCTCATGGGTAAGGCACCTCCTCAGAACTGTATCGATACCACGACGGTAAAGTGTATCACCGACGATCATGTAGTCTTTTGCTTGGTATCGTATACGTTCCAGTTCAGAGTGAGAGGTGTTAGGCCTGAATTTTTGGGTTTGGAGATAAACTATGATATCTCCATACCACTCATCGCTTGTAGATATCAGAAACAAACTTTCGTCCGCGATTGACTCTTCTGATGTTTCATCGTTGGACGACGATGGGAGATCGCACAATAATTCTGCGAAAACTAGAGCTTTCTTTGATTTGGACTTTACAAATTCCATATCAAACTCTTGAAGGATCGCTATCCATTTTGAATATTTGGCCCCCAGCAACTGTCGCGACAGTATATAAGTCATGGGGTTGCAATCTGATAAAATGATAGTTTTCCGAAAGAGGACATAATGTCGAAACCTTTGAATCGCTTGAACAGCTGCAAGCGCTAGTTTTTCAACATAAGAATATTTACTTTCTGTATCATTTAAGTTTTTACTTAAATAATATATAGGATGTTCAATTCCATCGACTTCTTGAACTAAAACCATCGCAATGGTCGTATCCGCTGCAGCCAGATACAGGTTAAAATCTCTTTGATAGTCCGGGGCGTACATTAATGATGCTTTTACTAGACAATCTTTCAGAGCATCAAAGGAAGCTTGCGCCACCTGATCCCAGATGAAGGGTACATCCTTTTTCAAAAGACGAGTATAACCTTTAGCAAGTTCTGCGTAATTTGGAATGAACCTCCTCAGAAAGTTTTCTTTCCCTTGGAGTTTCTGAATCTGAAGCAAATTTGAAGGTGGAGGCAAATTAATGATTGCCTGAACCTTGCAAGGGTCGAGACGAATCCCATCCTTAGAGACTACAAAGCCAAGTAAACGACCAGAACCGACGCAAAAAACACATTTGTGCGGATTGAGTCTTATCTTGTAGTGTCGGCAACGTAGAAATATCGCTCTTAAATGCTGCGGATGATGAGTCCACTTTCGCGAATGAGCCGAAAGGTCGTCAAGATAAGGTTGAACTATGTTCTTGATGTCATGGAAGGCATAATTCATTGCCCTCTGAAACGTCGCCCCTGCGTTCTTCAAACCAAAGGGTAATTTTCGATAAGCGAATGTGCCCCATGGACAAATAAATGCAGTCTTTGACTGGTCCTGTGGGCGGATATTTATTTGATTATACCCGGAAAAACCATCCATAAATGAAAAGATTTCACATCCGGCGCATTCATCAATTATCTGGTCGATGAAGGGTGTAGGGTAGTTGTCCTTTGGACAAGCTTGGTTTACATCCCTATAATCAACACACACTCTGATCGTCCCTTGTTTCTTCATAACAGGGACAATATTCGATACCCAATCGGTTAGAGGAACCGGGTAGATGAAACCAGCATGGAGGAGCTTTTCAACTTCTGCTTTAATGGCAGCGGCTTTCTTGGGGTGCACCTGCCGAAGCCGTTGTCTTACTGGTTTGACATCAGGATACATTTTAATTTCATGTTCAACGATACTCGAGTCTATGCCTGGCATTTCATCATATGACCAAGCAAAGACATCTCCGAATTCGCGAAAAAGAGCGTTATATATTTCCAGTTCTGAAGGGGAACAACCTTTGCCGACATAAATATTCTCTACAACATTTGTTTTAGTCGAGATATTTATGGCTATAGTCTCTTCAATATTGGATAAGTTTCGCTCGGAATCCACCGTATTTACAGTATTTGTTAGGAATTCAAAAACTGAAGGGTGATAAAGGTCACATTGAGTATCCTCTTCATATTCCGGAAGAAGGGAACGATGGTGGTGATCATTCCATGGTGCCCCCTCAATCAACATTGATTGTAGGATTCCTTCGTCAGTCCCATGTACTTTCGACCAAGGATCTAATGGGGTACCATATTCTCTAGACCTGTCTACCCAAACGCTTGATGAGCGTTGATTTGGGTTTGCCTCCCATGCTTGAAACATTGATTGCTACAATATTTCTAAAGGGCTTGGGGGCAAAACGATTGCATGATCCATGTCGACATTGTCTTTTGCGACCTTCGTGGAAGATATCATGTTGCAGGTTGCTACAAACGGTATATTTCCTATGTAAATAGGAGGTGGTAGCGCGAAAGTTCCCATCATTGTGGGGTCTTTCAATAGTCCTACTCCGATATCTTGTAGTGAATGGTTGCTTTCATGGATCATGGGAATGCTTCCTGTAACTTGTGAACCATTAGGGAGGAAGTTTTGTTGGTCGACGACCGTAATCCCTCCTTCAAACGGGAATGCGATCTTCCTAAAATAAGTCGACACAACAGCTGCCATGGCATAAATCCATGGTCTACCCAGTAGGATGTTGTAGTCAAGATTTCCATCGATGACCTCGACATCAATTTCCACTGTTTTTCCTCCCAGTTCAACCTTCAAGTTATTAAGGATACCGTACGGGGTATAAGTCCTTCCATCGAAAGCTTTTAATGTTGTCGAAGATCGCGACAAGGTTGGAGATCCTAATGTTTTCCAGCAACTCATCGACATAATACATGTAGATGCCCCCTCATCAATAATTGTTCGGTGAACAGTTTTGTTGAGGGCTTTCACTTGAATAAGGAAAGCTAGTTGAGCTGGTAACTGAGGATCGTATCCTTTGTGATCAAAGGATACAAGATTGGAATCCTTAGGATCAACCCCACCAATAGCCGATAACAAAGCCTGCCTTTGGGATGGGCAATTTTGTAATACTTCAAGAGTCGACATAGCGGATGGCGATTGGGCCAAATCTTCTACTATGTTATAATGCTGCGCCGCCCTGGCGCGAGGATTAAACGTCGACTTGTGTACTACTCCCTTTGGCGGTTTTATTGTTAATTTAGGAATGATGGGCGGTACAACTTCTGTCAAACTACTTGGTTGATCTTTACCTTTGTCGTTCGACAGTTGAGGATTCCCGTAATCTTTGTTCCTTGTCGAAATCAAAGCATCATTCTGTTGTTTTGAAACCGACAACATAAGCACTTGCGACAGGGAAGCATTTCCACTGTCAACCAGATTTTGACCTGGGTTGGGAAATGGATCAGTTAACACAGCTGGGTTTTGGGAACTTTTAAAGAACCTCTTTAACTCAGCTTTGAATGGACAATTCCTTGTATAATGATCCTCGTCATCACATATTTGACATGGATAATTTGGTTTCCCTTTCCCAGGAGGGTTTGAAGAATTCTTTCCAGGGGATGACTCACCCTGTTTCTTCTTCTTCCCTTTGTTTTGCTTCTTCTTGCTTCCTGGTTGCTTGGTTTCTTTGCCTTTATCTGCTGATACGGCATTTACTTCCGAAGCAAGAATTTCTTCTTTTGCATTTTGATCCGAATTCTTACGGGCTTTCTTAGACGAAGCCTTCGTCGATTTCGCGTTTGCCGTGCCAATCACGCCATCACCAGCATGAGAGTCACTATTGGATTTAGGAGGAGGAGGAATTGAAAATTCCGGTCTAGGGGCGTCAGGTATTTTGTCGTAGAGCGTGCCAGACTGAGTATAAACTAAGTCTAGATACTGCGCACGAGCGATAACTTGCTCCTCTGTTACGACTCCCCCCTTTGCCACATCTTCCGTTATAGTAGGAAGTAACGACTTTATAAACCATTCAGCTAACAGCTGATCGGGAACGTATGTTTTATCCATCCTACGACGACGACGCCATTCATGTATATGATCGGATATATGAGTAGCAGTTGTCTATTTAAAGTTGGTTGATATTTCTGTTCCCGTTTCATACCTTATCGGTAATTGAAAATGGGTTAAGAAAGTCGTGGCTAGGGAGCTAAAATTGTCGAAAGAGGCTCTAGGTAATTCAATATACCATTTAGCCGCTGGACCTGTCAATGTCCTCTGAAAAAGGCGAAGCCTTATCGAATCATCGTTCAAGGTGTTCGACGAACACCACAGATGAAAAGTCATCACGTGATTCGATGGGTCTTCACCTGGATTTCCATTGAATTTAGGAATGTCAGATGGAAGTTTGTGAGGAATCGCTGGCCACCAAGGGGCATAAGCAATCGGATCGTTGGTTAACCGGTGTAAATCGGGTAACTCTAAAGTTGCCACAAATGGCAACTGTTGATTCAGGTTAGGCGAAGCATAACCAGGGTACGATGGAATCGCTTGAGCAGTGGGTCTTTGCATACCAGCATAATGTAATTGATGTTGGTATGACTGATACTGTTGGTGGACTTGACCACTATAAAGTGGTTGGTTTTGACCGTTTTGAATATACGGTTGTCCACTGTTCGCAAAGATCTGCTGCTCAGAACCTTGGTACACTTGCTGGAATTGTGGTTGTTGGTATTGCACTAGCCATGGTTGTGAAGCCATGTTCTGTTGCGCTATGCTAACCGTTGGACCAAGGTGTGGGGTAATTGTACCCATTTGGACCTGTGTCGACCCACCAGTTGGCGATTGTGGTTGTGACCCATGGTCAAGGGGCTGCTGCATTACAACCTGAGAAATCTGAGGTTGACATGCAACAGGCATCGCTTGAATTTGTGACACTGTTACAATAGCCGGTGTGGTTGGGATGTTCGTCATAGGTACACACTGTTGCATAGTATATACAACCCTTGGTTGTTGAGGTAGCGTAGGTACCCAACCACTTGATGTAATTCTAGTATAACCTGAATATTGTTGTGAACTCCCGTATGGATACCCTCCCGGAGGGGGTAATGAAAGGGCATACTGCCCCCCATACGGTAGCAATCCGGAACTCAAGGGGATTGATTGCCCTTGGGGACTGGATGGCCCAAATTGACCTCCAAATGGATCAATCTGGCGAGTCTCAACATAAGAGTTGCCGGATATTATTCCGGATGAACAAACTGGAACAGACCATACTGTCGAAATAGTCCCTTGGTGGACTCCTTCTAGCTGTTGCGAGCTAGTCGGGACAGATGGTATGTCGACAAACATTGTCGGAGTGACAGCAGGGGCTTCTGATGTCTCTGTGTCATTCGACACAGTCCTAGATGTTGACGGTTGCTCAGACATTTTAAGTCTATCCAATAGATTGCCTAGCGATTCTACCGAAACTTCCACTTGTGGTGGATTAACTTCTGATGAAGGAAATAGAGTGACCCCGACTCCAATATGGGTTGGAGTACTTGCTTGCGGGTCCTCTGAAATTTCCTCTATCGCAATCAAACCAGGTGGAAGAGGAAGACCGTCAGGTCCGTAAAATATTTCTGGTGCCGAAGAAGGGGTTGTTTCGACAGCGACAGTTGTTTGAGGAGCAAGACTCTCTGAACCGGTTATGGATGGAACTGGTTCAGTTACACAAGTATTTGCCCCCAGACTAGGATCAATATTACTGTCCCTCTGTGGCTATTGAACTTCTTCTATAGCGGCAGGGTTTCCAGAAATGTTTGGAGTAACCGGAATCTCAGTTGTAGTTGGAACACTTGTTCAAACTTTGATAGGAGATTTTGAACCGGTTAAACGAGTTCGCTTTGTCCGTACTGTTTTCGATTCCAGAGACAAAGACGGTTGACTCGTAAGTCTCCGCGAACGACGGGGTTTCAATTGACTTTCTTCCACGATTGCGGATTACTCGATCAACCAAAATATTAAAAGGGGAAATTTGTGTTTTCGAACTGAATGAATTTTATTAGACGCTTTAGACACAACCTGCTTTTTCACTTTTAAAGAGTCGAGAAAAAGCTAAAGATGACTCTAGTCTCCTTCGATGTTTTAACGAGCCCGAAGTGACAAATGCTCAGATGGACTTTTTCTGTTATAGAGTCTGAAAAAGGCCAAAAGAAACTACTCTGGAGATCTAGGCAGAGGGTGTGCCAAACTTTTCGCAAAACCACAGAATACGTTTTACGGTACGGGTGGTCGATCTTCGTGAATGCTGTGTTCACTGCATTGCGATCAGTAGGGCGGCCGACACGGTTTCCTAAGGATAAAAGATATATGCCTATAGGGGTCTCCCAATATATACGCAACGGTACGTGGGAGCACAAATCCGTATTAGCGCTACCGTCTCTCAGGAGGAATCACCCACCTTCTTCGAGATCGACAGTCACTATGTTTAACGACGCCGGAACACGTCTCTAGCCTAGACCTCTATGTTGTGCGTTATGTTACAAAGCGTTGTTAGGTTCATTCGGTTTATTTTAGGTTGATATTTTTAAAGTTTGCCTTTCAAGGTTCACCACGAGATGTACGATACAAATTCCTAAATGCAGTCTAAGATGATAAGCAAGCTTTATTATCTTTCAACTTTGAAAATCCTAGCTACTAAGGGAAAAGAGAGCGACTATCTTTTCTCAAAGAGCAATCAGCACACTCTAATGCACTTTCCCTAAATCCAACATGCAAACTATCAAATGCAAAATGCACAATGCAGGTGTTTGTTTTCACTTTCTTAGTATAAATGCCTACAAAGAAAGCTTTTTGCACAACTTTGAATTTGCTTTTACAATGATCAAAATAAACAAGTTCACTTTCTTCGAAATCAACAAGGGTAGAAGAGATTACAATCACTTTGCGATTTTCGAAATAAAGACTTGTTTTGATACTTTGAAAGAGACAAATTCAAACCAATAAGCAAAAGTAAAACTATAATCAATCTGAACAAACAGCCAATGAACTCTCTTCTAAGATCACTCTCAATCAGATCCGAATCAAAGGCTACAGAAAGACTACTTTACTTATGCAAAGGAAGACTGTAAATGACACCACAAACACATAAAAACATTCACAATCTTTTTGTACAAAAATGGGGCGGAATTCAGGCAAAGAAAAGGGTTATCAGGCTAGTACCTATGCTGGTCAAAGGCTGCAAAAAACAGAGATCAAAACAGGGCAACAAAGGACAAAGAACCCCAGCTGCTCAAGGCCACACTGGTTCAGCACAGGTCCAACACTGTCAGTTTGACATTCAGCGCAGGTAGCCCCTTCGGGACCTGCGTTGAAATGCAGACTACCTTCACAGTGCCTACGCTGAAGAGAGAAACTCTCGTTTCTCTTGGTTTCTGGGTCACAAAATGCTCAAAAATCAACTGTTTCAGGCCAAATCAGAAACACAAGCAAGGTATAAACAGAGGGATGCTTTGATAGGGTACTAAAGACTATCACAAGGATCAATCAAATCATTTGTGGATCTAGTTTAGATCATAGACAAGTCCAACATACTGGATCAAAGCAGCAACTTTTACTTTGCATCCGGGAAAGATGCCGTTCAAGAATTGTTGTCAAGTCTATGAAGTAAACAAATGACGGAAACACAAATGAAATGAATAAACAAGTTCTTCCCCAGTGGAGTCGCCAATTTGTTGTGGGGAAAAATGCCTATGCAGGACGATCCTATCCACCTAAGGTGTGACAGCGCCTTAGCAACAAACGAATACAGCTACTATGATTTCTTCCTTTATGAAATATGAAAGAGGGGAGATTGGTAGACTTACCGTTGTCTTCCGGTTGTCCCTCGATCTAGATCCTCTTCTCTTTGTGTGTCCACAGCTACTTGCCTCCTCGCTTGATCAAGAGAACAACTACTTGAATCCCACGAGATCACAGGAGAACAGCTACCTGTGACAAGAGAACAGCTACTTGTGACAAGAGAAGAACACAATACAAAGGCAAATATACATATTCATAAATGATTCAGGATTAGAAGTAAATCAAATATACTAATGCAATTATACAAAATACACCAGCATATAGGAAAGAATCAAGATAGCTTTATTGAAAGTAACAGGATTCAGGAAGAGATACAACCCATAGGGCTCCAACCCAGCATCTCCTTCCCAGCAGAATGGAATTCCTTCTTCAGCTCCTTTCAAAGCATAACACACCCAATGTTTCTAGCCACAAACCAACAGCAATTCTTTGCAAATACCAAATTCCAGCCTCCCTTAACCTCATGGAGAGAGATCTATATATAGGGATATTGGAGAGAGGATGAGTCAGCTTGAGACTGGTCTGAGACTGACTAGTGTCCTCTCTCACTTCAGTTCTTGAGTCCACTTGGAGATTTGGAACCTCTTACTCATCACCAGTCGAATTCCTTGATCCAAGTGTCATTTTGGAATCTTCCTGGGCATTGACACCTTGAGGAATGACTCTGCCACTTGTCCAAACTCGCTCAGCGCAGGTAGCCTTCTTTGCAGTTGACATTCAACGCAGGTAGACAGTGGAGTAGTTGACATTCAGCGTAGATGCTCAGTGGAGCAGTCAACATGATCGAGAATTGCCTTGTTTTTTAGTGTTTTCAGGTGGAGAACTTTTGTGAATTACTGTGGTTACTTGGCTTTGTTCCTCTAGGGGTAGGAACAACATGTTTAGGGACTTTGGATCCCTTGATTATTGACATTTCATGCTCAGTGATGCGAGGCACAAAAATGTCTATAACATGGTTCTATTCTGACTGCCTTTGTCTTGGAGAAAATACCACTGATGCAGCCTCAGTATATCGCACTCGACTTGCCTTCTCCCACCGAGCCACGCATGCAGAGATGGGTTGATCACATGTCTAGGCATGCCGGTCAATCTCAGATTACTTTCACTAATACCTTCTTCAGGTGGTTCGAGCGCCAGGAGATGGTCTATTCCGAGTACCCGTATGTTGGGATGGATTTCCGAGGTGATCCGGACTTGGTACTGCCGGATGGCGAACAGTGGGGTGCTATAGGTAAAATCTTTGACCATATTACTGTTTACTGTTCTTATTCATAATGTTGTTGTGCTTTATTCTATCAAGACTTATAATCAAACTCATGTGTGCATGCAGATGTTGGTCCTGTTCGTCTAGCAGCTCGCCCAAAAGCGCCAGTTGCCGCCCCAGCAGGGGAGACTGCTGGGAGGGTTATTCTCCACGACCTTGATGTGGCAGAGATTCTTACAGCTGTGCAGGAGCAGGTTGAGAGCCTTACTCTCGGCATTCCCGATGTGAGGATTGATGAGCTTCCTTTACAGTTGCAGCGCCATACCACTGGTGTGCCTAGATGATGGACTCGTCTCTTGCGCATGATTGCACAGGCTGTGACGTGCTATCATGAGCATCACTAGGCTAGGGTGCCCCCTAGCATTTTTGAGTTTTGGGTCATATGACCAATTTTTGTCTTGGTTACAGAACATTATGTATGAACGATAAACAACTTATATATATTTTGATTTTCGAGTTTTATTCTGGTTGAGTTATATGATCCATATGTACAATCATTGATGATGTGTCCTTTTTATAAATGTTGCAAATGTCTATCTAACACATAGTTTGCTAATGAGTCGGTTAATGTGTTTAAGTTTCTGGAAATATGCTGGTATTGAATTGAATCAAACTGTCTTTCCAAAATCTTAACCCTTAGGAACATGCGATAAATAGCTGGATTGCGAACAGAATATATACCATTGAGTTGTAGTATTACGAGCTGTGAGTCTAGCCTGACAATTAGTCGGCGTATGCCACGGGTGATGGCATCAGAGAGTAGTTCTATCAACGCGCTATACTCAGCGATGTTATTCGTTGATTGCCCAATACATACACCTCTGAAACTTACTAACTCGCCGCTTGGATCAAAAATGGCCCAGGCTGCGGAGGATAGGTTCCGCGAACTACGACTCGCTCCGTCGGCATATCCAACACATGTCTCCAGGAGGTTTGACATCTGCAATAAATGAAAAAGGTGGATCACTCGACTAGAACAAATACTTTAGGGAAAACAAAATACAACAAAAGCATACATGTTACTATTTAAGCATAGTAACGCTTGAGGTACAACCCATTACGGGGTTGCGCCAGTGGAATTCCGTCATAATCCATTAACTCGTAGGCTCCTTTTGCTAACACCCTTTTAACAATATAGGGGCCCATCCATAAGGGATTGAATTTACCTGCTCCCAATTTATCGGATTCTTGATCATAAAGCAAGACCAAGTCACCTTCTGAGAAGACACGGGGTTTGACATTTTTGTCGAACTGAGCCTTGACTTGTTTCTTATGGGCTTCGTTGGCCAAAGCGGCATCACGACGGGTTTCATCCAATTTGTTGTGGGGAAAAATTCCTATTTAGGACAATCCTATCCACCTAAGGTGTGACAGCGCCTTAGCAACAAAGGAATATAGCTATTATGATTTCTTCCTTTATGAAATGTAAAAGAGGGGAGATTGGCAGACTTACCGTTGTCTTTCGGTTGTCCCTCGATCTAGATCCTCTTCCCTATGTGTGTCCACAGCTACTCGTCTCCTCGCTTGCTCAAGAGAACAGCTACTTGAATCCCACGAGGTCACAAGAGAACAGCTACCTGTGACAAGAGAACAGCTACTTGCGACAAGAGAAGAACACAATACAAAGGCACATATACATATTCATAAATGATTCAGGATTAGAAGTAAATCAAATACACTAATGCAATCATACAAAATACACCAGCATATAGGAAAAAATCAAGACAGCTTTATTGAAAGTAACAGGGTTCAGGAAGAGATACAACCCATGGGGCTCCAATCCAGCATCTCCTTCCCAGCAGAATGGAATTCCCTCTTCAACTCCCTTCAAAGCATAAACACCCAATGTATCCAGCCACAAACCAACAGCAATTCTTTACATTCACAAAATTCCAGCCTCTAGATCCCATGGAGGAGAGATCTATATATAGTTATTTGGAGAGAGGATGAGTCAGCTTGAGATCTGACTAGTGTCCTCTCCCTCTATCAGTTCTTGAGTCCACTTGGAGGTTCTTGCTTCCACTTGGAGATTTGGAACCTCTTACTCATCACCAGTCGAATTCCTTGATACAAGTGTCATTTTGGAAGCTTCCTGGGCATTGACACCTTGAGAAATGAGCCTGCCACTTGTCCAGTTACGCTCAGCGCAGGTAGCCTTTGTTGCAGTTGACATTCAACGCAGGTAGACAGTGGAGCAGTTGACATTCAGCGCAGATGCTCAGTGGAGCAGTTGACATGATCCAGAATTGGCTTGTTTTTGAGTGTTTTCAGGTGGAGAACTTCTGTGAATTGCTGTGGTTACTTGGCCTTGTTCCTCTAGGGGTAGGAACAACATGTTTAGGGACTTTGGATCCCTTGATTATCGACATTTCATGCTCAGTGATGCAAGGCACAAAAATGTCTATAACAGTTGCCCCCTAAAGTATGAGGCCGTTTATCGGGTGAAATGCTTTATCCAGGAGGGTCCGAAGTTCATCCATCTGCTGGGAGGAGACCTGTAATAAAATACAATACAATACATTATGATTCATTCTGCTTTCATGATCTAGCTGAGGCGAGCATTCCCATGCTCAGCTTTATAAATTCATTTTTGTACACAGAACAGACGATCGTCTGATGGTAGACTGATAATTTTGGCGAAATTATCATCCTTTGAGTAGGATGATCATCTGCTGCAATGATGTACATGTCAAATGTCTTTATTTTTCCTGAATAAATATCGCAGCCCGGATGGATGAAACTAGATCCGGGGTCTTCAAACTCGTTCGATCTTCACTCTAAGTACAAGTCGATCCATGTGAGAATTGCGCTGAAGTCGAACATGGAAAGACATCGCTTGATTACCGGTCAATGATGTAAACCGTTAACAAGCGCAAGAGGAATCACCGATAATGATAATGACCCTCAAGGTACTACAGTACAATTCACGTGGTGTGAATAAAGGACTTGGCGTCGAACACCACGCAAAATCTTCTGGTCGAAGGTCATTGATGTATACCTGTCGCCGGAAGTGAGAAGCTTGCCATTGAGGCATGCAAGCTTCAAAGTACTGAAGGGGTTGTTCCTAGATCAACTTCTTGGATAATGAGCTGATGTCGACAAGAAGCGATCCGTCACAGGAGGGCCTTAATGAATCCCACATCAGTGACACGAAACGGAGCTAATGACTTTAATGGAGGTGAAAACGATCTGTGACATATGATTCAGGGTGGCGGTCATGAATGGATGAAGGATAATGTATGGCAGTGGATGGGACCCGGTTGACTCTTTCTGAACGACTTCTCTTGAACATATGGCGACACTGATGCGATGGATCGGTAGCATTACCCCAAATATGGATGGTATGGTGAGACCATGGTGATGTGACTGGTGAATGAAACAACCCAACCCGAATGTGGTACGGAGGAAAAGTGTCATGTTCAAGAGTCACCTGCTACCATCAAAGTTTTCTTGATTTTTCCCAATTTTTCCCCAGTCATTGCTGACCAGTACCTCTTTATTTTTGTCAAGCTTGAGGAGGATAACATATGCTTGTTCTATAACCTGCCCTTCGGGCAAGCCCATCGCTATGTTTTAACGAGCCTAGCGATAGGGAAACTCGTTCTCGTCTAAAGACAAGTTTGTCGCTATTTAATCATTTTAACGAGTCTAATGACAAGGATAACTCGGTCCTTTTCATTTTTAGAGAGTATGAAAAGGTACATAAAGTCAACTCCAAAATTCCTTTTTCGTCATCTAATCCCTTAAGTCCGAAAAAGTATAAAACAATACAGAAGGGATGAGTTTTCGATAACTTTAACGAGCCGAATAAAACAAGCGCTCGACCTTTTTGTGCAATAATCCCTCAGGTCCAAAAAGATTAAAATCTAGAGGAGGGATAGCTCTTCTGGTCACTTTAACGAGCTGGAAGGCCAAAACTCGGCAATCTTTTCATATTTTACGAGTCAATTGAAAAGAGCTTAAAGAAGACTCGTCTTTTGAGGAACGAGTGATAAACAGGGATAGCAACTGATTCCAGGTACAGGTTGGAATTTTCCAATCACGGCAGTGTCACAAGGATGGCTAGGTGAAATCACTCTTCGCAGCTGTTCCTCAAAATGGGTAAACAATCATATGGAGGTGAACGATCGGCCAAATGAAAAGTGGAGGTGGCAGGTGAAAACATGACCAAGGCTTTAACGGCTGATAAATTTACGATCACTGTGGTTATTTACCGGAATAGGTTCATTTTTTAGATAAAAATGAGATTAAACACTGGAGGAAACTCTGCTCACTGCTTTTATTTATTTTTTAACGAGCATGAAGACCGCGTTAAAACTGCTCGGATCTTGCGTTTATTTTTTAACGAGCATGAACTTTATGCTAAAACTGCTCGAATACCCAGTCATAAGATAAGAGTGACTCATGAAAGATCCCATTTTTTATAGAGCTTGCGCCTTACCAAAGCTATGCTCCCTCTCCTTTCTTTATGCAAGTTCGGAAACGACTAATCCTACGAGTTTAAAGGGTTAGACCTACAGGTTTAAAGGGAGGACCTAAAAATTTAAAAAATAAATAGTCGCCCCTTGCTTGCACTCCAAAAGGTTTGCATGCCCCCAGGTATAAAACAGAGTTTCAAGGTTACCTCTACTTACCCTCCGCCAAAACATGTGTTTTAATCGAGAGAGGCTTACCTCTTTCAGGTTACCCAAAGATCGTCTCGTTAATCTTTCAAACAAAACACTTCCTCGGCAATGTCTACCGAAATAGACAAGGGTGAATGACTGGTGTCAAACACGTAACTTTGACAAAAGAATCCTATTCTAGAACAACCCCTCTTCCAACCACGGACGGGGTACGGACTAGTCATATTCTCCCGCGGAAACCTACCCTATACCCAAAGTTTCCCTGCCGAAGCAGGCCAGGATGCATGCCCCCTGGGTTCCGGTCATATCCTCCCGGATTACTCGCGCTCATCAGGAGGACGGGCTGTTGGTTGAGACACTTCTTGCGTGTATAGACCATTTAGGGATGGTACATGACTATTTGCGATGTGTGATCCGGGAAACGAAAGTTGGTCCACGAGCTTGACCATTCTTCCTTCATGCGGAAAACACATTACTCTAAAGAGTGAGGAGACTACAGCTCCCATGCAATATATATAGTCTCGTCCAAGGAGTAGGTTATAGAACAAGCATATGTTATCCTCCTCAAGCTTGACAAAAATAAAGAGGTACTGGTTAGCAATGACTGGGGAAAAATTGGGAAAAATCAAGAAAACTTTGATGGTAGCAGGTCACTCTTGAACATGACACTTTTCCTCCGTACCAAATTTGGGTTGGGTTGTTTCATTCACCGGTCACATCACCATGGTCTCACCATACCATCCATATTTGGGGTAATGCTACCGATCCATCACATCAGTGTCGCCATATGTTCAAGAGAAGTCGTTCAGAAAAAGTCAACCGGGTCCCATCCACTGCCATACATTATCCTTCATCCATTCATGACCGCCACCCTGAATCATATGTCACAGATCGTTTTCACCTCCATTAAAGTCATTAGCTCCATTCCGTGTCACTGATGTGGGATTCATTAAGGCCCTCCTGTGACGGATCACTTCCTGTCGACATCAGCTCATTATCCAAGAAGTTGATCTAGGAACAACCCCTTCAGTACTTTGAAGCTTGCATGCCTCAATGGCAAGTTTCTCACTTCCAGCGACAGGTATACATCAATGACCTTCGACCAGAAGATTTTGCGTGGTGTTCGAAGCCAAGTCCTTTATTCACACCACGTGAATTGTACTGCAGTACCTTGAGGGTCATTATCATTATCGGTGATTCCTCTCGTGCTTGTTAACGGTTTACATCATTGACCGGTAATCAAGCGATGTCTTTCCATGTTCGACTTCAGCGCAATTCTCACATGGATCGACTTGTACTTAGAGTGAAGATCAAACGAGTTTGAAGACCCCGGATCTAGTTTCATCCATCCGGGCTGCGATATATATTCAGGAAAAATAAAGACATTTGACATGTACATCATTGCAGCAGATGATCATCCTACTCAAAGGATGATAGTTTCGCCAGAATTATCAGTCTACCATCAGACGATCGTCTGTTCTATGTACCAAAATGTATTTATAAAGCTGAGCATGGGAATGCCCGCCTCAGCTAGATCATGAAAGCAGAATGAATCATAATGTATTGTATTGTATCTTATTACAGGTCTCCTCCCAGCAAATGGATGAACTTCGGACTCCCCTGGATAAAGCATTTCACCCGATAAACGGCCTCATACTTTAGGGGGCAACTGTTATAGACATTTTTGTGCCTTGCATCACTGAGCATGAAATGTCAATAATCAAGGGATCCAAAGTCCCTAAACATGTTGTTCCTACCCCTAGAGGAACAAGGCCAGCAAACCACAGCAGTTCACAAAAGTTCTCCACCTGAAAACACTCAAAAACAGGCCAATTCTGGATCATGTCAACTGCTCCACTGAGCATCTGCGCTGAATGTCAACTGCTCCACTGTCTACCTGCGTTGAATGTCAACTGCAACAAAGGCTACCTGCGCTGAGCGTAACTGGACAAGTGGTAGGCTCATTTCTCAAGGTGTCAATGCCTAGGAAGCTTCCAAAATGACACTTGCATCAGGGAATTCGACTGGTGATGAGTAAGAGGTTCCAAATCTCCAAGTGGAAGCAAGAACCTCCAAGTGGACTCGAGAACTGAAGTGGGAGAGGACACTAGTCAGTTTCATACCAGCCTCAAGCTGACTCATCCTCTCTCCAAAACTCCTTTATATAGATCTCTCTCCATGAGGTCAAGGGGCTGGAATTTTGTGAATGTAAAGAATTGTTGTTGGTTTGTGGCTGGATACATTGGGTGTTTATGCTTTGAAGGGAGCTGAAGAGGGAATTCCATTCTTCTGGGAAGGAGATGCTGGATTGGAGCCCCATGGGTTGTATCTCTTCCTGAACCCTGTTACTTTCAATAAAGCTGTCTTGATTCTTTCCTATATGCTGGTGTATTTTGTATGATTGCATTAGTGTATTTGATTTACTTCTAATCCTGAATCATTTATGAATATGTATATGTACCTTTGTATTGTGTTCTTCTCTTGTCGCAAGTAGTTGTTCTCTTGTCACAGGTAGCTGTTCTCTTGTGACCTCGTGGGATTCAAGTAGCTGTTCTCTTGAGCAAGCGAGGAGACAAGTAGCTGTGGACACACAAAGGGAAGAGGATCTAGATCGAGGGACAACCGGAAGACAACGGTAAGTCTGCCAATCTCCCCTCTTTTACATTTGATAAAGGAAGAAATCATAATAGTTGTATTCGTTTGTTGCTAAGGCGCTGTCACACCTTAGGTGGATAGGATCGTCCTAAATAGTAATTTTTCCCCACAACAAATTGGCGAATCCGCTGGGACACCTTAGGAGGACGGTTCCTCAAAATGGGTAAACAATCATATGGAGGTGAACGATCGGCCAAATGAAAAGTGGAGGTGGCAGGTGCAAACATGACCAAGGCTTTAACGACTGATAAATTTACGATCACTGTGGTTATTTACCAGAATAGGTTCATTTTTTAGATAAAAATGAGCTTAAACACTGGAGGAAACTCTGCTCATTGCTTTTATTTATTTTTTAACGAGCATGAAGACCGCCTCCAAGTAATCTGGCGGAAGTGGCCACAGTGGAATATGAAACCTTCTACATCTAATGGATTTGGACTCCGAGGACGGTTCTAATCTCGTTTCAACCTCATTAAAAAATGAAACAACCCCCTTTCCAAATCTCAAAGGTAAACCTTCATTCCAACCACCAAGTTGAATGCAATGAAGCTTGGGGGGCATGCACCTCGATTTGCGTTGTTATGCTGGGGGCATGCAAACTTATCACGAGCAGTGTTACTGTAGGGTTCAAGCTCGTTAAAAAATAAACCCGCCATGAGCAGTGTTACCGCAGGGTTCAAGCTCGTTAAAAAATAAACCCGCAATGAGAAGTTTTAGCATAAAGTTCATGCTCGTTAAAAAATAAACGCAAGATCCGAGCAGTTTTAGCAGCATAGTTCATGCTCGTTAAAAAATAAACATAAGATTGAGCAATGTTTTGGCGCATTCAAGCTCTTTAAAAAATGAACCCATTACCGATAAAATAACCATTGTGTACGTAACCTTATCAACCATAAAAGCCTTGGTCATGTTTGCACCTGTCACCTCCACTTTTCATTTGGCCGATCGTTTACCTCCATATGATTGTTTACCCATTTTGAGGAACAGCTGCGAAGAGTGATTTCACCTAGCCATCCTTGTGACACTGCCATGATTGGAAAATTCCAACCTGTACCTGGAATCAGCTGCTAACCCTGTTCATCACTCATTCCTCAAAAGACGAGTCTTCTTTAATCTCTTTTCAACTGACTCGTAAAATATGAAAAGATTGCCGAGTTTTGGCCTTCCAGTTCGTTAAAGCGACCGGAAGAGCTATGCCTCCTCTAGATTTTAATCTTTTTGGACCTGAGGGATTATTGCACAAAAAGATCGAGCACTTGTTTTATTCGGCTCGTTAAAACTATCGAAAACTCATCCCTTCTGTATTGTTTTATACTTTTTCGGACTTAAGGGATTAGATGACGAAAAAGGAATTTTGGAGTTAACTTTATGTATCTTTTCAGACTCTCTAAAAATGAAAAGAACCGAGTTATCCTTGTCGTTAGACTCGTTAAAAATTATTAAATAGCGACAAACTTGTCTTTAGACGAGAACGAGTTTCCCTATCGCTAGGCTCGTTAAAACATAGCGATGGGCTTGCCCGAAGGGTAGGTTATAGAACAAGCATATGTTATCCTCCTCAAGCTTGACAAAAATAAAGAGGTACTGGTCAGCAATGACTGGGGAAAAATTAGGAAAAATCAAGAAAACTTTGATGGTAGCAGGTCGCTCTTGAACATGACACTTTTCCTCCGTACCACATTCGGGTTGGGTTGTTTCATTCACCGGTCACATCACCATGGTCTCACCATACCATCCATATTTGGGGTAATGCTACCGATCCATCGCATCAGTGTCGCCATATGTTCAAGAGAAGTCGTTCAGAAAAAGTCAACCGGGTCCCATCCACTGCCATACATTATCCTTCATCCATTCATGACCGCCACCCTGAATCATATGTCACAGATCGTTTTCACCTCCATTAAAGTCATTAGCTCCGTTCCGTGTCACTGATGTGGGATTCATTAAGGCCCTCCTGTGACGGATCGCTTCTTGTCGACATCAGCTCATTATCCAAGAAGTTGATCTAGGAACAACCCTTTCAGTACTTTGAAGCTTACATGCCTCAATGGCAAGCTTCTCACTTCCGGCGACAGGTATACATCAATGACCTTCGACCAGAAGATTTTGCGTGGTGTTCGACGCCAAGTCCTTTATTCACACCACGTGAATTGTACTGCAGTACCTTGAGGGTCATTATCATTATCGGTGATTCCTCTCGCGCTTGTTAACGGTTTACATCATTGACTGGTAATCAAGCGATGTCTTTCCATGTTCGACTTCAGCGCAATTCTCACATGGATCGACTTGTACTTAGAGTGAAGATCGAACGAGTTTGAAGACCCCGGATCTAGTTTCATCCATCCGGGCTGTGATATTTATTCAGGAAAAATAAAGACATTTGACATGTACATCATTGCAGCAGATGATCATCCTACTCAAAGGATGATGATTTCGCCAAAATTATCAGTCTACCATCAGACGATCGTCTGTTCTGTGTACAAAAATGAATTTATAAAGCTGAGCATGGGAATGCCCGCCTCAGCTAGATCATGAAAGCAGAATGAATCATAATGTATTGTATTGTATTTTGTTATAGGTCTCCTCCCAACAGATGGATGAACTTCGGACCCTCCTGGATAAAGCATTTCACCCGATAAACGGCCTCATACTTTAGGGGGCAACTGTTATAGACATTTTTGTGCCTTGCATCACTGAGCATGAAATGTCGATAATCAAGGGATCCAAAGTCCCTAAACATGTTGTTCCTACCCCTAGAGGAACAAGGCCAAGTAACCACAGCAATTCACAGAAGTTCTCCACCTGAAAACACTCAAAAACAAGCCAATTCTGGATCATGTCAACTGCTCCACTGAGCATCTGCGCTGAATGTCAACTGCTCCACTGTCTACCTGCATTGAATGTCAACTGCAACAAAGGCTACCTGCGCTGAGCGTAACTGGACAAGTGGCAGGCTCATTTCTCAAGGTGTCAATGCCCAGGAAGCTTCCAAAATGACACTTGTATCAGGGAATTCGACTGGTGATGAGTAAGAGGTTCCAAATCTCCAAGTGGAAGCAAGAACCTCCAAGTGGACTCAAGAACTGATAGAGGGAGAGGACACTAGTCAGATCTCAAGTTGACTCATCCTCTCTCCAAATAACTATATAGAGATCTCTCCTCCATGGGATCTAGAGGCTGGAATTTTGTGAATGTAAAGAATTGCTGTTGGTTTGTGGCTGGATACATTGGGTGTTTATGCTTTGAAGGGAGGTGAAGAGGGAATTCCATTCTGCTGGGAAAGAGATGTTGGATTGGAGCCCCATGGGTTGTATCTCTTCCTGAACCCTGTTACTTTCAATAAAGCTGTCTTGATTCTTTCCTATATGCTGGTGTATTTTGTATGATTGCATTAGTGTATTTGATTTACTTCTAATCCTGAATCATTTATGAATATGTATATGTACCTTTGTATTGTGTTCTTCTCTTGTCGCAAGTAGTTGTTCTCTTGTCACAGGTAGCTGTTCTCTTGTGACCTCGTGGGATTCAAGTAGTTGTTCTCTTGAGCAAGCAAGGAGACGAGTAGCTGTGGACACACAAAGGGAAGAGGATCTAGATCGAGGGACAACCGGAAGACAACGGTAAGTCTGCCAATCTCCCCTCTTTTACATTTCATAAAGGAAGAAATCATAATAGCTGTATTCGTTTGTTGCTAAGGCGCTGTCACACCTTAGGTGGATAGGATCGTCCTAAATAGGCATTTTTCCCCACAACAAATGGTCTGCACAAGGCCTGATATTGCACATGCAATGGGAGTTGTAAGCAGGTACATGAACAATCCAAGAAAAGAACATTGGATGGCAGTGAAGTGGATTCTCAGGTATTTGAGAGGTACCACAAATCAAGCATTATGCTTTGGTTGTTCAAACATTGCTTTACAGGGATATGTTGATGCAGATATGACGAGTGATAGAGATAATAGGAGGATCACAATAGGGTATGTGTTTACTGTAGGTGGAACAGTTGTCAGTTGGGTTTCAAAACTGCAAAGTGTTGTTGCACTTTCAACAACGGAAGTAGAGTATGTGGCTGCTATAGAGGCTAGTCAAGAAATTATTTGGTTACAAAGGTTTCTGGATGAATTGGGTAAGAAGTAGGAGTTGGGCAGGTTATATAGTGACAACCAGACTGCCATACATCTTGCAAAGAACTTTGCATTTTATTCTAAGACAAAAAATATATAGCTCAAGTATCATTTCATACAGTTGGTGTTGGAAGATGGACAATTGAAGCTGGAAAAGATACACACTAGCCAGAATCTTGCAAATATGTTAAAAAAAGTTGTAACCAGGGAGAAACTGAGATTTTGCTCAGTTTCAATTGGTCTTCAAGTATGATGAAGAAGATGAGAAACAAGCAAGTCCAAAGTGGAGTCATTGTCCAGAAAATGAAGCAGCGATGGAGTTGTTATAATCAGTATCCAAGTGGGAGATTGTTGGGTGTGGAGCCTGATTATCTTCTTTATTCAGAGGTATCACCGCATTGGACCCTAGTTCGTAATGTGGCGGCAACACTACCTGTAATATTTGCACTGCAAGGGGGGTCCAAGGGCGGGCAACAATGATCTTTAGGATCACCCCCCCCTGGTGGGGGATTAGTGGCAACACCCCCGAAGCTAAAAATAGATGTAAAATTGCCTTGTAAAATGTTGTAATTTTGTAGTCAATCTAGGTTGCTCACTAGGCGAAGATCTGACAGTAGAAGTTCTGTTTAATTTAGGGTTTTTTTCCCTAGAAGGCAACCCCTTGTTATATATGAGGGAATTATATTGCGTCTATGTAGATCTTTATTCTGAGTGAGAAAGAGAGAGGAGATTGTGTGAGAGAGAAGAGGAATTTACAATGGATCTGTTGTAGGTTGTATCTCTTTAGTTTGCTAGATAATATAAAAGGAAGGACTGGCTATTTCCCGTGGACATAGCCCAAATTGGGTGAACCACGTATATCTGCGTCTCTCTTGTTTTATGTGTTTTATGTGTTCAAATTTCTGCAATATATTTTATGTGTTCCATTTCTTTGTAATATATCATTTCCTAACAAGATTAATATGTCTTTAGTACTTGAGGATTGTGGACCGTCCTATGTGTGGAGATAGCATGTTGACCTCGATGATATGAGGTCAAGGAGGTGATTTTCTAACAGAGATTTATTGCACTATCTTATACTTCTGTTATATTTACTTGGTGATGCTTGGAATCATTGTACAATTTGTCACATGTTGATGATATTAAGAGAGACTTTTACTACACTGTCCTATCTGCTTGATGATATATTTGCTCCTAATGATGAGGATGTTCATGATGATGTCATTATGACATCTATGTTGCTTCTATTAGATGATTATGTTATAGATTCCTATATGTTGCATGGTGGTTGTTGATGACTATCATGGTTTCACTACTTCATTATTAAGGTCCCTATTTTTTGTTATAAGTGTCATATATGTCTCTTGATGTAAAGGTGATGAAAAAGACCCATGTTGTAATCATTGTAAAATTCAGTCATGTATGGGCTATTGGGATCAATTCATGCTATGTAATTTTGGGACATTGATGTAAATTTGGGTCAAATGTGTAACCCCACTTTGTTGGGTGATTGATGTAATGATGCGTCTTTGGTGATATGAAAGGTCATATTTGGTTGAGTCATAAATCCTTGCACTTTTATTTTATAGAAATTCCATCATATGCTTAGGGGGAGCATGGTCAATATGCAACTTTCATGAATCATATACAACTGAATTCATTCAACCTAGATCTTCCCTTTGCCCTTGATGTCAAAGGGGGAGAGAAGCTTGGTGTTTGGAGAAGAGTACTTGGAGATAATCTTGGTATTTTGAGAGAGGTGCGTGGAGAAAATATGTGGCATTTGTAGGTGTATGATGATGGTGTCCAAACACCAAAGTGGTTGCCATCAAGACCAAAGGGGGAGATTGTTGGCATTATGACTAATGTGTTGCCCTTGAAGGCAACTTGCTTGTTAAATATGTATTTAATGTCAACATATGATGACTATGGAACTAATGCAAATTGGTATAGATGTTACATATGATGTGGATAAAGAAATGGTAGATGAATGAAAATTTAGTGAAGTTTGAGAAAGTATATGTGGTTCCTGTGAAGGGTCACGTACATACGCAAGTCCTATGAGTAAAAGTCACATACAAAATCCAAACCATGGTAATCTGGATACTAGGGATCATTGCCATGGTATTGGCCCATAATAATGGTTATGGGAATGTTTATTTGACCCTGTCAAAGAATACTAATGAAATTTCCAAGGGATGTACCGAAGGTATTGGCTAAGGCTAAAAGCTATATAAGGAGATGGAGATCAAGGTGTTATGTGTGCAAGACATGGGTTATTCATATGTGATTTGATCTAGAATAGGTGTGCACCAGGGAGCAAGGAGATGGCTCAGATCTGATAGATCTGAAAGTATAATGAAGACTAATGAAAACACTTGCTTCATCTATTTTTGCTAATAACCTATCAATGATAGATCTGTGGTGATAATGATACTCTGATATGAATATGTGACAATGAATTTTGTGCAGTATGTGTCATGGTTGTAGTGAAAGTATGTATCAATAATTTCGTATCTGTATGTAGGTTTGTGCTAGGATAATCACGTACACACGCGGATCTGTTTTTGCTAAGTCGCATATATTTTCTGAGATTTATTTATTTGGTATGTTGAGATCTGTACGTGGGTGTTATGCATTATATTCATGTACATATGCCGATATGTTTCATGGATGTTTTGTATATGTTCTAGGGTTTGTAGTGTAGCTTGATGATGAAATCTGATGAGTTATGCTCTATTTGTTGTTGTCTGTTAATGATGTGTCTATCTTAATGATCTATGTCTGACAATGTTGATTGGGTTAAATGTGGAATGGAATATTGATTGGTAATAATGCTACAATGTCGTGATTTGTGATTAGTTCAATGATATGTGATTAATTCAGTACACCATTCAGTGGTTGATTGAGTATTACAATGATCCAGTGATTTAATGTTCAATATTTTAAGATTTGTACGCAGGTTTGCTTCTAGTTTGTCACGTACATACACGAATCTGGTTCAGTAACACAACGTATAAATTCTGCGATAATTTACTCAGTATGGTAAGATTTGTACGTTGGTGTTATGCATGGAAGTTGTGTATATTCATTAATATGTTCTATGGAAGTAATGTATACATACTAGGGTTTGAATTGTTTCTTGATGTTCACAGTCAATAATGTCTGGTCTATTTTCCCCCTTCTCAATGATGTCTCTATCATGATGATCTGTGTCTGAAAATGTTGATTGGGTTGAATGTGGAATGGAATAGTGATTGGTGATGATGCCACAATGTGGTTATCTGTGATTGGATCAATAATTTGTGATTGGTTCAATGATATATGTATGGTTCAGTGGTTGATTTAGTGTTTCAGTGATTCAATGATTTATTTTTCAATATTATGATATCTTTACATAGGTCTGATACAAAAGAAACATGTATATACACGGGTATGATTTAGAACAACATCATATACATTTTGAAGTAAATTTGATCAAGGTTTCAAGTGACAACACTTTGTTTCTATGATGGTGTAGATTGGCATATTGATGAGTGGTTGTGCATTGGTATGATCTGGTTATGGTGATTCCGTTTTGATTCAGTATTCTATGATTCAATATGGTATCATGGTTTTTTCAGTGAATGGATGATTTGATCTAATATTTGGTTTCAGTGTGGTTAATTAATGTTGAGCATAATGTTCGGTGTTGGGTGCGGTCTGAAAATTGATGAAAGGTAGCCTACAAGTTTTGATGCTTTGAGTCAGGTGGACCTAGTCTGAAATATTATGAAACATTATCCATGAGAGGTGTTGAGGGTTGGACCCTTCAGTGTGGGAGTCAGAGATTCTTTCCAAGTGGTAGCTAATAAATTTTTTCAAGGGGTATGAGCTCCCTTCCAGTGGGATATGGTAAACAAGATCAAGGGGTTGTAGCTCCCTTATAGTGGGTTCTAGAGAACAAGTCGAGGTTGTAGCCTCCTGTAGGTGGGTGCCTGCATGATGGTAAGAGTTTGCACCAATACAAGATGTAATTATTTTTTCTTAATAATAAAAGGAGAAGATAAAGATGACGACAATGGTGGATTTATTCATCATTGGGTTTCCACTAAAAATACCAGCATTCATGTGTGTTGATATGTTTCTTGTGTGTTGGTGATTTATCTACTCTTTACTGCTCATGGTTTCTGCTAAATAAATGAATAATGAAAGAATGATGCATTGGTTAATGATAAACAATTGATGGAACATATGAAAAGTTAGTTAACTGGATATACATGGTTTTACTTCACATAAGTCGCGTACACACGCGGGTTGCATAAATGAAAGTAGTGCACATAATTCAAAATATGAAATGAAAATTTTAAGTGAGTTTAAAATACTAATTCATCCCCCCCCCTTTCAGTATTTTTCCTTACAACAAGTATCACATTGGTGCTGTGTTTTAACTATAGCACTGCTATTTTTTTAGAATTTAGAAACCGCATAGCAGTTCTCTTTAGAAGATACCTAGGTGTTTTCTTAAGCTTATCGTATTGGGGCTTTGTTGGAAAATAGCACCGCATTTCTTTGAAATTTAAAACTATAGTAGTGCTCCTTATTCGTATGCACCACTACATTTTACTATGTGAAGGGCATCAATGCTATCAACTATTTAAGCATTGATGCTTTACATTATTTAGCGCACTTTGTTTTTTTTTATAAAAATATTTTTTTGACGGTGCACCATGTTATTTGTAGCACCGATGCATTTGTATAATTTAGACGCACCATTCAAAAAACATCTTCTAAAACATCTTCCCACCCACCTCTACTACAAACAAATTTTTGGGCTATTTTTATAGGGGCTTCAGCAAAAACGCCCACTTGAGGATATTTTCCTTGTAGTGAAACCCACAACCTATAGGGAACCCAATTTGTTACAGATCTCCAGAGACCACTATCTCAACCCACAACGTCCAGGGAACCCAAGATGTTACATAGCTCCAACCCATAGCCTCCAGAGAACCCAAATTGTTACATGGCTCTAAAGGTCTTGTCCCAATCCACAACCTCTAGGGATCCAAGAACCAATCCATTTCACAACACATACACATACACAATGTACAATACAACACGTATACATACACATAGTACAAAAAACGAATAGACATGTCACAATACAATGACTTCACAATACACATAACACAATAACACATGAACACAACACAACATGTACAACATATACAAAACAAAACATGTATGACATGTACAAAGCATAAATAATACACATTCAAAGACCACACCATCTCTATCAGGAATTCTTGCCTTGAGTGTCTTTTACCATGCCTTACTATGTGCATCCACATCCCAAGTCCCATCTTCGTTGCTCTTTCCACTATCCATGCTTATCGCAACATACCGTAGATCACACTACTTTCATTCCGCTGATGTATCCTTCAACATTGCCTACCATAACATAAACACATGCCTAGTTATAAGCACATAATATCAAAATCATATCCACATGATACTAACCTCATAAATCTTCCAAGGCTACTCTACCCACTATATTCCTTATAAACCAGGAATATTTTCATGCAATTCACTCACATAAAGAAATAATTATTCCACAAGAATGATCCCTGATGATCCCGTCGAGCAATGGCATTAATGCATACATATACATATATAAGCATTAGCATAATCATGATAACAACACAATTACCAATGTTCATAAGGCTGAGGTTAAGAGAACTTCCTTTATCCATGCAACACATGCACACAATTGAGAACAATAGTTCCCAAATTAGACAAGGCATCTGATACCTCATATCCATGTACTTTACCTTTTTTGTTACTTTTATCATGATTGTCCTACCACTATCCATTTATGCCAATGGACCCAATGTTATGAAACCAGCTCACAAAAGATAGGAAAGATAGATCAACGCCTTAGAATTCAGCCTCTTCAAGGGGGAAACCTCCTTTACATTACACAAATGAACAATTCTTGGATGATTCAAATGACAAAACCTCCTTTCTATATATAGGAGTCTAAGGAGTCACAATATAACCCATCCAACCTAACAATAATAATATAAAGGCACAAAAATAACAATAGAGGGATTCTATGGGGCACAGTAATAACAATATGGGGACAATAGGGGCACAACAATATTAATAAGGGATATAACTACAATAGTAATGGGGTAATCACTAGTATTATAGGGGTCTAACATGCCCCTCTCCTTCAAAAAAGTGTTGTCCTCAACGCTTGAGTAGTTCTGGATGTTTCTGTATAAAATTCTCATCCTCCCATGTGGAATCTTTAGTGGATAAGTTCTTCCACTTGATGAGATACTCCGAAATTGATCGATTTCGTAGCTGTCAAGTTCTTGTTTCTGTGACTGCTTCCAGTTCCAATATAATTTTTCCTTCCTCGTCAAGTTCTAGCAATATTGTTTGAAGGGAGCTTGTCGCCTATAACCTTCTTTAAACATGAAACATGGAAAACTGGGTGCACTCAAGAAGTTGTAGGAAGCTCCAATTTGTATGCCATAGTACCAATCTTTTGTAACACCTTGTACGGACCATAATACTTTGGTGATAATTTATTATCCTTCTTAGCTTGTTTGAGGGACATTTGTTTATATGGTTTTAGCCATAGGAATACCCAATCACCTACATCAAAACTTCTTTTGCTGTGATGTTGATCTACTTGTTGTTTCATTCTATTCTGTGCCAACCTGAGGTTATCCTTTAAGAGTTGGAGGACTTGTTGTTGATGCTCGATGTGATGTTCCACTACTTGAACCTTAGAATTTTCTCTTAAATATGATGTGATGGATGGTGGCTGATATCCATAAAGTGCCATAAATGGGGTCATTTTTGTTGCTGTATGGAAGGAAGTGTTATACCACCATTCAGCCAGAGGTAACCATTTGACCCATTGTGTCTGTTTATCAGATACAAAGCAATGAAGATATCCTTCCAAACATTTGTTTACTATCTCAGTTTGCCCATCAAATTGAGGATGATAAGATGAGCTATGAGCTAACTGAGTACTGAGACAAGAAAATAATTTTGTCCAAAAATCTCCAGTAAAAATGGGATCTCTGTCACTTACAATAATCTTTGGGTTTCCATGTAGCTTTTGAATTGTTTCCATAAATGCAGTAGAAACTGTACTGGCTTTAAATGGATGTGATAATGCACAAAAGTGTGCATACTTGGTAAGCCTGTCAACTACCATCATGATGACACTCTTTCCCTCGGACTTGGGTAAACCTGTGATAAAATCCATTGAAACCTCCTCCTAATGTTGGATTGGAATGGATAAAGGTTGTAATAGACCTGGGGTCTTAATTGTTTCAACTTTGTTTTGTTGGCAAACCAAACATTCTACCACAAACTTTTGAATATCTGATTTAAGGCCATCCCAAAAAAAAATCCTTCTTAACCCTGTGGTAAGTTTTTAAAAATCCCGAGTGCCCTCCTAAGGGAGAAGTGTGCAATTCCATAAGAATCTTTTGTTTGAGTTGGGAATTCTTACAGAGGTATAAGAGATCTTTGTACCATAATGAATCATTTTGCCAGCAAAATGTATCAGATGTATTGGAATCTTGTTGTAACTTTTGAATAAGTGCCCACACTTCTTCATCATTCTTCCATTCCTCCCTTGCTTCGTTTATCCAATCTGGTTGGATAATAGAAATGGTGCACAACAATGCTTTTGCATCCTCATCCTTTCTTGAGAGTGCATCTGCCACCACATTTTGCTTCCCTTTTTTGTAGATGATTTCAAAGTCATAACCCAACATCTTTGTAACCCACTTTTGTTGCTCTTCAGAGGATAATATTTGTTCTAAAAAGTATTTAAGGCTATCATGATCTGTTTTTACCTTGAAGTGTCTTCCCATTAGGTAGGTTCGCCATTTCTTAAGTGCATGTAGTATTGCTAACATTTCCTTCTCATAAATGGCTTTGTGAAAAAACTTTCCCTTGATTGGACGACTTTCAAAAGCAATAGGCCTTTCATCTTACATTAAAACAACACCAATTGCATTTCCTGAAGCATCACATTCCACAATAAAGGTTTTTGTGAAGTCCAATGTAGCTAAGACCAGTGCTTGGCACATTGCCTCTTTAAGATGTTCGAAGGCCTTTGTTGCTTCTGGAGTCCATGAAAATGCATTTTTCTTCAATAATGTTGTTAGAAGTGCTGCTATTCTCCCATAATTTTTAACAAACTTGCGATAATACCCTGTCAACCCGAGAAATCCTTGCAGATGTTTTATGGATGTGGGGATTTTCCATTCCTCAATGGCTTTAATTTTGCTAGGGTCTACCTTAACTCCTTCATGAGATACAATATGACCAAGATATTCCACCTCTTGTACTCCAAAGAAACATTTGGATCTTTTTGCATATAATTGTTTCTCCTTCAATAGTTGTAGCACCCTGTCAACATGTTCAACATGATCCTTCCAAGACTTGCTGTAGATTAGTATATCATAAAAAAATACTAACACAAATTTTCTAAGGAAGGGTTTGAAAATGGAATTCATTAAACCTTGAAATGTAGAAGGTGCATTGGTAAGGCCAAATGGCATGACCAAAAATTCATAATGACCCTCATGAGTTCTAAATTTTGTTTTTGGAATGTCTTCAGTCTCCATTCTGATTTGATGATATCCTAAACGAAGATCCAACTTGGTGAAGTAAATTGATCCATGCAATTCATCCAGTAATTCATCAATGACAGGAATGGGAAACTTATCTTTAATAGTGAGCTTGTTGAGCTCCCTATAATCTGGACACATGCGCCATGATCTATCCTTCTTGTGCACCAATACTACTGGAGCAAAGAAAGAACTTTGACTAGGTTGAATTATACCAGCCTCTAGCATTTCTGCAACCATACGTTCAATTTCACTCTTTTGGGCATAGGGATATCTGTACGTCCTGATGTTTGGAAGAACACTTCCTGGAATCAGATGAATAGCATGATCATGATCACGAATAGGTGGGAGACCTTTGGGAGTCTCAAATACCTTGGAATGATTGTCCAAGACTTTTTGGAGATCTAGAGAAATAGATGATTTTGATGTGGAAACATCTAGCGAACATAATTGTGCAATTACACCTCTTTGTTCCTTTTTTAGAAGCTTTGTCATACCTTTAGCGCTGATTATCTTTCCCGGTTTCCCTGCAATACCCTTTAATTCAACTTCCTTTCCTTCCATAGAAAATTTCATGAAAAGTTCTTGAAAATTAAAAGCTATTCTACCCAAGGATTGTAGCCATTGGACTCCTAGTACAACATCAGCACCTCCCATTGGAATGGAAAGCATTGGGCTAGTCAATACATATTCTCCCATGGATAGCTTGATATTATGGCACTTTCCAGAGCAATTTATTGTTATTTCATTTCCAACCATCACTTGACACTCTGGTGCTAGATATAGGAAACAATTTAATTCTTTTGCTACCTTACAATGAATAAAATTGTGGGTACTTCTTGAATCAATCAACACTATTACCTTTTTCTTCTTGATTTGTCCTTCTATTTTGATAGTTTGAGGAGTGGTAATTCTCGCCAATGCATTACAAGATATGGTCGGATTCATTTCTTCTTTATCTAGGCTTTGTTCCTGGAGTATATCCTCTTCTTTTGACCTTTCTTGCTCCTTTTCTTCTTCCTCTTCACAATCTATGTAGAATAATTTCTTCTCAGCACACTTATGACCTTTAGTGTATTTGGTATCACAACTGTAACAAAGCCCTTTTACTCTTTTTTCTTCCAATTGTTGTGGTGTCAACCTTATAGGTTGTGGAAGACTAGGGGCAACAACACTTCCATCTTTATAGTTGTGAGTGGTATGCTTCCTGGTTGCCATAATTTTGCTTTCCATTTTTCTTGCTAACCTGAATGCCTTCTCTAAAGAATCAGGTTCCCAAAGACGAACATCATGTTGGATATTATCCTTTAAAGTCCCTATGAACACATCAACCCTATGCTCCTCTGGAATATTTTTAACCCTTATGTTCAATTTTTGGAACTCTTCAATGTGCTTCATTATTGAACCCTTTTGTTTGAGACTTATCAATTGGCTAAAAAAAATTGTTGCTTTTTGTATCCTCATAATGTACTATCAATTCTTCTGTAAAAATTTCCTAAGTGATAATTTGTTTATGAGAGAAAAGCCATTGATACCATACAAATTGATTTGGTTCCAAATATAAAGTTGCAATACGTACCTTTTGTGTGTTTTTCACATTATTGAGATCGAAAAATTGCTCCATCTGTAATATCCATGTTGCGGGATCCTTGCCATCAAACTTCCTCATATTGATTTTTGGAATATGGTGGGTCTTCAATCCAACATTAGATTCTATGAAATCATGATTAACATTTCTTTTGTTCGCATCATGAGTTTCCTTTACTACCCTTTCACCATTTGTAAGTATTTCTTGTAGAAAATTTGTCAAATCTGTCTTCAAATCTGCCATGTCTGTCTTCAAATCTGTCTTCAAATCTGCCATGTATCTCTTTAAATATGTCTTCAAATATATCTTCAAATCATTCATCTTAGCTTCCATGCCCTTTATCTTAGATTCCACGCAATTTATCTTAGCTTCTGTTAGCTTTTGTGAGAGTGAAATTTGTTGCACTTGGTCTTGTAATTTTGATATATCATGTAGCATTTCTTCATCTTCTTCATGAGTCATGCTAGAGCTTTCAGGTTTCTTACTAGGTGTTTGCATTTTCTTTCCTTGGGGCATCATTTATCGATAATAATGCTCTACTATGCCCTTTGAATTCCTTCAAAATAATTTTTCAAACCAAGCTTAAGCAAAAATTTAAAAAAATCTACACACCTTTTTTCACTTCGTAGGAGCTCGATATTGCCTCTGATGTATCTCTGTAATTTCGGATCATCCAGTTCTAAAATTGTGATCTACAGTATCCATTTGTGTCCTCTTTCCAATGCCACTAGTCTGATCCAAATTGGATTCTCCAAGAAATAGTTATGCCAAATATCCCACAGTGACCTGATTATAGACTAGTTCAGTAAAGCGAACTTGTACGACATGCCACGTGTCCCTATTTCGACCTTTGGCTTTGAAAAATATGCACAAGAAACTATAGTCTGTCCTCTTTCTGCAACTTCTTATGAAACTTCAATCCGATGCTCAGAGAGAAAGTTATGATGATTTTCCCCAGGTCACCTGTTTGGAATGTAATTCAGGAGTCTGCAAAAAGACCAAATTCCTCATATCATATCTCCGCAAATATAGCACTAAAATCTCTAAAATTCGGACCCAAGTTTCAATGAGATTTTGTCTCAAATGGGTTTTGTTTTTCGCTTTTGAAACATCATAGAAAAAAAGTTATAGTGAAAATTCCACGATGACCTATTTGGAGCAACGAAACCCTAGAATCCAAAGCTCTGATACCAAATGTTATGAAACCAGCTCACAAAAGATAGAAAAGATAGATCAACACCTTAGAATTCAGCCTCTTCGAGGGGAAACCTCCTTTACATTACACAAATGAACAATTCTTGGATGATTCAAATGACAAAACCTCCTTTCTATATATAGGAGTCTAAGGAGTCACAATATAACCCAGCCAACCTAACAATAATAATATAAGGCACAAAAATAACAATAGAGGGATTCTATGGGGCACAATAATAAAAATATGGGTACTATAGGGGCACAAAAATATTAATAAGGGATATAACTACAATAGTAATGGGGTAATCACTAGTATTATAGGGACCTAACACCCAACCAACCCAATTGGATGTCACATTCTTACCTTTGCCTACCTTTTATTGATGCATTAGGATTCATCCGGGTTTTACATTACCTGTTGGGTCTCACTTAGCTCTCCCCAAGCTTCATTACCTTTCCTCTTTCCCCAACCAATTCCCAAGGTCCTGAAAACATAAAATGAAAGAACAAGAAGAAAAAATGAGAAACATAGAAATCCATACAACAATACAACACCACAAACAAAGTGGCATGACCATGTACCAGTCACAGTCAAAACCACAAATCAAGCTCAAACAAATCACAAAACACTGAAAGCAAAAAAATTTCAATAGACACCCTGAATCAACCCCCATGGTTCCAAGTGCTTCTAAGGGAAAGATCAACCCGAGCCTTCTTTAAGATTTCATGACAGTTTCTTTTGCCATGCAATTCCCTACATCATACTGCCATAACACACAACTGTCAGTGCATAAATATATATAACAATATACCTATTACTTTACCTTGTTGTACCAAGCACGTTGCCTTACAACTGAACACATACATACCATTTCTCAAGGGACTCCAATTCCCTTAACCAATCCAACCATAAAGGAAAACCAGTTGTTATGCCTGCATCTGATCAACTGTCTACCATGTAGCTTACTTGGCCCAAAGTGCCTCCACTACACTTTAACTTGCTCTATTTCTCTATACCAGAGCATGAGATTATTCCGCTATAGGATGTATTCAGGCTCCTCCTGGAACTCTCCCTTTGGTTCCCCCATCCATCTTGACAATGAACACCTGATGATTTTCCTGCCGGTTATCCACTACTGCATAGATCTGGGAATTCCCTGACCTACATCCTCAATTGTCCACACCTCTTGTGCACTATAGATCTAAGGCCTATCACGATCCCACTACGCCACTCTGATACAAAGGGAAATCCTTCCTATGATGATCTCCATCACAGGTTCAACACTACAATAGTTCTCTACCATTGCATTTACTATGTTGCTCCACAGGCTGAGACACCTATCCTCTCTAAGATGCATTGAATTTGTTATATGAAGCCACATTTTCCTTCTTACTTGTATCCTAAGATCTTTCTCACTTCCCAAGCCAATTTCCTTTTGTCTTCTCATTACCCTTCCAGTCACACTTGAACTCAGGCTTGTTCTTTGACTACTCATAATAATGCTTCAACTTTATGATGGCTTCCTCCAATGACTGAGGCTCATGAAATTCGATCCAAGCTTTCAATGATAATGGAAATCCACTAATGAACCTTTGGATCTTGTTTTCTCATATCGAGCTCTTGGAATTTTCATCATGGTATTTCTCAAACAAGTACTTGTTCTTGAAGATTCTTTCAAACTCATCTCATGCAACCATGCTTCTACATCTTCTGATCACTTAGTCAACTCACCATCAAAAGTAGGAGGCTTGTATTTTTGAACTTCTCCTATAAGGATGTTGGTGATAATGGCAATGATGTCTCTCATAATTGGAGCTAGAATAAAATCCATGAGTGTTATCCCTCCTATCAAGTGTATCCAAGGATCTATCAGCTCTGACTATATCATCTCTATCCATCATGTGTCTCCTCTTAGATGTGCTACCATAAGCCCCATTAGTCTTTTCTACCTATCCATAACTAATCCCCAGCTATCCCTACTTCTGCAAATATGTAAGGATATGAAGAATCGCTTCATTATCTCCACTTACTTTTCCTGAGCCCTTGCAAGTATTTCCCATGCCTCAATCAACCTCTCATTGTCTGCTTTGTGACTCACAATTTCTGCCTTCGTCATTGGTCTTCAATTTCCCTGCAACATACCATGTTAGGTAAACCAAATAGAATACATAATCAAATTCATACCTCAATGTAAGGGAGGCTATTATATTTGCATAAGTGAGTCCATATCAACATGAAATAAAATAATATCAATAACTTAACCACAATGACAATATGTAAGGATATGAAGAATCACTTCATTAACCTTGACTTAATTTTCTTGAACCCTTGAAATTATTTCCCATGCCTTAATCAACCTCTCATTGTCTGCTTTGCAACTCACGATTTTTGCCTTCATCACTGGTCTTCAGTTGTCCTGCAACATACCATGTTAGATAAACTAAATAAAATACATAATCAAATTCATACCTCAATGTAAGGGAGGCTATTACATTTGCCTAACTCATTCCATATTAGCAAGAAACATAATAATATCAAGAACTTAACTGCAATGACAATAGTCATCATGCATATGACCTCAATGCATATAACAACAAGTTAACTATCATGCATGACTAACTGCACTAATCAACTAGTATCTAGCATGCATGTAACCACAACAACAATAAAATGATAAGCATGCACATAACCCTGATGCATATAAAAACCATTAACCATCATTCCTGCATGCAAAACATATAAACATGTACCCCGATATGCTTTTACCCTGAGGTCTAGAGATGTAACCTTGCTCTGATACCACTCTGTAACAAATCCTCCCACATTAACTGGTTTTTACAATCTCTCTAGTGTAAACATGAACCAAGAGTTACTATGAAATGACTTAAACTCCAAGTTCCATTATGGAAGTGGGGCCTACTAACCAAAACTGTTACTGATGCCTCTCGAGAACACTAAATCACCTAGAAGTCAACCAAAAACCTTTGTTGATTAGATCCTAAGTTGGAACTTATTTTCTCAAACTTTGCACCCCAACCGTACCCTTGACACCCTATGCATGTGGTTGGAATGCTTCAAGCGCACCCATAAGCCTTCTTGCATGCTGTTATGACCAAAATTTCCCTATTCGGAGCCAATGGTTGCGAGATGTGCGCCATTTTGTCAGGGATAGCCTTAAGGCCACAACCCAGAAGTGCCCAGAACTTTCCAGAAACATGTATAAGATGATAACAATACTAAAAAACCAATACTCAAGAAAGATCTTGACCAAGACATGCCTAATGCATGATAGAAATTTTGTCAAACATATGATAAACATAGAATCTACAGGCCATGAATTCATATCTAATCATAAACTTTTGAACTTCATTAAAGAATCCTAAAGAAGGTCCAATTCCCTCTCAAGTAACTACAACAACACTTGTTAGCCCATGAATTCATTAACCATTCAATAACTTATCGAATCATGAACAAGATCCATAATAAGAGCACCTCATATAACCATGTATATAAACAACATATAACTAGAATATAAACCATGACAAATCAACCATAAAATCAACATAATAACTAGTACAATGCTCATTGATCATAATAGGAAAATAGTGTAGATTTTTATTGTAGATTCAACAACTTATGTGATATGCTAAAACAAAAGAAAAGAATCTACTCCACTCATCAACAGAAACCAAAATTGATTGATGAAAACACTAAGCAGAAAAGGAAGAATTTCAATCACGCATAACACAATAATTTTTCGGGGAAAGAAACTACTCAAAACCCTAACTATCTATATTGCATTAACCAAAAGATTTGAGAAGAAAATACAATTCTTATTCAACCCCAAACAATTCCTGCACAAGTACAATCTATCTCTCTAATTCACAAACTAGATCAAGACAACACTTAGTCAATTATGATGTCTGCCATGCCCCTACTTCCTTGTGCAATTCCTGAGAGAATTAGCCCATATTTAATTGGGAAAATACCTCACCACAACTGCACAATCCATCATAGGCCTTCTACTGGTCGCATGCACCATCTGTACAACTCATAAAATTATACAACTGATAGTACACTGTCCCTGAACTCTAATCTCAATTGCGTCTTTCTCTGAATTGACATGCATGAGATATTTATGAGTGAATCTTTAGTTAATTAGTGGCGCATTGAAGCTGCACTAAAGCTTCTCCCCACTACTATACCTCCTACTAGTTCCTCCAAATGTTTGAGCTAGTTTAATTGACTATAACTTAGTTAGATTGAGTTAATTAATTACAACTCAAAAGAACTCAACTTGGACCCCTAAAATTTAGGAATCACTCTACATGACTCTAGATATAATTCCAACTTGAATTTACTAAGCCAACTAAGTCAAATTAACTTATTTAACTATTACAAGTTGCTATGAGAATAGAATTTTTATTTAATTCCTAATTTAATTCAAGGACAAATTAAATTAGGATTTCTTGTTGCTATTTTTAACACTCCCTCTCAACAAGAAAGGTATTATCTACTACCCCAATCCTGCCTCTATGAAACTAAAATTCACATCTTGAGAATGCCTTTGTCAAAATATTTGCATCTTGCTCCTCTATAGGAATGTACTCCAACAACATGATTCTCCTCTACACACAGTCTCGAAGATGGTGATACTGGATATCAATATGCTTGGACCGATCATGAAAAACTGGATTCTCAGAGAGTTTGATACAACTCTAATTGTCACAGTAAATCACTATTGGATCCATCTGTTGACCAAACAAACCAACAATAATCTTCCTCATCCAGATAGCCTCATAAGTTTCTTGACTAGTAGCCATGTACTCTGCTTCTACCCAACTTAATGCAACTGATATATGTTTCATGTTGTACCAAGAAACAACTACTGACCCAATACTGAAGATCCCACCTGATGTGGTTTTCCTGTCGGATGGACTCCCTACCCAATCTGCATTGGTGAAGCCTTGAAGCTTCACTCCCTTTGTCTGTCTGTACCAAAGAACAAACTGAGTGGTTCCTTTGAGGTATCTCAACACATGTTTGGCTACCTTCTAATGCAGTTTAGGTGACTTAACCATAGCTTGGCTAAGCTGGTTAATAGCATAACACATCTTCGGTCGTGTGTTCACCAAATACATGAGTGAACCCACAAGATATCTATAAATAGTAGCCTCCACTACTTCACTGGAAGTAGCATCCTCCTTCACTAGAAATAAGATGCTCCTTCCTCCAGTTACCAACTAGAGGAGTCTCCATGGGTTTACTACTCTCCATGTGGAACTTGTTTAGTATCTCGTTGGCATACTTTCCCTGAGAGACAAACAATTCCTCATCTCCTTACCATACTTCCATACCTAGAAAGTAGTTCATGAGCGTCAAGTCCTTCATTTCAAACTCTCTTGCAAGATCCTCTTTGCAAGACTTGATCAACTTATCATCACCTGTTAGAATCAAATCATCGACATATAAAACAATAATAAAATATTTGCCTTCAACCACAATATGGTAAAGGTTTGCATCTTCTTCACTTTTGGTGAAGCCCAACCCGGTGAAATAACTATCGATCCTGGTGTACCAAACACAGGGTGATTGTTTTAGTCCATACAATGCTCACTTGAGTCTGCACACACGTGACTCTCTATTGAAGGTCTCAAATCCTTCAGGCTGCTCAAGATACACCTCTTCCTCAATCATGTCATTGGGGAATGATGTATTTACATCTATCTAATGTATCTTCCATCCCATATGTGCTGAAAATGCTAGAATGGATCTGATTGATGAGTACCTTGCTACAGGAGAAAAAGTCTCATCGCAATTAATCCCCTTTGCCCGAGATAACCCTATGGCCACAAACCTAGCCTTGTATTTCTCCACACTACCATTAGCTACTTTCTTTACCTTGTGAAGACATCTGGAACTCACCACTGACTTGTTTGTTGGTCTTGGGACCACTTCCAGAACACTGTTCCTGATAATGGAGTCATACTCCTCAACAATAGCATCAACTCAAACTAGTTGCTGCACTACTTCCTCAAAAGAGGATGGCTCAATATCTAGACTCCCACTCATCAGAGCCATGTAGCCAGTGTACCTCTTTAGGGATCACCTCTACCTACGTTGTGATGTGGGTGCTCCCACATTCTCTCTAGCATCATGCAATATCATGTCAACCTCTCTCATGCGATTTCTCCCATATCTGGAAGACTCTTCATGAGTGCATGTTTACACTCCCTGATCCTCTACATGTGTCTTCTCCACATCATTTTGAGGTTCCTCCTTTGGAGCTAAAATCTCCTCAATTGCATGTAGCTTAATTTCCCTCTTAAGAGAACATTTCATGGCCTCCTCTTCATTGAACTTCTCATCTCTGTGAACCATTGTCATCCTGTTGGTTGGTAGGTACACCCGATAGTTGTGAGGTGTATCATTGTACCCCACAAATATGCCCAACTCAGTTGTTGGCTCTAGCTTTTTCCATGCATCTTTGGTAACATGGTAGTAGACTGATGAACCAAATATCCTAAAGTGTGCCACATCTGGTTTCTTCCTTGGAAAAGCCTTTTCTGGTGTACTCATCCCGAGAATTTGATGAGGGCTTCTATTCTACAAATAAACAACTGTGTTGCATGCTTCAACCCACAAGTGTAATGGTAGCATGCAACATCGCCCATGCCACTCCCATAATACTTATGTTCTTCCTTTCAACCACCCAATTCTTCTATGGGTTATGAGGTGCTATCAACTCCCATTGAATTCCCTCTGATGCATAGAATCGTTTGAACTCATTCGACACATACTCTCCACCCTTATCACTTCTGAGAGCTTTAACTTTCCTTCCATTATCTTTCTCAACAAGTGTTTTAAATTCACAAAACTTAGCGAACATCTAATCTTTCTTCTGCATGAACAAAATCCAACACTTACGAGAAAAATCATCAACAAATATTACATAATATCTGTGCTTGGCTGTGGATTCTGTCGAGAATGGTCGACACACATCTGAGTGAGCTCAATCAAGGATCGCCTGTGCTTGACTATATTTGTCATGAAAGGAAGCTTTGGTGTACTTCCCTAATGTACACCCTTTGCATGTGTCTCTCTGATCTAGTGTACACTTGGGAAGCCCTGTAGAAATTTGTTGGAATATCTTTAAAGCTCCATGATGAAAGTGACCCAATCTCCTATGCCACAACTCATTGATGTCTCAGCTGTACACCTTCTCTGCTTTAGTTCTCAAAGCAATGCAGTCTTCTACCACCAATTTGTAGAGGTTCTTCACTCGAACCCCTATCTAATTTACCTGTCCTGTGGCTATGTGATGGAGGAACACCTTTCCCTTACTAAATATCACGTCATAGCCTCTATCCTCCAACATGGAAACATAAACCAAGTTCTTCTTCAAACCTAAAACATACATAACATCTCGCAAAGTGTGGGGAGAACCAGACTCCCTCTGAAAGGTAACTATATCAATGTCGGTTATGTTATACCTCCCATCATCACCCATCTTGATATGAATCTAGAGATCCTTCTCCTCCAAGTTACTGAAGAGCTCTTTTTTACTAGTCATATGGAATGAAGCTTCACTGTCCAGGTACGACACACTGCCCATCATCGATGACACCATACAAGTGATGAGGGTAAAATCTAGTTTGAACTATGAAGAAAGAGCTTCACCTGCCACTCCTCTTGAGGGCTTCTTACTAGCCTTCTTGTGCAGACACTTTGTGGTAGTGTCCTAGATCGTGACAGTGAAAACACTTGATTTTTGACATGTCCTTCTTCTTTCTGCCCTGACAAGAATCTGATTTGGAATGGGTTGACTTTCCCTTCCCTTTCTTTGTCTTACTAGCTAAGGCACAATTCTCCTCATCATCATGCTTTGAGGAGGATCCATCTCCGGTGTTCTGCAGAATCTCTTCAAGGACCAAGTTGGACCACAATCACTCCCACTCTGGTATCTTTGCCCTCCCATTAACTGAGTCTTGGTAATTGTGCCAGCTCTTGGGAAGTCCTAGAAGTGCTAGGCTCACCAGATCATCTTCTGCAATAGTAATCCTGACACTTCCAAGCTCATCCCAAAATTGGGTGAACTTGATCAAATACTTCAGAATTGAATCACCCTTCTCCATCTTGATCTTTCTAAGCTTGTCCTTCAGTTCCAACGTCTTGTGGTCACTGCTATTTTGAAATAGGTCCATCAATTCCTTCCACATTGCAAAAGGAGTTTCCTTACCATGGAGATTGGAGACAATATGATCTCGAACTCCTTCTAGGATAATCCTTATCGCCTTTTCCACACACTTTCTCCATTCAACCATATCTTTAGCATTAGATGATGGAAGCTTTAGAATATCATGATCTATGAATTCCTTCAGCCCGTTGTCTTTCGACACTACCTCCATCTTGTCCTTCCAAGCTATGTAATTAGAGCTTCCCTCAAGGGCATACTCAAGTCTCAAACCGTAGAATGAAATCCTACTGACTCTGAAGTATGAAATTACAAATTCGATTTCACCTACACAACAAACTCGTATTATCCTCTTTTATAATGTCTTTAGTTATGATACCATGTATATTTTCTCTCTATATTCAACAACTTATGTGATATGCTAAAATAAAAGACAAGAATATACTCTATTCATTAGTGGAAACCAAAAGTGATCGATGAAAACACTAAGCAGAAAAGGAAGAATTTAAATCACACATAACACAATAATTTTGTGGGGAAATCAACTGCTCAAAACCCTCACTATCTATATTTCATTAACCATAATATTTGAGAATAAAATACAATGCTTGTTCAACCCCAAACAATTCCTGCACAAGTACAATCTATCTCTCTACTTCAGAAACCAGCTCAAGCCAACACTTAGCCAATTCTGTTGCCTGCCAAGCCCCTACTTCCTTGCACAATTCCTTAGAGAATTAGCCCATATTTATTTGGGAAATTCCCTCACCACAACTATGAAATCCATCATAGACCTTCTATTGATTTCATGCACCATCTATACAACTCAGAAAATTATACAATTGATAGTACATTGTCACTGAACTCTAATCTCAACTAGGTCTTCCTCTGAACTAACACTTGACTTATTTATGAGTGAATATTCAGTTAACTAGTGGAGCAATGAAGTTCCACTGATGCTTCTCCCCACTACTAGACCTCCTACTAGTCCTCCAACTGTTTGAACTAGTTTAAATGAATATAACTTAGTTAGACTGAATTAAATAATTACAACTCAAAAGAACTCAACCTGTACCCCTAAAATTTAGGAATCACTCTACATGGCTCTAGATAGAATTCCAACTCAAATTTACTAAGCCAGCTAAGTCAAATTAACTTAGCTAACTATTACAAGTTGCTATGAGAATATAATTTCGATTTAATTCCTAATTTAATTCAAGGACAAATTAAATTAGGATTTCTTGTTGCTATTTTTAACAAATAGCTTATATTAACATATGCAAAATCCAACCAAGTTAGGAACTTCCACATACCACCCGACCATATATTGGGTTGAACCAAATATCTCTTTTATCGAATCACCCTCGTGCCATATTCCAAGCATGAATGTGGGATCTCATGGGATAAACTAAGACATAACCAAACATGGAATCGAAAGGTTAAACCACCTCCACCCTCAAGCTACCATGATCTCACCTAAACCAGCTCTGAGATCACAAAGCCAAAACAAGCTTGGATGCCTTAGAATTCCATCACCATACACAAAGGATTTTTCCTATGTTTACCCACCTGTCAAGGGCTTCCTATAGAAAACCAACTCCACCCCCAACCCTTGGTATTTTCCTGAGACCACCTCAACCAAATCCAAAATCTTCCGTAAATCCAAAGCTCAACCAAGAAAGAATTTCATCACACCATGGTTATCTAGGAAATGGAAAGACAAGGTTGAAGCCACTTTCAATCTAGGAAAAACCCATGCCAATGATAGAAAAATAACCAAATGCATGTGCCATGCATTCAAATCCAAACATGTTAAATCACACATGCACAATGTCACCTGCAAGTCCAAAACTATTATTTGTCCTTACCTTCTACTTTCCAAACTTCCTCTTGCACGCCCTTGCTTTTCTTGCTTACTTGTACAAGTGCTTTCTCCTTCTCCTTTTCTGAAAACTGATCCAAAATTGAGAAAAGGTTGTCAACTATTTATGAGGTACCTTTTTATCATTGATGTCTAGTCTCTTCCTTTCCTTTTTCATTTTTCTTCAATTTCCTTCATTTTCTCTATAATTTCCCTTACATGCATATTTTGGTCTCTTCACCTTCATTTTCTCCTATTTTCTATTATTTTCTCATATTAAATTACGAATTATTGCCTCTTTGCCTTTGCTAATTTATATAGACATTAATAAACCACAAATGATGCCCACTATAATGTTTTCCCACCATTCATCTTGGAATACATGTCCCATGACCTTGGCTTATTTTTATTTACATGGAAAATCAACCAGGGGCTATTACAATGGACTTGTTCTTTCTTTTGGCCACTCCATTTTGCTTAGGGTTGTAAGGTACACTAGTTTCCTTCTTGATTCCAGTCTACTTGCAAAAGTCAATGAACTCATTTGAAATGTACTCTCCACCATTGTAAGATCATAACACTTTGGTATTATTCCCTATTTGATTTTCTATCAATGCCTTGAAGTCTTTGAACATATCAAAATCCTTATCCTTGTATTTTAAGTAGTATATCCATGTTTTCCTGAAGATATCATCAATGAATATTATATAGTAGAGATGTCCACAAATAAAGTGCACAAGCATGGGTTCGCATAGTAATTAAGGTCTCTAAAATAGTAGGAATACCTTGAAGAGTGATCATCACCATCTGTCTATCAGATATAGTCTCACCAGTATTCTGCAATTGATCACTTAGTTGAGATACCCTCATAATATAGGATTGCACAAATTCTCCCTTATTCATTTTCAATTCCTTGAGCTTATTCTTCAAGGAGAGGATATGATTCAAATTTTTGACTTGATACATCCCATCCAAATTATCATAAATTTATTTATAACTCTTCAAATTACCAAGATAAACAAGTAAATGATCCCACAAACCATCAATGGGAATTTACTTAGCTTTGAGGTCACCTTTCTTGTACTTGGAATTGATAGAAACAAAAGAATTTTCCAGAGGATCAGGTACTTTTCCTTACACATATTACAAAACATGGTTTTCATCTAATATAACTTCCAACCCAATCATCCAAGCAACAAAGTTAGATGAGTTACCAAACTTCTCATTATCCTTTGAAGTAAGAGGTAGACATCTTGACCAAATCAAATGGGCTCCTTCAACTTGTTTCAAAGATGATTTCTCCTTTCTCTTGTTTCCTTGGGATCGACTTCACCTTAGCTATGATACCATGTTAATTTTCCACTGTTCTATGTAATTACTTTAGCCCAAATATTATCTTCAATTAAATCTTTCAAAACAATTTAATCTTCCAATGATCAATAGAAATTGCAGACAGAATAGTAAATGCAATAGACAATAGATAATCAAGAACAATAATAATATACACAAGGATTTAGTCAAAGACTAGGGAAAAACCCCACAAGGGGGAATACCTTTCGAATTCTTCTTCTTATTAGATTGTCGTAAAATGTTCATCAAATAGAGAGTACAATGATTCGATTATTCAATTACAAAACTATCCAGCAAAACCAACCAAACAATATCCATGAGATGGGCTGAGCAATAATACTAATAAGAATCAAAGTTCCTAGTCTTGCATTCAACAATCAAAGTTTGTGGACAACTGTCAAAATACCCTAGGTCCCAGTCACATAGAGCTAGTGATCATTTATGCAGCTGCAATTCTCCAACCGCATGGAGCACCCTGTATACATGTGTCTACAACCGAGATTTCCGTGTTCCAACCTTGTGGCCCCAAATCAAATTTTCCTTTTCACACATGTGAGCTCGAACCATGCAATTTCATGATTTTATGAACCACTTACACAAACCAATCTCAGAAATTTGTGAACCAAAAAAAAAGAGAGAGGAAGAAAATTCCTGATGATGTTGTCCAAATGAGGGTCACTTGACTTGTATTTATATGCTTCCAAGGGTGCCCAATTTCTCCTTAAGGTTGACCTATAATTTTGTGCACATGTGGGTTTCCATATTAACAATACATTTTTCCTTAACCAAATTAAATTCTTCCAAGGGCTAGGAGGGGTCTTTCTTAATGAGGAAGACTATCCAAAGGAGGGAATTTGTCTAGGAGCTATCAAATTAACATATATAGTAGTGGTTTTTGCTCCCCTTGTAGAAATGTTTTTTCACAGCCCTCGTAGAGGCATTCAATTGATTTTTCAATATAGTCAACCTTTGAACTATGAATGGCCAACCAAGCCATTCCAATAAGGGCATCATAAGCTCCCAATGAAAATATATTAAAACTAGTTGTTGTCAACATATTTCTCAACACAAAAGGGCATGCCTTTATTGTATGCACCAGTCACCTTTTTGTCCCTATGGCTAATTGAACTAGCCAAGACTCTACATGTGCTTCCTTTTTCAATGCGGATTTTTCAACGAATGACAACCTCATGTAGCTAAATTTTGAACAAGGGTAAATTGAAATCAAAATTCTCTAATTATTAATCGTACCTTCCATTTGAATAATTGATGCGTGGTGATTACCATGTCTGTTACCCACTACAACGCATATACTAGGCATTCTCTGAGCCATGTATCTGACTGTCTTTTCTTCTTGTGTGTTGTAAATCCTTAAACCATCATTCTTTCATTAGGGGCAATCCCTCTTCCTATGATTTTCAACATAGGTCCAACATTTTAGTGATTCCTCTCCATAGCCCTTTGCCTCTACTCCAACAGTCTTAGTAAATTGGCCTCTTCTAGCATTAGTATGCCTCTTTTAAATCTTGCCTCTATTAGTGGTGGTCAAACTCCCTTTCTATTATTCATACTATTTTCTTGAAATTCCTTGCCTCTTTTCTTTGAATTTGAGGCCACCTCTTACTTTCTAGTGATTCATATATTTTATCCTATTCCTATATTTCACATAGCAGTGCTTCATCATTAATATCAATAAACACTATAGGATTTTACAGGGTAAGTTCCTCAGACAAAACACCGCTCAAAAATAGATCACAGGTCAATACACCAGTACTGTTGACATGGTTAAAACCCTCAAAGAGGGAAACAGTCCATGGCCTGAGCCAACGCGACCACTTCAGGCAATTTATTAATAAATGAATGAAAATTTACTTAAGATTCTCTCATGAATGGTTACCCTACAAATGACCCTCCATGCTCTTTAAATAGAGATCATGGACCAATCGGGTGTTAAGCCACGGATCAAGTGTCAGTAATACCGAGGAGAGAATGAACCATTAGATCACTACATATCATGACTGTCGGATTGTAAGTTACAAAAGTACATAGTAAAGAAACACACTTTACCTAAATCTACACTAGACCAAGTTATACTTAATTATTTCCTATGTGTTAGAATATTCTAACATCCCCCCTTAAGAACAACTTGGGATAGGATTGAAGGATGTACAAACATGACACAATATGAGAAGGAAGGAGGCATTAGAGCCTATCCCCCCTTAGTGACAACTTCCTGAACTCCAACCATAAATTGAAGTTTAGTAAACTTCACCTCTGTGAGAGCCTTTGTAAAGATGTTTGCAACTTGATCATCTGTTGAACAATATTTCACTTCAAGGGCATGGTCGTGAAGGAGCTTTCTGATGAAGTGCATGTGCAGTTCAATGTGTTTGTTGCACTGATGTTGGACTGGATCTTTGCATAGTTGAATGGCACCTTGATTATCACACCAAAGTGTAGTCAGATGCTGCTGTTGAAAGCCAAACTCTGACAGGATCTGACGAAGCCACAGGGCTTCCTTACTAGCTTCTACGACACCACGATACTCTGCTTCTACTGAAGAAAGAGAAATGGCACTTTGCTTCTTGCAAGTCCATGTAATAGGTTCTAAACCAAGAGTGAACACATAACCTGCAGTAGACTTCCAATCATCAGGGTCACCAGCCCAATAAGAATCAATGAAACCAACCAATAGAGGAGATTCTTCTGCACTGTAATGAATCCCAAACTGAAATGTACCTCGAACATAACGAAGTATTCTTTTAACTGCTTTCCAATGACTTTCATGTGGGTTTTGCATAAACCGAGCAATAAGGCCAACAACAAAGGAAAGATCAAGACGAGTATGGGTCAGATACAAAAGTTTTCCTACAAGTTGACGGTATAAGGTAGCATCAACTTCAGGGGAAGTACAAGTGACTAAAAGTTTGGCTCCAAATTGAAAGGAAGAATGGGGTGGATTAAAATCTTCCATGTGAAAATGGTGTAGAAGATCACAGGCATACTTGGACTGGGAAAGATACCTTCCTTGGATTGCAAGACTTGAAGACCAAGAAAATAATGCAAATTTCCTAAGTCTATCATTTCAAACTTATTTTTAAGGCTGGACTTCACATGGTTTATAAGGTTGGGATCACTACTAGTAAGGATAATATCATCAATATAAAGAACAAGAATGATAAGAGACTTGCCCACTTTCTTGGTGTAGACAGTATTGTCAGAATGACACCTAGAAAATCCAGTTTCTAAAAGAAAGCTATCTATTTTGGCATACCAAGCCCAAGGAGCTTGCTTGAGACCATAAAGGGATTTCTTAAGATGACATACAAGGTTTGATTTTGTTTGTATAAAGCCATTAGGTTGTTCCATATAGATTTCTTCATGTAAGTCCCCATGCAAGAAGGCAAATTTAACATCCATTTGATGGACTTCCCATTTGAAAGAGGCAGCAAGGGAAAGAACAAGGCGGATAGAGTTCATTTTGGCAACCGGGGAGAAGGTTTCAGTATAGCCAATGCCTTCAACTTGTGAAAAACCCTTAGCACAAGACGAGCTTTATGTTTATCAACTTTTCCATCTAGTCCATACTTGGTTCTGTAAACCCATTTCCATCTAACAAGTTTTCGTCCCTTTGGTAGAGGAACAAGATCCCATGTATCATTTGCCAATAATGAATGATATTCTTCATTCATAGCTATGTCCCAATCTAGATGGCTTGAATCTTTTGTAAAGGTGTCAGGATCATAATTCGCTGAAGCTTGAGCCAGTAAAGAAGAGGCTCGATCGAACTGAGAACGTGTACGTCACTGATATGTAGGATCACCGGAAAGAGCACCTACTACATCCTAAGTAGCACGGACCCATTTTAGAAGTTGAGGAGCTGAAGGAGGATTGTCATCCTCGTTTTCATCATCTGAAGAAGAAATATTTTCAAAAGTAGAAGAGATAGAGAGAGGTGGCACATCCACCGAACTAGGCTCGTAGGCCGATATATTTTCAGCAAACTTTACATCTCTTCTAATCATAACATTTTTGGACTTAAGTCAAATAAGTCTATATCCTTTGACATCTTCAGAATATCCAACAAAAATACATTTTTCACTCTTAGGTTTGAAAGCTTTATGTTTCTCATCTGGAATATGGGCCCATGCTTCACTTCCAAAAACACGAAAGTGACTTACATCTAGTTTAATTGAGCTCCATGCTTCTTCTGGAGTGATATTCTTTAAAACATTAGTAGGAGTGTGATTTATTATATAATTTGCACAGTTAATTGCTTCTACCCAAAAATTAAGACTAAGTCCTTTAGATTGAAGCATACAATTAGCCATTTCCTTTAAGGTGCGATTCTTCCTTTCAGCTACACCATTTTGTTGTGGAGTATATGGAACAGTATGTTGCAATTGAATTCCATTCTCACTGAAAAAGTTTATGAATTTGTTGTTAACATTCTCTCCGCCATTATCAGATCTTAGCTTAAGAATTTGATGTCCAGATTGTTTTTCAACAAAGGCCTTAAAGGTCAAGAACATGTTAAATACTTCACTCTTGAGTTTTAAGAAGTATACAAAAGTGCGTCTGGAGAAATCATTAATGAAAGTTAAGAAATACTTGTAGCTAGAGAATGAAACACCTGGAAGTGGACCACATAAATCACTATGCACAAGCTGTAAAGGGGCTGAGGCATGCCAAGAGGCACGTTTTTCAAAACTATCCCGATGATGTTTTCCAAGTACACATCTAGAACAAACATTATCTCTGCAAGATACCATTGGAAGACCTGTCACCATATTTTCTCTACATAGATTCTAAAGGGAGCGATAGTGTAAGTGACCAAATCGCTCATGCCAAAGTCTGATCACTTCATCATTATGAGAAACAAATACCGAGGGAAGATTTGACGACCCAAAGTTGTTAAACTTATACAACCTTGTAGAATCATCAGCAATGCCAGTAGTTAAAATTTGTCTAGGATCTCTTAGGTCATTAATTACAACATCATGAGGTGAAAATTCAATGATTTTACCTTCACCTGAATGAGTTATCTAACATACAGATAGAAGGTTGCAGGATAAGGTTGGAACACATAATAAATCATTAAATTGACAATTGTCTATATAAACAGTTCCAGTCCCTACAACACTAAGAGATCTATCATCACCAACATATATATTTTTGGTGTTACAATCATTTAAAGAAGAAAACATGGCTTTGTTTTTGGCTATGTGATAAGAAGCTCCAAAATCAATGAGCCACTCATGAGAATTAGAAGAAGAAGATACATTTAGTGCATATCCAGACCGAGATGTTTGACAACCACATGCAGAAAGTGTTATTCCTAAATATGAAGTTGAAGTTGAAGAGTGCTCCAAATGGATGTTATGCTTCTTCATTGTTGCTTCCAAGGCTTCCATCTTCTTAAAGCATTTGGATTCTAAGTGGCCATCTCGATTACAAAAGTGGCAATGTCTATCAGTCTTCTTCCCTTTGTTTTTATTTGCCTTATCATTTTGTTGAAATGATTTTTAATTTTGAGGCTAAAATTTCTTAGGACCATTCTTTTTAGGATACGGCTTCTTAGGATTCTTTGAATTTGGTTGCTGCTGGGCGGCTAAGGCTTTCTTAGAAGAGTTTCCAAGATTAAGAAGACCAAGGTGTAAGAGTTTTTCTTGTTCTCTTATTAATGAATCACAAAAGGCATCAAAGGAAGGGGACTTGTAGTCTTGTCCTTGAGAAATGAAGGCTTCTCCTATAGAATGGAAGGTGGAAACAAACACAGAGTAGGCTGTTCCCAACTGACTAAGAATGGAATAGATAAGGTTACCATATTCTTTCTTAACCTTAACACCTTGCAAGAGAAGTCTAAGGGTCTTGAACTTGGACAAAAAATATTCAATGGAAGAAAAATTATTGGGGTCCAATGTAAGAAACTCATTTTCGAGTTGATGGGCTCTAAGTTCTTTTTTAATTCCAAAAACTTTAGTGATCTGTTTCAGTGCTTCATTAGGAGTATCAAGTTCTGTGATATGGAATCTAAGGTCTGGAGAAATAGACATCCCTATCAACCCACGTGCTTGATCTTGCCTATTTTCCCATTTGGCTGCCTTATCTTCATCTTTTGGTTTGGTTTCTTGGCCTGAGGCTATTCTGTAAAGACCTTTACTTCTAAGTAAATCCACAATGTAGGACCACCATTGGAAGTAGTTGGTGCTGTCAAGAATAACTTGGCATGGACTTTCCATTTTAACAGAAACTGAAGCTATAGATGCTGAAAAGAAGTGTTCCAATGGAAAGATCTCGAAAAAATAGGCTGATTAAAAAAAATGGATCTGAAAACGGCTTCTGGATGAAGAAGTTATGTCTTTTTGAAGAAAAGTTGTTGAAGATGTCAACGAAGTGCGAAAATGTGCGAAAATGAATGATAATATTATATTTATAAAAAAAAACTACTCCTTTCCAAACTTAATCTAATTAGCTCAAAAAAAAGAAAGACTTGAACTCAAGACCTCTATTCTCACAAAGTAGCTTTGGACCAAGTATGCTAGATTAAAAGGTTAGTAATTTTTGGAAAAAAGGAAGGGGTTTTTTTTTTTTTTTTTAAGTCATTGAAGCTGTGGGGTGAGCATATGCATGAGAAAAATCCTTCCTTTCTGTTTTTTATTTGCCCAGATCGCACAGAGTCATGGGGTAAAGAGCATATGCAGAAATGAAAGGTATAGATCCGGTAATTAAAAAAAAGAGCTAAATAAACCAAAATAAATAGAGATAAAATAACTAGAAATTGCAAATAAACATTGTATACCTCTAGATCTTAAAAATGGCGTAGCTAGGGCTACCGAAAACCTTTTGCATGAAACGAAAGGGTTCCTCACTAGAACAGATGCTCCTAATACAATAGAGCAGCCCTCTCGGCCTAAAAGCAGTCAGAAACAGTAGATCTAGGAAATGGTTGTCGGATGCAGTTCTACAGGCTTCATATTTGGATCACTAATAGATGCGGCCCTCAACTTGGCTCTGATACCATGTAGGAATTTACAGGGTAAGTTCCTTAGATAGAACACCAAAGGACACCACTCACAAATAGATCACAGATCAATACACTAGTATTGTTGACGTGGTTAAAACCCCCAAAGAGGGAAACAGTCCATGGCCTGAGCCAACGCGGCCACTTCAGGAAATTTATTAATAAAAGAATGAAAATTTATGTTGGGTTGTGTTATATTCTTTCCACGTAGTTAACAAGGGGTTTGATGGGCACCTGTAACCCCACTTTATGGGGTCTGGGGCAGCGCCCCAGAAAATTTTGGTTTTGGACCCTATGTTAGGTTGGGCATACCCACCTATGGTTTTGTGCATGATTTTCGCACATGTTTTTTGGATGCGATGGTTTTCGGTCCATGTTATTGGATGCTTGGGCATGTATAAATATGTATTATAACATTGAAAGGAACATAATGAAAAATCAAGCTAGTAGTCCCAGTTTTGGGATCCAAGGGAAAATCTCTGTGTATATGTGTTTTATGTGTTCTGCTCTCGCATTATTTATTTTCTGTGTTTTAGAATTGATATGCAGGTAATTTCTATATGGGGTTAAAATCTACATTTGGTATCAGAGTAGATTTGGCTTCAAGGGGACGCCTTTGTTGCTGAGGGGTTTCGCTCAGGCTTGTGGTAGACCCTGTTCAGTGGGAGATCTACGAGATCGATTCTAGTGGTGAAAGAAGATGGCGAGCAGTGGAAAGATAGAGATCGAGAAATTTAATGGTCAGAGTTTTGAGTTGTGGAAACTCAAGATGGAGGATCTATTGGTGGATAAAGATCAGTGGATCGCGGTAGATCCAGGTACTAAACCAATGGGAGTGTCCGATGAAGAATAGAAGAAGTTGGATCGGAAGGAAAAGAGCATAATACGATTGTGTGTCTTAGATTCAGTATTGTTGAATGTATCAGGGGAAGCTACAGCAAAGGCTTTGTGGGACAAGTTAGGGACTTTGTACCAATCTAAGTCTCTGGTGAATAAATTGTTCTTGCGGAAAAAAGCTATATAACTTGAGGATGAAAAATGGAGACTCGGTGACAGAGCATCTGAACACATTTAATACTGTGGTAAGTCAGTTAGCATCTGTTGATATTAAAAATTCAGATGACGATAAGTGCATCAGTTTGTTGTGTTCTCTACCAGATTTGTGGGATAGTTTGGTTATTTCAATAGGTAGCAATGCAACTGCCTTGCAATTTGATGAAATAGTCATAGCCTTGCTGACGGAGGAGATGAGACGAAAAAATATGGAGAGCCAAAATGGTGATGCCTTGTCTGTATGAGGACGGTCCCAGAACAGAAAAGAAAATAAGTCATCGAGTGGGAGATCTAAATCTAGAGGGAGATCTAAATCTCCAGGAAAACCTGTAAAGGTGGTTTGCTGGAAATGCGGAAAGGAAGGCCACTTCAAAAGGGACTGTAAATCTAAAGCTCCTGACAAAGGAAAGGGATCTGATGAGGCTCCTTCTGCAGAGGCGAAAACCACCTCAAATGAAGGTGGGGATGTGTACTTGGCTTCTTTAAGTACACATGTAGATCATGAGGCATGGTTGATTGACTCAGGTGCATCCTTTCACTTCACTCCCCATAGAAAGTTGTTCTGTGAGTATGAGAAATATGATGGTGGTGATGTCTTCTTGGGGGATGACAGGAAGGCTAGAATCATTGGTCATGGAAAAGTAAAGTTGAAGCTGCAAGGTGGAAGGGTTAGAACACTTCCGGGTGTTCTGCATATTCCTGCATTAGCCAAAAATCTGATTTCTGTTAGTAAGTTGGATGATGCAGGTGTAAAAACTGTGTTCAAGAAGGATACCTGCAAGATGGTTCGGGGAGCACTGGTATTGATGTGGGGAGTTTTAATTGGAACTCTATACAAGCTACAAGGTAGCACTGTTGTTGATGGGTGCAACAATTCCATGGTTCCTGAAAGTGGAGCAGAAAATCTAGTGGTCTCTAGAGAAAAGACCATGTTGTGGCATCAAAGGCTTGGACATATTGGAGAGAAGGGCCTTCGAATACTTCATGGTAAAGGTATGGTTAAGGTATGAGTAATAGCTCTCTGGATTTTGATTTTTGTGAAAATTGTGTATACGGGAAGCAGAATCGGGTGAGTTTCCCCTCTGGTGGTAAGAGGGCGAAACAGATATTAGAGCTTGTGCACAGTGATGTGTTTAGACCTGTGAAGGTTCCATCACTAGGTAAGTTTGTGTACTATATATCATTTATGGATGACTTCTCAAGGAATACATGGATATATTTCCTTAAGAAGAAATATGAAGTCTTTGATAGGTTTAAAGAATTTAAGGCTCTAGTGGAAAACCAGACAGAGAAGAAGATAAAGGTGCTGAGGATAGATAATGGTGGAGAGTTTTGCAGTAAGTAATTTGAAGAATGCTGCAAGAAGTGTGGTATAGCACGTAGAAGACTACTCCAAATACACCTCAGCAAAATGGAGTTGGAGAAAGAATGAACAAGATGTTGATGGAAAGGGCAAGAAGCATGCTCAGTGGTGTTGGGTTAGGACAGGAATTCTAGGTAGAGGCGGTGGATACTGCATGTTACCTGGTCAACAAGTCACCTTCATCAGCGTTGGAGGATAAGACTCCACAAGAGGTATGGACTGGTAAGAAACCCTCTCTTTCACATTTGAGGGTATTTGGATGTGATGCATATTTACATGTTCCAAAGGAGAAAAGAACAAAGTTGGATAGTAAATCTGAAAAGTGCATCTTTATTGGGTATAAGGATGGTTTAAAGGGTTATAAGCTTTGGAACCCAGTAACAAGGAAGGTTATGTATAGCCGAGATGTGGTGTTCAGAGAGGTGAAAGATGTTATTAAACATGAAGTCCAACCAAAGGAACCTGAGAAGATAGAGTTTGATCTAAAGGAGGAAGAATCAGACTCTACAGCAGAGGAGGAATCAGAAGATGAAGAGCCACAAACTTCGGCTGTGAGAAGATCAGTTCGAGAAAGAAGGCAGCCATAAAGGTATAGTCCATCTGCTTTCTATTCAAATTTTGCTTTGTCTGTTACTGATGATGATCCCAGAACTGTGAAGGAAGTAGTGGATTCAGAGGATGGAAAACTCTGGAAAGAGGCCATGGTTGATGAAATGGCATCTTTGCACAAAAATGAGGCTTGGGATCTGGTGGAGTTGCCGGCTGGAAGGAAACCCATTGGTAGCAAATGGGTGTTCAAAAAGAAGACAAATGCAGAAGGAAAAGTGGAGAAATACAAAGCTCGGTTGGTAGCAAAAGGTTATTCCCAGGTGCCGGGAATTGATTTTGGTGATATTTTTTCTCCTGTTGCCAAGGTAACTTCTATTAGATTACTTTTATCTGTTGCTACTGCTTTTGATTTTGAGGTAGAACAGATGGATGTGAAGACAACATTTCTTCACAGGGATCTGGAAGAGGAGATCTACATGAAGCAACCTGAAGGCTTTGCGGTGAAGGGTAAGAAAGAACTGGTATGTAAGTTAAAGAAGTCTCTATATGGGTTAAAACAGTCACCAAGGATGTGGTATCAGAAATTTGATACATTTATATGGGGACTTGGCTTCACCAGAAGCAAAGCAGATCATTGTGTATATTTTAAATTAATTGGTGATCGTGTTATTTATTTGGTCTTTTATGTGGATGATATGTTGTTGGTTGGAAATGACAAAGAAGTTATCTAAGATTTGAACACCCAATTGTCCTCCAAATTTGACATGAAAGATCTTGTTGCTGCAAACTATATTTTGGGCATGGAAATTAAAAGAGATCGGGCAAAGAGGAAGCTCTGGTTAAACTAGAGGAAGTATGTCGAGACAATATTGCAGAGGTTTAATATGCAGGATAGTAAACCGATGAAGGTTCCTATTCCTGTAGGTGTGAGGTTATCTTCTGAATAGTGTCCCAAGACACAAGAAGAGGAAGAGGACATGTCCCATGTTCCATATGCAAGTGCAGTCGGTAGCCTGATGTATGCAATGGTCTGTACTAGACTAGACATTGCACATGCAATGGGAGTATTGATCATGTTTATGTCAAAACCAGGGAAGGAGCACTAGACAGCAGTGAAGCAGGTTTTTAGGTATTTGTGTGGCACTAGTGATGATGGTTTGTGCTACCAAGGAAGACCAGGATTGGACAGAGTGTTGGATATTCATGGCTTTGTTGATGTAGACTGGGCTAGAGATCTGGATCAGAGAAGATCTACAAGTGGGTATGTGTTTAACCTATTTGGAGGTGCAGTCAGTTGGATGAGTAAGAAACAATCTGTAGTGGCACTGTCAACTACAGAGGCAGAATACATGGCAACCACTCATGTAAGTAAGGAAACAGTTTGGTTGCAGAGATTGTGTTCAAGTATGGGGTTAGTACAGAAAGCTATAAGGATAGACTGTGACAACCAAAGTGCAATTTTCTTGGAAAAGAACCTCGCATATCATTCAAAGACAAAGCACATTGATGTTCAGTATCACTTTGTGAGGGATATGATAGAAGACAAAGAGGTGTTGCTGGTAAAGGTGGAAACTTTGAAGAGTAAATGCATTAACAAAATCTGTGAGCTCTGAGAAGTTCTCTTGGTGTAGAGAGACAATGGGCGTTTCAGGGCTGGAAAAATGACTAAGCTCTCTTGTGGCCCCCAGTGGAAAGAAAACAACAAGTGGGAGAATGTTGGGTTGTGTTATATTCTTTCCATGTAGTTAATAGGGGGTTTGAGGGGCACCCGTAACCCCACTTTATGGGGTCCGAGGTAGCGCCCTAGAAAATTTTGGTTTTGGACCCTATGTTAGGTTGGGTGCACCCACCTATGGTTTTGTGCATGATTTTCGCACATGTTTTTTGGATGTGATGGTTTTCGGTCCATGGTATTGGATGCTTCAGCATGTATAAATATGTATTATAACATTGAAAGGAACATAATGAAAAATCAAGCTGGTAGTCCCGGTTTTGGGATCCCGGGGAAAATCTCTGTGTGTATGTGTTTTATGTGTTCTCCTCTCACATTATTTATTTTCTGTGTTTCAGAATTCATATGCAGGTAATTTCTGTACGGGGTTAAAACCTACAATTTACATAAGCTTCTCTTATGAATGGTTACCCTACAAATGACCCTCTATGCTCTTTAAATAGAGATCATGGACCAATCGGGTGTTAAGCCACGGATCAAGTGTCGGTAATACCGAGGAGAGAATGAACCATTGGATCACTACATACTGTGACCATTAGATTGTAAGTTACAAAAGTACATAGTAAAGAAACACACTTTACCTAACTCTACACTAGACCAAGTTATACTTAACTATTTCCTATGTGTCAAAATATCCTAACAAACACATTCATTATAACCTTGGGAGTCCTTCCACATCACATAGTTATGAGAATATCTGAAACATCAAGTTGCAAGTTAGTACATCTATAAAAAAAACTCAACCTATTAAACATGATTACAAACAACGTCAATCCATATTTCAAATATTATAAACAATGCATAACAACATTATATTTAGATACAATACACTACATTAGGTCCTAACACAATATCACATTGTGATAGAGCCCCAACTCATCCCCAAAGGTCCAGTGTTGAACCTTATTCTCTAATACCACTCTATAATGCTCCCTTCCACCACCCTAGATTAAACTAGCTCAGTGGAAGATGTTACAAAATTCCTCAATTTCAAACTTCCTTAAATCTAAATACTAATTCCACCATCACATCTGGCTCAATGAGAGATTTATAGTGATATAAATTTTATCTTGATTCGACCTATGGATCCAAAGTTATGAATGCTCTAAAATATTGGCCAATAACCATTTTTGCCATGTCAATAGGAATTGCCATGTGGCTAGGCCCCACATGGTGCCCACATGATAGCCCCTTGTCACATGCAAGGTAATCCCTAGATGGGGCCCACAAGACCATGCCTTTAGTTAGTTTTTTGAACCACCATCGACCTCGATATATCACACAAATACATCATAAAATGACCCTGTGCAAATACATGGTGAAATCACCCCCAGGTGAGATAGACATATTTACTCCTGCTGAAAAGTGGGGTTTCCCATCTCTTTTCCCCATTATCATGCCCTCCATTAAATTTCTTAAACCGTTATATGCTTCCCTAAGGTCCAAGACCCCAAGGCTTTGAGACCCAAAATTCCAAGATGACATCATCTCGGGACCACATGATGTAAACATCTCTCGTCCCGCCATGCTCCCTTTTTCTCAAGACATGTTACTAAGGCATGGTTTTCCCTTAGGTGCAAATGGGAATCCTACCCATTATATAATGGAAATTCAACCTATGTCATGCTACTCAACACTTATAATGTTATGTGGCAGTTATCCCTCCTTAGCTGTATATTGACATGTATGTATATTTGTAGGGCACTCTGGACACTTAGATAATGTCATCCCTATCACTTCTGAGCTTTGATACTATTAACGAAGTAATTTTCCCAATCTTAAGGCTCAAAATTTACGATTTCGTGGCCTCCACACAAGAGAATAACCACTTCCTGTAGTAAGAGAAATACAACCATGTCCATGATTTCGACATATGTACACACACACACACATTAAGAGGCATGGTTCCTTTTAAATTAACCCAACAACACCAAGCCATTTACAACACTATACATTCATATAACATAAACCATTCATTACAAAATTACCCCATGACAATAGAGAATACACATCTCTCTCACTGTAGCCATGAAAAAGAAATCATTTATCAATATAGTAGGGGCATGCATTTCTCATTGCTAACACATGCATTTTAACAATAGAAATAAGTAGTTATATTGCATTCATACACACAATAACATAATTAAGTAACCTATATTGTAGTTAGAAGACTGGAAATAGAGATTGTGACTTTAGCTCTTCATCCAACCTTAGATTGATTACACTACAACCTTTCTTGCACCTAATCACCCCCATTCCAGATTCATATCATGAGGAGTTTCTCAAAGGAAATAATACAACATAGTTAGCTGAGATAGGGAATCTATATATTACACCATCTTTGCCCACCAAAAGTTACATGGAATCCAAATATCATACCATCTCCACCATCTTAACCAAGAAATGTTGCCTCTAGTGTCTCCATCCTAAACCAGGAACCTAGAGCACACTTCACCTACCTACAAACCCATAGTCAAATATTAAACACAAAGCATACCCCTGCAAACTAGGAGTCTAAGGAATGCAGAGCCTCCACCCAAAATTGGGAGTCACCTAAATAGTGTCTTCCATGCTCTATTGTGTGCACCCATAGCTTAGTCTCGACCTATGAAGTCTTTTCTTTCTCCCATGTTGCACCAACATATTGTATCCTTCTATTGCATTATCCCAATGAATTGCTATCTAAATGTCCTTGCCCCTTTTGCCAACACTATCTCCTTAACGTTTTTGACAAAACTCATCCATGAAAGCCACATGCGTTATCTTATTCGAATGGCCTTCAAACCTTCCTTCCAACACTCCCATTTTTCCTCAAAGTTGTTTACACTCTATTCCCAAATTCAATATGCACGATGCCCCCTCAAATCCTCTCTAACCCATGCCATTACCCTTACTTGTTGACTTGCCCAAGTGTAGTCCATGAGACAACGAAAAGTGGTGTGGGCTTGTCATCCATTGAGGAAGCCCATACTCTCCCTAAAAATCGTCCATTAATTTCAGTCAGCTTCATTAAAACCAAACCAACCAAGCCATGGTTGTCATTAAATGAGATTTTTCCCAATTTCTCAAGAAATCTCCTCCTCAAGGAAATTGAACATGCGTACCTTCCTCAACCAGTTCATTGTATTCACATTTCCACATTTTAATTACAAGACTAGAATTTAAAAATTTACAAGAGGGATTTTAACATAAAAGGTTTGTCATAACGAGTTTTTGGTTATGCCATTTGGACTCACAAATGCACCTTCAAATTTTCAAATCTTGATGAATTCTATTTTCAAACCCTTAGAAATTTGTGCCAGTATTTTTTGATGACATACTAATTTACAACAAATATTGGGAAGAGAACGCACAACATGTTGCAAAGGTCTTGAGACTACTGGAAGAGAAAAAACTATATGAAAATCCTTCCAAGTGTGCCTTTGGGGTTCAAGAAGTGGAATATTTGGGTGATATTGTGTCACACTATGGTTTCAATGTATATCCTAACAAAATCAAAGCTATGAGGGAATTTCCAATCCCAAATACCTTGAATAAACTCAGAGGATTCTTAGGATTGACAAGATATTACTGCAAATTTGTTAAGAATTATGGGAAAATAACGAACCTCTAACAAAATTATTGAGGAAGGAAGCATTTTCTTGAACTAAAGAAGCAACCAAAGCATTTGAAGAAATTAAAGAGGATATGTGTACAAATTTCATTTTGGTAAAACTTGACTTCACAAAAATATTTATTGTGGAGTGTGATGCTTCACACCATGGCATTGATGCAATTTTGATGCAAGAAGGAAGACCCTTTGCCTTTGAAAGTTTCTAAGTTAAGAAAAAGAACCTACTCAGACCCATCTATGAAAAATAAATGTTGGCCATACTACATGTAATTAAGAAATGTCTTCAATACCTAATAGGAAGACACTTCAATGTAAAAATAGAGCATTATAGTCTAAAGTACTTCTTGGAGCAAATATTATCTTTTAAAGACTATCTTCAAAAGAGAAAAAAAATATGGGTCACAAAAATGTTAAATTATAACTTTGAAATTATCTAAAAAATGGAAAAGAAAATATTATGGTAGATAATCTCTCAAAGAAATAGGAAGACACAAATGGTTTAATATGCTATTTCCATTCTACAACCTATCTGGGTGGAAGAAACAAGGATAAAATGGTAGCAAGATGAGAATATAAGCAAGATCATTCAACAGTTATAGGAGGACCTTGATGAAGTAGAAACAATTACATGGAAAAATGATATGTTATGGTATCAAGATCACTTATACTTATGTAAGAATTCTCAACTCAAACAGAAGGTCCTATTGGAATTACATGTGTCTGCCCAGTAGGAGGAAATTCAGAGTTCTTGAAGACATACCATAGGATCAAGAAATATATTTTCTAGGAAGGTATTCAAGAATATGTGCAAAATTTTTTGGCATAATTTATAGTACACCAACAAAATAAAGGAGAGAATATCAAGACCCATGGTCTCCTTCAACCATTAGCCATACCAAGCCAACTTTGGGAAGAGTTAAATGGATTTTATTATAGGTTTACCCAAATATGAAGGAAAGAACATCATTATGGTAGTGGTATATTGAATGACAAAGTATTCCCACTTTTTCTCTCTTTCTCATCCTCTTAAAGCAAGTAATATGGCAAGAGCGTTTATGGAAACAATCCAAAAGCTACATGGAATACCAAAGATTATTGTGAGTAATAGAGATCCAAATTTCACTTGAAATTTTTGGATTGAATTAAGTTTCTTGTTTGGGTACTCAATTGGCTCATAGTGCATCTCACCATCCTTAATCTGTTTGGAAAAATGAGATTGTGAATAAATGTTTAGAAGAATATCCAAGTTGTTTTGCATCTGATAAACAATCAAAATGGGTCAAATGATTTCCCTTAGAAAAAATGTGGTACAACACACCCTTCCATACTTCATAAAAAATGTCGCCATTTATGGCACTTTATGGATATCATCCTCCATCCATCACATCACCCTTGAAAGGGACTATAATCTGGGCTCAAGCAATAGGAGATCAAATCCAACATCAAAAAGAAGTTCTCAAAATATTGAAGGATAACATCGTTAGGCACAAAATAGAATGAAACAATAAGCATATCAACAACATAATGAAAGGGATTTTGAAGTGGGGGATTGCATATTTGTGAGACTATAACCATATAAACAGATATCCCTCAAGTTGCAAAAGAAGGACAACAAATTATCTCCAAGGTATTATGGCCCTTATAAGGTGTTGCAAAGGATTGGAAGTATGGTTTACAAATTGGAGTTGCCTCCATCCTCACGTGTACATCTAGTATTCCATGTTTCTTTCTTAAAGGTCAATAATGATAAGATCCAAATCCAAACTCTTCTACCAAAGATTAATGAAGAAGGGAAAGTAACACTAGGACTAGAAATAATTTTGGAAACAAGGACTAAGCAACTAGGAAATCGAGCAATCACTGAGTACCTCATCAAATTGAAAAACCTACCAGTGGAAGAAGCAACATGGGAAGAAGAGTGTTTCAAGTAGAAACACCCATAGATAGTCAAGTGTTAAGGAAATCATTTCTTTGAAGGGGAGGGGCATGTTAAGCCCTATATAAGCCCCATATTAACACAAAAAACCCTTATCAAGCCCTATATAAGCCCTATATTAACCCAAAAACCCTTATCAACCCCTAAGTATTAAGTGATTACATTTTTATTGTTATATTATTATGTAGGTTAGAACCTCTCATGGTCCCATTTTATTATGATTGTATCCTTTGTCTCCTATATATATATATCAATGAGACTTAGTCTTAGGATCATCAAATATTATCTTTTTCATCGCATTTATTGTATAAGGAGGCTGCCAAATCGAAGTGGACTTTAATTATTGGTTTCTTGTCATTGGTAAGGCACAAGAATCATAACACACACACACATATGATGATTATGATGATGATGATGATGATTATTATTATTAACTTCCACTAATACTTTTGTGGTATACCAGACCTTAAGAAGGTATGAGATTAATCAAAATTATTTAAAATTTTATTTCTATGCTTGAAAAGCAACGAGAGAATCATTCTAATATCATCATAGTTTTTCTGATTTAAAAGATCACAATGGTTGGTACTATGACAAATATTTTGAAAATTAGATTAAATTGTGAGTATATGATGGAAAATTTAAGAGAAAGTGCTTGAGGGATATTGCACCCTTTTAGTATCACAAAGTTGATAGACTCTTTCATCCCATGGTGTTTTGGAGACTAATCCACACCCAATTTCACTATTAAACTCATAAGTATTAATTCTTATCTTAGAAATGCTCATTTTCTTCTTAACACTAGTCAAGATAGAAAATTTTAATTTTCAAGATTGGGGTTGATCACCTCCTTGTAATATCTTAGTTTTCTTTTTCCCTCTAACTCTTTATTGCACCGCAAATCTCCATAAATTTTGAAGTAATAATATTTTTAATATTATTCTTATTCTATAAAATATCTCCTCTTTTATCCCCAAATGGTCTAGCCAAAATTGGCCTTCCTTATGCCATCTCCGCTTGAGACGAAGGTGAGGGTTTTGGCTAGAGTTAGAAACAATTTAGGCCCCTTTGCTTCCATGTTGTATAACTTCTTATTATACATAATATACCTAATCATAGCCATGCAAATTATATTAAAACAATAAATTTTGGGGATTTTTAGTGTGTCAAGTGGCACCTTTATACTTAGTATTAGAGATATGTGTAATTCATTCTACACTCAACATGGATGTGACATATGACATTTTAAAAATATTAATAATAAAAATAAAAATAAAAATTTCCACCTTAAGAAAAATACTTCAATTTCAATTGTGTTCTACTTAGGAGAGAGGTGTGATTTCTTTAGTGCTCAGCATGGAGTTGACATATGGTGTGTGTGTATATATATAACTTAGTATGAGATAGATGTGTAATTCCTTCCATACTGAGCATGGATATGACATATGACATTTAAAACATATTAATAATCAAATTAAACATTTCAATGTTTGCAATAAAGAGAATTTTAATGTTCACCTTAAATAATAAAAAATTCAATGTCAATGGTACACTATTTAGTATGAGATATATGTTATTCTTCCATGATTTACATGGAGTTGATCTATCATTTGCCAAGATGGATCAAAGTTTTGGAAGTTGTAAATATTTTATTAATATTTTTTCAATCTGAAAGAACTTTTCACCTTTAAGGACTTTAAAGATTTGATTCCTCTTGAACAATGATAGATTTGGAGTTAAGATATATATACACTTGTTTTTAGATAACTTAACATTGAAAAAAAAACAAATGTTATTTAATTTAATATTAATGTTTATGAGTGATAAAATTTGTTTGATGTATTTTGATAAAGAAAACATATAAAAGAGAAACTTATGTCTTCTCTAAAAAAATGGAAGCAAGTACTTAAAGACTTGGTTTTAAAATGAGTTGGAAAAAGGAGATAATGTAGATAATACAAAGATACAAGAGCCAACTTGGTCATTGATATATGAAAAAAGATGAGAAGAGTGAAGCTTCTTAACATTTGACATCAATTAAAAGTGAGTAATGCAGTACAATGAACATGTAGTTTAAGATATATACGATTTTTCGATTATAATAGAAAGGGGTTGATTTTGAGTGCACCTCTAAAATTTGATAAGATTTATGTATCTTTTCTTATGTATTTTAATGATAGAAAAATAAGAGGACACCTATGGAATTAGATTTAGAATTATGTAGCAACTTATAAAAATAAAGTAAGTTTTCTAATGAAAAGGGTAAAAAAATTTCATTATTTGTATTCAATTTAAAGTCTGATGATAAAAATCCCAAAAATTCATAGTAGTATTTACAATGACTTAAACATATCAAAATATTATAACACACATGCAAATTAATACATTATTTCAATGAAAAACATTTACTATAAGTTGGACATATATAAAGGGTTCAATGATATCATCTTATATGTGAAAAAATTTCTGATTAATCTATGGGCTCCAACTTGGCATTGTAATGATAAGGCTTTAACCTATTGGATTTATGGAGAATCAATAACCTTTATTAATATGGACTCCTGAATCGGGTGGATGTGGGCTTGAATGGATAGGGGGCAAAGATGGAAACCAACAAAGCAAGGCTATGTGCCACATGTCGCCTAGTTCTCATCATGTAGGTATAGGGGATACTTATGGTAATATTAATGCAAGGTATTATGGTTCCTTTGTTGTGGGAATGCCTTGCTCATCTGATGATTAGCATGAATCCTAGGGAAATAATGTAAAGAGGTGAGTAGAGAACACAATCTATTTGTTTGTCTTAGTTGTAGAGAGTACAATTGTTTTTTCATTTATCCCCTTTAATCTTTAGAATGTCACCCCCCTCTCTGTCATATTGACGCCTTTCCCTTTGTTCATGTTTTGCTCATTCTTCATTGGATAATTTTGGTTTTTATGTCACCTCACTTGGGCTACAAAGGGTGTCATTCAAGTTCTCGCACTCACATGGAGTTGTCTGGCTAGAGAGGCAATACAAGATTTCCACTATATATCTTCCCTCGTGGTTCAGAAATCACTAAAAATTTTGGAAGCTGAGGTTAAATGCGAAACGATTCTGGTTGATGATGAGTATATTATGGAAAAATAAATTGAATTTCTACCTCGTATGGGAGCTAGTCACACTTGTGAGATGAAATAATACCATGCCCATGAACTATATTGGCATACCAAATTGTTGATCGATCATGCTTTTGCAGTTTAGGAGGCCGAGTATATGGATCTGAAGGCTCATCTAGACAAAATGGAGAAATAAGAGCAACTTCTTTTGGCTCTCTACTAGAGGTTGGTGAAAAAAACGAGGGGCTCTAGTCATGGAAGATGGTGCACGTTCCAAGGATAATTTCATAAGAATCCTAGAAAATGCTCCTACAAGCTTAGCTCATCGTTTGGGTTAATTTTCCAATTGTTGGTCTATATTGGTTTCTTTTTGTTATTATGGGTATACTAGGGTATATTGTTATAGGAGGTCTTGGTTTCCAGAAATGGTAAGACCTCTCTCTAAATATGCTCAATGTATGTTTAGTATTAACATTCCCAAATTTTGAAATGCCTAATTTCTTATATGGTAGTACTTAAAGTTCTTGTTTCTAGATCTAGTTAAATCTATCTAGAATAGACAAAATCTTCTGACTAAACAATTTTTGATAGCAAACAAACATATAAAATCTCTCTACTTACTATCAATTTATCTTCTCTACCAATCAATCTTTCTAATTAATAGAAATATTTCTTACTAATTAATTTTTTTTATTAGTATATATTAAAAAACAAAATTATAAATGAAATTATTTAATATTAAATATTATATTAAAATAAACATGTCACTTCATCTCTTTCACATATTACACAAATTATTTTAAAGATAAATAATCATTATTAAAAACATTTATTGAGTTGAAATATTAAAAGAAAAACCTATATATATATATATATATATATATATTGTTATTTTAATTAATTTTTCATAATACTACTACAAAATAATAAATTTTAACTAAACTATTAAAAACCTATTATAAATTTCCCTCCCTAAACTTTTATCCATATACCAAACACATAGACCACCATGTGATTGGACTACTATGTGATTTCATGCAAAAATTGTTATCCTCTGAACAAACTAAAATCCCCTTTCATAAAAGGAAAATAAAGGAATCATGAAACATGAAATGTTCTCGTTTAGTGACATCATGAAATAACTATTCGTTTTCTTACAAAGTGGATTTTGTTTAATATATCTATATATATATTTAATATAATTATTTATTAAAATTATATTTAAAAATATTTTTTTAATATTATATTTAACATTATTTTTAATTTTGGATTTAAATGTTTATATTAAATTATAAGTTTTATAATTTATTTTTAAAATTTGATTGTAAGTTTATTTTCAAGGTTTTGACTAAAAATAGCCTATAACTAAATCCTCCACCCGCATTAATATATATATATATATATATATATATATATATATATATATTTCATTTTTATTGGTGTTTTTGATGAGTAGGGTCATGTGAGTGAGCCACTGAGTGTGAGAGGTCCGCCCTTTAGAGATAGATTGTATGTAAGCGTGTCACCACATTAGCTTTAGCTCGTAGGTAAGCTTGTCACCACATTAGCTTTTTTAGTTTTTTTAACCTCTAATTACCAGGGAGGATAATGATAATGAGTTAGATAAGTATTTGAATAATTTGGATTTTATTTAATAAAAAAATATGGTTTGTTTTTATTTTTTTTAAATTGTAATAGTTGTTTTTATTTCAAAAAAAAAAAGTTCTTAATTCCGGAGAAATAGAGATTTTTTATCTTAAATACTATCATAACTTCAGGTTATCTATCTATATTGATGACCGAATTCCCCAAATAAAAACAAAAATTTAGACAACATAATGTAAATAAACTTCATGGTGGTGACCTAATATTCCATCATTGTTGTGTTTTGGCCAATCCTCTTATGCTTGGATGTTGAGCTAGGGCCTAGTTGATTTGCTTCAGAGTAATTTCCAACTGTTTTGTAAACGATAGGCTAGTTTACAAACCCTTCTAAAGGTTGATGTTGGATCTTCAGATGCCTTAATTTCTTTGTCAATTTCTCCATACTTTCTCATTGCTCCTTGGTGGAACTTTTCAAAATCTGAATTTTGTCTTTTGAATAGTTGTTTTTTTCTTTCACCCTTGCAATGTCCCTTCTTAGAGCTTCCATGTCCACTGTAATTCTGTTAAATTGTTCCCTGATAGCGTTAATGGCAAAGGAATCCCAATTTCATTGTTGAGTCTTTACTCATTCTAGCTCCGACCATAGTGTGAACAAACAACAATATTCCTCCATTGGAAGTTGAAACTGAAAGAGTCTAAGAACAACAAAGAAATGATGAGGGATAGTCAGGGAGGGATGATGACCGAAGCATACATTAAACTCAGAGAATACAAAGACTCGAATTGGGGAATGAGAGAGAATGATATAACGTTGGGGGCCGACGAGAGCAATAGGAGGAGAGGCAACGATGAATGAAAAGTCAAGAAAGGATGACAAGAAGGGCTCTACAAATTGAGCCAAGAGCTGACTCCAAGGAGACCAGAAGAGGTGGGGCAAAAATGAAAGAGTAACAGAGGTACATGCAAAATAAAGGATAGCCAACAGAGGAAACATGAGGTGGTGGAGAGTGACTTCATCGGAGGATTTTGAGGTATAGTGAGAGATAATGAGAATTAATTGAGCCTTGGAGATTGCAAAGGGTCATTGTTATGATAATCAGTGAGGGGAAGGGTTGCACCTGAAATGCGCTTGAGTTACATCATTAGGGTGATAAGATCTTGATTTGAGAGAAGCTCCTAGATAGGAGGATTGCTTCCTAGTTAGGAAGGAAGTTGTTAGGTGTGGAGCTTTATTTCTTCTTGATTGTTTAGAGGTTTTTGTTTCAGCCATGGTTGGATCCTAGTCCCTAACGGGGGGGGGTGAGGGGGAGTGTGAAGGGGCTTCCCCCCATTATTATCATTTGGGGGGGGGGTTTGCGCGGTTCTGGAGCAGTACCCTCGAAGCAAAAATTAGATAAAAAATTGCCTTGTAATATATTGTAATTTTGTAGTCAATTTGGTTTGTTCGATAGGCAAAAGGTTTGATGTTAGACTCGTTATGTTAATTTAGGGTTTTTTTCCCTAGAAGGAAATCCTCAGATTATATGATGGAATTGTATTGTGGTTGTGTGGTTTATTTTGTGTGAGAAGAAGAGAGCAGTCAATGTGAGAGTGAAGAGGAAGCTACAACAAATTTGTTGTAGGTCATATCCCTTCATTTTGTTGGATAATATAAAAAGAAGAATTGGTTGTTTCTCCATGGATGTAGCCCAAATTGGGTGAACCACGTATATCTATGCCTCTCTTGTTTTATGCATTTCTATGTTTGTTCTTTACACAATATTTTATTTATTCCATTGCTTTGTTAATTAATTTATAACAAAAGTTTTCTTTAGATTTAAATTTGATTGCATATTTACACGTATGGTATAGGGACCTCTTGGATGATTTCATTGATATTTAACTCCCCTTGAGACCTAGAACATGCAATATTCTCCAACTAATGTGATTTGTTATTGTTTTCTCTGAGAACATGGAAGAACTAAACTCTATCTATGCTTTTTAGAGTAGATATAATGTGTTTAATGGTTTGAGACATATCTATGTTACTAAAATCCTTCTTTTGAACCATCTATTCAATTAATATTGTTGAGTCACCTATAATAATCATTGAATTTATGTGGTTATCTCTTATGAATCTTATTCCCATGAGAAGGGTTAGTGCCTCTGCTCCATTATTTGTTTCATTGCGAAGGCCCCATTCAAAAGTTGCTTCTTCCTATTCTTTGAGACCCAAAAGAAACCCCCGTGCTTGCCACCCCTATTTTTATTATATTGTTAAGATATTTGATTATTATAAATATAATTTACTATTATTCTTATAATAATAAATAAATATGATTATCATTGTTTTTTTTTAACATTATTAATTAAACATTATTTTTAAGTATCTTATCTATCATCCTCTCTCATAGGCATATATCCATTACAACAATATTTCTCATCATCATATCACTTCTAGGGAATTGAACCTAGGTAGGGAGATAACAACCATTCTACCCAACCACATGAGATAACCCCAATTAACACATCTATGTGATATAATATTAAACATTATTTAAATCTTTCTAAGAAATAAATTTATTTGTTGAATTCAAGCTTCTAAATATAACAATAACTTTAATAACTTTTCCTCTCCCTCGGTCCAGTCGAGTTGACCAATCAAATTTAGCCATTTCTCAGTCAAATTGCCCGGTCCAATATAGTTGTTTCCTAGTCAAATATAGTTGTTGGAAGATCTGCTCTCCTTATTTAACCTGTAGCCATGATCTGGTTCTTCAACTTGTCCTGACGATGAACCACACTCATTGGTTCGAAACGCGTCGACAAAAATATTACAATGTGATGTCCGCCGAAATATTTCCCATTAAAATAAATTTATTTTAATAATTTTGGAATGTTTTAAGTATATATTTTATAAAAATATGTTATCCCACTACTATTTAACATTTATACATTTTAAAGTTATAAAATATGTTATTTTATTATTATTTAATATTCTTACATAAACTCCGTAAACTTTAATAGTCAAATCACTACCTACACACTCTAACATTAAAATGATATAATAAAAATAATAAAAATATATATTACCATTATATTTAATAGTTATATTTAAAAATTCATTTTTATTGGATAAATAATTTTCTTATATTACTTTATTATTATGTTTTTCATAAGGAAATAAATTTGCCTCCCTCTAAGCTCAAGGGCTAGAGTGAGGTTGTTGGTTCCAAGCCATCCCACAAGTATACTCACTTAAGAGTTCACAAGGCTAGAAGCCAATACAATATTATTCATAGGAACAAAGTTATTACAACAATATTCATCAAGGCATTATTACCCAAGCAGCTGCATTCTATAGTCCAATATGAGGGTGATGTGTGATTCTGCCAGTGCTCAACAATGAATTGACATGTGTCCATTTTAAAATAAAATTAAAATATCATCTAAATAAAAAACATTCTCGGTTATAATAAAATAAAATAAAATAATAAACATGATTGGTAACAAAAATAATAAGCATGTAAATTAACTTAATTTTATATTAACTTTACAAAAAGATAAAGTAACTAAATGTTAGAAAATTATATATTACAGAGCAATGTAACACATAAAATATAGCAGAAACACAAACACAAAAAACACATAAAACAAGAGAGACACATATATACATGGTTCACCCAATTTAGGCTACGTCCACAGAGAAATAGCTAGTCCTTCCTTTTATATTATATAACAAAATGAAGAGATACAACCTACAACATATCTGCTATAATTTCATCTTTTCTCTCAGAGAGTCTCCTCTCTCTTTCCTGCTCAGAATACACATATACACAACCGCAATACAATTCTCTCATAAAAATCGAGGGGTTGCCTTCTAGGGAAAAAATCCCTAAATTAAACATAACTTCCACCATTAGATAATCCTCCTAATGAACGACCCAAATAGACTATGAAATTACAATATTTTACAAGACAATTTTACGTCTATTTTTAGCTTCCGAGGTGCTGCCCCGAACCCCCCTGATTGGAGTGATGTACAATCTTACTGGGGTATACATCTAGCTGAAAAAAAGTCATATGAATTAGGAATATAATCAGGCTCCACACCCAACACTAAAAAAAAAAAAAAAACTTATATTTTCACCTTTGACTGTGAGCAAAATATATAATTCGTATACTTTTTGAAAATATTTCAAATCTCTTAAATAAGAAATTTGAATATCTATACGAACTAGCTTATCTCAAGATTAGTTATATATCCAAGTGGCCAAGGAGATTTCAATGTGTTGAATCCATATATATATATATATATATATATATATAACCAAATTGAGTAGAGATTGTATTAAAATCTGCGCCTAAACGCAACAAATACATGAGAGATTCAATACATTGCATCTTCTTTCATAGGATCCTCCAGGGAGAAACTATCTGGAGTACCAAAAGGACTGTGTTGGAAACATACTACTACAACAAATCAACATGCATAGACCTTAAAATGGTGTTCCAGCAAAAGGACACATTTACAATAATAAAGGAGAACGAAAGCATCATTTGGAGGCTTGTTAAGATCTAATTTCAAATTTTCTTTCAAATGGCTCGAAGTTGTGTTGGTGATTCTCTAGTTCTCTGTTGCTTCAGGTCTCAATTTGTTGCCAAAGTGAATCAATTTCATCATCGTAATGGGATAAGTTGTCCTTTAGGGACTGAATTTCCTGCATTAGAAAGATGAAATAATTCATCTGTTGTTGAAGTTTCCAATTGATGTCCATGTTCTCTAGTTGAAGGGCTTCTATTTGTTGATTGCATCAGTTACAAGCATTGATGCTTCCAATTGTAGCTAAGTTTCCTTTCCTAGTCAGCATGATTGATGATGTGAAAGGGAGGGGGGGGGGGGGGTCTAGGTGACAGAGAAATATGGGCTCAAAGAATTTAGATGGAGGATGATAAAGCTATCAAATGAGTATAGGAGATGTCAATGAGCACTAAGAAGACAATAATTAAATGGAAAAGAGGGGCGATGTCACAGGATGTTAGCCTAGCTTCAAGGCTTCCACTAGGATTCACAAGATTGGAGAATTACCAAATTAAGCAAGCTAGGGGCGGGGGGAGATTTCAAAGAGAGATAATAGTTAACCAAGAGCGATGAATTACCAAGGGAATTAAGGATTTATCCCCATGGAACAAATGAACCCATATAATAAGAGAGCTCATGTAAATAAAACAGACCTGCTAGATGAGTCACCCATGATCTTCCACTTCTAGGCTATTGAAGTAGCCATGAACTTGATAACTACCACCTCTTTGTAGAAACTTAGAGACCGCACAAGCCCTTGGGAGGACATTGCTCCAATTTGCATTGTCACAAGAATGGGAGAGCCAATTATAGGATCCATTGTATCACATAGAAATTATTGTCCCAAAGAGATAATTACATAACCCATTGTCACTAGGATCATCAAACCAAGCAATATTTCCATAATGGATTGGCGCAGGATGATCTTGGGAGCAATTAGGGAGCAACATCAACTATAATTACACCATGGAACAACTATGAGGGATACAAACACATACCATGGATTTAATGTGGAATCTAAATGCCTCACATGGAGAGACCATCATATCACCAATAATTTTCATGATACCTAGCTTCCTTGAATTCATCACATAGCGAAGTTCCACATCATATCAAGGAAAACGATTCCGTCCAAACACAGAGATTTGTGTGTGTGGATTTAAAGGGATGGCCTCTCATGCATGGCCCACACTCTCAGATGGAGCCACAACACCCATAATAAAATACCCTTTCATATGATTATTAGACTTAATGTTTCCATTATAATGTAACCATGATTGAGATGCATCAATTTTCTCGTAATATTTATATGCATGATCCTTATGCCTAAGGTATATTTCTCCAGCCTGTGGAGCCATTTATTTCCACCTGACCCGCATTTAAGAGGCATGCCAAATTAGCTTGATGATCTACTTCTATATTTTTTCCTCTAATAATACAAAAGAAAGGCTTCAAGAGAAATATTCTAGAGCACATTCAATTAGCCTATGGTAGTTCTCTTTAGGAGATGAGCCATTGTTCAGATGTTGCATAATTATCAGAGAGTTTCCCAAGATTACAATCTCAGGGATTCCCATATCTAGAGACAATATTATGCCTAATAATAGACCTTACATTTATGCTTGGTTATTGATCTTCTTGTCAAGCCCCTAAGAGTACCTAATGGCTAATTATCCTTTGGGATTAATCATAACCCCTCCCCCTCCTTCCACCCCTATCCAGAAATAAAATTTAAATCATGAAAAATGATAGATCTATATCTATATATATATATATATATATATATATATTCAAGGGGGACCTTACAAACCTTTTTTCAAGTTTTGCACCTTAAAATATTTGATCCTGCTTGATGCTTACTAGATATGTGGTTAAGATGTACCTATACTAGCAGCTCATCATGTCACTAGTGGGGATTTGAACATGGGTGGGGGAGATAATAACCATTCTGTCCAATCACCCAGGATAACCCCAATTGACTACTTTATTATATATATATATATATATATATATATATATATATATATATATATATATATATATATATATATATATATATATATATATATATATATATATAGATATGTATAACACTTTAGGAACGTACATATACTATCAAAATCCATCATGTCACTTATGATAATTGAATCTGGGTGACAAGGATTCCATTCCTTCCTCCCAACCACCCAAGATAACCCAATTGATAAGAATGAATATATATATATATAGATATATATATATATATATATATATATATATATATATATATATATATATATATATATATATATATATATATATATATATTGGTCATACTTGCGTGACACATGATTCTTTCCAAATGCTAGCACTACAACCTCTAGGTGCGTACATATGTCCCTTCTATTGGCACAGGTGAATCAAGGGATTTGAACCTTGAAACTCCTCACACATAACACTTCATTTTCACGACCATTGTTAACTGAACAACCCCTAGAGACTTTCTATTTTATATTTTTTTATATTTATGTGTAGGTTGAGAAAATATCTTATACTTGAATACTTTTTTAATTATATCAATTATCCTTAAATTCATTCGTTGAAATTTTTAACATGTTTTCTAATTTATATAAAAATATATATAATGGTCAAAATGAATCTCGATGACTAGTAAATTCAAGTGTAAAATTAGAGGCCATTCATATTGTACACTTATTATGAGTAGATTCTACAACATATTAAGAATTTACAAATTTTATAAGAGGTTTAATAAATACAATATTAAAGAATTATAATAATATATGATGAAAATAGGTGAAAAATAATATATATATATATATATATATATATATATATATATATATATATATATCTAAAGACAGTGATTAATGTGTAAAAAATTAATAATAATAATTAAAATATGAAAGTTTTCCATTGTGGGTGAATTGTATTCATTGCAAAAACTAGGGTTTACATAGAATACAAAAGGTCATGTCAGTCTTTCACAAGGAATACTGGACCATAACTAAAAATATACTCTCTTTGGGAAGGAGAGAGACATATGAGAACTAAAAGATACCAAAGTAACTAAATTAACACTAAGACGCTAGCTTAAATGGCCTTGTACAAAAGTAATTGTAAATTTGAAATCACAAACTAAAATCATATCATAATCATGTTTAGGAGTCAAAATCAGAGACTGCCATCAAGATAGGATTTGTTGGATCCACTAGAGTTCTTCATGCTACTAGTGGAATGCTAAGGTTCTGCTCAATCCTCTCCATCCTTTAGTCAAGATACCTTAAGTGCTTTTGCAAGTGAGCAAGGGATTGAAGAATGTCCATCCAAGATTCCTATTGGTCCATAAGAGTTTTCCCCAATGGAAATTTCATTTTTCAATAAAGATCCATAGTCTGCATGTATTGATTAGATCGACTCTTCATATGGCCAACATCTAGGATCCAATCTACCTACTCAATTAGAAATTTAGTGTATGATAGGGATGTTCTATGACAAGAGGCTTCACCCTCTAATCTGGTAAGTTCTTCTTGTGCATGGGTAGGAGTAAGATCCTAATAAAAAGTGGCCAAATCGTTAATGTGATGACGCATATGAGTATGTACCCAGTGGTCCTGCTCTTGATAATATGTGCCCCCCCTGTTTGACTCGAGTCCATTGGTGCGGCATGCAGTACCTAACACCTAGAAAAACAAATTCAAACCTCATTCCACACTAGCTAAGAGAATCTCGATAGACATGCAGTCACCCCAAACTATTACAACCAAGAACCAATGGATGAATGCAACAATGACCTACCAGAATGAAAAGATTTCCAACCAGGTACAAGAGTAAATATGAAACTAATTTAGTCAACCACCAAAAATGTTGTCTACACCAAACGTCATGTTGATGAAAATGCCACCATGTATGAAAATTAAACACTATAGCACTAGTGAATGGAATGTAAGATGACAACGCCTATACCTAAAAGAGCGGGATAAAAATAATACCAGAGCTTAACTCCTTCAAGCGCCAGGAATCTACCCGCCATCGAATCCTATACTATCTACCAAGCCAAAATAGACCCCATAAGGTCACAAAGGCAACCAAAATGTACGAAAGTAACTAAAGCATATCCAAGATAGGGAACAAACCTCCTCAGCTACCAAATATTTATCCAATGACCAACCTTCAGGTGACAAGTGACCCACCAAAGGAATCCAACAAACACAATATCCCAACCAAAAGAATGGAAAAACTCCATAACCATTATATGAACTTAAAAACTACAACCGTAATAGAGTAAAGGATCACAAATAGGAAATAGACGTCATCTGACACAAGAGAGGGAAAACTATAACTTGTATGCCACGAAGAAGATGGAAACAACAATATTGTCCCTTGCACTAAATTTGAATCATATTTTCTACATTTTAACCAGATGAGATGTGGAGTTCCATTGCCAAAGTTCCAGCCAAAATCATCTCTTACCAAAGGATTCCTCAAAGCCTGGGGGAAGTTTCATTCACTCATTGGTGAGCAAGAAGCTGGGTGAATAATTATTCAGCACAACTAATTAGCCTGTGGTCATTCTTGACCTAATGCCTTGCATTCCCAATTCCTCTTCCTACATTGGAATTCCTTGTTAAACATTGTGTTCCTCCACCCACTACCGAGAGCTCTATTTATGACCAGAGATTTAACAACACCAACAACATCATTACAACCTCCCTTTGCACACACACAATTTTATTGAACTAAACACCATACCATCCCTTCAACAACTCAATTGCAAGAGTATTAATGGTTTCTTATGCCCACATTTACACTCAATTGGGTCATGTTGCCACATCCCCTGATTCATTACCTAGGTGGGGAAGTGGAAACCTACACCCCCCCCCCCCCACCCCCCCGCACAAATATCGATCATCACTCCATCTACATTGAAAATGCAACAAGAAAATCCTAATTTAATTTTGTCCTTGAATTAAATTGTAATTCCACATCTCATGACAACTTGTAATAGTTAACTAAGTTAATTTGACTTAGTTGGCTCAGTTAATTCGATTTGGGAGTCTAACTAGAGTCATGTAGAGTGTCTCCTACTTTTTAGGAGCCCTGATTGAGTTTATTTTGAGTTGTAATTATTTAATTCAGTTTAACTAAGTTAAATTCAGTTAAACTAGTTCCAACTGATGGAGGAATTAGTGGGAGATCCAGTAGTGGGGTGTAACCAACACTGATCAACCAGTAAACTGAAGATTCACTCATAATTAACTCATGCATGTCAGATCAGAGAAAGACCCAATTGAGATTGGAGTTCAGGGACAATGTACTATCAGTTGTATAATCATCTGAATTGTACATGTGGTGCATGCAATCAGAGAAATGCCTATGAGGATTGTGCAATTCATAATTGTGGAATTTCCCAATTAAATATGGGCTAATTCCCTAGGAAATTGCGCAAGGAAATAAGAGCTTGGTAGGCAACAAAATTGGTTAAGTATTGGCTTGAGCTGGTTTGTGAAGCAATGAGATAGATTGAGATAGTGAAAAGGTTGCTCGGGCTTGAGCAAGGCATTGTAATTTTCTCATATTTTCTGATGAATGCAATAAACATATAGCACGGGTTTTTAGCTGTGTATTTCCTCATAAAATTATTGTGTCATGTGTGATTGAATTCTTTCTCTTTTATGCTTCATGATTTCATCGATCATTTATTATTTCAACTAATGAGTAGAGTAGATTCAAGTAAATTGTTTTAGCATATTACAATCTATAGTTTTAATATACAAGGAATTTCTACATGGTATCAGAGCTAAAATCACTATAGAAGAGGAGAATATGAGTTTTGTCTTTTGTAGGAGAAACCAAATTTGCATTATCATACTTCAGAGCCAACATAATGTTTTTCTATGGATCAAGACTCGAATATTCCCTTGAGGGTAGCTTGAACTATATTGCTTGGAAGGACAGGATGGAGATAGTGTTGGAAGAAAATAAGCTTAAGGAATTCATATATAAAGACATTCCTAAGCCAGCTGAAGCTCAGGATCTGGCAGACTGGAGAAAGTGTGTGGTAAAGGTGAGAAGGATTATCCTAGAAGGAGTCTGAGATCATTTAGTCTCGAACCTCCATGGTAAGGAAACTTCATTTGCAATGTGGAAAACCTTGGTGGACTTGTTTCAAAATAACAGTGACCATGGGAAGTTGGCACTAAAGGACAAACTCAAAAAGATCAAGATGGAGAAGGGCAACACAATACCAAAGTACTTGACCAAGTTCACCCAATTTCGGGATAATCTTGGAAGTGTCAGTATTATAGTTTTTGAAGACGATCTGGTGAGCCTAGCACTTATAGGACTTCCCTAGAGCTAGCACAACTACCAGGACTCAGTTAATGGGAGGGAGAAGCTACCAGAGTGGGAGCGATTGTGGTCTGACCTGGTACAAGAAGAGATTCAGTAGAACACCAAAGATGGATCCTCACCCAAGCATGATGATAAGGAGAATTGTGCATTAGTTGGGAAGGAGAAGTCACCCTATTCCAAATCAGATTCCAGTCAGGGTAGCAAGAAGAAGTACATGTCAAAGATTAAATGTTTTCACTGTCCCGAGGTGGGACACTATGCCACAAAGTGTCTGCATAAGAAGTTCGGTAAGAATCCCTTAGGAGGAGGAGAAAGTGAAGCTCTTGCTTCATAATTCAAACTAGATTTCACCCTCATCACTTGCATGGTGACATTGGTGATGGGTAGTGTGTGGTACCTGGATAGTGGAGCCTCATTCCATATGACTGAAAAACAAGAGTTCTTCAGTGACTTGGAGGAGAAGGATCTCTAGATGCACATCAAGATGGGAGATGATGCGAGGTATAGAATGACCAACATTGGTATTGTTATCTTTCAGAGGGAGTCTGGTTGTCCTCTCACATTAAAATATGTCATTTATGTCAATTTTGAAGAAGAATTTGGTTTTAGTTTCCATGTTTGACGACCGTGTCTCCGATGTGATATTTAGCAAGGGAAAGGATTTCCTTTGTCACATAGCCTCAGGACAGGTGAAGCGAATCAGGGTTCAGGTGAAGAACCTCTACAATTTGGATTTAGAAGATTGTGTTTCTTTGAGCACAAAAGCAGAGAAGGTGCAGCACTAAGACATCCATGAGTTGTGGCATAGAAGATTGGGCCATTTTCACCACAGAGATTTGAAGATCATGTAGAAAATTTCTACAAGACATCCCATGGGTACACTAGAGTAGAGAGACACATGCAAAGGGTGTACATTGGGTAAGTACATCAAATATTCCTTTCATGATAAAGACATTCGAGCACAAGCGATCCTTGATAGAGTTCACTCAGATGTGTGTGGACTGTTCTCAACAACATCCATGGCCAAGCACACGTATTATGTAATATCTATTGATTATTGTTCTTATAAGTGTTGCATTTTCTTCATGCAGAAGAAAGATCATACATTCACCAAATTTTGTGAATTTAAAGAACTTGTAGAGAAAGATATTGGCAGGAAAGTTAAATCTCTCAGAAGTGATAATGATGGAGAATATGTGTCGAATGAATTCAATAACTTCTATGCATCAGAAGGCATTTGATGGGAGTTAATAGCACCTCATAACCCATAGCAGAATGGGGTGGCTGAAAGGAAGAACAAAAGTATTGTGGGAGTGACATAGGTTATGTTACATGATCAGGGCCTATTGTTGCACTTGTGGGTTGAAGCATGCAACACAAATATTTATTTGCAGAACAGAAGCCCTCATCAAATTCTCGGGATGAGTACACCAGAAGAAGATTTTTCAAGTAAGAAACCATATGTGGCACACTTCAGGATCTTTGGTTCATCAGTCTAATGTCATGTTACCAAGGATGCATGGAAAAAGATAGAGCCAATAGTTGAGTTGGGAATATTTGTGGGGTACATTGATACACCTCGCAACTATCAGGTGTACCTACCATTCAGCAGGATGATAGTGGTTCATAGAGATGTAAATTTCAATGAAGAGAAGGCCATGAGATGTTCCCTTAGGAGGGAGCTTCAATTACATGTAGATGAGAACCTTTTAGCTCCAAAGGAGGAACCTCAGGATGATGTGGAGCAACCACATGTAGAGGAGTAGAGAGTGGAAGCACCCACTCATGCAGAGACTTCCAGAGATGGATGAAAGATTTATGCATGATGATAGAGAGAATGAAATATTGATGCATGATGCTAAAGAGGATGAAATATTGATGCATGATGCTAGAGAGAATGTGGGATCACCCACATCACATCGTAGGCAGAGGAGGTCACCAGATCGGTACACAAGCTACATGGCTCTAATGAGTGAGACTGTATAGATTGAGCCATCCTAATTTGATGAAGCAATGCAAAAACTAGAATGGGTTGATGCCGTGGTTGAGGAGGATGACTCCATTATCAGAAACAATGTTTTGGAAGTGGCCCCAAGACCAACAAACAAGTTAGTGGTGAGTTCCATATGGCTTTACAAGGCAAAGCAAGCAGAAGATGGGAGTGTGGAGAAACACAAGGCTAGATTAGTATCCAAAGTGTTCTCTCAGGTGGAGGGAATTGATTATGATGATACATTTGCTCCAATAGAAAGGTACTCTTCAATCAAATCTATTCTAGCATTGTCATCGTAGATGGGATGGAAGATACATTAGATGGATGTGAAGACAACATTCCTCAACAGTATTATTGAGGAAGATGTATATTGAGTAGACAGAAGGATTCAAGACCTTCAATAGAGAGTCACATGTGTGCAAACTCAAGTGATCATTGTATGGAATCAAACAAGCACCTCGTGCTTGGTACACTAGGAGTGACAATTATTTCACCAGGTTGGGCTTCACCAAAATTGAAGCAAATACGAACCTTTAACATATTGTGGTTGAAGGTAAATTTTTTTATTATAATATTATATGTTGATGATTTGATTCTAACAGGTGATGAGAAGCTGATAAAATCTTGCAAAGAGGAAATTGCAAGAGAATTTGAGATGAAGGACCTGGGGCTCATGCATTATTTCATTGGTATGGAAGTATGGCAAGGAGATGAGGAACTGTTTGTCTCTCGGGACAAGTATGCTAACGGGATACTGAAGAAGTTCCACATGGAGAGCAGAAAACCCATGGAAACTCCTCTAGCAGGTAACTGGAGGAAGGATGATGCTACTTCAGGTGAAGTAGTGGAGGCTACTATTTATAGACAACTTGTGGGTTCACTTATCTATTTGGTGAAAACACGATCAAACATGTGTTTTGCAATTAACCAACTTAGTCAAGCCATGGTTAAGCAAACTAAACTATATTGGAAGGCAACTACACATGTGTTGAGATAACTCAGAGGTACCACTCAATTTGGTCTTTGGTACAAATAGACAGAGGGAGTGAAGCTTCAAGGCTTCACAGATCTATATTGGGTAGGGTGTCCATTTGACAAAAAAAACAAGTCAAGGGGAATCTTTAGTATTGGGTCAGCAACAATTTCTTGGTACAACAGGAAGCAGAGATCAGTTGCACTAAGTTCGGAAAAAGCACAGTACATGGTTGCTAGTCAAGCAGCTTGTGAGGCTATATAGATGAGGAAGGTCCTTGTTGGGCTATTTGGTCAGCAGATGGATCCTATAGTGATTTACTGTGCCTATCAGAGTTGTATCAAAATATTCAAGAATCCATTTTTTCATGATCGGTCCAAGCATATCGACATCCAGTATCACCATCTACGAGATTGTGTGTAGAGGAGAATCATGTTGCTAGAGTACATTCCTATGAGGAGCAGGATGCAGATATTTTGACAAAGGCATTGTCAAGATGCAAATTCAGGTTTCATAGAGGAAGGATCAGGGTAGCAAATAATCCATTTCTTGTTGAGAGGGAGTTTTGAAAATGCAACAAGAAAATCCTAACTTAATTTTGTCCTTGAATTAAATTAGTAATTAAATTGTAATTACACATCTCATGACAACTTGTAATAATTAACAAAGATAATTTGACTTAGTTGGCTGAGTTAATTCAATTTGGGAGTCTAACTAGAGTCATGTAGAGTGTCTTCCATTTTTTGGAGTCCTAGTTGAGTTTATTTTGAGCTGTAATTATTTAATTCAGTTTAACTGAGTTAAATTTAGTTAAACTAGTTTCAACTGATGGTGTAACAAAATTTTAATACACACATAACAAATCCTCCCACATTTATTGGTTTTTACAAGCTCTCCAGTGGAAACATGAGTCGAGAGTTAATATGACATGACCTAACCTCCAAGTTCCATTTATGGAAGTGGGGCCTACTAACCGAAACTCTTACTGATGCCTCTCAAGAACACCATATCACCTAGAAGTCAACCAACAACCTCTGCTGATTAGATCTTGAGTTGGAACTTCTTTTTTCAAACTTTTCACCCCAATTGTACCCTTGACACACTATGCATGTGGTTGGAAGGCTTCAAGCACACCCATAAGCCTTCCTGCATGTTTTTATGACCAAAATTTCCCTATTTGGAGCCAATGATTGCAAGATCTGTGCCACCTTTTCAGGGCTAGCCTGAAGGCCACAACCCAGAAGTTCCCAAAACTTTCCAGAAACATGTATAAGATGATAAGACTAGAGAATCAATACTCAAGTGATATCTTGACCAAGACATGCCTAATGCATGATAAACATTTCGTCAAACATATGATAAACATAAAATCTACAGGTCATGAATGCATATCTGATCATAAACACTTGAACTTCATCAGAGAATCCTAAAGAAGGTCCAATTACTTCTCAAGTAGCTACAACAACACTTGTTAGCCCATGAATTCATTAACCATTCAATAAGTTATCGAATCATGAACAAGATCCATAATAATAGCACATCATATAACCATGTATATAACCAACATATAACTAGAATAGAAACCATGACAAGTCAACCATAAAAACAACATAATAAATAGTACAATGCTCATTGATCACAATAGGAAAATATTGTAGATTTTTATTGTAGATTCAACAACTTATGTGATATGCTAAAACAAAATACAAGAATCTACTCTACTCATCAGTCGAAACCAAAATTGATCGATGAAAACAATAAGCAGAAAAGGAAGAATTTCAATCACACATAACACGATAATTTTCCAAGGAAAGAAACTACTCAAAACCCTGACTATCTATATTTCATTAACCAGAACTATAGGTAGGAGGTATAGTAACCATAATATTTGAGAATAAAATACAATGCTTGTTCAACCCCAAACAATTCCTGCATAAGTACAATCTATCTCTCTGCTTCACAAACTAGCTCAAGCCAATACTTACCCAATTCTGATATCTGCCAAGCCCCTACTTCCATGTGCAATTCTTGAGATAATTAGCCCATATTTTATTGGGAAAATCCCTCACCACAACTGCGCAATCCATCATAAGCTTTCTACTGATTGCATGCACCATCTGTACAACTCAGAAAATTATACAAATGATAGTACATTGTCCCTGAACTCTAATCTCAACTGGTTCTTCCTCTCAACTGACATGCATGAGTTATTTATGAGTGAATCTTCAGTTAATTGGTGAAGCACTGAAGCTTCTCCCCATTACTATACCTCCTACTATTTCCTCCAACTGTTTGAACTAGTTTAATTGATCATAACTCAGTTAGACTGAGTTAATTAATTACAACTCAAAAGAACTCAACTTGGACCCCTAAAATTTAGGAATCAATCTACATGACTCTAGATAGAATTCCAACTCGAATTTACTGAGCCAACTAAGTCAAATTAACTTAGTTAACTATTACAAGTTGCTATGAGAATAGAATTTTGATTTAATTCCTAATTTAATTCAAGGACAAATTAAATTAGGATTTCTTGTTGCTATTTTTAACACTCCCTCTCAACAAGAAAGGGATTATCTGCTACCCCGATCCTGCCTCTATGAAACTTGAATTTTCATCTTGACAATGCCTTTGTCAAAATATTTGCATCTTGCTCCTCTGTAGGAATGTACTCCAGCAACATGATTCTCCCTCTACACACAGTCTCAAAGATGGTGATATTGGATATCAATATGGTTGGACTGATCATTAAAAAATGGATTCTCATAGAGTTTGATACAACCCTGGTTGTCACAGTAAATCACTATTCGATCCATCTGCTGACTAAAGAACCAACAAGAATATTCCTCATCCAGATAGCCTCACAAGCTGTTTGACTAGCATCCATGTACTCTACTTCTGTTGAATTGAGTGAAACTAATCTATGTTTCTTGTTGTACCAAGAAACAACTGCTGACCCAATACTGAAGATCCCATCTGATGTGCTTTTCCTGTTGGATGGAATCCCTGCCAAATCTACATCGGTGAAGCCTTGAAGCTTCACTCCCTCTGTCTGTTTGTACCAAATACCAAACTGAGTGGTTCCTTTGAGGTATCTCAACACATGTTTGGTTTCCTTCTAATATAGTTTGGTCGAATTAACCATAGCTTTACTAAGCTAGTTAACTGCATAACACATGTTTGGTCTTGTGTTTTCCAAATACATGAGTGAACCCACAAGCTATCTATAAATAGTAGCCTCCACTACTTCACCGGAAGTAGCATCCTACTTCATCGGAAGTAACATCCTCCTTCCTCCAGTTACCAGCTAGAGGAGTCTCCATGGGTTTATTGCTCTCCATGTGGAACTTTTTTAGTATCTTGTTGGCATATCCGCCCTGAGAGACAAACAAGTCCTCATCTCCTTGTTGTATTTCCATCCCTAGAAAGTAGTGCATGAGCATGAAGTCCTTCATTTCAAACCCTCTTGGAAGATCCTCTTTGTAAGACTTGATCAACTTATCATCACCTGTCAAAATCAAATCGTCGACATATAAAACAATAATAAAAAATTTACCTTCAACAACAATATGGTAAAGGTTTGCATCTTCTTCAATTTTTGTGAAGCGCAACCCAGTGAAATAGCTATCAATCCTAGTGTACCAAACACGGGGTGATTTTTTTAGTCCATACAATGATCACTTGAGTCTACACACATGCAACTCTCTGTTGAAGGTCTCAAATCCTTCAGGATGCTCAATATACACCTCTTCCTCAATCATGTCGTTGGGGAATAATGTATTTACATCCATCTAATGTATCTTCCATCCCATCTATGTTGAGAGTGATAGAATGAATCTAATTGATGAGTACCTTGCTACAAAAGCAAAAGTCTCATTGTAATCAATCCCCTCCACCCAATAGAACCCTTTGGCCACAAACCTGGCCTTGTGTTTCTCCACACTACCATCAGCTGCTTGCTTTACCTTGTAAAGCCATCTAGAACTCACCACTGACTTGTCTGCAGGTCTTGGGACCACTTCTGAAACATTATTCCTGATAATTGAGTCAAACTCCTCAATCATGGCATTAACCCAAACTAGTTGTTGCACTACTTCCTCAGAAAGAAGATGGTTGAATCTCTACACTCTCGCTCATTAGAGCCATGTAGCCAGTGTACCTCTTTGGTGACCTCCTCTACCTACGTTGTGATGTGGGTGCTCCCACATTCTCTCTAACATCATGCAACAACCTATCAACCTCTCTGGTGTGCTTTCTCCCATATCTAGAAGAATTTGCATGAGTGCGTATTTGGACTCCCTGCTCCTTTGCATGTGGCTGCTCCACATCATCTTGAGGTTCCTCCTTTGGAGCTTAAAGCTCCTCAACAACATGTAACTGAAGCTCCCTCTCAAGAGAACATCTCATGTCCTTCTCTTCATCAAACATCACATCTCTGTGAACCAATGTCATCTTGTTGGTTGTCAGGTACACTAGATAGTTGTGAGGTTTATCAATGTACCCCATAGATATGCCCAACTCAGTTGTTGGCTCTACCTTTTTCCACACATATTTGGTAAGATGGCAGTAGACTGATGAACCAAAGATCCTGAAGTGTGCCACATCTAGTTTCTTCCTTGGAAATGCCTCTTCTGGTGTACTCATCCTGAGAATTCGATGAGGGATTATGTTCTACAAATAAACAATTGTCTCGCATGCTTCAACCCATAAGTGTAGTGGTCGGCCCTGATCATGCAACATCTCCTGTGCCTCTCCCATAATGATTATGTTATTCCTTTCAGCCACCCCGTTCTTCTATGGGTTATGAGGTGCTTTCAACTCATGTTGAATGCCTTCTGATGCACAGAATTTTTTGAACTCATTTGACACATACTCTCCACCGTTATCGCTTCTGAGAGCATTAACTTTCCTGCCAGTATCTTTCTTCACAAGTGATTTAAATTCACAAAACTTTGCAAACATCTGATCTTTCTTCTACATGAATAAAATCCAACACTCACGAGAAAAATCATCAACAAATATTACATAATACATGTGCTTGTCTGCAGATGCTCTCGAGAATGGTCCACACACATCTGAGTGAGCTCGATTAAGGATTGCATGTGCTCCACTATATTTGTCATGAAAGGAAGCTTTGGTGTACTTCCCCAATGTACACCCTTTTCATGTGTCTCTCTACTCTATTGTACCCTTGGGAAGCCCTATAGAAATTTGTTGCAATATATTTAAAGCTCCATCATGCAAGTGACCCAATCTCCTATGCCACAACTCATCGATGTCTCAGCTTTGTACCTTCTCTACTCTAGTGCTCAACGTAGTGCAATCTTCTACCTCCAATTTGGAGAGGTTCTTCACTCGAACACGTATCCGCTTCACCTGTCTTGTGGCTATGTGACGGAGGAACACCTTTCCCTTCCTAAATATCACATCATGGCCTCTATCCTCTAACATGGAAACATAAACCAAGTTCTTCTTCAAACCTGAAACATACATAACATCTCACAAAGTGAGGGGATAACTAGACTCCCTCTGAAAGGTTACTGTACTGATGTTGGTTGCACTATACCTCCCATCATCACCCATCTCAATATGAATCTGGAGATCCTTCTCCTCCAAGTTACTGAAGAGCTCTTTGTTACTAGTCATATGGAATGAAGCTCCACTTTCCAGGTACCACACACTACCCATCGTCGATGACACCATACAAGCAATGAGGGTAAAATCCAATTTGAATTGTGAAGCAAGAGCTTCACCGTACCACTCCTTCTGAGGGCTTCTTACTATCCTTCTTGTGTGGACACTTTGTGGTAGTGTCCCAGCTCATGACAGTGAAAACACTTTATTTTCAACATGTCCTTCTTGTTGCCCTAAAAATAATTTGATTTGGAATGGGATCACTTCCCCTTCCCTTTCTTTGCCTTACCAGCTAAGGGACAATTCTCCTCATCATCATGCTTTGATGAGGATCCGTCTCTGGTGTTACGTCGAATCTCTTCCTGTACCAAGTCAGACCTCAATCACTCCCACTCTAGTAGCTTGTCCCTCCCATTAACTGAGTCTTGGTAACTATGCCAACCCTTGGGAAGTCCTAGAAGTGCTAGGATCACTAGATCGTCTTTTGCAATAGTAATTCCGACACTTCTAAGCTCATCCGGAAATTGAGTGAACTTGGTCAAATACTTCAGAATTGAGTCGCCCTTCTCCATATCGACCTTTCTGAGCTTTTCCTTCAGTGCCAACTTCCTGTGGTCACTGCTATTTTGAAATAGGTTCGTTAATGCATTCAACATTGAAAATGGAGTTTCCTTACCATGGAGATTCGAGACAATATTATCTCGAACAACTTCTAGGATAATCCTTCTCGCCTTTTCCACACACTTTCTCCATTCAGCCAGTTCTTTAGCATCAGATGTTGGAGGCTTCAAAATATCATTATGTATGAATTCCTTCAGCCCGATGTCTTCCAACACTGCCTCCATCCTGTCCTTCTAACCTATGTAATTTGATCTACCCTCCAGGGCATACTCAAGTCTCAAACCGTAGAATGACATCCTGCAAACTCTGAAGTATGAAATTGTAAATTTGATTTCACCTGCACAACAAACTCGTATTCTCCTCTTCTATAATGTCTTCAGTTCTAATACCATGTATATTTTTACTATAGATTCAACAACTTATGTGATATGATAAAACAAAAGACAAGAATATACTCTACTCATCAGTGGAAACCAAAATTAATCGATGAAAACACTAAGCAGAAAAGGAAGAATTTCAATCGCACATAACACAATAATTTTCTGTGGAAAGCAACTGCTCAAAAACCTGACTATCTATATTTCATTAACCAGAAGATCTAAGAAGAAAATATAATTCTTGTTCAACCCCGAACAATTCTTGCACAAGTACAATCTATCTCTCTGCTTCACAAACCAGATCAAGCCAACACTTAGCCAATTTTGTTGCCTTCCAAGCCCCTACTTCCTTGCACAATTCCTGAGAGAATTAGCCCATATTTAATTGGGAAAATACCTCACCACAACTGTGCAATCCATCATAGGCATTCTACTAATTGCATGCACCATCTATACAACTCGGAAAATTATACAACTAATAATACATTGTCCCTGAACTCTAATCTCAACCGGGTCTTCCTTTGAACTGACATGCATGAGTTATTTATGAGTGAATCTTCAGTTAAATGGTGGAGCAGTGAAGATGCACCAAAGCTTCTCCCCACTACTAGACCTCCTAGTAGTTCCTCCAACTGTTTGAACTAATCTAACTGACTATAACTTAGTTAAACCGTGTTAATTAATTAAAACTCAAACGAACTCAACTTGTACCCCTAAAATTTAGGAATCACTCTACATGACTCTAGATAGACTTCTAACTCGAATCTACTAAGTCAACTAAGTCAAATTAACTTAATTAAGTATTACAAGTTGCTATGAGAATATAATTTCGATTTAATTCCTAATTTAATTTAAGGACAAATTGAATTAGGATTTCTTGTTGCTATTTTTAACAAATATCTCATATTAACATATGAAAAATCCAACCAAGTCAGGGACTTCCACTTACCACCCAGCCATATATTGGGTTGAACCAAATATCTCTTTTAATCAATCACCCCTATGCCATATTCCAAGCACGAATGTGGGATCTCATGGGATAAACTAAGACATAACCAAACATGCAAAGGTTAAGCCACCTCCACCCTCAAGCTACCGTGATCTCACCTAAACCAGTCCTGAGATCAAAAAATGAAAACAAGCTTGGATGACTCAAAATTCCTTTACCATACACAAAGGATTTTTCCTATGTCCACCCACATGTCAAGCGCTTCATACAAAAAACCATCTCCACCGCCAACTTTTTGGATTTTCCTGAGACCACCAAAACCAGATCCAAAATAATCCGGAAATCCAAAGCTCAACCAAGAATGAATTCCACCATGCCATGGTTATCTAGGAAATGGAAAGGCAAGGTTGAAACCACTTTCAATCTAGGAAAAACCCATGCCAATGATAGAAAAATAACCAAATGCATGTACCATGCATTCAAATACAAAAATGCTAAATCACACAGGCACACTATCACCTACAAGTCCAAAACTATTGTTTTTCCTCGCCTGCTATTATCAAAACTTCCTCTTGCACACCCTTGTTTTGCTTGATTACTTGTACAAGTTCTTTCTCCTTCTCCTTTTCTGAAAACTGATCCAAAGTTGAGAAAAAGTTGTTAACTATTTCTAAGGTGCCTTTTTATCATTGATGTCTAGTTGCTTCCTCTCCTTTCTCCTTTTTCTTTCCTTTTTCTTCATTTTCCTTCATTTTCTCTCTAATTTCCCTTGCATGCTTATTTTGGTCTTTTCACCTTCATTTTCTCCTATTTTCTGTTATTTTCTCATATTAAATTACCAATGATTGCCTCTTTGCCTTTGTCAATTTCCATAGCCATTAATAAACCGTAAGTGATTCCCACTATAATGTTTTCCCACCATTCATCTTGGAATATGTGTCCCATGACCTTGGTCTTATTTTTATTTTACATGGAAAGTCAACTAGGGGCTATTACAATGGACTTGTTCTTTTTTTCAGCCACTCCATTTTTCTTGGGGTTGTAAAGTACACTAGTTTCCTTCTTGATTCCAACCTACCTGCAAAATTCAATGAACTCATTTGAAATGTACTCTCCACCATTGTAATTTTATAAGACTTTGGTATTATTCCCTATTTGATTTTCTATCAATGCCTTGAAGTCTTTGAACATATCAAAATCCTTATCCTTGTATTTTAAGTAGTATATCCATGTTTTCCTGAAGAAATCATCAATGAAGATTATATAATAGAGATGTCCACTAATAAAGTGCACAAGCATGGGTCCGCATAGGTCAGAATGAATAAGTTGAAGAATATCACTGGCCTTGTTCCTGCTAGAGGGGGATGGTCCCATTTTATTCTTACCACTGGCACATCTCAGATAAACTCCATCATGACCGGCTTGAACATCAAGCATTCCAAAGACTAACTTCTTCAATTCTAGTAGGGATTCATAATGTATATGTGCTAACCTTCGGTTCCATAGCTCACTTTGATTATTAGTATCATGGGCCATTTCTAAAAGAGGTCTTCCATTGACTCTATAGATTCCTTCAACTCTAAATCCCAAGGTGAATGCATCCCTCATACAAGACTCCTTAGGCCAAGTGAGGAATTTTCCCTTTATAAAATCTACTCATGTGCCCTTGTCTTCCAAAGAAAAAATAGATACCAAGATATTCCTTAAACCCAGGATGTAGATCAAATAATGAATAAGAATGGATTCACCAGAGTTTAAATGAAATTTGACAAAACCAAAACCCTTCACAGGATGAGTAGAGTTATCTCCAAGAATGATTGTCAAACTTGTCTCCCTCTCAACTAAGTTAGAGAGGACTTCCTTGTACCCAAATAAATGTCAAGAAGTCCCACTATTTACTAACCAACTATCATATGAATATAGAGGAGAAGAACTATAAAAAGTGAAAATAAAATTATATTCAGATTGACTAGTAGTTGCATTGTTTTCATACCTAGAATTTCTTGCTCTGTTTTGAGGACGATGGCCTTCTTCATAGTCATTTGCAGTATCTATTCTCCTATCATCCCTTCTTATTTCATAGTCTCCTCTTCTTCTATAAATATATATGTTTTGTAGCCTCTGTTGGATCTTGGATCATCTCTCTTTCTTAGACAGTCTAAGGCATAGTGACCATACTTGTGGCAATTGAAGAATTCAACTTGAGGCATGTCTTTTCTCAATATTATTTTGGAGTTTTCATATTAGGGATAGAAGTTTCTTGAATTGGATGGTATACCATTACCTTTGTTCTTCTTTTCTTGAGCAACAAATGCAAAGGGATCTTCTTCTTCATGCTTTTGAATCCTCCCTTGGGCAATCATCCTGGTTTCTTCTTGAGTGCATTGTCCAACGAGATTATCAAATGTTGGAAGTTTATTGTTGTTTCTTATAGTAGTAATGAAGGTTTCCCAAATAGGAGGAAGACCTTGAAGAGTGATCATCACCAACTCTCTATCAGATATAGTCTCACCAGTAGTCTATAGTTGATCCCTTAGTTGAGATACCCTCATGATATAAGATTGCATAAATTCTCCCTTATTCATTTTCAATTCCTTGAGCTTATTCTTCAAGGAGAGGATATGATTCAAATTGTTGACTTGATACATCCCAACCAACTTATCATAAATGTATTTAGAACTCTTTAAATTACCAACATAAACAAGTAAATGATCCTACAAACCATTAATGGGAATTTTATTAGCTTTGAGGTCCCCTTTCTTGTGCTTGGAATTGACAGCAACAAAAGAATTTTCCAGAGGCTCGGGTAATTTTCCTTGCAAATATTACAAAACATGGTTTTCATGTAATACAACTTCCAACCCGATCATCCAAGCAACAAAGTTAGATGAGTCACCAAGCTTCTCATTATCCTTTGAAGTATGAGGTAGACATCTTGACCAAATCAAATGGGTTGCTTCAACTTGTTTCAAAGATGATTTCTATTTTTTCTTGTTTCCTTGGGCTTGAATTCACCTTAGCTATGATACCATGTTAATTTTCCAGTGTTCTATGTTGTTACAACTACTTTAGCCCAATTCTTATCTTCAATTAACAATCTTTCAAAACAATTTAATCTTCCAATGATTAATAGAAATTGTAGATAGAACATTAAATACAATAGACAATAGATAATCAAGAGCAATAATAAGATACACAAGGATTTGGTCAAAGACCAAGGAAAAACCCCACAAGGGGGAAAACCTTTCAAATTCTTCTTCTTATTATATTGTCATAAAATGTTCAGCAAATAGAGAACACAATGATCTGATTCTTCAATTACAAAACTATCAAGAAAAACCAACCAAACAATATCCAAGATATGGGCCCAACAATAATACTGATCAGAATCAAAGTTCCTAGTCCTGCAGTCAACAATCAAAGTATGTGGTCAACTGTCAAAATATCCTAGGTCCGAGTCACACGAAGCTAGTGATCATTTATGTGGCTGCAACTCTTTCACTGCATGGAGCACTCTGTATGCATGTGTCTACAACCGAGATTTCCTTGTTCCAACCCTGCGGCCCGAAATCAAATTTTCCTTTTCACACATGTGAGCTCGAACCATGCAATTTCATGCTTGTAGCAAACCAATCTTAGACATTTGTGAGCCAAAAAAATAAGAGAGAGGAAGAAAATGCCTGATGATGTTGTCCAAATGAGGCTCACTTGACTTGTATTTATATGCTTCCAAGGGTGCCCAATTTATCCTTAAGGATGTGTTATGCTCTTAACCTGCAAGACGATTACTAGAATACCAAATATGCGAAGAAATATACCCAGAACATAGAATAGTGAGAAACAAGAGCAAGTATTTTATTATTCAGAAAGCAATGTTCACTTGCCTCTTCAAGGGGGCAACCTCCAATAGAGCAAAGCTCGATTACAAAATAATACACGATGCTCCTCGCAGGGAGTATCTATCCTTTATATATGACTCATACATGCAATACCATGGGTCAATACCATGGTTTTTATTAATACCATCTATCTAATACCATGGCCCATTTGCAACTAACTGTGGTCCCGTCATTAAATGCGTGTTAACCACTTACAATTATTAATATGGGCTTTATTGACTTTTTACTATGACTCGATCCTACTACATAAATAAGGGGGTTAGGGTGGGACCCTAACATGCCCTCCCCCTTAAGAATAGCCTTGTCCTCAAAGCTAAAGCTGTGGAAACTGCTGAAGAATAGTGGCTGGTTCCCAGGTTGCATCTTCTAGAGAGGTGTCTTTCCACTTGACGAGGACTTCCCTAATCATGTGATCACACAGGTGCCATTCTCGTGTGTCTAGGACCTGTTCAAGTTGGAGCCAGATTGAACCTTCTTCATCCAATTTAGGTAGATTGGTTTGAATTCTGCAATTGTTCCCAATCACTTTCTTGAGGCATGAGACATGGAAAACTGGATGGATTTTTGCAGTGGGTGGCAAAGCTAGCTTGTAGGCCACTTCTCCAATGCGCTAAAGTACTTGATATGGTCCGTAGAATTTTGGAGATAGTTTCTAACAACCCTTGTCTTTGAGTGATGTTTGCTTATATGGTTGCAGCCTCAAAAATACCTGATCCCCTTCTTAAAATTGGCGCTCTGAGCGATGCTGATCTACCTGTTGCTTCATGCGATTTTGAGCTTGATGAAGATTCTCTCTAAGATGGGCAAGCATGGTTGTGCGGTTTTGTAGGAGTTGATCCAGTGCTTGTACCTTTGAGCACCCCTTGATATAAGAAGTAGGGGAAGTTAGGGAGTCACTTTGGTGGTGGCATGATAGTTGGTGTTATCCCACCATTCAGCTAGAGGTAACCACTGTACCCAAAGATGTTGCTTTTCTAAAGTGTAACACCTAATGTAGGTTTCCAGACATTTGTTGATGGCTTCAGTTTGACCATCCGTTTGTGGGTGATAGGAAGTACTAAGTTTTAGTTGGGTGCCTTGTAGCCTGAAGAGTTCCTGCCAAAAATTACTAGTGAAGATCGGGTCACGATCAAACAAAATAGAAGTGGGCATGCCATGCAATTTGAAGATCTGATCCATGAAAGATTAAGAGACCAAAGTCAGTGTAAATGGGTGGGGTAGGGTGCAAAAATGAGCATACTTAGAAACTCGGTCCACAACCACCATGATGACTGACTTGTTTCCTGACTTTGGAAGACCTGTAATGAAATCCATAGAAACCTCTATCCATATTGATGCCCAGATGGGCAACGGTTGTAATGTGCCTGGTGCTTTGACTATCTCCCCTTTGTGGCATTGACAGACATCGCATTCCGCTACAAAAGTAAGGATGTCCTTTTTCATGCCTGTCCAAAAAAATGATTTTCTAGTGCGAGCATACGTCTTCTAAAAGCCTGAATGTCCTGCAATGGGGGATGAGTGCAATTCTGCCAAAATGCGGCTTTTGAGGGTGGATGTTGGTGATATTACCACTCTATCCTTGTAGCGAAGAATCTCATCCTACCACGAGTAGCCCTTTGTGGAATTTGGATCCGCCTACAATTGAGTAATGTGTTGGGAGAGCCAAGGATGTGAAAACCATTCCCTGCGAGCCTCTTCAATCCATTCTGGAATGGGAAGGGAAATTGCGAGCAGGGTACTTTCCTCCTCAAATTGGCAAGATAATGCATCTGCTACACTATTTTCGCGCCCTTTCCTGTAAATGATCTCATAATCATATCCCATCATTTTGGTGAGCCATTTATTTTGTTGTGGGGAGGATAGGTGTTGCTCCAAAAAATATTTAAGACTATGATGGTCTGTGCGGATTTGGAAACGTCGCCCCAGTAAGTAAGGTCGCCAGGTATCTACTGCATGTAAGATGGCCATCATTTCCTTCTCATAGGTATATTGTCCCAAATTCTTCCCACTTAGTTGTTGGCTTGTGAAGGCCAAGGGTTGACCTTCCTGCATTAAGACCGCCCCAATACCCGTACCCGAATCATCACATTCAATGACAAAAGATTTGGTGAAATCAGGGAATGCTAAGACTAGAGTGGAACACATGGCATTTTTGAGAGCTGTAAATGCCTGTTGTGCATCATCATTCCAGAAGAATGAATTTTTCTTGAGGAGTTGAGTGAGGGGCTTCGCAATGCGACCATAATTGTGGACAAATTTGCAATAATAGCCTGTGAGACCCAAAAATCCTCTCAGGCTCTTCAAGGTCTTAGGTTGAGGCCAATCCTGCATTGCCTAGATCTTTTTGGGGTCCACCTTGACACCTTCACGCCCCACAATGTGGCCCAAATACTCAACTTCTTCCATGCCAAAAGAACACTTGGACATCTTAACAAATAATTTATGCTTGCAGAGCAGTTGCAAGAGCAGATCTACATGCTGAAGATGTGTGGCCCAACTGCAACTATAGATGAGGATGCCATCGAAGAAAACAAGGACAAATTTCCTGAGATATGGTTTGAGAAGGTGGTTCATAAGGCTCTGAAAAGTAGATGGGGCATTACAAAGACTGAATGGCATGACCAGGAACTCATAATGGCCTTCATGAGTTCTGAAAGCAGTCTTTGGAATGTCGACTTCCTTCATGCGAATTTGGTGGTACCCTGAGCGAAGATCGAGCTTAGTGAAGAATTGAGCCCCATTGAGTTCATACAACAAATCATCAACAACCGGGATGGGAAATTTATCTTTGATTGTCAACTTATTGAGGGCCCTAAATTCTAGACACATCTGCCATTCCCCATCTTTCTTGAGCACCATGACCACCGGTGATGAATAAGGACTAATGCTGGGACGAATGACACCTGCTTCCAAAAGTTCCTTGATTATTTTTTCTATTTCATTCTTTTGGGTGAACGGATATCTGTATGGGCGCACATTTGGTGGTTGGGCCCCTGGAACCAAGGTGATGCTATGATCATGTTCCCCTCTCGAGGGTGCAAGCTCATGAGGCTTGTCAAAGACTGGCAGATGGTTATTTAAAATCCGTTGTATCTCAGGATGAATCGGCAAAGAATTGGGTTCAACGGCCTGGATGGCATTAAATTGAGCTATAACTCCATGATGGCTCTTTTTTAGCAATTTTTCCATCCTATGTGAGCTGATGATAGAGGGAGCTCCTTCCTGGAGTCTGCGGAGGGTATGTGTGGATTTGTTCTGCTTAAAGCTCATATATAACTCGTGGAAATCCATTGTGATTGGCCCAAGAGTCTGAAGCCATTGAGCACCGAGGACAATGTCGCACCCTCCCATGTGTATGGCAAACATGTGGGTCTTCAACTGATAATCCCCCATTTGAAGTTTGACATTTTCACAACGGCCTTCACATTTCATTGTTCCCCCATCCGTAATTTGGACTTGGAAGTTAGAAACTGCTCGTACAAAACAATGCACTACTTCCGCGACTTTTTGATGGATGAAATTATGTGCGCTTCCACTATCAATCAAGAATACTACTGGGCGATGTTTGATAAAACCTCTGATTTTGAAAGTTTGAGGTGAATAAATCCCTGCCAAAGCATGAAGTGAAATAACTGGTTCATCAGGGACATTGTCCTTCTGGTTGTCCTCTTCTGCCTCCTCAGGTTCCTCAAGTGGTTGGGCTTCCTCCGATGAGCTGTAATCAGTGGCATCAATTTGAAAAAATTTAGGCTCCTTGCATTTATGACCTGGGGAGTATTTTTCATCACAGTAGCAACATAATCCCTGCTTTCTTCTTTCGGCCATTTCTACAGGTGACACCTTTTGAACCTTAAGTGTTTGAGTCATGCTGTGAGCCTGTGGGGGGCGACCCTTGGCGGTGAAATTTGGGCGAATGGACTGGGCCGCTAACGCACGTTCCACGTTACGAGCTACCTTGCAAGCCTCTGACCATGTGGGAGGGTGGTGCAGTCAGACGTGGGCTTGTATGGCCTCTTTAAGACCGTTGATAAAACATTCCATGTAGAATACATCTGGGAGATCCCGAGTGCAGAAAGCTAAGGCTTCAAAGGCTATAACATATTCATCCATTGTGCCAGTCTGTCGGAGCTTAGTGAGACGACCCAAAAAAGCAGATTCATGGTCAAAGCGCTCTGTAAGAGCTTTTTTGAAGGCGGCCCAAGTCACAAAACTGCCATTGCCACGTTGATGCCATTCCCACCATTGCCATCTTTCATTGTCCAAGTACATGCTCCCCACCATAAGCTGAGTCTCATTATCTAAGATGTTATTCAGATTGAAATACTACTCCATTTGTGCTACCCATGCGGCCGTGTGAGAACCATCAAATTTATGCATATCCAGCTTGGGAGGTCGCAGACGGGATTGTTGGCAGGTGCCCCAGAGGTGAAGAGAGTGGCTAGACTCACCCTCACTGTGTCCATTGCCAATATACGCCTCCTCGCGGGCTTCCTCCTTGCCCTTAAAGAGTGCATCAAATAGTTTGTCAAGCTGGGCTTGGATGGCTTGCAAGGATTGTTCAAGTTTGTCGATCTTCTCATTGGCCATAGCTTGAGCTCTAGTTTCTACCATGCACTGATCCGATGTACTTGAAATTTGGGACAGCCCGAATTTTTTTTCACTAACAATTGAATGGTACCACCTTGATCAGCTCATCGTCCTGATTCTTATGGGCTAGATCACCAATAAGCGCCGCGGAGGGTCTCAGACTCTTTTTTTTTAGAACGGAGTTTTACTCCTTGCTTAGGAATACTGCAGTAGCCGAATCCTCAAAATGTCAATGCTTCCAAAAGTCTTGCGGAAATCACTCCTCGGTATAGGAACCCCACACAACTACTCAGATCTGGTGGATTTGAGAGATTTGAATGGCTAATCAGGTAGCTCTGATCGGTGGAACAGATTGCTTCTGCGGATCTAATGGATCTAATAAATCGGAATGGCTGGTCTGCTAACTCGGAACTGCGAGACTGATGTATGTTGCTGCTGCAAACCCCCTTGCGAGATCTGATCTGGCAGAGATTATGCGTGATCCCAAGATAGAAAAGGGAACTATGGTCTCGAGGAGTGTCAGGTGCTACAAATCACAATATACATAAGGTTCTGACAGTAGTACTTGGCCCAACGTTTCAGGGCTCTAACTAAGGAGGATAAACCGTACCCTTAGCCGTACAACCCGACTACCCTATCGTACGAGTGAGTAATCTCTCCGAGTGCTGTTCTCGGTGTACTGTAGCAGCAAGACGGCTGACGGTTTATCTATGGCGAGGTTTCAAAGGAGCTAGGGGGCTTCCGATATACCCAGAGGGTACTTGGAAGACAGTCCGTGCGTGGTTCTGTCTAATGCGCTACTACTCAAAGGGGTACCCACAGGGGTTACAAGGGAGTCCAACAAGCGTGACCACCTCTTGTATTTCCTGCGTGCATGCCTCCCCAAATCCGCAGGTTTATGCGCTCAACGACAGATCTTGTGGTTTAAAGACGCCAGAACACGTCTCTAGCAAAAAAAAATTTGCTAAGAAATGGAGATCCCACCTGCCCTGGAAAGAGCTTTGATACCACTTGTTATGCTCTTAACCTGCAAGACGATTACTAGAATACAAGATATGCGAAGAAATATACCCAGAACATAGAATAGTGAGAAACAAGAGCAAGTATTTTATTATTCAGAAAGTAATGTTCACTTTCCTCTTCGAGGGGGCAACCTCCAATAGAGCAGAGCTCGATTACAAAATAAGACACAATGCTCCTCGCAGGGAGTATCTATCCTTTATATATGACTCATACATGCAATACCATGGATCAATACCATGGTTTTTATTAATACCATCTATCTAATACCATGGCCCATTTGCAACTAACTGTGGTCCTGTCATTAAATGCGGGTTAACCACTTACAATTATTAATATGGGCTTTATTGACTTTTTACTATGACTCGATCCTACTACATAAATAAGGGGGTTAGTGTGGGACCCTAACATGATGACCTATATTTTTGTGCACATGTGGGTTTCCATATTAACAATACATTTTTCCTTAACCAAATTAAATTCTTCCAAGGGCTAAGAGGGGTCTTTCTTGATGAGGAAGACTATCCAAAGGAGGGAATTTGTCCCTGAGCTATGAAATTAACATATATAGTAGTGGTTTTTGCTCCCCTTGTAGAAATGTTATTTCACGGCCCTCGTAGAGGCATTCAATTTATTTTTCAAAACAATCAACCTTTGTTCTATGAATGGCCAACCAATCCATTTCAATAAGGGCATCATAAGCACCCAATGACAATATATTAAAATTGGTTGTTGTCAACATATTTCTCAACGCAAAAGAGTAAGCCTTTACTGTATGCGCCAGTCACCTTTCTATCCCTATGGTTAATTGAACTAGCCAAGACTCTACACGTGCTTCCTTTTTCAATGCGTGTTTTTCAACGATTGACAGACTCATGTCACTAAATTTTGAAAAAGGGTAAATTGAAATCGAAATGCTCTAATTATTAATTGTACCTTCCATTTGAATAACTGATGCCTGGTGATTATCATGTCCATTACCCACTACAATGTATATCCTAGGCATTCTATGAGGCATGTATCTAACTATCTTTGCTTCCTGTGCATTGTAAATCCTCAGACCATCATTCTGTTAGGCCCCTATACTACTAGTGTAACCCCTTATTGTTATTAGTACAACCCACTTATTATATTGATGTACCCATGTAGTGTCCATATTGTTACTAATGTGCCCCATAGAAGCCCACTATTGTTATTATTGTGCCCTTACATTATTATTGTTATGTCAGCTCTGATTATGTTATGACCCCTTAGACTCCTATATATAGAAAGGAGGTCTTTTCATTTGTATCATCCAAGAATTGTTCATTTATGTAATGTAAAGGAGGTTTCCCCCTCGAAGAGGCTGAATTCTAAGGCGTTGATCTATCTTTTCTATCTTTTCTTGAGCTGGTTTCATAACACATTCTTTCATTAGGGGAAGTCCCTCTTCCTATGATTTTCACCATAGGTCCAACATTTTAGTGGTTCCCCTCCATAGCCCTTTGCCTCTACTCCAACAATCTTAGTAAATTGGCCCCTTCCATCATTAGTACACCTTTGATAAATCTTGCATCTATTAGTGGTGGTCGAACTCCCTTTCTATTATTCAGACTATTGTCTTGCAATTCCTTGCCTCTTTTCTTTGAATTTGAGACCACCTATTACTTTCCACTGATTCATATATTTTTACCTATTCCTAGATTGCTCGTAGCATTACTTCATCTTTTTAATAGCCTCCTCAAGAGTTTGTGCCTCATCAAACTCTATGTTGTCCTTGAAAGTATGTGGAAACTTGTTGATATACCTTTGAATCTTTGCCTTCTCATCCTTGAGGTAAAGCACATACCTAAACAATTCCAAAAATTTTGTTGTGTATTCTTCATCTAATAGCTACCCTTGCTTGAGCTCATAAAATTCCTTAGCCTTTCTATCATGGTACCTCATATACAGGTACTTTTCCCTGAAGTGATTATCAAATTCCTTCTAGGACAATTCTTCCTCACTAATTTTCCTTTCATTCTTTAAGTCTTCTTGCCAAATATAACATTTCCCTTCAGGCTGAAGGTGGCCAATTTTTCTTTCATGTTTTTAAAGTACTCGTGGACTCTAAAAAACTTCTTCATTCCAAACAACAATGCTTTTGCATCTTCTTTTTTTCCTTAACTCACCATCAAATGTAGGAGGCTTGGCTTTCCTAATATCTTCTAGCATTAATATTTTTCTCTCCTTCTCTTGTGATGGTTCCTTTTAGTGATAACACCTAAATGTTTCCCATGATCGCCTATCCTCCTCTTTGGAGTGCCCAATGGAGTACCTCCACTTATTTTATTCTCACCAAAATTCATGTGACTCTTTCTGGATCTGTTTACTTCTACACCATCACCATCAAGTCTTACCTTGCATTTCCTAATGAACTCTTATTAAACTCGTAACCGACTCCTAGCTCATGTCGCTTTTTGTCTCTATAAAGTTGATATCCTTTTCAATATTATTGCATTTACTTTAGCCTATTTCTCCTATGATCTGACAATCCTCTCATTGTAATCCTTACAACTCCTTAGTTCCGCCTTCAATCTCTTCAATGTATATATCAAATAAGGATATCCCACCTTTCCTCTCTTCTCAATTTATTCTTACTCATGCCCATGTTGTGATCTACTAGTGCTATACTACACCATTCTACTGCTCATTCCCTTTTTCTCTTTTGATATTCCTTAGTGTCCTCATATGTGTTGTCCATCCACACATAATTGTTAGCCCATCATTAATATCAATAAACACATTCATTATAACCTTGGGAGTCCTGCCACATCACATAGTTGTGAGAATATTTGAGACATCAAGTTGCAAGTTAGTACATCTGTAAAAAAAAACTCAACCTATTAAACATGATTACAATCGATTTGCAACCCATAATTAAAATATTATAAACAATTCATAACAACATTATATTTAGATACAATACACTACATTAGATCCTAACATAATATCATAGTGTGCTAGAGCCCCAACTCATCTCCAAAGGTTTAGTGTTGAACCTTATGCTCTAATACCACTCTATAATGCTCCCTTCCACCACCCTAGATTAAACTAGCTCAGTGGAAGGTGCTACAAAATTCCTCAATTTCCAACTTCTGTAAATATAAATACTAATTCCACCATCGCATCTTACTCGATGAGAGCTTTATGGTGATATAAATTTTATCTTGATTTGACTTACGAATCAAAAGTTATCAATGCTTTAAAATATTGGCCAATAATTATTTTTGAAATGTCAATGGGAATTGCCATGTGACTAGCTTCCACATAGTTCCCACATGATAGCCCCTCATCACTGTTATAGACATTTTTGTGCCTTACAGCATGGAGCATGAAATGTCAATAATCTGAGGGATCCTAAGTCCCTAAACATGTTGTTCCTACCCCTAGAGGAACAAGGTCAGCAAACCACAGCACTACAGATCAGTTCTCCACTGAAAAACACTCAAAAACAGGTCAATTTTGGATCAAAGCAGCTGCTCCACTAAGCATCTGCGCTGAATGTCAAAAGCTCTATGGTGTACCTGTGCTGCATAGCAAGTGCAACAAAGGCTACCTGCGCTGGGCATACTTTGACATGTGGAGGAATCTTTTCTCAATGTGCCAGTGCCCAGGAAGCTTCCAAAATGACACTTGGATCAGAAGATTCGCCTAATGATGAGTTAAGAGCTTCTAAAACTCCAAGTGGAAGGTAGAAACTCCGAGTGGACTCAAGGACTGAAGAACAACTGGAGTTGAAGAGGACAACAAGTCACACATCAAGGTGACTTATCTTCACTCCAAAACTCTATATAAGGATCTCATCCCATGGGATCTAGAGGCCGGAATTTGGTGCAAAGAATTGCTGTTGGTTTACAGTTGTAAGTATTGGGTGATTGCTTGAGGGAGGTGAAGAGGAGATTTCTTTCCGTTGGGAAGGTGATGCTAGATTGGACCTCTCACGGTTGTATCACCGCCTGAACCTTACTTCCTTATATTAATAAAGCATTTGAGGTTCTTCTATTCGCATGTGTTTCAATGGTGTATTGTCTTACTTGCGTATTTGATTTATGCTAATCCTTGAATCAATTATGAATGCATGCTTCTTGTAGTTTCCTTTTCTTGTCTTGTTCGCAGGATCTCGTGTAGCTGGGCCCGTGAGAAGACTTGGAGCTGGGAGCGAGCGGCAAATAGAGGAGATTGGAACGACCATTTGCGCAAGACATCGGTAAGTGGATCCCTTCCTTTCATCTCTTGCATGTCATAAAGAAGTAACTTTAGATAGCTTTGCTTCAGCTGTTGCTAAGGAACTATCACCCTTAGAGTGGGATAGGGTCATTCCGTGTTGGATACTTTTCCCCACAACAGACTGGCGACTCCACTGGGGATCGTGTCTTGTTGGTAGCTTGTGTTTCTTGCTATTCATTTCCTAAACAAAGGGAGTACCGAATCGAACTGCATTCGAATCCTTCGAATGCAAAGTAGAGGGCAGCTACTCTAGCTCAGTGCTGGGCATGTTTATGATTTGAAGAGCTGATCCACAAGGACTCTTTTTAGCTCTTTGTGATAGTGTTCATCTTCCTTTAATCATCCTCTAGTGTATACTTGACTGATAGCCTCTGATTTGGCCAAAAACCATTGATTTTTGAGCAAACTGTGACCCGGAATCTGAGAGAGACGAGACTTGTCTATTCAGTGCAGCTGCAGCAAAGGCTACCTGCGCTGCAACGCAGGTCCCGAAGGGGCTAACTGCGCTGCATGTCAGATTGACAGTGCAGCACCTGCGCTGATCCAGTTTTGCCTTGTGCAACTGGGATTCCCCACTGTCTGTTGCCCAGTTTTCAATATTGTTTTTGCAGCCTGTTGTCAACCTGTATACCCAGCTGAAACTACCTTTCTTTGCCTTCATTCCGCCTCAGTTGTATGAAGAAACCGTGATTGTTCTTATTTTATTTCTTGCTTTCATTCACAGTTTCCCGTAGCGAAAGTGAACTAGTCTTGCTATGACCTCTTGGATCTAGACCTGTGATAAAGTGTCGTTGTGATTCTAAGAGCTAGTTTATTGCTGTTCATAGCTGCTTGAACATTTGCTTTCGTTATATGGTTCGAATTTCAGTATTTCTTGTGTTGAAACGAGTGAATCTTAAGGTGTTCTTTTGATTATTGGACAAAAACTTGTTTGCTTTCGCTTGAAATTGAATTCGAAATTATACAACAGCTTTCTTTTTGTAATACATCAACATTAAGAAAGAAGAAAAGAAATACTTGCATTGTGCATGTGCATTTTGACAGTTTGCATGTCGATTTAGGAAAGTGCATCAGTGTGTGCTCTATGATCTGTTTGAAAAGATGATGTCTTTCTTTTCCTTCAGTAGTTAAGATTTTGATAAGTTGAAAGAATTGAAAAAGCTTGCTTATCATTCTTAGACTGCATTTAGGAGTTGTATCATACATCACGTGGTGATCCATAAAGGCAAACTGCTAAGCAAGATCAACCTAAAAAGAACTGAATCTACCTAACAACGCTTTGAAACATAACGAAACACAGTAGAGGTCTAGGTAGAGACGTGAACCGGCGTCGTTAAACATAGTGACTGTCGATCTCTACGAAGGTGGGTGATTCCTCCTGAGGGACGATAGCACTAATACGGACTTGTGCCCCCGCGTACCATCGCGTATATTGGGGGACCCCTATAGGAACAAAGCCTTTATCCATAGGAAGCCGTGTCGGCCGCCCTACTGATCGCGATGCAGTGAACACAGCATTCACGAAGATCGACCACTCGTACCGTAAAAACGTATTCTGTGGTTTCGCGAAAGGTTTGGCACACCCTCTGCCTAGAACTCCAGAGTAGTTTCTTTTGGCCTTTTTCAAACTCTATAACTGAAAAAGTCCATCCAAGCATTTGTCACTTCGGGCTCGTTAATACATCGAAGGAGACTAGAGTCATCTTTAGCTTTTTCTCGACTCTTAAAAAGTGAAAAAGCAAGTTGTGTCTAAAGCGTCGTCATATAAAATTCATTCTAAATGGAACATAATCACCCCTTATTCCTACGTTGATCTTTAGGTTGAGAACATGGAACACACCAACCAAGGGATTCCACATGATGGGACCCCTAGCCCTTTCTCCTCTTGGGGAGAAGTTGGTGCGCCCCACATGGCCACATTGTCGCTTCCAGGACTGACAATTGGCCTGCCAGTTTGGCTATTCTCAACCACTGTAGTTCAGACCACCACGGTTCCTGAACAGTCGAGTCAACAGTTAGACCAGTCTAGAGCTACCCTCCAGCCTTCCACTTCTTATAAGCCTTCCTCCGATCCTTCTTCTTCGAAAGGTCAAGCCGCCGAAAGCGGAGCTCCCATAGAAAAGAAGAAGAAAGAAAAGAAGCAGAAGGAGCCAAAGGTAGCTGGGGGCAAGCAAAAGGCATCTAACAAAAATCCACACACAGCACGGACCGGGCCCAAATCACCATGTGTCATATGTAGAGAGGACCACCTCCACCGCGATTGTCCCAGTATTCCCCGGATACTAAGGGACTGGTCCCCTCGTTTGCACAGTTCAGAAGCGTCAACCTCTGACAACCAGGTGGAATGCTTACCGTCGACCAACGAAAGTGAAGGTCCTAGACGACAAAGGGGAATGAGATTCCCCTACGAACTGTGTGAAGGCAATCACACCCTCCGCCGTTGTCCCTTTTTAGACGAAGCAAAGAGAGTTTTGGAAGATCAACCGGTTGCACCGTTGCTACTTCCTCTTGGATATCAAAAACTCGCGCCAAGTCCTTCGTTGGTCGAAAATACAGCTGCCCCACTCATAGGGCCAGCTGAAGTGTCAGTCACTGAAAATGAACCTACTGAATCCGGACCGGACGAAAGTCCAAAGGTCGAAACGGCAGTTGACCCGGTTCTCCCTTCAGAAGTTTCATCTTCAAATACCACAGTCACTAAGGATTCATCTTCAGCTGACACCCCTACCGAAGAGAGTAAGGATGACACCGTCCAGATTCTTTTCATCAACACCGATTCTGATGAACATCAGGGCAATGTGCCCACTCCTTTATCGCAGGAAGGAGCATCGTCAGGATCATACCCGGCCGTATATTCGGTCCCACCACCAAGCAACCTGGTTGAGTCCTTTGATTGGAACCAACTAGGCAGACCCCGGTTACCAGCCAGTATCCCATTTAGAATTATAGTCCAAATATACAAAATGGTGATGGCTGGAACTATCATTGATGAAGGGGCGTCTGTGAGTATCATGTCCTCTATTGCTTGGAAAGCACTGGGTTGCCCAGCGCTTTTTCCTGAGATAAGAAATCTCTCGGGTTTTGACAAAGGAACCAGTCGACCATTAGGGATTCTACCTAATGTGCCTATTACCTTGAAAGGGAAGGTTGTCAAGATGAATTTGATGGTCGTCCAAGGACCCTTGGATTATAACCTACTCCTTGGACGAGACTACGTATATTGCATGGAAGCAATAGTCTCCTCACTCTTTCGAATAATGTGTTTTCCATACGAAGGAAGAATGGTCAAGCTCGTAGACCAACTTTCACTTCTGGGATCACGCATCGCAAATAGTCACATGCCTATCCTGAATGGTCTATTCGATCAAGAAAGGTCTCTACCTCCGGTTCTTCTTCCTGATGAGTACGAGTGATTCGGGAAAGTAGGGCCGGAACCCAGGGGGCATGCGTCCTGGTCTGCTCTGGAGGCAGAAAAAACCTTGGGTGTAAAGTAGAATTTCCGCGGGAGAATATGACTAGTACGTACCCCGTCCCCTCCTTCATCTTCGTAAAACAGAAGAGCCGGCAAGAGCTCTCATGTAGAGGAAGGGGCAGTTAGGAATGGGGTTGTTCTGGAAAAAGATTCTTTTGTTAAAGTTAAGTGTGTGGCGGAAGCGCCGTCATTCACCGTTGTCTAAATAAGTAGGCTCTGCCAAAGAAGGGGATCCGTTTGCGGCAGCAAGTAGTAACCATCTTTGGGAAAAGGCAAGCCTCACCCATTAAAACAAATGTTTTAAAGGATAAGTAGGGGCAGCCTCCAAAGAAAGAGATTCTATTGCTGCAACAAATTGTAACCATCTTTGTGTAACCTAATGATAGACATCGCCGAAGAAAGTTTCTGTTTGAAAGGATTAGCATAACGATCTTTGGATAACCTGAAAGAGGTAAGCCTCACCCATTGAAAACCAGGGTTTTCGACGGACAAGTAGGGGCGACCTTGAAATTAGACTTACACCTGGGGGCATGCAAACCTCTTGGAATGCAAGCACGGGCGGCTTTTTAGTTTTAGGTAGGACTAACCCCTCTAACCCGTAGGATAGGTCGATACCCAGCTTGCACAAAGAGAGGATATGGAGCAATACGTAGGGAGATGAAGCTCTTTAAAAAATAGCGATCTTCCATGAGACCTTCCTACTTTATGACTGGTAAAAACGAGCAGTTTTGGCAAAGTTCATGCTCGTTAAAAAATAAATGCACATGTGAGCAAGCTTCCCCCAGAGTTCAAGCTCATTAAGAAAAATGAACCGGTAAATAACCATTTGAGACCGTAAATTCATCAGCCATAAAAGCCTTGGTCGTGTTTGTGCACCGTCACCTCCACTTTTCATTTGGTCGATCATTCACATCCACTTGATTGTTTACCTATTTTGAGGAACAGCTGCGAAGAGTGATTCCACTTAGCCATCCTTGTGACACTGCCGTGATTGGAAAATTCCAACCTGTACCTGGAATCTGCTGCTATCCCTGTTTATCACTCGTTCCTCAAAATACGAGTCTTCTTTGAGCTCTTTTCATTGACTCGTAAAATATGAAAAGTTTGCCGAGTTTTGGCCTTCCAGCTCGTTAAAAGGACCGGAAAAGCTATCCCTCCTCTAGATTTTAATCTTTTTGGACCTGAGGGATTATTGCACAAAAAGATCGAGCGCTTGTCTAGTTCGGCTCGATAAAGATATCGGACATTCATCCCTTCTGTATTGTTTTATACTTTTTCGGACTTAAGGGATTAGATGACGAAAAAGGACCCCTGGAGTCCACTTTATGTACCCTTTTCAGACTCTCTAAAGATGAAAAGGACCGAGTTGTCTTTGTCGCTGGGCTCGTTAAAAATATTAGATAGCGACAAACTTGTCTTTAGACGAGAACGAGTTTCCCTATCGTTAAGCTCGTTAAAACATAGCGATGGGCTTGCCCGAAGGGCAGGTTATAGAACAAGCATATGTTATCCTCCTCAAGCTTGACAAAAATAAAGAGGTACTGGTCAGAAATGACTGGGGAAAAATTGGGAGAACCTCAAAGCTTAATGGTAGCAAGTCGCTCTTGAACATGACACTTTTGCCTCCGTAAATATCGGGTTGGGTTATTATCATTCACCGGTCCCTTCACCATGGTCTCGCCATACCATCCATACATGGGGTAATGCTACCGATCCATCACATCAGTGTCGTTATATGTTCAAGAGATGTCATTCAGAAAGTTTCAACCGGGTCCCATCCACTACCGTACATCATCTTTCATCCTTCCATGACCGCCACCCTGAATCATATTTCACAGATCGTTTTCACCATCATCACTAGCTCCATTCTGTGTCACTGATGTGGGATTCATTAAGGCCCTCCTTTGACGGATCGCTTCTTGTCGACATCAGCTCACTATCCAAGAAGTTGATCTAGGAACACCCCCTCAGTACTTTGAAGCTTGCATGCCTCAATGGCAAGTTTCTCACTTCCGGCGATAGGTATACATTAATGACCTTCGACCGGGAGACTTTGCGTGGTGTTCGACGTCAGATCCTATATTCACACCACGTGAATTGTGCTGCAGTACCTTGAGGGTCATCATCATTATCGGTGATTCCTCTCGCGCTTGTTAACAGTTTACATTATTGACTGGTAATCAAGCGATGTCTTTCCATGTTCGACTTCAAGAAATTCTCACATGGATCGACTTGTACTAGAGTGAAGGTTGGACAAGTTTGAAGACCCCGGATCTAGTTTCATCCATCCGGGCTGCGATATATATTCAGGAGATAAAAACATAGACATGTGCAGCAGATGATCATCCTACTAAAAGGATGATAATTAAAAGCAGAGAATTATCAGTCTATTATCAGACGATCGTCTGTTTATGTACAGCAATTGTATTTATAAAGCTGAGCATGGGAAATGCCCGCATCAGCTAGATCATGAAAAGAAAGTATGAAAAGATAATGTATTGTATTGTATTTTGTTACAGGTCACCTCCCGACGATTGAATGAACTTCGGATCCTCCTAATAAAGCATTTCACCCGATAAACGACCTCATACTTTAGGGGGCAACTGTTATAGACATTTTTGTGCCTTACAGCATGGAGCATGAAATGTCAATAATCTGAGGGATCCTAAGTCCCTAAACATGTTGTTCCTACCCCTAGAGGAACAAGGTCAGCAAACCACAGCACTACAGATCAGTTCTCCACTGAAAAACACTCAAAAACAAGTCAATTTTGGATCAAAGCAGCTGCTCCACTAAGCATCTGCGCTGAATGTCAAAAGCTCTATGGTGTACCTGCGCTGCATAGCAAGTGCAACAAAGGCTACCTGCGCTGGGCGTACTTTGACATGTGGAGGAATCTTTTCTCAATGTGCCAGTGCCCAGGAAGCTTCCAAAATGACACTTGGATCAGAAGATTCGCCTAATGATGAGTTAAGAGCTTCTAAAACTCCAAGTGGAAGGTAGAAACTCCGAGTGGAATCAAGGACTGAAGAACAACTGGAGTTGAAGAGGACAACAAGTCACACATCAAGCTGACTTATCTTCACTCCAAAACTCTATATAAGGATCTCATCCCATGGGATCTAGAGGCCGGAATTTGGTGCAAAGAATTGCTGTTGGTTTATAGTTGTAAGTATTGGGTGATTGCTTGAGGGAGGTGAAGAGGAGATTTCTTTCCGTCAGGAAGGTGATGCTGGATTGGACCTCTCACGGTTGTATCACCGCCTGAACCTTACTTCCTTATATTAATAAAGCATTTGAGGTTCTTCTATTCGCATGTGTTTCAATGGTGTATTGTCTTACTTGCGTATTTGATTTATGCTAATCCTTGAATCAATTATGAATGCATGCTTCTTGTAGTTTCCTTTTCTTGTCTTGTTCGCAGGATCTCGTGTAGCTGGGCCCGTGAGAAGACTTGGAGCTGGGAGCGAGCGGCAAATAGAGGAGATTGGATCGACCATTTGCGCAAGACATCGGTAAGTGGATCCCTTCCTTTCATCTCTTGCATGTCATAAAGAAGTAACTTTAGATAGCTTTGCTTCAGCTGTTGCTAAGGAACTATCACCCTTAGAGTGGGATAGGGTCATTCCGTGTTGGATACTTTTCCCCACAACAATCACATGCGAGGTAATCCCTAGATGGTGCCCACAATACCATGCCTTTAGTTAGTTTTTCGAACCATCGTCGACCTCGATATATCACACAAATACATTGTAAAATGACCCTATGTAAATACATGGTGAAATCACCCCTAGGCGAGATAGACATATGTACGTCTATTGAAAAGTGGGGTTTCCCATCTCTTGGCCCCATTATCATGCCCTCCATTAAAGTTCTTAAACCACTATATGGTTCCCCGAGGTCCAAGACCCCAAGGCTTTGAGACCCAAAATTCCAAGATGACATCATCTTGGGACAATGTCATGCAAACATCGCTTGCCCCTCCATGCTCCCTTTTTATCAAGACATGTTACTAAGGCATGGATTTCTCTTGGGTAAGAATGTGAGTCTTGCCCATTATATAATGGAATTCCAACCTATGTCATGCTACTCAACACTTAGAAGGTTATGTGGCAGTTATCCCTCCTTAGTTGTATATTGACATGTATGTATATCAACGGGGTGCTCTGGACACTTAGATAGTGTAATGCCTATCACTTCTAAGCTTTCATACTATTAACAAAGTAATTTTCCTAGCCTTCAGGCTCAAAATTTACAGATTCGTGGCCTCCCATTATAGGGTCTCCACGCAAGAGCATAACCACTTCCTGTAGTAAGAGAAATATAACCCTATCCATGATTTCCACATATGTACACACACACATTTAGAGGCATTGTTCCTTTTAAATTAACCCAACAACACCAAGCCATTTACAAAACTAGACATTGATATAACATAAGCCATTCATTACATAATCACCCCATGACAACAGAGAATACACATCTCTCTCAATGTAGCTATGAAAAAAAAAAATTATCAATACAGTAGGGGCATGCATTTCTCATTGCTAACACATGCATTTTAACAATAGAAATAAGTAGTTATATTGCATTCATACACACAATAACATAATTAAGTAACCTATATTGTAGTTATAAGACTGGAAACAAAGATTGTGACTTTAGCTCTTCATCCAACCTTAGATTGATTACACTGCAACCTTTCTTGCACCTAATCACCCTCATGCCAGATTTAGAGCTTGAGGAGTGCTCAAAGGAAATAATCCAAAATAGTTAGTTGAGATAGGGAATCCAGATATTACACTATATCCACCCACCAAATGTTACATGGAATCCAAATATAACATCATCTCCACCATCTTAACCAAGCAATGTTTCCTCTAGTTTCTCCATTCTAAACTAGGAACCTAGAGCACATTACACCTAACTACAAACCCATAGTCAAATATTGAAACACAAAGAATACCCTTGCAAACTAGGAGTCTAAGGGATGCAGAGCCTCCACCCAAAATTGGGAGTCCAGAGAGATTTTTTCCTTCACCTAAATAGTTTCTTCCATGCTCTGTTGTGTGCACCCATAGCTTAGTCCCGACCTATGGATTCTTTTCTTTCTCCCATGTTGCACCAACATGTTGTATCCTTCCATTGCACTATCCCAATGAAAAGTTATTTAAATGTCCTTGCCCCTTTTTCCGACAATGTCTCCTTAACATTTTCAACAAAACTCATCCACGAAAGCCACACGCACTATCTCATTCGAATGGCATTCGAACCTTCCTTCCAACACTCCCATTTTTCCTCAAAGTTGTCTACACTCTATTCCCAAATTCAATATGCACTATGCCCCCTCAAATCCTCTCTAACCCATGCCATTACCCTTACTTGTTGACTTGCCCAAGTGTAGTCCACGAGACAACGAAAAGTGGTGTGGGCTTGTCATCCATTGAGAAAGCCCATACTCTCCCTAAAAATCATCCATTAATTTCAGTGAGCTTCATTAAAACCAAACCAACCAGGCCATGGTTGTCATTAAATGAGATTTTTCCCAATTTCTCAAGAAATCTCCTCCTTAAGGAAATTGAACATGTGTACCTTCCTCAACAAGTTCATTGTACTCACACATTTTAATTACAAGACTAGAATTTAAATATTTACAAGAGGGATTTTAACATAAAAGGTTTGTCATAAAGCGTTTTTGGTTATGCCATTTGGACTCACAAATGCACCTTCAACTTTTCAAATCTTGGTGAATTCTATTTTCAAACCCTTCCTTAGAAAACTTGTGCTAATATTTTTTGATGACATACTAATTTACAACAAATATTGGGAAGAGCACGTACAACATGTTGAAAAGGTCTTGAGACTACTGGAAGAGAAAAAACTATATGAAAATCCTTCCAAGTGTGCCTTTGGGGTTCAAGAAGTGGAATTTTTGGGTGATATTGTATCACACTATGGTTTCAATGTATATCCTAACAAAATCAAAGCTATGAGGGAATGCCCAATCCCAAATACCTTGAATAAACTTAGACGATTCTTAGGATTGACAAGATATTACTGCAAATTGGTCAAGAATTATGGGAAAATAGAGAACCTCTAACAAAATTATTGAGGAAGGAAGCATTTTCTTGAACTAAAGAAGCAACCAAAGCATTTGAGGAACTTAAAGAGGATATGTGTACAAATTTCATTTTGGTAAAACTTGACTTCACAAATTATTTATTGTGGAGTGTGATGCTTCAGGCCATGGCATTGATGCAATTTTGATGCAAGAAGGAAGACCCTTTGCCTTTGAAAGTTGCTAACTTAAGGAAAAGAACCTACTCAGACCCATCTATGAAAAATAAATGTTGGCCATACTACATGTAATTAAGAAATGGCTTCAATACCTAATAGGAAGACACTTCAATGTAAAAATAGAGCATTATAGTCTAAAGTAATTCTTGGAGAAAATATTATCTTTCAAAGACTATCTTCAAAAGAGAAAAAAAATATGGGTCACAAAAATGTTAAGTTATAACTTTGAAATTATCTAAAAAAAGGGGAAAAAAAAATATTGTCGCAAATAATCTCTCAAACAACGACGAAGACACAAATGGTTTACTATATACTATTTCCATTCCACAAACTGACTTGGTGGAAGAAGCAAGGATAAAATGGTAGCAAGATGACAATATAAGCAAGATCATTCAATAGTTATAGGAGGACCTTGATGCAGTAGAAACAATTACATGGAAAAATGATATGTTATGGTATCAAGATCACTTATACTTATGTAAGCATTCTCAACTCAAACAGAATGTCCTATTGGAATTACACACATCTGCTCAGTAGGAGGAAATTCAGAGTTCCTGAAGACATACCATAGGATCAATAAATATATTTTCTGGGAAGGTATTCAAGAAGATGTGCAAAATTTTGTGGCATAATTTATAGTACACCAACGAAATAAAGGAGAGAATATCAAGACCCCTGGGCTCCTTCAACCATTAGCCATACCAAGCCAGCTTTGGGAATAGTTTTAAATGGATTTTATTATAGGTTTACCCAAATATGAAGGAAATAGCATCATTATGGTAGTGGTATATTGAATGAAAAAGTATTCCCACTTTTTCTCTCTTTCTCATCCTCTTAAAGCAAGTAATATGGCAAGAGCATTTATGGAAACAATCCAAAAGCTACATGGAATACCAAAGATTATTGTGAGTAATAGAGATCCAAATTTCACTTGAAATTTTTGGATTGAATTAAGTTTCTTGTTTGGGTACTCAATTGGCTCATAGTGCATCTCACCATCCTCAATCTAGTTGGAAAAATGAGATTGTGAATAAATGTTTAGAAGAATATCTAAGTTGTTTTGCATCTGATAAACAATCAAAATGGGTCAAATAATTTCCCTTAGAAAAAATGTGGTACAACACGCCCTTCCATACTTCATAAAAAAATGTCACCATTTATGGCACTTTATGGATATCATCCTCCATCCATCACATCACCCTTGAAAGGGACTATAATCAGGGCTCAAGCAGTAGGGGATCAAATCCAACATCAAAAAGAGGTTCTCAAACTATTGAAGGATAACTTCGTTAGGCACAAAATAGAATGAAACAATAAGCATATCAACATCATAATGAAAGGGATTTTGAAGTGGGGGATTGCATATTTGTGAGACTACAACCATATAAACCGATGTCCCTCTAGTTGCAAAAGAAGGACAACAAATTATCTCCAAGGAATTATGGCCCTTATAAGGTGTTGCAGAGGATTGGAAGTATGGCTTACAAATTGGAGTTGCCTCCAGCCTCACGTGTACATATATATTCCATGTTTCTTTCTTAAAGGTCATTAATGATAAGATCCCAATCCAAACTCTTCTACCAGAGATTAATGAAGAATGGAAAGTAACACTAGAACTAGAAATAATTTTGGAAACAAGGACTAAGCAACTGTGAAATCGAGCAATTGCTGAGTACCTCATCAAATTGAAGAACCTACTAGTGGAAGAAGCAACATGGGAAGATGAGTGTTTCATGTAGAAACACCCATAGATAGTCAAGTGTTAAGGAAATCACTTCTTTGAAGGGGAGAGGCATGTTAATCCCTATATAAGCCCCATATTAACACATAAAACCCTTATCAAGCCCTATATAAGCCCTATATTAACCCAAAAACCCTTATCAACCCCTAAGTATTGAGTGATTACATTTTTATTGTTATATTATTATGTATGTTAGAACCTCTCATGGTCCCATTTTATTATGATTATATCCTTTGTCTCCTATATATATATATATATATAGTGTTTCATGTAGAAACACCCATAGATAGTCAAGTGTTAAGGAAATCACTTCTTTGAAGGGGAGAGGCATGTTAATCCCTATATAAGCCCCATATTAACACATAAAACCCTTATCAAGCCCTATATAAGCCCTATATTAACCCAAAAACCCTTATCAACCCCTAAGTATTGAGTGATTACATTTTTATTGTTATATTATTATGTATGTTAGAACCTCTCATGGTCCCATTTTATTATGATTATATCCTTTGTCTCATATATATATATATATATATATATATATATATATATATATATATATATATATATATATATATATATAGATATATATATATATATATATATCAATGAGACATAGTCTTAGGATCATCAAATATTGTCTTGTTTATTGCATTTGTTGTATAAGGAGGCTCCCAAATCGAAGTGGACTATAATTATTGGTTTCTTGTCATTGGTAAGGCACAAGAATCATAACAAACACACACACATATATGATGATTATGATGATGATGATGACTCTTATTATTAACTTCCACTAATACTTTTGTGGTATACCAGACCTTAAGAAGGTATGAGATTAATCAAAATTATTTAAAATTTTATTTCTATGCTTGAAAAGCAACGAGAGAATCATTCTAATATCATCATAGTTTTGTTGATTTAAAAGATCACGATGGTTGGTACTATGACAAATATTTTGAAAACTAGATTAAATTGTGAGTATATGATGGACAATTTAAGAGAAAGTGCTTGAGGCATATTGCACCCTTTTAGTATCACAAAGGTGATAGACTCTTTCATCCCATGGTGTTTTGGGGACTAATCCACACCCAATTTCACTATTATACTAATAAGTATTAATTCTTATCTTAGAAATGCTCATTTTATTCTTAACACTAGTCAAGATAGAATTGGCCATCCTTATGCCATCTCTGCTTAAGACGAAGGTGAGGGTTTTGGCTAGAGTTAGAAACAATTTGGGCCTCTTTGCTTCCATGTTGTATAACTTCTTATTATACATAATATACCTAATCATAGCCATGCAAATTATATTAAAACAATAAGTTTTGGGGATTTTTAGTGTGTCAAGTGGCACCTTTATACTTAGTATTAGAGGTATGTGTAATTCATTCTACACTCAACATGGATGTGACATATGCCATTTTAAAAATATCAATGATAAAAATAAAAATAGAAATTTCCACCTTAAGAAAAATACTTCAATTTCAATTGTGTTCTACTTTGTATGAGAGAGGTGTGATTCCTTTAGTGCTCAACATGGAGTTGACATATGGTGTTTTTGTGTATATATATATATATATATATATAACTTAGTATGAGATAGATGTGTAACTCCTTCCATACTGAGCATGGATATGACATATGACATTTAAAACATATTAATAATAAAATTAACCATTTCAATGTTTGCAATAAAGAGAATTTCAATGTTTGCCTTAAATAATAATAAAATATCAATGTCTATGGTACACTATTTAGTATGAGATATATGTTATTCTTGCATGATCTACATGGAGTTGATCTATCATTTGCCAAGATGGATCAAAGTTTTGGAAGTTGTAAATATTTCATTAATTTTTTTTCAATCTGAAATAACTTTTCACCTTTAAGGACTTCAAAGATTTGATTCCTCTTGAACAATGATAGATTTGAAGTTAAGATATATCCACACTTGTTTTTAGATAACTTAACATTGAAAAAAAACAAATGTTATTTAATTTAATATTGATGTTTATGGGTGATAAAATTTGTTTGATATATTTTGATAAAGAAAACATATAAAAGAGAAACTTATGTCTTCTCTAAAAAAATGGAAGCAAGTACTTTAAGACTTGGTTTTAAAATGAGTTGGGAAAAGGAGATAATGTAGATAATACAAAGATACAAGATCCAACTTGGTCATTGATATATGAAAAAAGATGAGAAGAGTGAACCTTCTTAACATTTGACGTCTATTAAAAGTGAGTAATACACTACAATGAACATGTAGTTTAAGATATATACAATTTTTTTATTATAATGGAAAGGGATTGATTTTGAGTGCACCTCTAAAATTTGATAAGATTTATGTATCTTTTCCTATGTATTTTAATGATAGAAAAATGAGAGGACACATATGGAATTAGATTTAGAATTATGTAGCAGCTTATAAAAATAAAGTAAGTTTTCTAATGAAAAGGGTAAAAAAAATTCATTATTCGTATTCAATTTAAACTCTGATGATAAAAATCCCAAAAATTCATAGTAATATTTACAACGACTTAAACATATCAAAATATTATAACACACATGCAAATCAATACATTATTTTAATGAAAAGCATTTACAATAAGTTGGACATATAGAGAGGGTTCAATGATATCATCTTATATGTGCCAAAATTTCTGATTAATCTATGGGCTCCAACTTGGCATTACAATGATAGGGCTTTAACCTATGGAGAATCAATAACCTTTATTAATATGGACTCCTAAATCGAGTGGATGTGGGCTTGAATGGATAGGGGGCAAAGATGGAAACCAACAAAGAAAGGCTATGTGCCACATGTCACCTAGTTTTCATCATGTAGGTATGGGGGATACTTATGGTAATATTAAATCAAGGTATTGTGGTTCCTCTGTTGTGGGAATGCCTTGCTCATCTGATAATTAGCATGGCTTCTAGGGAAATAATGTAAAGAGGTGAGTAGAGAACGCAACCTATTTGTTTGTCTTAGTTGTAGAGAGTACAATTGTTTTTTCGTTTATCCCCTTTAATCTTTAGAATGTCACCCCCCTCTCTGTCATATTGATGCCTTTCCCTTTGTTCATGTTTTTCTCATTCTTCACTAGATAATTTTGGTTTTGATGTCACCTTTCTTGGGCTACAAAGGGTGTCATTCAAGTTGTCGCACTCACATGGAGTTGTCTAGCTAGAGAGGCAATACAAGATTTCCACTATATATCTTCCCTCGTGGTTCAAAAATCACTGAAAATTTTGGAAGCTGAGGTTAAATGCAAAAAGGTTTTGGTTGATGATCAGTAGATTATGGAAAAATAAATTGAATTTCTGCCTCATATGGGAGCTAGTCACACTTGTGAGATGAAATAATGATCCGAACTTAAACAGGAATGCAATAAAATACAGAGATAACCATAAAGACAGATATGCAACGGAAATAATACTTCATTTCATTACTGTAAAATACTGAAATATGCTTACAAACAGAAATGGAAATAAACCAACTAGGGTGATGGTAGCTTATCTCTGAGAAGAGATGTGGTGGCTACATGCCTCTGAACTGTGTTACAATGAGGCTCGAAGGCCTATTTATTGTTGAGAAACAATGGAAAACCCTTCACATTCCAAAACCTAACCCTAGAAGATGAAACGCCAAATTGTGGGCCCCATTTTTGGGCAAGTTGGTACATCTACTTCCTGGGGTTGCGAATTGGTCATATTATCTCCGTTTGACGCGCATGATAGCCCGTTGGAAAGATCTCTCCGAGGACTACGACGGAAAAAATGATTTTTTTTTTTAAAATCGCTAGCGGTAGATTTCCCAAAAAACGTCGTTTAGGGCCTCAAAACGGCTCTGAAAGTTTAGGACCCGAAAAAACTGCTAAAAATAGTAAATTATGCTATAATTAAGGAAACTGAAAAACTAAAACAGACACTTATGGGGATCCAAATGGGATAGGTGGGTGGCCACCAACATCCACCTGGATCAAATACTACCATGCCCATGAACTATATTGACATACCAAAATGTTGATCAATCATGCTTTTGCAGTTTAGGAGGTTGAGTGTATGGATCTGGGGGCTCATCTGGACAAAATGGAGAAATAAGAGCAACTTCTATTGGCTCTCTACTAAAGGTTGGTGAAGAAAACGAGGGGCTCTAGTCATGGAAGATGTTGCACGTTCCAAGGATAATTTTATAAGAATCCTAGAAAATGTTCCTACAAGCTTAGCTCCTCGCTTAGGTTAGTTTCCAATTATTGGTCTATACTGGTTTCTTTTTGTTATTATGGGTATACTAGGGTATACTGTTATAGAAAGTCTTGGTTTCCATAAATGGTAAGACCTCTCTCTAAATATGATCAATGTATATATGTTTAGTATTAACATTCCCAAATTTTGAAATGCCTAATTTCTTATATGATAAGATTTAAAATTTTTGTTTTCAAATCTAATTAAATCTATCTAAAATAGAGAAAGTCTTCTAACTAAACAATTTTTGATGGCAAACAAACATATAAAAATATCTCTACTTACTATCAATTTATCTTTTATACCAATCAATCTTTCAAATTAATAGAAATATTTCTCACGTTAATTTTTTATTAATATAAAATTGAAAAAAAATTACTTAAAATTATTTAATATTAAATATTATATTAAAGTGAACATGTCACTTCATCTCTTTTTCATATTACACCAATTATTTTAAAGATAAATAATCATTATTAAAAACATGTATGGAATTGAAATCATCAAAAGAAAAACATATATATATATATATAATTTTAAAAATATTTATTAATAAAAAAATAAAAAAATGTAATGTTTTTTATCACTAATATTTTAATAAGCTTTTCATAATACTACTGCATAATAATAATTTTTAACTAAACTGTTAAAAAAACCTATTATAAATTTCCCTCCTAACCTTTTATCCATATACCAAACCCATAGACCACCATGTGATTGGGCTACTATGTGATTTCATGCAAAAATTGTTATCTTCTAAACAAACTTTAAAGCCCTTTCATAATTACTACAACCCTTTCTTAACAATCTAGAAAAAATGAGGAAAAGAAAGGAATCAACAATAACATTTTATCAATTCGTAACATCATAATAATATGAAAAGCTTTCATTTAGTGACCTCATGAAATAACTATTCGTTTTCTTACAAAGTGGATTTTGTTTAATTAATTTTTTTATTTTTATTTTGTTTAATATTTAATATAATCATTTGGTAAAATTATATTTAAAAATATTCTTTTAATATTTAATTTAACGTTATTTTTAAAAAAATTATTTAAATGTCAAAGTTTAAATATAATTTATTTTTAAAATTGGATTATAATATTATTTTCAAGGTTTTGTCTAAAAATAACCTACAATTAAATCCTCCTCCCGAATTAAAAAAAAAATATATCACTTCATTTTTATTGGTCTTTTTTATGAGTAGGGTCATGTGAGTGAGCCACTGAGTGTGAGAGGTCCACCCTTTAGAGATAGCATGTAAGCATGTCACCACATTAGCTTTAGCTTGTAGTTAAGCGTGTCACCACATTAGCATTTTAAGTTTTTTAACCTCTAATCACAAGGAAGGATAAAGAGTTAGGTAAGTATTTGAATAATTTAGATTTTATTTAATAAAAAAATATTGTTGCTTGGTTTTATTTATTTTTAATGGTAATAGTTGTTTTATATTTCAAAAAAAAAAATATCGGGGAGAAATAGAGATTTTTGATCCTAAATACTATTATAATTTCGATTTATCTATATTGATGAATAAATTTTCCAAACAAAAACAAAAATTTAGACAACATAATTCAAATAAACTTCATGGTGGTGATTTGATATTCCATCATTGTTGTGTTTTGGCCAATCTTCTGACGCTTGGATTTTGAGCTAGGGCCTAGTTGATCTACTTTAGAGTAATTTCCAACTGTAATGTAAATGATAGGCTAGTTTACAAACCCCTATGAAGGTTGATGCTAGATCTCAAGATGCCTTAATTTCTCTATCAATTTCTCCATACTTTCTCATTGCTCCTTGGTGGAACTTTTCAACATCTGAATTTCATCTTTTGAATGGTTGCTTTTTCCTTTCACCCTTGCAATGTCCCTTCTTAGAGCTTCCATGTCCACCGTAATTATGTTAAATTGTTCCTTGATGGCATTAATGGAAGACGAATCCCAATTTAGTTGTTGAGTCATTCTAGCTCCAACCATAATGTGAACAAACAACAATATTCCTCCATTGAAAGTTGAAACTAAAAAGTCTAAGAACAACAAAGAAATGATGAGAGATAGTCAGGGAGGGATGATGACCGAAGCATACACTAAACTTAGAGAATACAAAAACCTGAATTAGGGAGTGAGAGATAAGGATATAACGTTGGGGACTGAGGAGAACAATAAGAGGAGGGAGGACGATGAATGAAAAGTCAAGAAAGGATGGCAGGGAGGGCTCTACAAACTGAGCCAAGAATTGACTCCAAGGAGACCAGAAGAGGTGGTGCAGAAATGAAAGAGTAGCAGAGGTGCATGCAAAATAAAGGAGATCCAATAAAGGAAACATGAGGTGGCGGAGAGAGACTTCGTGGGAGGATTTCGAGGTACAATGAGAGATAATGAGAAGTAATTGAGCCTTGGGGATTGCAAAGGTTCATTGTTAAGACAATTAGTGAGGGGAAGGATTGCACCTGAAATGCGCCTGAGAGTAACATCATTAGGGTGAGAAGATCTTGATTTGAGAGAAGCTCCTAGATAGGAGGATTGCTTCCTAATTAGGAAGGAAGTTGTTGGGTGTGGAGCCTAATTATCTTCCTGATTGTTCAGAGGTTTTTCTTTCAGCCATGGTTAGATCCTAGTCCCTAACAGGAGGGGTGAGGGGGAGTGTAATTAGATAAAAAATTGCCTTGTAATATATTGTAATTTTGTAGTCAATTTGGTATGTCCAATAGGTGAAAGGTATGATGTTAGAAGTTATGCTAATTTAGGGTTTTTTTCCTGAGAAGGAAACCTTGAGATATGATGGAATTGTATTGTGGTTGTGTATTATTCTGTGTGAGAAGAAGAGAGGACTCAGTGTGAGAGTGAAGAGGAAGCTACAATAGATTTGTTGTTAGTTGTATCCCTTCAATTTGTTGGATAATATAAAAGGAGGAATTAGTTGTTTCTACATGGATGTAGCCCAAATTAGGTGAAACACGTATATCTATGTCTCTCTCGTTTTATGTGTTTATATGTTTGTTTTTTCCACAATATTTTATTTATTCCATTGTTTTGTTAATTAATTTCTAACAGAAGCTTTCTTTAGATTTAAAGTTGATTGAATGTTTACACTTATGTTATAGGGACCTCTTGGATGATTTCATTGATCTTTAACTCCCCTTGAGACCTAGAGCATGCAATATTCTCCAACTAATCTACTATGTTATTGTTTTCTCTGAGAACATGGAATAACTGAACTCTATCTATGACTTTAGAGTAGATATAATGTGTTTAATGGTTTGAGACATATCGATGTTAATGAAATACTTCTTTTGAATCATATGTTCAATTAATATTGTTCAGTCACCTATGATAATGATTGAATTTATGTGGTTATCTATTATGAGTCTTATTCCCATGAGAAGGGTTAGTGTCTCCACTCTGTTATTTGTTTCATTGCCAAGGCCCCATTCAAAAGTTGCTTCTTCCTATCCTTTGAGGCCCAAAAGAAACCCAGTGTGCTTGCCACCACTATTTTTATTATATTGTTAAGATGTTTGATTATTATAAATATAATAAAAATATAAATTACTATTATTCTTATAATAATAAATAAATATGATTATCATTTATTTATTTTTAAATATTATTAATTAAACATTATTTTTAAGTATCTTATCTATCATCCTCTCTCATAGGCATATAGCCATTACAACAATATTTCTCGTCATCATGTCACTTCTAGGGAATTGAACCTAGGCAAGGAAATAACAACCATTTTACCCAACCACACAAGATAACCCCAATTAACACATTTATATGATATAATATTTACCATTATTTAAATATTTCTAATAAATAAATTTATTTTAATAATTTTGAAATGTTTTAAGTTTATATTCTATAAAATATGTTATCCCACTACTATATAACATTTATACATTTTAAAGTTATAAAATATGTTATTTTATTATTATTTAATATTTTTACATAAACTCAGTAAACTTTAATAAGAAAATCACTACCTACAAACTCTAACATTAAAATTATATAATAATAATAACAATATCAATATATATATATATATATATATATATATATATATATATATATATATATATATATATATATAACGGTTATGGGATTTCAATAGATTTTTGGCAAAAAGCCACAGTTCAGGTTACAGATAGTGAAGCTGATTTCTGAGAGCCTCTCCAACAAGAGGGACATAGCACATACGCTTATGAGTCACCTCTTTTTACATTTTATAATGTGATCTATTACTGTTGCTTTCTCGAGCTTATGAACACATACAAACTGTTTTAATAAAATGAAGTAAAACATGGAAGATTAGGGGATTGGATCCCATAAGGTTTCTTTATCTCTGAGAACAGTCCCAGCAGATAGCTGGACTACCTTGTTTGCCTCTATGTCTACCTCTTTGTTGTTTGCTCTCAGTACATGGAAGAATTTCAAATTCAGGGCCTTTGCCATGTCTTTGATCCTTGTAATCGTCCTAGCAAGACACAGATCTGTTGGATTAGTATTGGTCACCATTGCTTTGATGATGACCCGCGAATCACCAAAGACATTTGCCTCTTTGTGTCCCAACTCTTTGAGAAGTTTGATCCCTTGGAGAAGAGCCATCGCTTCAGCTTGCATGCTTGAGGAGTGACCCAGTCCCCAAGCATATATGTGTATAGAAGTTTCTTTTGAGTTTATTATGAGCCCTCCTGCACCAGCAATTCCTGGGTTTCCCTTGGCTGCCCCGTCAAAGAAGAGAGAAGGAAGTGTTTGCTTGGTAATCCAGGACTGAAATTCTTCTTCATTTTTTCTGATTTGCCAATCTTTGAGAAAGATAGGAATGGTGGTCGATTTTTGGAATTGGAGATTGAGTGCAGCACCAAACTCAATATCTTGCTGACATAGATTTGTATCATCCCTTTTGTCTCTCAGCCAATCAATTAACTGACATTTCACTATATTTGCAACAAGTCTAGAATCTTGTTCTTTATTTCTGAATATCCTTCTATTCCTCTCTAACCAGATTTTCCAGCTGATGAATTTAGGAAGAGCAGTCCAAGCTGCTATGATAATTTTGTTTTTTGGATTTGGGCCTAGGTATCTGGCCAGCCATCCAGCAAACAGGTCCGGGACGGAACAGGGGAAGGCGAACTTAAAATTCCAGGTTCCAAGAAGCTCTTGCTAGATAAGGCATGCGTATTTGCACTCTAGCATGAGATGAAGGGTGGATTCCGAGCTTTCTTTGCATAATGTGCATCTTGAAGGGCCGGAGAAGCCCCTTTTCTGTAACCTATCATCTGTAAGGATTTTTTGATGGCAGAGAAGCCAGCACAAATGGTCGATTTTTGGGATAGAGGGAAATTTCCAGATGCCAAACCAAGGTGCCGGATTAGGAGGGACGTGAGGCCTTTCCACGCATTTGACGTAGCCCAGAGCGACCTTGAAACCATCCCGATGTGGACCCCAGCCTCGCACATCATTCCTCCGAGTGTGGGAAGGAGCCAGACCATGCATATTGTTAAGGAACGCAGCGAAGTCGATTTGCAGTGCAGGTGGAACCGGGAGCTGCTTCCATCTAGACCAGAAGTCACCGTTCCAATTCAAAAGATCCCACAGCATTTTAATGTTGGCGTCCTTCATCCAATTCTTCAGCTCAGTCATGGAGATCGATTCTACCAGCGGGGGCCTGTTCATTATGCTGTCGTCCCACAGGTTGATAGATTTGCCATTCCCAGGTATCCAGAAGGAGTGAGCAGTTATCAGAGGGGCAGCTTTGTTGCAGAGAATGTTGAATGGGGTTCTGAGGTGGGATTTGGGTTGATCCAAGCATCGGAGTCTCTGTCCTCTGAAGTATTTTTTCCACAGTGCTAAATGCACCCAACCTGGTTTGGGAGCTATGATTTTCCAAATCAACTTTGCTCCCATGGCTAAGTTTTGAGCACATAGATCTTTGAAATTCAGCCCTCCCTCCTGAAGCGGTTTGGTGACAATTCCCCAGTTGACTAGAGGGATATTCTTTTCATTTTGTTTGCCTCCTTTCCAAAAAAAATTTCTGATTAGCTCCTCCATCTTCTTGAGGATTCCCCCAGGTGCCAAGAGAACAGAGAATTGGAATAAAGGTAGGCTACTAAGTACTGCTTTGATAAGCACTGCTTTGCCAGCAATGTTGAGCCAAGAGGATCCCCAGGCCTGCATTTTTTATTTGAATTTCTCTATCTGAGGATTCCAGTCTTTGCTCAAGGCCCTCTTGTGGAAGATGGGAAGGCCAAGGTATTTGAAAGAGGTCCAATTTGAAGAGGCTGCAAAACCTAGACATCTGGCAATGGAGTTTGCGGATGAGAAAGAGGTATTCTAGCAGAAGATGTGACATTTGCCCTTATTTAATTCGATGCCCGAGACTTCACAGTAATCTTCCAGCACTTCTTTAAATCTGGTTGCTGAAAGTGGAGTTGCAGCCCCCAGCAGCAAGGTATCGTCAGTGAAAAGGGCGTGGTTGATGTTTTTTACCCCTCTTGCTATGCTCAGGCCAACTATTTCTTGATCTTGTTGTTTCTTATCTAAATAAAAGCTGAGGACAGAAGCCTGCAGCACAAAGAGGAGGGGTGAGAGGGGACACCCCTACCTCAGCCCTCTAGAGGCTTTGAAGAAATCATCAGCCCTACCATTTACCAAGGAAGCAATCCAAGGCTCCAAGATACAAGCTCGGATCCAGTTTATAATATTTTGGCCAAAACCCAAATTATTCAGAACATCTATCAAAAAATTATGCCTTATTCGATCAAATGCATTTGCTAGGTCTAGTTTAATGACCATACCTTTTTCTTTTCGATGAAGGCTGGAATGGATCGCCTCTTGAACCAGGATGAAGCTATCCACAAGCTGTCTGCCATGAATGAATCCTCCTTGATTCTGCAGGATGATTTTGGGGAGGATATTTCTCAACCTGTTCGCTATCACCTTGGTTATCACTTTGTATCCAATGTTACATAAGGAAATTGGGCAGAATCTATTGAATGAGATTGCTCCTTTTTCCTTGGGGATGAGGGTGAGAAAAGTTGAATTTGTGCAACCTCCAATTTTCTGACAATCTTGGGACTTTTGAATCATTTTAAAGAACTCCTTCTCCACAATCTGCCAACAGGTCTGGAGAAATCTAGCTGTAAAACCGTCTAGTCTCGAGGCTTTGTCGGGATCCATTGCAAAGAGGGCGTCCCTGACTTCATTTTTATTGATTTTGCTTTCAAGCAGCTGGTTCATTCTAGAAGTGATAAGGCAGGGAACAATGTCCAAGAGAATAGAGCTTTGGCCAGCCTCCATGTCTTCACTATACATCTTCTTGAAATGTTCGGAAGCTACCTTTTTTATGCTGGCAAAATCCTTTAAAGTGCAGTTTTCTTCTTTGATTTCAGAGATGGAGTTACAACATTTCCTGGCTTGAGCTTTCTTATGAAAAAAAGAGGAGTTTCTATCACCTGCTTTGAGCCATAAACTCTTGGATTTGAGCCTCCAGAATTCTTCTTCAGCCAAACAAGCTTTATGAAATTTCTGCTATAGCTGCGACTCCTTGTCCAGCTCTTCTTTGGTGATTTCGGCTGCTTCTAGATGGATATGCTGCGTTTCTAGGGCGTTTTGAATTTTTTTCCTTTTAGTAGCAGGGTTGGGCAAGGTCTTGACCCAGTTTTTTAGCATTGCTTTTACTCTTCTAAGTTTTTCCTCCCAAACAAAAAATGGGGAACCCTTGACTAGGTCTTTCCAACAATCTCTGACCTTTTGCATGAAGTCTTCCTCTTTAGTCCATAGTGAACTAAATCTGAAAGGGATAGGCCCCAGGTCCTTGGGAGCCAGCAGCTCAAGACTAATGGGCTTGTGATCTGATATACTGCTATGAAGGATGTGCATTCTAGCCTCTAGCCCAAGAAGCAGGAAGGAGCTTTGAACAAAAAATCTATCAAGTCTTGCCGCTATATGCCCAGGACCAACTCTCTTATTTGACCAAGTAAACTTACCAGAAATAGGCTTGATGTCTAGCAGGTCCCAGTCCTACATGAGATCCTCTGCCCATTCTCTTTCTGAATCCCTTACAATGCTGCCTCCTCTTTTTTCTGACGAGAGGAGGGTGAGATTGAGATCACTGGCTATGATGATATTTTCCAAGTTCCCTAGATCTACCAGACTTTTTATGGAATCCTAGCATTTTTTTTTCACCTGCATTGTTAGGAGCATACACATTGAATAGACAAATGAACTCCTTAGTTTCTAAATGCTGCATTTTTAAGAAAATCCAATGGGTATTCAGAGTCTCAAAGATTAATGAGAAATTATTTGGATTCCAGAGTGACCCAAGCCCTCCCGAAGCTCCACGGGCAGAAATTACTTGCACTGTGCTTTTATTTAAAAAAATTTTACTTGCTTGGAGGAAAGTTGTGTCCTCCATTTTGGTCTCCTAGATGAGGAGGATGTACGAGGTTTCCAATCTTATTAAACTTTTCATTGCTTCTTCCTTGGCTCTAGAGCCCATACCCCTACAATTCCAGGAGACTATCTTCATCATTTATTTTTGTTGTGATGGGCTCCCTTGGATCCCTGAGATTGGTTCCTTGTCATCTTCGGGGTTTTTTCCAATAGCTTCTCTAGAGTTGGCTCGCTACCCTAAAGCTTGTCCTTGTAGGTTTCTTGTTCTCTTTTTTCCCTTGCAGACTTGTGTCCTCTTGTGGATCTTCTAGGAGAGGATTGAGAGTCTCCTATTTCTCCTTCTTCTTTTGATTCCTCAGATTCTTGGGTTTCCTCCTCCTCTTCTGAGATCTTGCCTTTGGATCTCTCTGCTGCACTTCCACTTTTGATGGAGGGGGAAGCTTTGGATGGAGAAATTTCCTTTGGGATCTCTACCTCTTGGGAGATCATGATTTCAGATCCTAGAAGCTCGAATTTGTTCCCTTGGCCTTCCATGGTTGGTTTCTGAGCAGGACCCATTTGTGGAGCTTTAGCATTTGTGTTTGCAGTCTTCTTGTGAGAGATTTTGGTGCACTTTACCTGGTTCCAGCCCTCTTCTTTCCCTTTTTCTTCCACACCATTGGACGGACAGCCTCTGGCAAAGTGGCCATAGATGTGGCACTTCCAGCATTTGAAGGGCAGCTGCTCATAATCAAGTTTCTACACATGAATCCAAGGACCTACGCTTATTTTGATGGCTTCCGGTAGCCCGATCTCTAGATCTACCTCCACACAAATTCTGGCACAATCATACTGATCTTTGTTGTTAGCCTTGTCTATAAATTTTCCCAGGGTGTTGCCTATGTGCTTCAGAGAATCCCAATTCCAACAGTGCACTGGAAGATTGGGGAGTCTCACCCACACTGGGACCGTTGTGGGCACATCCACTGTCAGATCAAAGTCTGGTGTCCATTTATTCAAATACAGTCCTTGAGGGCCCATGAAGTAAGGCCCATTTCGGAAAATTAGATCCTTGTTCTCTTCTGCAGTGAACTCAAACAAAAAGTAGCCTCTCCCAAGAAAGTATGAGGTTACTTTGACTTTTATCAAGGGTGCCCAGTTCTTGGCAACCCAGTTCTCTGTGGATTTTGGAGAAGGCCAAGGCCCTGTGAACTGGCCAAGAAGGGCACGATCAGCAAGAGACAGGGCAACTTGGATCGACCCTTCTAGCAGGAGGGCAATCTCAAGAATGTCGTCCAGCTTCTTCACGAACTTTGCAGCTTCCACATTCTTCTTCTTGGGCAAGGAAGCCAGCAGGGTTTTGAAAGCATCAGAGGCGGAGGGCGGAGGGGGAGAGCTGGGAGGCCCCTAAGGAGTGCCCAGTGCCTCCATGAGAACATGCGATCTTGGAAGTCCCAGCCAAGGCAAGGGGCCACGACCTGCAACACAGACCAAACCCTCAACACGAACGCGCGCAGCTATTGCAGAGCCAGTAGAACAATCATAAATTTAATAACAAAATATATTACCATTATATTTAATAGTTATATTTATAAAATTACTTTTATTCTATAAATAATTTTCTTATATTACTTTATTATTATATTTTTTCTAAGGAAATAAATTTGCCTCCCTCTAAGCTCAAGGGCTAGAGTGAGGTTATTGGTTCCAAGCCATCCCACAATTATATTCACTTAAGAGTTCACAAGGCTAGAAACCAATATAATAATATTCATAGAAACAAAGTCATTACAACAATATTCATCAAGGCATTATTGCCTAGACATGTGCATACTATAGTCGAATATGAGGGTGCTGTGTGATTCTGTCAGTGCTCAACGAGGATTTGAAATGTGTCAATTTTAAAATAAAATTAAAATATTATCTAAATAAAAAACATTTTCGGCTATAAAATAAATAAATAAAAAATAAACATGTATGTATCATAAATAATAAACATGTAAATTAAATTAATTTTATATTAACTTTACAAAAAGATAAAGTAACTAAATTTTAGAAAATTATATATTATAGATCAGTGGAACACATAAAATATTGCAAAAACACAAACACAGAAAACACATAAAACAAGAGAGACTTAGATATACGTGGTTCACCCAATTTGGGCTATGTCCACGGAGAAATAACCAGTGCTTCCTTTTGTATTATCTAGCAAAATGAAGAGATACAAGCTACAACAGATCTTCTATAATTTCTTTTTCGCTCTCACAGAGTCACCTCTCTCTTTCTTGCTCAGAATACACATATACACAACCACAATACAATTCCCCCATATAAATCGAGGGGTTGCCTTCTAGGTCAAAAAACCATAAATTAAAGATAACTTCTACCGTCAGATCATCTGCCTAATGAACATCTCGGATAGACTACTAAATTACAATATTTTACGAGATAATTTTACATCTATTTTTAGCTTTGGGGACGTTGCCCCCAAACCCTTGTAGGGGGCCCATTGGCCCCCAGACCCCCCAACTGGGGGGGGATGCCCCCCCGACCCCCTTGCGTAGATGGGTGTACAATATTCCTAGAGTATACATCCAGCTAAAACAATGACCATTGAAATAGTAAGATAATCAGGCTCTACACCCAACACTAAAAGTAAAAAAACCCTTATATTTTCACCTTTAACCGTGAGAAAAAATATAATTCTTATGCTTTTTGAAAATATTTCAAAATGCTTAAATAAACCATCTAAATATCTATACAAACTAGTTTATCTCAGGATTAGTTATATATCCAAGTGGCCAAGGAGATTTCAAGGTGTTGAATCTATATATATATATATATATATGTATATATATATGTATATCTATATCTATATATATACATACATATATATATATATATACATACATATATATATATATATATATATATATATATATATATATATATATATATATATATATATATATATATATATATATATATATATATATATATATATATATATATATATATATATATATATATATATACCAAATTGAATAGAGATTATATTAAATTTGTGCTTGAACACATCAAATAAACGAGAGATTCAATACATTGCATCTTGTTTCATAGGATCCTCCAGGGAGGCACTATATGGAGTACCAAAAGGATTGTGTTGGAAACATACTACTACAAAAAATCAATGTGCATAGACCTTACAAAATTGTTCAAGCAGAAGGACACATTTACAATAGGAAACCATTAATAAAGGAGAACGAAAGCATCATCTGGAGGATTATTAAGATCTAATTGAAAATTTTCTTTTGAATGGCTCGAAGTTGTGTTGGTTATGCTTTAGTGCTCTATTGCTTGAGGTCTCAATCTATTGCCAAAGTGCATCAATTTCGTCATCATAATGGGATAACTTGTCCTTTAGGGATTGAATTTCCGCCATGAGAAAGATGAAAGAATTCATCTATTGTTGAAGTTTCGAATTGATGTCCATGTTCTCTAGCTAAAGGGTTTATATTTGTTGATTGCATCAGTTACAAGCATTGATGCCTCCAATAGTAGTTAAGTTTCCTTTCCTAGTTAGCATGATTGATGATGTGAAGGGAGCGGGGGGGGGGGGGGGGGGGTGTTCTAGGTGACAAAGAAATATGGGCTCAAGGAATTTAGATGGAGGATGATAGAGCTATCAAATGAGTATAGGAGATCTCGATGAGCGCTAAGAAGACAATAATTAAATGGAAAAGAGGGGTGATTTCATCGAAGGTCGACCTAGCTTCAGGGCTTCCACTAGGATTCACAAGATTGGGGAATGACCAAATTAAGCAAGCTAGGGGGGAGGGATTTCAAAGAGAGATAATAGCTAACCAAGAGTGGTGAATTACTAAGGGAACTAAGGATTTTTCCCCATGGAACAAATGAAACCATATAATAAGGGAGCTCATGTAAATAAAACAAACTTGCTAGATGAGTCACCCATAGTCTTCCACTTCTAGGATATTGAAGTAGCCATGAACTCGATATCTACCACTTCTTCGCACAAACTTAGAGACCTCATGAGCCCTTGAGAGAACATTGCTCCAAATTGCATTGTCACAGGAATGGGAGAGACAATTACATGATCCATTGACTTAGATAGAACTTATTGTCCTGAAGAGCCAATTACATAACCCATTGTCACTAGGATTAGCAAACCAAGCAATATTTCCAAAATGGATTGGTGCGGGATGCTCTTGGGAGTGATTAGGGAGAAACACCAACTATAATTACAACATGGAAAAAATATGATGGAGACGGACACAGACCATGGATTTGATGTGGAATCTAAATGCCTCACATGGAGAGACCATCATATCACCAATAATTTTCATGATGCCCAACTTCCTCGAATTCATCACATAGTGAAGTGTCAAATCATATCGAGGCAAATGATTTCGTCCAAACACAGAGATTTGGGTGTGTGAATTTAAAGGGGTGGCCTCCCATGCATGGTCCACACTCTCAGCTAAAACCACGACACCCATAATAAAATACCCTTTCATATGATTATCATAATTTATGTTTCCATTATAATGCAACCATGATTGAGATGTATCGATTTTGATGTAGAAAATTTCTACAAATCTAGCTCTGATACCATGTAGAAAATCTGTTATGTAGGTTAACACGATAATGCAATATAAATCAAAGCATAATAATATAACCTACTTCTACTATCAATTTGTGGAAGCTTTAAAGATCGAGTTGAACAATATAACCGGAAGAAGAAGAATCAATGCACAATACACCTGGAAATACTTTGGGGAAAGCCTCATCTAAAAACCCCACTATTTGTATTATCATACAAGGTGGAAACACATAGAGATTATACAAATCCTTAGCTCTCACAGCTAGCCAACTCTCAATATAATCCTCACAGACGCTCACAGGCAATCCTGGCTTCTCTCAAGCCTTCCTCTCTGCCTTCCAAGCTCTTATTTCCTTGCACAGTTCCTCTAGGATGATCTCCTTCAACCAAGTGGAAAAACTCGATTTACCAAGTGATGATCTCCTGATCTCACACACTGTTAGAACTGTGCAATCCTCAAGAAATTATTCCTTTTGCATGCATGAGTTTTCTTTATAAGAAAACACATGCAACTGATAGTACAATGTCCTTGACATTTAACTTAACTGGGTCTTTCTCAGAATAGACATGAATGAGTTTTCGATGAGGGAATCTTCAGTTAGCTGGAGTACACTAGTTGAGTGCATGCATGCATCGACTGACTGTTGACTCTCTATTAGTTCCTCAAATAGTTTGGAACTAATTTAACTGGACTTAACTCAGTAAACTGAGTTAACTAATTACAACTCAAATATAACTCAATCTTATCTCCTTAATTTAAGGGATAAATCTTGCATGACTTCAGAAAGACTTCTAACTTGAATTTCTCCAACTAATTAAGTCAAAATAACTTAATTAATTATTTCCAAATAGCTATTAAGACTAAATTCAATTTTAATTCACAATTTAATTCAAGGACAAATTAAATTGGAATATTCCTGTTGCCACATTTCAACACTCCCTCTCAACAAGAAACAGATTATCTGCCACCCCGATCCTATCTCTATGGAACTCAAATTTACACTTTGACAATGCCTTTGTCAAAATGTCAGCATCTTGCTCCTCTGTATAAATATATTGCAGCAACATGATCCTCCCATCATCAGCAGCTTGCTTTACCTTGTAAAGCTAATGGGAACTCACAACTGACTTGTTCTTCGGTCTCGGAACCACGTTCCAAACACTGTTATGAACTATGGAGTCATACTCCTCCACCATAGCATCAACCCGAATCGACTGCTGCACTACTTCCTCAAAGGAAGATGGCTCAGTCTCAACACATTCCCCAACAAGGGCCATGCATCCAGTGTACCTCTCAGGTGACCTCCTCTATCTTCGTTGAGAAAATAGTGCTCCCACATTCTCTCTCTCATCCTCCAACAATTTGCCATCTTCTCTTCTGCGCTTCTGTCCATCTCTAGAAGACTCTACTTGAGTGGAAGTCTCCACTCTTGGAACCTCTACATGTGGCTGCTCCGCATTAGTCTGAGGCTCCTCCTCCTTAGGAACTAACGGTTCCTTTAGAACATGTATTTGGAGCTCCCTCTCAAGGGAAACTCGCATGGCCTTCTTCTCATCAAACTTGAGATCTCTGCGAACCACTGTCCTCCGGCTGGTAGGCAAGTATACCCGATAGTTGTGAGGTGTATCATTGTACCCCACAAGTATCCCAAACTCTGTTGTCGGCTCAAGCTTCTTCTGTGCATCCTTTGTCACATGGAAATATACCGATGAGCCAAATATCCTGAAGTGACCCACATCTGGTCTCTTTCCAGAGAAAGCTTCCTCTGGTGTCTTCATCCCAAGTATGCGATGCGGGCTTCCATTCTGCAAATAGACCGTGTTGTTGCATGCCTCAGCCCACAAGTGAAGTGGTAGGCCTTAGTCATGTAGCATTGCCCATGATGCCCCTACAATAGTTCTGTTCTTCCTCTTGGCCACCCCATTCTGCTGTGGGTTATGAGGTGCTGTCAACTCTTGTTTAATTCCTTCTATTGTACAGAAGTCCTTAAACTCTTGAGATACATATTCTCCACCATTGTCGCTTCTCAAGGCCTTGATCTTCATCCCTGACTCTTTATCGACCAAAGCTTTGAACTCACAAAACTTTCTGAAGGTTTGATCCTTCTTCTGCATGAAATAAATCCAGCATTTATGAGAATAGTCATCAATGAAATTCACAAAATACCTTTGCTTCACTATGGATGCCATCGAGAATTGTCCACACACATCAGTATGAACTCGCTCTAAGATAGCCTTCACTCGACTGTCTCGATCATGAAAGGAAGACTTGGTGTACTTTCCAAAGGTACAACCTTTACATGTGTCAGCTTGCTCAAATTTACCTTTGGGAAGTCCTGTAGATATCGGTTGCATTATCTTCAAATCCCCATGATGCAAATGGCCCAACCACCTGTGCCACAACTTGCCAATTTCTTTGCTTTACACCAATTCTACTTTCGTACTCAATGTTGCACAATCATCTACCTCTAGTTTATAGATATTCTTCACCCAAATCCCTATCCTCTTGGTCTGACCCATGGCTATGTGTCTTAGGAGTGCCTTTCCTTTACTGAAGACAACATCATAGCCTTTTTCCTCCAACATCGTGACCAATACCAAGTTCTTCTTCAATCCAGGCACAGACATCACATCTGTCAAGGTGATAGGAGGTCCATGCTCCCTTTGAAAAGCAACCGTGCCCACTCCTTAAACACTATACCTTCCATTGTCACCCATCTCTATGCACATCTTGAGGTCTTTCTCCTCCAAGGTATTGAATAAACTTTTATCATCGGTCTTGTGGAATGAGGCTCCACTGTCAAGATACCAAACACAACCCATCATTGATGACACCATGCATGTGATGAGGGTAAAGTCCATTTCAAACTGAGAGGCTAATGCCTCACCTTCCAATCCTTCCGAGGATCCCTTCTTGGACTTCTTCGATGGGCAATTAGTCGCATAATGTCCCATCTCATGACAATTAAAGTATCTCACTTTAGAATTTTCACCCTTCTTCCCTCCATGAGAAGAATTCGATTTGGAATGGGAAGCCTTCCCCTTCCCTTTCCTTGCCTTACTCGCTAAGGCCAGATTTTCTTCATCATCATTCTTTGATGAAGAACCATCTCATGTACTCCTCCTGATCTCCTGCTGCATCAGATCCGACCACAGTCGTTCCCAATTCGGCAGTTTCTCCCTTCCATTCACAAAATCCTGGTAGCTATTCCAACTCTTTGGAAGGCCAAGGAGAGAGAGGCTCACCATATCATCATCAACAGTAGTTATTCCCAAACTGCTGAGCTCATCTCTGCAGGTGTGTTACACTAAAAAATGTCACCTTGACTACTTACAGTTAGTATGGCTCAAATCAACAGTCATGCTACCCTCTTAGGCAAGTCTCATGCCTCTGTTATCCATCTCAAACTCAAAGAAGAGAGAAAGTCTTGTAAAAACTATGTTTATCTCTGGGGTCGCAGGTTCTCTCTAGCCTTACCTGCGGGGACGCTGACCATGTTCACAAAATCTGCGTCCATGGACGCTCTGTATGTTAAGGGACAGGTGCGTCCCTCTGTAAAAGGCAAAATGCGCGAGTTTTATCTTGAAAAAGTTACTTGTGGTTACTTCTAGAACATTCTAGAGGTCGGTTTGATGAAATGGATGCGCCTCCAGTTGGTTCATGTATCTCTATTAAGGGGGAACTTATCCCATCAATAAGGGAGCTATCCCACCCAAAGAGGGGGATGATCCCATTGATAGTGGACCTGAATAACCTCTTTACAGCACTATAAATAAAGGCATTGAGCCAGAAGGAGAAGAGGTTGGAGCTATACATTTTCTTTGGGTAAATGCTGCAGGATTTAGGTCTTCCATTAGAGCCTTTGTGAGGAGAGATTGTCTTCACTTGATTCTACTTGGGAGAGGGTGAGCTTTGTCAAAGTAGAGGAAAACCCTTGATGGACCCTGGGAGGAACTTGCACAACACCAAGGCCAGGTTGTAAGAGTTTCTTTGTTTCGTTATTAATACAAACTGGTTTATTTTTCTCAATAGCTTGTGTTAATGAGTTATTTCATGTGTTCCTTGGTCTGCATGTTGAATATATGTTTTATTATATGAAATGCAAGTGCTTGGTAATTGTTTGATTGTTTGTGGTTGCAGGAATTGACTTGAAGGAGGAGCTCATCCGGATCGTCAAGAACGGACTTCAACAACAGCGTTTTGGAATAAGGTAAGCCTAAACACTTGTAGTTTTCATGTTGTAAAAGGTGTATTTAGAGAAAGATCACTCCATTTTGTCTTGTTTGTCATTAGAATGTCTTAGACTTCTAGGAAGGTCAGTCGTGTCCGCACCCTTGACAGATTCCGTGTGACAAATTGGCGACTCCGCTGGGGAATCCATTAATGAGAGAGTCTTTTCCTTTATATGAACTTTGCTTTGAGAAAATCATTTTTATTTTCTGGTTTTTGACTGTGAGAATTAGTATTTGGGTGGCTTAGCTTTAGATTTAGTTAGATTTGGTTTTTCTTCATTTTTCCAGAAGGACGCACCCTCTGAGTACTGCACAGTGCGTCTTTGGACGCGCTGTTGCCGTCTGCACAGAGCGGGGCCGCACCTGTGACAACGGGTTGCCTGCGTCTTCCTGTAAAACTTAAGAAAATTCCATTTTTGCTTTAAATTGCTTTTAGATTTTGTTTTTCCTTAGTGTTTTCTGCCCAGATCCTTTAGTACCCTGTCAAGAATTTTCACCTGAACTAGTTTTGTGAGCTTTGAGTGTTTTAGTGGTTTTCAACGAAGTTTAGACCTAGGGTTTGATTTTTGGAAAGGCTTTGTAGTGACTTTGATAGTAGAAAGTTGTCCAGCCTTAGATCTCTCTGGTTAGTCAACCTTCTTAGAAGTCGGGCCTGTCGTAAAGTCTCCTTTTGTGAGCAACTTGCCATTTGAGTTGTTTTGGGTCAAATTTCGAATTACTTGTTTATAAAGTATTGATTTCCATTTTACAAAAAGAACAAAAAGATTAGAGTTTTGTTTTGGCTAGTTTTTGATTCTGCAATAAGCTAGTCCTTGATTTGATTGTGATCAAGTAAAACACCTTAGAAATAATCATTGTTAGTTTTGGCCTCGTTAAGATTGCTTAGAGTAAATTTGCCTTTAGTTTGCTTATGAGTGCATTTTCATAGATTTTAAGAGTTGTTAAGATTGATTTTTGGTTATATTAGATTTATTTGCTTTATTAAAAGAAAAATACAAAAACATCTTCTTAAAAAGTCTTGTTTCAAGTAGCTTTTTGTTTTCGAAAGAAGAAAAGAGTTTTTTCGTGCATGTAAAGAGAGGTTATGTTTTTATGCTTGGAAAAGACAAACGAATTGTTTCTTTGATTGTCTTCAATTAAGAAGTTGCTTTTATAAAGATTGCATTCTCTCAACTTTTTAGTTAAGCAATTCATCGAAAAAGTAAAGTAGTGGATAAATCATTCTAGGTGCATTTTGTAGTGGTTTCGAGTCGAGTCAACACACCACTAGTTTCACTTCCATCACCTTTTGACTTAAGAAACAACCTTAAAAGTAACGCTTAAATTAAAATCAATCTAGTAATCTTTATTTTTCTAGGGCTCTGAAGCACCAACATAGCTTAGGCTAGGGTCTTGGAGTAGGTGAGTACTTAACTCTCCAAGACTACAAAACCAAACAGATAGTCTATCTTGAGTAGAACAAATCCAATTGTTTCAGTTACATTCTGGGAAAGCTCCTCTTAAAGGAGAAGCACGAGCTCGTGTCCGAACCAGTGAGGGGATCATTCCTCCCTCGTTGGGAACGACGCCAGGCAGTACGTATTACAAACGGTAAACCTCGGATTAACCATTGTCGAGGAGCCAGGGGTCACTTATCGGTAAACCTTGGATTGTTGTCAAGGAGCCGGTAAGGGGATTGGAGCTTGCTACTCTGCCCTTGCGTGCTGTCGGAGTTTAGACTGTTCCCCCAGGTGTAATTGTTGTGATTGGTAACCTTAGTGGCCATAATATCTAGGATTCTACCCAAGGTGACGGTGGAGGGAAGGTCCCACTGTACCTGGAGCAGACGTCGGTTATACTCACTTGGATTTTCTGGGGGGTTCGCTTCACTTCGAGACGGTTAAAGTGGAGGAACTTGGTCCAGTCTATTCATTAAGCAGGTTGCCGGGGTAACTGTTCCACCCACCATTTCTGTACTGAATCCTGCGAGGTTGGGCCTAATCACCAACTAGCGCTTTTGGTCCGGAAGACTACTGTTTGTGTGTGGTTTGACGCTCTAGATTATTTAGGCGTGTGCTTCAAATTTGTTTGTTTCTTTAGAAGACTTTAGGTGGTTTGATTTGAAATTTTTTACTTTGTTTTCGTGTGTTGTAGTTAAAATCTTTAATTGTGGCGGAATTACCGAGACAGTCCCGTAGACTTCGGGGCAAGTCTCCTGAGATTGTTACCGGAATAGATTTGTTAAGAAAACTCCGTAAATCGCGGGGTGAATCTCCTGAAGACATTCCGGGTCATTTAGAAGGGTTAAAGGTCCTTGTAACTCCTCCTAGTGGCAGTAAAGTAGGATCACCTGAAGAAGGAGAGTTTTCCTTGGTAGTCCATCCAGATTACCAAAGTTTAGAAACAGGTTACAATCCCGAAGCTGTTACAGTTTCCGAGCTTGCTGGTAGTTTTTCATCTGCCAGTGAAACAGGCGAAGAACCTGAAATTTCCGAACCTGTTACTCCAACTCCTAGTGTTCCTGATTCACCAAGAATAGAAAGAATTATCACCGAAAATCTTCCTGTTGGATTAATTGCTATAGAAGAACTTGTTCCAGAGGAAGAAATAGGCGTTTCTGATTCTGAAGATCTAATTACCCTTGATCTAAGGGAGCGTGAATCCATCTTTTACAGTCCTCCTAGAAGTGAATCTTGGTACCTTGCATTAACCAATTTTTTAGACAACTCAGTAGGTTTTTCTACACCTCGTACTCCGGTTCCACCTAGAGGAATTCATTCTCCTGTAAATATGTCTGGTCAGTCATCTGTGTTTTCACAAAGTCCTGAATCATTTTTACATGGCGGTCCTTCTGTTCCTACTGGGTATCAATCACTTTCTGGTACCTTTGCGGGAGCATCTCCTCAACCCGTTGATCATGGGTTATTAGTTGGAAACAGTGGTAATGTACCATTGAGTATAGGTGACGTTTATATGATGTCAGGTTCAACTCCCATTAACCAACCTCAAGGTGGCCAATTACCGCCTGGGGGGCAACCTTCGTTAATGCCTGGGGGGCAACCTCAAGGTACTTCATTCGTGACTGGGGGGCAACCTCAAGGGTATCAACCCCAAGGGTATCAACCCCAGCCTCAATATGTACCCCAAAGTCAACCTCAGTATCAATATCAACCTCAAGGATGGCAACCTCAAGGATGGCAACCCCAAGGGTATCAACCCCAAGGGTATCAACCTCAAGGATACCAACCTCAAGGTCAAGGTCAACCCCAGTATTCGTATTTACCTCAAGGTTATCAACCTACGGGTCAATACCCTGGTCAAGGTTATCAACCACCTCAAGGGCAATCATATGGGACTGCACCTTACAGTTATCAACCCTATCCTCAATACGGCTATGGATCTCAGTATCCTCAACCTGTTACGAGTCAATACCCTGGAATGTTAACATGGGATCCGTCACAGGGTCAACAGATGTCGCAACCAAGTATACAGTCGGTACCTCAAGCAGGACAACCTGCAGTTCCTGGTCCACCCCAGCAACCGCAACCTGTCCAGTCAAGTGTTCAGACCCCTGTAACTTCCGTAGTTACTCAGCCGCCAATTGCACCTGGTACTCCACCTCACACGGCTGCAGCAACTACCGCTTCATCTACCATGCTTACTTCTGGAGTATCGGCAGCTCCGGTTTCTACTGTCCCTGTAACCACTCCTCAGACATCTGTACCGTTGTCTGGACCCACGGTTCAAACCACAGTCCAGATGCCTGCAGGCCAACCTGGTACAAGTACGGTTGTTACTACTCAACCTCAATTTGTTCAACCTCCGTACCAGGGACAGTATCAACCTGGGCAAGCTGCCCAACAACCGGTTTACCAGTATCAACCGTATCCTGGGTACACTTATCAACCACCTCAGCAACCCCAGTACGGTCCGGTTAATCCTGGTTTTCCAGGAGGATATAATATCCCAAATGCGACTCCTGTTCCTAGTTATCCTGGATATCCTCCTCCTGGGGCTGGTATTGTGACTCAGAGTTTTAGAGATCCTAACCGGCAGTTACCGTTTATTGCAACTTTAGATTTACCCGACTTGACGCGCCTAACGAACGATCCAATTCAATATCTTCAGTTCTGGCCGCCAATGCCAAATAAGTTGCCCAGCGATATACCCAAGTTCGAAGGTAAGTCTGGAGAGGATCCGTCTAATCACGTGATGACTTACCACCTCTGGTGTGCATCAAATTCCATCTCAGATGATTCCATCCGCTTACGTCTTTTCCAGCGTACACTCATTGGTCTCGCAGCCAAGTGGTACATTGAGTTACCACGGGCCTCTTTTTACAACTTTAGCCAGTTAGCTACCTCGTTCTTAACTCATTTTCAGTTACCAGTCAGATACGATAATGGTACAGAATTATTAACTTCGCTAAAACAATCGACATCCACGTACATTTCTGATCACATTCATGAGTGGAGACGTCGAAGGAGATTAGTGAAAGTTTTTATCCCGGACCAAATCTTAGCTGAATGGTTTGTCAAATCATTATTACCAAGAATTACTGAAGATGTAGCTAAGGCCGGAGTAGTTACTGAGGAGCAAGTCATTGCTCAGGCACAATACCTTGACTTAGTTTACACTCAGTCGGGTACGTTACACGAGAAAATTCCGGATCTTCCAAAGTCAAACCAAATCGCTGCTGCTCCTTCGGGATCTCATGCCGCTGATGGTATGATTGGTATCGTGACTACGAAGAGTAAGAAGAAGTCTTCCAAGACCTCCAATACTCCAATTATCACTTTGCCTGATTCTCCGACAGGAGAGTCTTCTCCTCCTGAACTTACCGCCGACATTCACGCTGTAGAGTCATCTACGGCCAAATCCAAAAACGGTGGAAAGAAGAAAGGAAAGAAGAAGGCTAAAGCAGACAAGGCTCCAAAGGAGAAAACGGAAAAGTCGGAAACCAATGACGAAAAACGCAAACCTCGATATCCTTGTCTTATTTGTGAAGAAGATCATTTTACGAGAGACTGCCCTCATCGGGCCGAGGTAGTGAAAATAGTCAAAGGTTCTCCCACTCCTGCTGTGTTAAAAAATCCATTTCCAGAGCAGGAGAATAAGATGATAGGTTCTTCTTCGAATGCCAGTGAAGAACCCATTTTGATGATGTCTCATGTCAGGATTGCGACTCGATCGCAAGATTATGGTAGTAAGGCTCCTGTTGATGGTAAGGAAGCAGAATCTTCTCACTCTAACCCATCAACCTCAGCTCCTGGTTCCGATCCACTACAGATCGAAAAACCTAACCCAGACTTAGTGATTAAGCCGCCCGCCAAGGGTGTACTTCGAAGGTCTGCTTTCAATCCACATGCGAGAGCAGCCCAGAATTACAACATTGTTGAAGACTTAGCTGTTTCACCTTCAGCAATGTCGGCACTCGAAGTGCTGCAATCATGTCCAGCGCAACGAAAATTGCTTTTGTCGGCTATTGGAGCTGTCGATGTTCAGGACCCGAACCTAATGATCTTTGATCTAGAAAGTAGTACACCGCGTCTCCCCCATCAAATGGCTTTCCAAATTCCAGTGATAGTCAAAAACAGGCCTATTCATCGGACTGTGATTGATGAGGGAGCTTCTACGTGTATTATGTCGATTCAATGTTGGAGATCGCTTGGTTCTCCTTCGTTGAACCAATCCCCCACCATCCTTAAGGCCTTTGATGGCCGTGGGTTCCGTCCGTTTGGTATTCTACAAGAATTGCCTATAGGGGTCGAAGGTAAAACCGTTAGTCTGGATGTGGAAGTGGTTGATGCCCCTCTAGACTACAACCTTCTTTTGGGTCGAAGTTGGTCATATGCTATGACAGCGGTCGTTTCATCGGTCTTCAGAGTCATTAAGTTTCCACATAACGGTAAGATCGTGACTATTGATCAGCTGACATACTTTTCATCCGACCCAACCTCTTCAGAAACTATCCAGCATGTTGGTAAAACGACAATCCCTTATAGGGACATTGGTGTAGGTTTAGTTAAGGATTCCGGTTTACTGGGAACTTTTCCTCTCCCTCCACTCAATGCAGACCCTTCGTTCGCAACAATTCATATGATCACGTCAGAAAACATTATTTATGATGATCCTTGGTATGTTCCCTCTGACTCTGAGCTAGACTCACTCGGTGATGTTATGCCGTTGAGTCCGTATGAGATTGCTTATGAAGCTCTTATGTCTTTTACCGACTTTCATTCAACCGAAACCGACCAAATGAATGTGGTCAGTGAAGAGTCTTTTTTCACCTCACCCTTAGAACGGATAACGTTTCCCGAAGAAGTGTCATCTGACGAACAACTTCGCGAAATCCTAAGTGTAGATGATCTACCATGGGAAGATCTCCATCACAGATCTTCGTTTTTACCTAAGGATGATGCATTTGAAAATGATTTTTCATCTATCTTTACCGCTGAATATGTCAAAGACGCTCAGGATCCAACGAAACATTCTGATTCAGAGCTGAATTTAGGGAATATTTCTCGTACTATTCCCATTGATATTTCAGTGAAGCCCGGAATCGAGGAGAACATTCATATAGGTGCCGCATGTACTGAAGAAGAAATCCAAACTTACAAGGCCCTATTCCAAGAATTCCGCGACGTGTTTGCCTGGTCTTACGAGGAAATGCCGGGAATTGATCCTGCCATTGTTGTTCATGAAATCAAAACCTACCCGGATGCTAAACCCATTCGGCAACGGTTGCGTCAGATTCACCCTCGAAAAGCGGCTGCGATTAAAGCAGAAGTCGAAAAGCTGTTGAAAGCAGGTTTCATTTATCCGATCCCGTTAACGGATTGGGTATCGAATATTGTTCCCGTCAATAAAAAACAAGGAACAATAAGAATCTGTATCGACTATAGGGATATCAATCGAGCTTGTCCAAAAGACAACTATCCTACGCCTTATATCGATCAAATTATTGATGATTGTGCCGGAAGTGAGATGTTTTCCTTCATGGATGGTTTCTCAGGCTATAATCAAATCAATATTCTACCTGCCGATCAACCAAAAACGGCATTCATTTGTCCATGGGGGACATTTGCTTATTGCAAATTACCTTTTGGGCTTAAGAATGCCGGCGCTACTTTTCAACGGGCGATGTCTTATGCATTTCATGACATCAAGCACATTGTGCAACCCTATCTCGATGATTTGCCTGCTCATTCTTTACAACGAGCTGATCACCTTGTCCACCTACGAGCAATCTTTATGAGGTGTAGGCATTATCGAATTCGGTTGAATCCCCACAAGTGTGTTTTCTGTATAGAAACAGGTCGATTGCTGGGATTTGTTGTTTCAAAAGCCGGCATTCGCGTCGATCCCTCGAAAGTCGAGGCTATCATCAAATTGCCTCCTCCTTCGAGTTTGCGCCAACTCCAAAGTTTGCAAGGGAAAGCGAACTTTTTACGCCGATTCATCCCAAACTACGCCGAGGTCACTAAAGGTTTTACACGGTTGTTGAAACAGAACGCACAATTCTTTTGGGACGAGATTGCCCAACAATCTTTTGATGCACTGAAACACGCGTTGACCCATGCACCGTTATTGCATCCTCCCAACTACAACCAGGACTACTTCTTATACCTCGCAGCTTCGCATTCCACCATTGGAATGGTGTTAGTTCAAGAAGATGAATTCAAAGCAGAGCATGTGATATATTATCTTAGTAGAACCTTAAATCCCACTGAGTTAAAATATTCGCATGTGGAGAAATTGGCCCTGGCAGCCGTTCAAGCTGTCCAGCGTTTTCGTCACTACATTCTTCTCCGCAAGACTACAGTTATTTCGGATTGCAACCCTATGATTTATATTTTGACAAAACAACTGCTAGGGGGCAAGTACTCTAAATGGATTGTTATCCTGCAAGAGTTCGACTTGGAGTTCGAGAAGTCCAAGTCTAAGAAATCTTTAGTTTTTGCGGAATTGATGTGTGATTTCCCGAGTGCTGACACAGAGACTGTGGCAGAGGAGTCCATTGCGGACGAATCTTTGTTTCTTATTAGCACTTTAGATCCGTGGTATGGGGATATAATCATCTATCTCCAAACCCAAACCTTTCGGCCTGAAGCTTCCAAGGAAGACCGTCGAAAAATTCGGTTTCGATCCCAGCAATACAGAATTATTGGAGATACACTTTATCGCCGGGGGGCAGACTTAGTTTTTCGACGTTGTTTAACTCACGAAGAGGCTGAGAGAGTTTTGAATGATTGTCACTCTGGAGCATGTGGCGGTCATATGTCTGGGTATGCCACAGCTCAGAAGGTGTTGCGCGCTGGCTATTTCTGGCCGTCTATGTTTAAAGATTGTATCCTTGCTGTCAGAACATGCCACAACTGTCAAGTGTTTGATCGAAAGATGCGCGCTCCACCTGCTCCTCTCCACCCTATAATTGCCGCTGGTCCATTCGCCAAATGGGGCATTGACTTTATTACTTGTAACCCTCACTCGGCCGGGGGGCATGCGTATATCATCCTCGCGGTTGATTATTTTACAAAATGGGCCGAGGCGATGCCTACATTCGACGCAAGCGGCAAGACAGCTGCAGTTTTCGTATTCAATCATATCATAACTAGGTTTGGTGTCCCACAAGCAATCATTACTGACCATGGGAGCCATTTTCGAAACGTCATGATGACTGAGCTTACAAGCCAGCTTGGTTTGCGCCACGATAGCTCTACTCCTTATTATCCGCAAGCCAACGGTTTGGTTGAGTCAATCAACAAAGTTCTAGTCATCATGATTCGACGGATCATTGGTATCCATCGAACGAATTGGCATAACATGTTATTTTCGGCGCTATGGGCATATCGAACTTCAGTGAAAAATTCAACAGGTTTCACCCCTTTCCAGCTAGTTTATGGCTTAGAAGCTGTGTTACCTATTGAATGCGAAATCCCATCACTTCAAATGGCTGTCGAATTACTTCCAGCTACTTCCGAAGAGGAGAAACGGTTATTATACTTGGCTAAATTAGATGAGACTCGACGTGACGCTACTTTAGCTATCGAGACTCACGCGAAACGAATGAAAGCTCAGTACGATAAAAATGTAACCCCTCGAAGTTTTTCGGAAGGAGACCTAGTACTATTATATGATCAAGCTAACGATAAGCTAGGTGCCGGAAAATTCGTTCCCATGTGGCATGGGCCCTACATTGTAAAGCGAAAGCTAGCAAAAGGGGCTTATGAGTTAGTTGATTTTGATGGGGACTCTTTGGGTAAACCCAGAAATGGACTTTACCTAAAGAGGTATTATGCTTAAAATGATGGGTATGGAGAAATTTTTAGATAGGTTAGATTTCCTTTCTAGCTAGCAAGTGTGTTAGTTTAGTCAGTGTGCTTAGCTTAGCGAGTGTGGTTTTTCGTCATTATTCTGGCTTATCTTGGTTTTACTCTTGATATTGTAGATGTCGACGCCTCTCCAAACATACATTGGATTTGCTGATGGTGCTTGTCGTAATACACGGAATATCTCTTCCGCAGCTTGGGTTATCTATTCGCCCTCTGACGAGTTAGTTTCTATGCATGGGGTAAGCCTCGGTCAAACAACGAATAACATTGCAGAATACAGTGCAGTGGTTGAATTATTATCCGAATCTATTTCATTTGGAATTCGACGTTTGATAGTGAGGTTAGATTCTGAACTTGTTGTATTACAGCTTAATAGAGTTTATGCCATTAGAAATCCTGTGTTATTAAGGTTGTTTTTGAGAGTGCGTCTCTTGGAACGTGAATTTGATTACATTGAATATCAACATATTCCAAGGTCTTTGAATACATTAGCAGATGCAATTGCTTCTCGAATGTTGGACAGACATTTACGATAATCATGCAAGTAAATTTAAAAACATTTCATCACATATGTTAAACAAGATAAGCCGGTAATAGTGATATATATAGATAGAAGTGTGTCAAAAAATATATACATCGTCTTCGATCATAGGTTTAAAACACCTTATGATCGGCAAAATGATAGTACAAAAAGTCAAAAATGTCACATGTGACTACAAAAGTGACTAGTCAATCACTGGTGGTGCTCTCTGTACGACACCACTGCGCGGGCTACCTTACGCAAAAATCTCCTAAACGGTCCAGGGACCGCGACTACGAAGCGCTGAAGCCTGATAGGAATGTCGTCCATAGTAGTCTCAGGTATATCTGCCGTGAGACGCTCTAGATCATGCTCCAACTCAGCTAGTACTTCTGCTGTCGCGTCCTGTGGGGCCGGTACCGGTGCAGCTGGATGTAGTCTATCATAAGGCCGGAGGTTGGCTGGACGCTGTGGACCAACATCTGCATTTTGAAAAAGTTTACTATTAGTTTTGAGACGATATATATAAAAAATACAAAAAATACATAACTAGAAAACTTGTGAAAATAAAAAGTACCTCTGTCGTCCCATTGTTCTCCCTGTGGAAGAACCATGTCCGGATCACCTCTGAAATCCATTCCGGCATACGGAAAGTCCTGTATCACAAAAAGCTGGCCCTCTAACCAGTCAAAATAACTATCTGAGAATCGAACTACTGTCGCGCCCTCGTCAGGATGCCGGGCCATCACCGCAACCCATCGTATCAGCTTTGGCTGCTGAGGACCCAAGATATCAACAGTGAGTTGCTGAGGGATCAGCATTGGAATTCTCTCCAAGGCAAAGCTCACGACTATAGGCCCATATCCAAAAGTCTTTAGTCGTCCGTTCTTTGCCTTGGTCAGTTGGCTCTTCATATGAGCCGACACAGCTTCACACCAGTTGAAAATGGTGCCTTGGTAACAGTCAATTGCCATCCGCATTTGGGATCCGGAAGCAATGTGTAAAGCGGCCGCGCCGCAAATTCTGGTAACCGTGAACGCTATGACTTTGAGTTCCGGTAGAGTGATGTGTTTTATCTCTATGCCTTTTGAATGGTGAGCCCCACGTGTGCACCAATCCTCGCGGAGACTATCAAGGGATTGGCCACCCGGCCTAGTCCCCGCAAGACTGAGTTGCTCACCTCTGTTTGGCAAGCCAGTGAGAAAGTATACATCCGAGGGCTCTATCTCGAGCTGGTGCCCTCCTATGTAAAAGCATTGTTCTTGTACGTTCCATCGCTCAACCAGCCATTCCAAGAATCTTACCTGGCCCCTCATGCCCGGTATGGTCCAATATTTGTATAATCCGCATGCTCTTAGGGCATCCAGGGAAGGTTGATGATTTATTGCAGCTTCATCTTCCTCTACATGCTCTCTTTCTCTCCAGTCTAACATGATTAATGCCCTGCATATCAAAAATAGCAATTAGAAATTGATTTGGGAATTTTTGGTGGTTTTTTGAGAGAGTTGGGGTTTTGAAATGCGCGTTTCTCGGAGGACGCACCCCGGCTTTGTAGCACAGGGCGCCCGGACGCAGCTGGCCTGAAGGCGGGCTGCGTCTTCCGACCGTTTTCCCGTATGAGAAAAAGTCGGGGGACGCAGGTCACCCGAAGGGCACCTGCGTCCGCCGAGAGGCGCATTCCAAAACCAAAACCCCCCCAAAAAATGAAACTAAAACCTAAAAATTGATTCTAAACGGATAGAAATGCAGAGTAGGATGTGTAAAATACCTGGATGAGACGGCGTTCGATTCCGACGGTCAGATTTTCCGCAGCGACCACGGGAAGTTTCTTGTCAAAAGCTCCTTTTTCAACCTCAACAGTGAAACGGTAAAAATGACATGGTAAAAGGTCTTTTTATAGGTTTTTTGGATGAATTAGTTCATTTTTTACCATGAAAAGATGTTTTTGAATGTATTTTTGCCTATTTTAAACAGGTATGAGTAATGTGTTGCTTTTGTGCAGGACAAAGGGATTTCGAGGGAAATTGTAATTTTTCACAAACAAAAATATCAGAGTCATCTTTTAAGCCCTTTTCTGACTCCTAAAACATGAAAAGATCGCCGAGTGTTTCTTTTTCACTCGTTAAAACGGAATTAAAAGACGGTCCCCTTTTAGCTCTTTTCTGACCGCAAAATCAGGAAAAGATTGCCGGGTTTTTGTCGTTTCGAACTCGATAAGGAAATAAAACGACGTGTCCTTGATCGCTTTTTACTTTTCAGGTTAACGACACTATTATGAAAGTACTCCTTGGTCGCAAGATCAAGCGGTTCCCCCAGGTATTATTTTATACTTTTTCGGGCTTGAGGGACACAAATATACGAAAAAGTTCAACGTGGAGTCTCCTTTAGTTTTTTCAGACTCTCTAAAATTGAAAAACGCCGAGTTTCTCCTATACTGGGCTCGTTAAACTTTTACAGTAGAGGACCTGTTCAATTACAAACAGGAACGAACCACTCCTTCCTAGGGTTCGAATTTAAACTAGGTTGGACTCGTCCGAAGGATGAGCTTATAATCAAGCATATGTTATCCTCCTCAAGCTTGTTAAAAATAAAGAGGTACTTGCCAGAAATGGTGGGGGAAAAGAGAGAAGAATGAACCTGTTTGTCACCTTTTGTCTCAGAAGAAACTTTATTACCACTCTTGAACACGACACTTTTCATTCACCTGGGTTGGGAAATCTTTTACCTCACAGTTGACCAAATCACTTTGAAAGTCTTTAACCGGGTTCCAGGGGTTAACTTTGAGTTATACGTCACCAAGCCATCTGTTGTGTCGTTATGTGTTCAAGAGGTCTGCAAGCAAAAACTTTCATCTGCAAAATACTTGTCATCCATTTGACCATCCCTGAGTCAGTCCTTACAGCAACATTTCTTCAACTTGAACAATGATTTCGTGTTGCAGGCTTGCCTGCAACGGGTCGCTTTCTATCGACATCGACACATTATCTAGAAAGATGACTTAGGAATCGACAGTACCTTGAAGTCTGCATGCATCAATGGCAGGTTTCTCGCCTTTGACGTCAGTTTACATCATTGACTTTCGATCAGAGGATTCCGTGAAGTGTTCGACATCAAAACATCTATTCACATTTCACGGGTTGTGCTTGGTACTTTGAGAACCATTGACATTACTGGTGGTTTCTCTCACGCTTGTTAACAGTTTACATCATTGACTGGTAATCAAGTGGTTTCTACCATGTTCGACATCGAATCATTTAATCACATGGCTAGAATCGTACCAATTCGGGAAGTAGAAGTGAAGACCCTGGATCTAGTTTCTACCATCCAGGCTGCGAGGAGTTTTGTATTCATTATCTATGTAGACTAATCATAAACAGATGGCTGCGTCCATACTGTGTCTACAAAAGTCTATTAAAATGATGTACTGCAAGATCATTCCTGTATCAGAATAGTTAGTCCATTAGTTAAAGTTTGAATCTGAGTATGGGAATGCCTACCTCAGTGATGATATAATCTTATCCATGTATTTTGTGTTGAAAATTGCAGGTTCCAACCAGGCCATCCACAAGGCAATCCTTGAAATGATAAAGCGCTTCACCCTTCCTAGAATTACAAAACCCTATTCTATTCCAGGCTTCGCACTTTAGGGGGCAATCTGTTACACTAAAAAATGTCACCTTGACTACTTACAGTTAGTATGGCTCAAATCAACAGTCATGCTACCCTCTTAGGCAAGTCTCATGCCTCTGTTATCCATCTCAAACTCAAAGAAGAGAGAAAGTCTTGTAAAAACTATGTTTATCTCTGGGGTCGCAGGTTCTCTCTAGCCTTACCTGCGGGGACGCTGACCATGTTCACAAAATCTGCGTCCATGGACGCTCTGTATGTTAAGGGACAGGTGCGTCCCTCTGTAAAAGGCAAAATGCGCGAGTTTTATCTTGAAAAAGTTACTTGTGGTTACTTCTAGAACATTCTAGAGGTCGGTTTGATGAAATGGATGCGCCTCCAGTTGGTTCATGTATCTCTATTAAGGGGGAACTTATCCCATCAATAAGGGAGCTATCCCACCCAAAGAGGGGGATGATCCCATTGATAGTGGACCTGAATAACCTCTTTACAGCACTATAAATAAAGGCATTGAGCCAGAAGGAGAAGAGGTTGGAGCTATACATTTTCTTTGGGTAAATGCTGCAGGATTTAGGTCTTCCATTAGAGCCTTTGTGAGGAGAGATTGTCTTCACTTGATTCTACTTGGGAGAGGGTGAGCTTTGTCAAAGTAGAGGAAAACCCTTGATGGACCCTGGGAGGAACTTGCACAACACCAAGGCCAGGTTGTAAGAGTTTCTTTGTTTCGTTATTAATACAAACTGGTTTATTTTTCTCAATAGCTTGTGTTAATGAGTTATTTCATGTGTTCCTTGGTCTGCATGTTGAATATATGTTTTATTATATGAAATGCAAGTGCTTGGTAATTGTTTGATTGTTTGTGGTTGCAGGAATTGACTTGAAGGAGGAGCTCATCCGGATCGTCAAGAACGGACTTCAACAACAGCGTTTTGGAATAAGGTAAGCCTAAACACTTGTAGTTTTCATGTTGTAAAAGGTGTATTTAGAGAAAGATCACTCCATTTTGTCTTGTTTGTCATTAGAATGTCTTAGACTTCTAGGAAGGTCAGTCGTGTCCGCACCCTTGACAGATTCCGTGTGACAAGGTGGTGAGCTTGTTCAGATATGTGGAAATAGTATCGCCCTTCTCCATCTTGATTCTTTGAAGCTTATCCTTGAGAGCCAATTTCCTCTGGTCGCTACTGTTCTGGTATAGGTCCTTCAATGTCTTCCACATTGAAAATAGAGTATCCTTCCTATGGAGACTCGAGACAATATGGTCTTGAACTCCCTCAAGGATGATTCATCTCGCCTTCACCACACACTTCTTCCACTCAACCAACTCTTGTGCATTAGTTGACGTTGGCTTTTGGATTTCTTAATCAATCAATTCCTTCAAGCCATTTGATTCTAATACAACCTCCATTCTATCTTTCCATGCTATGTAATTTGAGCTACCTTCCAAGGCATACTCGAGTCTCAAGCCATAGAATGCCATTAGCCATGTTTGAAGTATGATATGAATTCGATTTGCACCTGCAACCCCGAACTTCAAACTTCGAATTCTCTTCTCAGTATACTATTCACAGCTCTTATAAACTTTGCTCTGATACCATGTAGAAAATTTCCACAAATCTAGCTCTGATACCATGTAGAAAATATGTTATGTAGGTTAACCTGATAATTCAATATAAATCAAAGAAGAATACTATAACCAACTTCTACTATCAATTTGTGGAAGCTTTAAAGATCGAGCTGAACAATATAACCAGAAGAAGAAGAATCAATGCACAATACACATGAAAATACTTTGGGGAAAGCCTCAGCTAAAAACCCCACTATCTGTATTATCATACAAGGTGGAAATACATAGAGATTATACAAAGCCTTAGCTCTCATAGCTAGCCAGCTCTCAGTACAATCCTCATAGATGCTCACAAGAAATCTTGACTTCTCTCAAGCCTTCCTCTCTGCCCTCCAAGCTCCTATTTTCTTGCGTCGTTACTCTGGGATGATCTCCTTCAACCAAGTGGAAAAACTTGATTTACCTAGTGGATGATCTCCTGAGCTCACACACTATCAGAACTACGCAATCCTCAAGGAATTATTCCTTCTGCATGCATGAGTTTTCTTTATAAGAAAACACATGCAACTGATAGTACACTGTCCTTGACATTTAACTTAATTGGGTCTTTCTCAAAATAGACATGCATGAGTTTCTGATGAGGGAATCTTCAGTTAACTGGAGTACACTAGTTGAGTGCATGCATGCATCAACTGACTGTTAACTCTCTATTAGTTCCTCAAACAGTTTGGAACTAATTTAATTGGACTTAACTCAGTAAACTGAGTTAACTAATTACAACTCAAATATAACTCAATCTTATCTCCTTAATTTAAGGCTTACCTCTTTAATTTAAGGGATAACTCTTGCATGACTTCAAAAAGACTTCTAACTTGAACTTTTCCAACTAATTAAGTCAAAATAACTTAATTAATTATTTCCAAGTAATTGTTAAGACTAAATTCGATTTTAATTCACAATTTAATTCAAGGACAAATTAAATTGGAATATTCTTGTTGCCACATTTCAACATTTGACGTAATATTTGTATGCATGATCCTTATGCCTAAGGTATAGTTCTCCAACCTGTGAAGACATTTATTTCCGCCTGACCCACACTGAGGAGGCATGCCAGATTAGATTGATGATCTACTTCTATATTTTTTCCTCTAATAATACAAAAGAAAGACTTCAAGAGAAAATATTCCAAAGCACATTCAATTCTTTGAAGAAGGAGCTAAAGGTGGTTCTCTTTAGGAGATGAGCCATTATTCAGATGTTGCATAAAAATCAGAGAGTTTCCCAAGATTACAATCTCGGGGATTCCCATATTTCAAGACAATATTATGCCTAATAATAGACCTTACATTTATGCTTAGTTATTGGTCTCCTTTCCAAGCCCCCAAGAGTACTGTTGGGTGATTTAATTGTCTGTTAAATCCTTATTATTTAATTGTCAACCCAGGGGTTTCATAAAACTTAGAAGCAAACCAAAATATATGGGACCTAAGATGCAACTATAACTAGCTTTAGAAGATAAGTTATGGAAACTGAAGGGAATGCAATTATAAACTAATTAGAAGTGTATATTACAAATATAAAATTTAACTAAGTAATTTCTAATTCATTATGTAATAAGTAGGAGAAGTGGCTCCTAACTTAGGAGAACCAGATTTTTCCTTCTTCTAGAATACTACTTCATGAACATAAATCAAAACCCACCAATGGATAATAGCTTAAGATGCATAAACAAATAATAGAAGAGGCTCTTAACTAAGGAGGTCCTTGTTGTTCTTCATTACAAATTCATTTATCATTTATGCCATTGTTGGAAAACTGGAAATTCAGAAAATCGCTTGAAACTAAAAAAAGAGAATGAATTTCAATTATTACTCATATCAAATGGAAGAGAGCCTAACTTAGACCCTTGTTTGTCCTTTCATATGCTGATAAGATTAAACTAAAATTCATTCATTAATAATGAAAAATCTTCAAACATCTAAGTGATTAAATGAAAATAAAATCTATAATCAAATAAAATGTTTCTTTGATCCTTTTAGAGTGAGCTCAATTCTCTTAAGAACAAAGTGACAAACTATTCCATAAATTCATATACTACATTAAGACAATTTATATCTAAAACTATACAAAGAAAACTTTATTCTATTCCATGATAAGTTAGGATACATGCTCCAAGAGTCCTCCCTTTGGAATGGAGGAGGTACTCCTATTTATACCAAAACATAAGCAACTAACTCATTAATATAGATCCACTAATCCCTCCTAGATCCACAAATCCTTCAAATGGTTACAACCAATATGAGACACGTATTCCTTTATCCATGATTTTTCTCCATGAGATATGCTTGACCCCTATCCCAAATCTCCTTCAAATCTTCAAGAGAATTCGAATTTGAGTCTTGGAAGCCACATAAGAGTGTCTTGGAACCTTCCAAATCACCTACACATGTCACCAAACTCATTCCACCTTTAGGTGTAAGAAAATACATGTTATTTTTCTAACTTTTAATCATAAATTCACTTTAAATATATAAAATAAATAACCTTGGAAAATGAAAATATGAACCCATATGGTAATGGAAATATAATGATAATGTGATGAAATGAGGTGACAAAATGAGGATAAAGGTGAAAATGGAGTGAAAGTGTATGCTAATTTGGCGGCCCAACAAGTACTTAATGGCTAATTCTTTCTTTGGGATTAATCATAACCCCTCCCCCTCCTTCCACCCCTATCCAGAAATAAAATTTAAATCATGAAAAATGATATATATATATATATAGATATACACCACAAATCTATTTGCAAGGGGGAACTTGCAAACCTTTTTTCAAGTTTTGCACTCTAAGATAAGTTTGCACCTTAAAATATTGGATTGCTCTGGATGCTTCCAAATCTATGGTTAAGGTGTACTTGTACTAGTAGCTCATCATGTCACTAGTGGGGATTTGAACATGGGTGGGGGAGATAATAAGCATTCGCTCCAACTACCCAAGATAACCCCAATTGACTACTTTATTATATATAGATACTATCAATACTGTCAAAATCCATTATGTCACTTATGATAATTAAACCTGGGTGACAAGGATTCCATTCCTTCCCCCCAACCACCCAAGATAACCCAGTTGACAAGAATGAAGATATATATATATATATATATATATATATATATATATATATATGAATCAACAATTGGGCTAGTCTCGTACTTGTGTGACAAAAGATTGTTTCCAACTGCTACCACTATAACCTTTAGGTACCTACATACATCCCTTCCACTGGCTCAGGTGAATCAAGGGATTTGAATCTTGAAACTCTTCACACATAACACTTCATTTTCACAACCATCGTTAACTAAACAACCCCTCAAGACTTTATATTTTATATTTTTTAATATTTAAGTGTAGGTTGAGAAAATATCTTATACTTAATTTTTTTTTTTAAATTATATCAATTATCTTTAAATTCATTCATTTCACTTTTTAACATGATTTCTAAGTATATATAAAAATATATATAACGATCAAAATGCATCTTTATGACTCTTAAATTCAATTATAAAATTAGAGGTCATCCATAATGTAGACTTCATTATGAGTAGACTCTACAACATATTAAGAATTAAAATCTCTATAAGAGGTTTAATAAATATAATATTAAAGAATTATAATAATATATGATGAAAATAGGTGTAAAATAAATTATTATTATTTTTAAAGAAATAATGATTAACGTGTAAAAAAGTAATAGTAATAATTAAAATATAAAAGTTTTTTTTTGGTGAATTGTATTCACTGCAAAAACTAGGGTTTTCATAGAAGATTACAAAAAGTCATGCTAGTCTTTCATAGGGAAGACTGGACCATAGCTAAAAATAGACCCTGTTTAGGAAGGAAAGAGACATATGATAATTAAAGGATACCAAAGTAACTAAATTAACACTAAGACACTAGCTTAATTGGCCTTGTACAAAAGTAACTGTAATATGAAATCACAAACTAGAACCATATCATAATCATGTTGAGGAGTCAGAATCAGGTACCTCTAGGTACCTACATACATCCCTTCGGCTGGCTCAAGTGAATCAAGGGATTTGAATCTTGAAACTCTTCACACATAACACTTCATTTTCACGACCATCGTTAATTGAACAACCCCTCAGGACTTTATATTTTATATTTTTTGATATTTAAGTGTAGGTTGAGAAAATATCTTATAATTAAATTTATTTATTTTTAAATTATATTAATTATCCTTAAATTCATTCATTTCACTTTTTAACATGATTTCTAATTTATATAAAAATATATATAACGATCAAAATGCATCTTTATGACTCTTAAATTCAATTGTAAAATTAGAGGTCGTCCATAATGTAGACTTCATTATGAGTAGATTCTACAACATATTAAGAATTTATAATTTCTATAAGAGGTTTAATAAATATAATATTAAAGAATTATAATAATATATGATGAAAATAGGTGTAAAATAAATTATTATTATTATTAAAGAAATAGTGATTAATGCGTAAAAAAGTAATAATAATAATTAAAATATAAAAGTTATTTTTTTAGGTGAATTGTATTCACTACAAAAACTAGGGTTTTCATAGAAGATTACAAAAAGTCATGCTAGTCTTTCACAGGGAAGACTGGACCATAGCTAAAAATAGACCCTGTTTAGGAACGAAAGAGACATATGAGAACTAAAGGATACCAAAGTAACCAAATTAACACTAAGACACTAGCTTAATTGGCCTTGTACAAAAGTAACTGTAATATGAAATCACAAACTAGAACCATATCATAATCATGTTGAGGAGTCAGAATCAGAGCCTCCCATCAAGATAGGAGTTGTTGGATCCACTGGAGTTATTCATGCTACTAGTGGAATTCTAAGGTGTTGTTCAATCCTCTCAATCCTTCAATCAAGATATCTTAAGTTCTTGTGCAAGTGAGCAAGCGATTGAAGAATGTCCATACGAGATTCCTATTGGTCCATAAGATTTTTCCCTAGTGGAAATTTCATTTTTCAGTAAAGATCCACAATCTGCATGTATTGATTAAATTGACCCTTCATATGGCCAGTATCTAGGATCCAATCTTCCAACTCAATTAGAACTTTAGTGTCTGATATGGATGTTCTATGAGAAGATTCTTCACCCTCTAATCTGGTAAGTTCTTCTTGTACATGGGTAGTAGTGAGATCCTGATAAAAAGTGGCCAAATCCTTAATTTGATGATGCATATGAGTATGTCCCTAGTGGTCCTGTTCTTGATAATAAGCACCCCCGTATTTGAATCTAGTCCATTAGTGCGACATGTAGTACATAACACCTAGAAACAAAAATTCAGACCTTGTTCCACACTAGCCAAGAGAATCCCGATAGACATGCGGTCGCCCCAAACTATTACAACTAGGAACCAAGAGATGAATGGCACAATGACCTACCAGAATGAAAACCTTGCCAACCAGGCACAAGAGTAAATATGAAACTAATTTAGTCAACCGCCAAAAATATTTTCTACACCCAACATGATGTTGATGAAAATGCCACCATGCATGAAAATTAAACACTATAAAACAAATCAAGGGAATATAAGATGCCAACGCCTATACCTTAAAGAGTGGGATAAAAATAATACCAGAGCTTAACTCTATCAAACACCAAGAATCTACTCGCCATGGAATCCCAGGTTTTCTACAAACCCAAAATAGTCCCTATAAGGTCACAAAGGCAACCGAAATGTATGAAAGTAACTAAATCCAATGACCAACCTTCAGGTGATAGGTGACGCACCCAAAGAATCCAACAAACACAATATCCCAGCAAGAAGAATGGAACAACCCCAAAACCACTATATGAACTAAAAAACTACAACCATAATAGAGTAAAGAATCAAAAATAGGAAATAGACGTCACCTAACACAAGAGAGGGAAAATATAACTTGTATTCCATGAAGAATATGGAAACAACAATATTTTTCCTTGCACTGAATTTGAATCATATTTTCTACATTTTAACCAGATGAGATGTGGATTTCCATTGCCAAAGTGCCAGCCAAAAGCATCTTTTACCAAAGTAGTCCTCAAAGCCTGGGGGAAGTTTCATTCACTTGCTGGTGAGAAAGTAGCTGGGTGAATAATTATTCAGCACAACCAATTAGCATGTGGTCATTCTTGGCCCAATGCCTTACATTCACAATTCCTATACCTACATTGAAATTCCTTGCTAAATATTGTGTTCCTCCACCCACTACCAAGAGGTCTATCTGTGACCAGAGATTTAACAACACCAACAACATCATTACAACCTCCCTCTCCACACACACAATTTTATTGAACTAAACACCATACCATCCCTTCATCAACTCAATTGCAAGAGTATTAATGGTTTTGTATGCCGACATTTACACTTGACTGGGTCTTGTTTCCACATCTCCTGGCTCATTACCTCGATGGGGAAATGGAAACCTACACCCCCCCCCCCCCAACAAATATCGTTCATCACCCCATATCTGTTGAAAATGAAACAAGAAAAATCCTAATTTAATTTTGTCCTTGAATTAAATTAGGAATTAAATTGTAATTCCACATCTCATGACAACTTGTAATAGTTAACGATGTTAATTCGAGTTGGGAGTCTAATTAGAGTCATGTAGAGTGTCTCATCCTAAGTTAATTCAAGTTGGGGGTCTAATTAGAGTCATGTAGAGTGTCTCCTCCTAAGTTAATTCAAGTTGGGAGTCTAACTAGAGTCATGTAGAGTGTCTCCTACTTTTTAGGATCCCTGGTTGAGTTTATTTTGAGTTGTAATTATTTAATTCAGTTTAACTGAGTTAAATTTAGTTAAAATAGTTCCAACTAATGGAGGAATTAGTGATAGATCTAGTAGTGGGGTGTAACCTACAGTAGTGGGGTGTAACCAACACTGATCAACTAGTAAACTGAAGATTCACTCATAATTAACTCATGCATGTCATATCAAAGAAAGACCCAGTTGAGATTGGAGTTCAGGGACAATGTATTATCAGTTGTATAATCATCTGAATTATACAGGTGGTGCATGCAATCAGAGAAATGCCTATGAGGATTGTGAAATTCATAATTGTGTAATTTCCTAATTAAATATGGGCTAATTCCCTACGAAGCTGCGCAAGGAAATAGGAGCTTGGCAGGTAGCATAATTGGCTAAGTTTGAGTTGGTTTGTGAAGTAGTGAGATAGACTGAGATAGTGCAGAGGTTGCTCGATCTTGAGAAAATCATTGTAATCTTCTCATATTTTATGATTAATGCAATATATAGATAGTAGGGGTTTTTAGCTGTGGCTTTCCCCAGAAAATTGTTGTGTTATGTATGATTGAATTCTTTCTCTTTTATGCTTCTTGATTTCATCGATCATTTATTGTCTTCATTGATGAGTAGTGTATATTCAAGTCAATTGTTTTAGAATATTACAATTTGAATTTTAAATCTACAAGTAATTTCTACATTGTATTAGAGCTGAAATCACTATATAAGAGGAGATTACGAGTTTTTTCTTTTCCAGGAGAAATTGAATTTGTAGTATCATGCTTGAGAGCTAGCAGGATGTTTTTCTATGGATTGAGACTCGAATATACCCTTGAGGGTAGTTTGAACTATATTTATTGGAAGGACAGGATAGAGGAAGTGTTGGAAGACAACAGACTTAACGAATTCATATACAATTAAATTCCTAAGCCAACTGATACTCAAGATCTGGTAGACTGAAGAAAGTGTGTGGCAAAGGAGAGAAGCATTATCCTAGAAGGAGGTTGATATCATATTGTCTCGAACCTCCTCATCATGGAAACTCCATTTTCAATGTGGAAGGACTTGATAGACCTGTTTCAAAACAGCAGTGACCACGGGAAGTTGGAATTGAAGGAAAAACTCATAAAGATCAAGATGGAGAAGGGAGACATAATGCCGAAGTACTTTAACAACTTCAACCAATTTCAGGATGATACTGGAAGTGTCAATGTTATAATTGTTGAAGACAATCTAGTGAACCAAGAACTTCTAGGACTTCCTAAAAGCTGGTAAAACTACCAGGACTCAGTTAATGGGGGGCAGAAGCTACTAGAGTGGAAGTGATTGTGGTCCAACTTGGTATAAGAAGAGATTCAACGAAACACCAGAGATGGATCCTCATCCAAGTATGATGATGAGGGGAATTGTGCCTTAGCTAAGAAGGAGAAGAAAGGGAAGGGGAAGTCACCCCATTCCAAATCAGATTCTAGTCAGGGTGGCAAGAAGAAGTACATGTTGAAGATTAAATGTTTTCACTGTCATGAGCTAGGACACTATGCCCCAAAGTGTCCACATAAGAAGGTCGGTAAGAAGCCCTCGGGAGGAACAACAGGTGAAGCTCTTGCTTCACAATTCAAACTAGATTTCACCCTCATCGCTTGCATGGTGACATTGGTGATGGGCAGTATGTGGTACCTGGATAGTGTAGCCTCATTCCATATGACCGATAACAAAGAGTTCTTCAGTGACTTGGAGGAGAAGGACCTACAGATGCACATTGAGATGGGGGATGATGGGAGGTATAACACGACTGACATCAGTACTGATCTTTCAGAGGGAGTCTGGTTGTCCTCTCACATTAAAAGATGTCATGTATGTTCTGGGTTTGAAATAGAATTTGGTTTCAGTTGCCATGTTAGAGGACCATGGCTACGATGTGATATTTAGCAAGGGAAAGGCTTTCCTTCATCACATAGCCTCAGGACAGGTGAAGCGGATCAGGGTTCGGGTGAATAACCTCTACAAATTGGAAGTAGAAGATTGCATTGCTTTGAGCACAAAATCAGAGAAGGTGTAGGTGTAGAGCCGAGACATCACTGAGTTGTGGCATAGAATATTGGGTCAACTACACCATGGTGATTTGAAGATCCTGCCAAAAATTTCCAGAAGACATCCCAAGGGTACACTAGAGTAGAGACACACATGCAAAGGGTGTACATTGGGGAAGTACACCAAAGGTTCCTTTCATGATAAATACATTCAAGCGTAAGCGATCCTTGATAGAGTTCACTCAGATGTGTGTGGACCATTCTCGACAACATCCAAAACCAAGCATACGTATTATGTAATATTTTTTGATGATGTTTCTCGTAAGTGTTGGATTTTCTTCATGCAAAAGAAAGATCAGACGTTATCTAAATTTTGTAAATTTAAAGCACTTATCGAGAAACATACTGGGAGGAAAGTTAAGTCTCTCAGAAGCGATAACAGTGGAGAATATGTGTCGAATGAATTCGATAACTTCTGTGCATCATAAGGCATTCGACGAGAGTTAATAGCCCCTCATAACTCACAAAAAAATGGGGTAGTTGAAAGGAAGAACAAAAGTATTATGGGAGCGGCATGAGCGATGTTACATGATCAGGGCCTACTATTGTACTTGTGGGTTGAAGCATGCAACACAACTATTTATTTGTATAATAGAAGCCCTGGTTGAATTCTCAGGATGAGTACACCATAAGAAGATTTTTTAGGTAAGAAACGAGATGTGGCACACTTCAGGATCTTTGGTTCATCAATCTACTGTCATGTTACGAAGGATATTTGTGCCAATAACTGAGTTAGGCATATTTGTGGGGTACATTGATACACCTCACAACTATTAGTTCCAACAGGATGACATTCATTCATACAGATGTGAAGTTTGATGAAGAAAAGACCATGAGATGTTCCTTTGAGAGGGAGCTTCGTTACATGCATATGATGATATTTTAGCTCCAAAGGAGGAACCTCAGGATGATGTGGAGGAACCACATGTAGAGGAGAAGAGAGTGTAAGCACCCACTCATGTAGAGACTTTCAGAGATGGAAGGAAGCACACCAGAGAGGATGACAGATTGATGCATGATGCTAGAGATAATGTGGGAGCACCCACATCATGACGAAGGCAGAGGAGGTCACTAGATCGGTACACTGGCTACATGGCTCTGATGAGTGAGAGTGTAGAGGTTGAGCCATCCTCATTTGAGGAAATAATGCAACAACTCGTATGAGTTGATTCCATGTTTGAGGAGGATGACTCCGTTATTAGAAACAGTGTTTGGGAAGTGGTCCCAAGACCACCAGACAAGTTAGTGGTGATTTCCAGATGGCTTTACAAGGTAAAGAAAGAAGAAGATGGAAGTGTGGAGAAACACAAGGCCAGATTAGTGGCCAGAGGGTTCTCTCAGGTGGATGGAATTTATTATGATGGTACATTTTCTCCAGTAGTAAGATACTCTTCAATCAGATCTATTCTAGCACTGTCAACGCAGATGGGATGGAAGATACATCAGATGGATGTGAAGACAACATTCCTCAATGGTATGATTGAGGAAGAGGTGTATATTGAGGATCTAGAAAGATTCATGACCTTCAATAGAGAGTCGCATGTGTGCAGACTGAAGTGAGCGTTGTATGGACTTAAACAAGCACCTCATGCTTGGTACACTAGGATTGATAGCTATTTCACTAGGTTGGATTTCACCAAAAGTGAAGCCAATGTGAACCTTTACCATATTGTGGTTGAAGGTAAATTGTTGATTATAGTATTATATGTCAACCTGGGCTCATGCATTACTTTATTAGTATGGAAGTATGGAAAGGAGATGAGGAACTGTTTGTCTCTCAGGGAAAGTATGCCAACTGGATACTAAAGAAGTTCCACATGGAGAGAAGAAAACCCATGGAGACTCCTATAAAAGGTAACTAGAGGAAGGAGGATGCTACTTTGGGTGAACTAGTGGAGGCTACTATTTATAGATAACTTGTGGGTTCACATATGTATTTGGTGAACACACGATCGGACATGTGTTTTGTTGTTAACCAAATTAGTTAAGCCATGGTTAATCCAAATGAAATCTATTGGAAGGCAACTAAACATGTGTTGAGATACCGTAGAGGCACCACTCAGTTGGTCTTTGGTACAGACAAACAGAAGGAGTGAAGCTTCAAGGCTTCACAGATGCAGATTGGGTAGGGAGTCCATCCGATAGAAAGAGTATGTCAGGGGGAATCTACATTATTGGGTCAGCAACAATTTATTGGTACAACAAGAAGTAGAGATCTATTGCACTCAATTCGGTAGAAGCAAAGTATATGGTTGCTAGTCACGCAACTTGTGAGGCTATCTGGATGAGGAAGATCCTTGTTGGGTTATTTGGTTAGCAAATGAATCCTACAGTGATTTACTATGACATTCAGAGTTGTATCAAACTCTATGAGAATCGAGTTTTTCATGATCAGTCCAAGCATATCGACATTTGATATCACCATCTATGAGATTGTGTGCAAAGGAGAATCATGTTGCTGGAGTACATTCCTACATAGTAGGATGAAAATATTTTGACAAAGGAATTGTTAACATGAAAATTTGAGTTTCACAGAGGAAGGATCGGGGTAGAAGATAATCCCTTTCTTGTTGAGAGGGAGTGTTGAAAATGAAACAAGAAAATCCTAATTTAAATTTTTCCTTGAATTAAATTAGGAATTAAATTGTAATTACACATCTCATGAACCCTTGTAATAGTTAACTAAGATAATTTGACTTAGTTGGTTCAGTTAATTCGAGTTGGGAGTCTAACTAGAGCCATGTAGAGTGTCTTCTACTTTTTAGGATTCTTGGTTGAGTTTATTTTGAGTTGTAATTATTTAATTCAGTTTAACTAAGTTAAATTCAATTAAACTAGTTCCAATTGATGGAGGAACTAGTGGGAGATCTAGTAGTGGGGTGTAACTAGCATTTATCAACCAACAAACTGAAGATTCACTTATAATTAACTCATGCATGTCAGATTAGAGAAAGACCCAGTTGAGATTGGAGTTCAGGGATAGTGTACTATCAATTGTTTAATCATTCGGATTGTATAGGTGGTGCATGCAATCAGAGAAAGGCCTATGAGGATTGTGCAATTCATAATTGTGGAATTTCCCAATTAAATATGGGCTAATTCCCTAGGAAAATTCACAAGGAAATAGGATCTTTGAAGGCAACACAATTGGCTAAGTATGTACTGAGATAGATTGAGATAGTGCAGAGATTGCTCGGGCCTGAGAAAAGCATTGTAATCTTCTCATATTTTCTGATTAATGCAATATACAGATAGTAGGGATTTTTAGCTATGTTTTTCCCCATAAAATTATTGTGTTATGTGTGATTGAATTATTTTTATTTTATGCTTCGTGATTTCATCAATCATTTATTGTTCCATTAATGAGTAGAGTAGATTCAAGCCAATTTATTTAGCATATTACAATCTGCATTTTGAATCTACAAGGAATTTCTACAATCTAGGGTTGGACATTGTTTTTGTGCCAATTTCCAACATGTCGTCTTCAGAGGAGAATTTGGCATGCAGTTCCAGGCTGATGCCAAGGGATGAGAAGAATCAAAGCACCCATAGTTCACTAGAAAATCAACAATTTCATTCCCTATTTATCTGACATGAAATCGAATAAGAACTGGAATAGAAGAGATCAGGGTATTGAATTGGTCCAATAGGGATTCTGATCTCCAACACAAAGATGCCATTTGGATTTTAGTACCATCCTGGAGCCTATGGAGCATGTTTATGGTTACTTGTGAATCCCCTTCTATGAAGAGCTTAGTGTAACCTTGGGTTTGATCAATCTCCAATCCCATTCGTAGACCCATTAATTCCAATTCGTTATTACTATTGATATTGATTATTCCCGAATAAACGAAAACTAGAATTACTTATTGAGCTGTAATTATTCCTCCATACCTTGTTGGACCTGTATTTCATTTGGCAGCATTGTCAAAGTTCAATTTTAAGAAGGAGGGAGGAGGAGGAATCCATTTGATTGTACTAGACACAGAAACAGGGGGGACTTAGAGGAAGGACCTAAGGGAGGGGAGAGGAGGGGAACCATCCATGAAGAATCCATGCCTATGATCTTGAAGCCTACCATTCATGAGGGGACCACCTGAGTGCAAGGATATTTTCCTTTGTTTGACTTACAAAGGAATTCTAGATGGAATCTGAAGGAATTTCTCGACCTCTGAAGATATTCCTATTCCATTCATTCTAAATTCCCCAGAGAACAAATCTAGGGGAAATGTTACAAATGCGATTAAAAATTGGATTCTCAAAGGCTTGAGTGTGTCAACTGACAAGGGTATTTGTAATACTCACAGGATCTCTATCTAATCTCAAGAAGCAATCATGAATCTTATTCCATATATCTCCAAAAAAGGTGCAGAAGTTAAATATTTTCTCCAAAGTCTCAACATGTAGTAAATAGAGTGGGCAACGAGAGGGGCCCTTAAAGTTTCTCTTTAGAGTATTCTCCCACATTAATGGATTATTATACATTAGTAGCCATAGGAAGATAGATATTTTTGGCCACAATCATTCCTTCCATATTTTAGGTAAACCCTCTTACAGAAGTTGATCTTCACATCCTACATATAAATGGTAGGCTTCACTGACAAAGAATGTACCTTTGGATCTGTATCCCCATCTTAATTTATCCTCTTGATTTGATAATGGGATTGGTCGATGCTGCACGTTTTACCAAAAAATCCTCAAGATTTCACATTCTGGTTTGGGGTGCCAATTCTCTGTTGGGATTTATCTACACCATCATTGGTCTGCTAACTCCTCTTCCCAATCATCTTCATTTTTTATTTTTTCTTGGGCTACCATTTATAGCCTTAATTTTTCTATCTCCACTTAATCCTCCAACTTAGGCATTTTCTACCAAGTGTCATCGAAGAATAAAGCCATGCTTCCATGTTTAATCTCCCAAAGACAATGCTTTTGAATCAACCCAATACCCTTATATTCCAAGGTCCAAATCAATGAACCAGGGGTTGATGTATTTATTCTTATCAAAATTTGTTGATAAGTTAGTGGCACATGCTTACATTTCCAAAAACAAAATCTAGAGATCCATTCCTCCTTGGAGCCACGTCCACCAAATCTTTGCACCAAGAATTGTTTCCATTATACATAGGTCCCACAATGCCAATCCTCCTTTAATATTTTCTCTGCACATATTATCACAAGCCACAAAAGGCCATAACTTCTCCAATATTGAACTTCCCCAGAGGAAGGATCATTGAATTCTTCACAATTCTTGAAGAACGACTAATAGTGCCATCATGACTGAGTGTAGATATATCAGAAGAGATTGAAGGATAATTTTTAGGAGCACTAGTGGACCTACAATATTTAGAGATATAAACATCTAGCTTAATAATTTACTATGAAATTTTTTAAAAGTTACTCCCATATGCTCCATATGAGAGAGTTGTCCACTATAGAAGCATCAGATACTTGGATGGAAGCTTTCTATTTTGAATCTCTAGGATTTGAGCCACGTGTCTCTAAACAAACACATGATTGTTAAAGAAAAATACCTAATATTTAGTTCTATTTATATCCATACTTGATGTTGTAGAGAATTAATCCAAGATATGATTGAAAGCATGATCTTCCTACACCGTTGGGATACCAAGTCCCAATGTATAATTGATGAACTACTAATGGGTGAGAGTAAAATCTTCTGCATATAGTCATAGCCCTTTAATCTTTTGCTTAGCTACTACCACATTAAATGATTGTCCAAAACCCTCCACTACTAAAAATAAATAAAAAGGGAGATAGTGTATCTCCTTGTCGAATCCCCTAGAGGGTTGGAAAGGATGAGAAGGATATCCATTAACTTAAATAGAGAATGAGACAAAGGAGATAATATTGTAGACCTAATAGATCCAATCATTTCCAAAACCAAATCCCTTCAACCTATTACACATAAATTCCCAACTTAGTTTATAATAGGCTATTGATAGGTCCAATTCAATCATCATTCTAGGTTTCATGGTGATTTTCAAGGAATGAATAGCTTCATGTGCAACCATAATTCCATCCAAAATATGTCTCCCTTCTAAAAACCCCCTTTATTCTGGAGAAATGAGCTCGAGGAGGAATGTCTTGATTCTATTTTCTATTATATTAATAATGAATTTATGTATGGCATTACAAAGTGTAATGGGTGTGTAACCATTAGGGCCATTGACCTTGTATTTTTTTGGCCCTAGAGTTATGAAAGTGGAATCCAACACTCTAAGTATAGATCTATACTACCTGGACTCCTTTGTTGCTCTCCAAACTTCATCTCCTATTATTGGCCAACAAGATTGAAAGAATTCAATCGTAAAACCATTCGACCCTGTTAGACAATCAGAAAGGCAGAAATATTTTCTTATGTTGATAATTACTTGTGATATCTTTGATTTCTTATTAACTTTATTATTTTCTTATTTTATCTTTGTTTCATCAATAAATTATCAAAAGAAAAACACGAAGATCAAAGACACCAGATGTAGGCACTCTGCTAGGGTTAAAACTCCTCTATAAGGGAAAACCTAGTCAAACTCTTCCACTAGAAAATTCAAGATGAGATAGACCAAGACCCTACACTCAAATACCTTCCTCCTCCACCAAGTAAGACATTCTAATTTGATTCAACAAACTTCAGTGTCTCTTCTTTTCCAACAACTTTAGCCTAGCAATAACCCAAAATTTCGGTCCCCAACAACTCAGAATTTTGTCCCAACAACAGAACTACAGTTTCAACCCTTCCAGTAGCTCAATACCTTCACACATGAGAGAGAGAGAGAGAGAGAGAGAGAGAGAGAGAGAGAGAGAGAGAGAGAGAGAGAGAGAGAGAGAGAGAGAGAGAGAGAGAGAGAGAGAGAGAGAGAGAGAATTTCAACTTCTTATGCTTGATAAAGGCCTCCTCCTCCTTCTCTAGCCTTTTCCTCTTTGTCTCTTGAATTTCTGACCTTTTCTAGCCCCATAAGTTGTAGATCGAACTTGATGAGTAAGTGTTCGAAATGAGGTCAAATTGATGTCTTTATATAGGATATTATGCCCCTTAGTTAGGCTTACTTTTCCAGTTTGAGTCCGACATGGTGGAGGAGTCCTAGAAGACCTAATTTACATCAAAATAAATTTCTTTCTTGACAAAAGAAGCCTAAGAAGGGTCTTTTACATTATGACATGGACAAGGACATTTGGCATAAACCCTAGAAGCCTTAAATGGAGGCTTTGACCTAAAAAAAATTGACCCAAGCATGAAACCCATGCTTTAATAAGTCAATTTCTTTAATAATAAAATTCATTTTTCTTTCTTTTGACAAATACATTATCATGGCTCAAATACTTATGAAGACTGACACTAGTTAAATTCTTCAACACTCCCTCTTAACTAGGGAGGTATTCATAATTACATATATATAAATGTACATGGAAGATCTCAAAATGATATGCTCTATGAAGAGTCACAACACACACAGTGCTATAGATTAAATACCTGAACAAGGTACTCTAACCAGGTGGGACTAAGATGGACTCAAGCTTTAGCCACTCTAGGTACCATCAGGATTTTAATCTCCACCATCAACCCATGGATCTAGGTGTGTATCCAAGGTTGAAGCTCCATGACCAACGCCACCCTCCCTACTTCAAGATCTAGACATCAACACATAGGTTGACCAAATGTCCTCCCAAGCATCTTTCCATAAGATGATTCATCTCTCCTAATCAACTAAATCAGATATATCCACCAATCCATGCATGCTTCAAACATTCAATCTTTTATGGAGATATCATGCACAATCACAACCCCAATCAGTAATAAGCTTTCAAATGTATATATATAATTAAACACAAACCTTCGGGGTCCTCAATCATTCTAATGTTTCTTATATCATCTTCAATCTTATCAGAAGTTTTCCTTTTCCATTTCATCAAAAACACCAAATATAACATCAATACTTCTCAAGTATTTGTGAACATATATCTATATTACTTTCATTCTTACTTCAAGGTATTCATTATGATTGTCATAATATTCCCTCCCTATCAGCTTGGGGAGTTCAACGATTTCATAACTTTGGAGAAATTTAAAGGCTTCATTTCTTTCTTATGGCATCATCATCATTCTTATATCTTCCAATATTATCAAGTCATGTTCACTTATGAACATCTTCAACATCTTGAAGATTATGTACCTGCAAAACTTTAATAGAAAGTACAACCAAAAACAAATATACATAAGCATGAAATTAACTATGTCATTACAATGGAAACATCAACTCATTCATGCTTTCAGAAATTAATTACCTAAACCTAGTTAGGTTAATAATCAACAAGGGTCATATCTTTATATTCTAGGCTTCAACTTCTTGCTAGGGTTTTTTCATAAAACCTAGACTCCTTCTTTGAGACATAAAGCCTTATATATCAACAATTCAATCATAGTACAAAATATCTAAGGTTTCAACAATAAGCTTTTGGAATTACATGTAATATTTTACTAGGGTTTGTTGCAAAGCCTAGATTTTATCATCAAAACTAAATCATATCAAAAACAATATCATGATATCCTATAATATCAATCTCTATTAGATTTTTGTTACAAATCCTAGATTTTACAAACTAAAACATGAGTATTAACAATCATACTCACATATACATATATAGGATGCATTATCATATACTAGAGACTTATATCAATACTTACTTGGTAAACCCTAGATACAAACATCAATATATCAAAGTTAGATATGCAACAAATTTAATCAAGCTAGGGTTTCGATTATGTGGAAGAATACACACCTAGACTTTCATTCCTAGGACCTTCATTTTAGCTAATACAAGGGTCTTTCTCATTAACCCTAATTCATCAAAACCCTAAAATCTAGGATTTTGATTTATTAAGAGCAAACCCTAACTTATCAAAATCTTAAATATCTAAGGTTTAATTTTATAACTTGGACAATAAAAACAATCCTTAAAAGACTAGGGTTTTTTATAAAACAATATCAAAACCTTAAACATCAAAAGAACAGAGTTTTCATCATAGGTTCTAGATTTCATCAACAACCCTAAGAGGACTAGGGTTTCAACATTATTGGTAACACACCCTAAGCACCAAAAGGCTAGGGTTTTATAGTGAACCCTAAAGATTAGGGTTTCACAAGAATGATCAAATGATATTATACCAGGGGTAGATCAATCTAATGATTAATCACCCTAACAAGAATATTTAAGATTCAATACCCTAGAAATAACAATGTCAGTAATGTAAAGAAAATTTCAAAAGAGAATGAACATACCTTTTCTATGAAGAGAACCTTGTAACACAACTTGTAGTTTAAGACATACCTTGAATTTTTCTTTAACAAACCTTGTAGGACATCAAATCTTGACAGGCTTCCTCTGCAAGACAACTTCTTCCATGCTTCAAGATTATATTTTGAAGTCTCCTCCATAACCTTCATGTATTCTGTAATCTTTTCTACCAAGGAGAAGATAAAAGGTTATTATCATATAATACAAACAAGCCATGATATGAGAGGGAAACCAAACAAGAAAGGAAACAAGGAGCAAGATACTTATCTTTTGATAAAATGGTGAAGGCTCCTTCTTAATCCAATCTTTTTTAGGGATACCTACAACTTAATAAAATAATTCAAAAATGTTCTAACAAGGCATGTTATAACTATAAACTCTAGAAATTAAAACATAAAGGAAAACCATAGAAAACTTAGGATAGAAGACTAAGAAGGATATGTAAGAGAGGACTTAGTAGTATAAGTCTTTGACTTCTAATTCTTCAGCCGTGTTCTTCTTATGTGGAGCTTCATTAGTGATATTTGTTTGTTCCCTATCTCTCTTCTTATTTCTAGGATTCTCAAGACGTTGATTTTTGTAATGACCCATCTTATGATAGTTGTAGCATTCAATATTGGATAGGTCAACTTTCTTCTTTGGTCCTTTGAACTTCTTGAAGGTTCCCTTCTTATTGTGATGAGAAAAATAGGCATTAGAGATGTTTTCTTCTTCATCCTACTTCTTGTTTATTACTAATCATATTTGGGCTTCTTCTTGACTGCATGCATTCCACATTCGTTCGAATATTGGAGTATTCTTCCAACTATTAATTCCTTATGCAAAAGCACTCCAAGATTTTGGTAGTCCTAGAAGAGAAACAATTACAAGCTATTTTTTTGGTACAACTTCATCTATTGCTTGGAGTTCATCTTCATTCTAGATATCCTTACAAAGTAGGATGATATAGTATCATCTCTTGTCATATTTATTGTCCTTAATTCATTCTTGAGGCTTGTTATTTGACCAATTTTCTTGATGGTGAATAATTTGGAGAGAGCCTCATACATTTATTAAGTAGAGTCTATGTTGGATATGTATGGAATTAGGTTATCCTTTACTCCATTTACTATTAGATTCATGGCTAATATTTCAGTTTATCTAAACTTATATTTCTCTACTTCATATGTAGTCTTCTTGACTTTTCCTTGAGCAAGGTCCAAAATTTTGTGCTTAGCAGGAATAAGATTTATCCTCTTTTTCCATGCCTTGTAGTTGGAGTCTCCTTCTAGTTTGTTTTCTCCCTTCATTGAGATCATCATATTGCTCTCTTCTACTCTTTGTGACCTTCCTTTAAACCCTGTTTCTTATATCTCTCCTTTCAATATATCTTCAATCTCCCTTTTTCTTCCTTCTTCACCTTATCAGAAAGGAATATAGATTTTCTTATATTGATAATTACTTGTCATATCTTTGAGTTCTTATTAACTTTCTTGTGTTCTTATTTTATATTTTTTTAATCAGGAAATTATCAAAAGCAAAACACGAATAACAAAGACACCGGATGTAAGCACTCTACCAGGGCTAAAACCCCTTTATAAGGGAAAACCCAGTCAAACTCTTCCACTAGCAAATTCAAGATGAGATAGATCAAGACCCTAGACCCAAAGACCTTCCTCCTCAACCAAGTCAACCTTTCTAATTCGATTCAACAAACTTCAGTAGTATTTTCTTGTCCAACAACTTTAGCCCAACAACAACCCATAATTTCGGCCTCCAGCAACTCAGAATTTTGGCCCAACAACAAAACTGTAGTTTCGACCCTTCTAGTAGCTCAATAACTTGGCATATGAGAGAGAGAGATTTAGAAAATTTTGACTTCATTTGCTTGATAGAGACCCTATTCTCCTTCATTATAATTTTCCTCTTTGTCCCTTGAATTTCACACTTTTTCTGGCCCCAAAAGTTGCAAATCGAACTTGATGAGTGAGTGTTCCAAATGAGGTCGAGTTGCTACCTTTATATAGGATATTTTGCCCCTTAGTTAGGATAACTTGTTTGGTTGAGGATGACTTGGTGGAGGTGGCCTAGAAGACCTAATTTACATCAAAATAAGTTTATTTCTTGATAAATCAAGCCCAAGAAGGATCTCTAACATTATGACATGGACAAGGACACTTGACATAAACCCTAGAAGCATTCAATGGAGGATTTCACCTAAAAACAATTGACCCAAGCATGAAACCCATGCTTTAATAAGGCAATTTATTTAATAACAAAATTTCTTTTTCTTTATTTTGAAAAATACATTACATCATGACTCAAATACAATTATGAAGACCAACACTAGTTACATTCTTCAATAGGTCCTGATGCCTTGTTATGCAACATCATATTAATTGTTGATTTGACTTCCTCATAGGATATGTGTCTAAGAAGTGTCACATTTTGATTTGTTGTGATAAGATCTGGAATATATCAAGTGGTTTATTGTATTTCCCTTGTTTTGTCCCCTATTAGCTCTCTATGAATGTTTTGAAAAAATTGAACCAACCATTAAGATATTTCATAATAAATTGCTAATTTTATTTCGTCAAAACCTTTAAAAAAAAAACTTATTATGATGCCCTTGTTGTAGCATAGACTTTTGTAAAAATTAAAATATAAATTAATTTAATTCTAAATAAATTCATTTTTTAATTTATTTATGATAAAAATCTTCACCAACATAATAATTAAAATAAGATAATCTGTGTTTATTAAATTAAAATATTAAATTTTAAATAATTTAAAAATTATTTTTTTTAATATATATATATAGATATAGATATATATTATTTTCAATATTTTTATAAATGAGAAAATCGTATGTCTACATTTTCAAAGTTCCCTCCAACCAAAAACTCATATAACTAGAATAGAAATAATGTTTAATATATTTTAATACTAGATAAAAAGGGGAAGGGAAAACTTGACATCCTTCTTTAGAGGGGCGTAACATTATAATTGATTTAGGATTTTAGAAGGATTTTAAAAACTCCATAACATTGTGCCTTTGACAATAAAAGAGGTATCATTAGAAAATAGCGAATAATAAAAGAAACGTTATTGGAAAGGAGTATTACATAATTTAAAAATAAAAATGGTATAAAATATAATATATAATTTGAAATAGGGTTTAGAATATTAAAATTTTTATTAAAGAAAATAAAGGTGGTAAATATTTAATTTAATATTTGTTTATGGGATGTAGAATAATAAGTGATAAGGTGTTTCGTGCAGGTTATTAATTTGAAATCTTGTGGACACAAAACCAATCATATTAGCTGGTGTAAGTTAAGATGGGTGTGATATCTAGGTGATTTTGATAGCTTAAATATGGCTGAGTCACGGTTTCTCAAACCATATATTAGTTTTACTAATTTTTAGATAAACCAACAAACCAAAGAAAAAAAACAACTTACTATTTTATTGCATTATAAAATTACAAAAAGCACAAAATTATCATAATTTTTTTTAAGGTTCTAAGTAGATTAAATTAACATGCAACTTTTAATATTTTAAGTTAACTCAATGACATTTTGAAAGTGATAACAATTAAAGATGTATATTTATTTTCAGGCTATAAGGTATACTTTTGATTATTATATATGAATGGTTGTATTAGTTAACAACTACGTTGTTGAGTCCACATGCCTTAGAGAAATTGGTGAATGGGAGAATAATGATGATATTTAGTAGATTCATGCAACTTTTAATATTTTAGAATATTTTAGGTTAATTCAATGATATTTTAAAAGTGGATTATCATAATATAGATGACAATTAAAGACTTTTATTTTAGATTTATAGGATACATTTTCAATGGCTATATAAGTATGGTTATACTAAATTAACAACTATGTTGTCAAGCCCATGGGGCGTAGAATAATTGGTGAGTGGGTGTATTGTTAAGACATTCCTTGCATAATGGTCACTAGTTTGAAACTTCATGGGTGTCGCACCTACCTAACACTCAACGAGAGGTTATAATGGTGGTGGTGAGAATAGACCCGATGTCACACGAGTATGAGACATGCATAATTACTGATTCCTCAAGTCACCAAAATAGAGAAAAAAAAAAGGAATGTTGTCAATATATTGGAATATATTCGAAAAGTGATTTTTATACTCAAGAAACTACACTAAAAATTGTAGTAGATGAAGGTTCACTTTAAATAATAGGAATTGAGCTTTTAGCTTGGAACAACATGATCCAAGAATTATGCTAATAGAATTTTGGAGAATAATTATCATAGGGATAGGATAATATCAAAGTTTCTCCTTTATGCAAGCAAGAATAAAAACTCAAATGATAATATAGAGAATATAACTAAATGCCACCATGCCATTTTGAGGAAGAAGGTAATTGATTAGATGGAGGGTTATTCTTCAAATGGTGTTTAACACATGCACAACAAAAATTCTAATATAATTCTAAAGAAAGGCACAAAGATGATATATTCATATAAGTTCTAAAATGACCAATGACCTATATATATTAGTGATTTATAAAGAAGAAGAAGAAGGTAATTCACTAAATAGAGGGTTATTCTTCAAATGGTGTAACAAAATTTTAATACACACATACAAAAAATTTAATATGATTCTAAAGGAGAGTACAATAAATTAGTAAAAAGGATTGTAATCAAATGCAATGAAATGAGATTGACATTTAAACCTAGGAAGACTTATCACTGCAACTTCAATAATTGCTATCTTCAATGCCAAATAAGCTAATTGATTCACTTAGTGTAAATAAATTCTAGAAGATGACAATAGGGTTGGAAACAATAACTCATGTGTTCATAAGTAGAACATCTTGAGACACACCTTATTTAATAATAATCATGTAGCATAAGTACAAGGGATACACGTAGTGGGAAAACAATGTGCACCCTGCAACAATGCATTAAATGTTGTATAGGCTGAAATATACACCATTGGATCTAACTGTTGTATATCCCAACCTATGCAACATAATTGTAATGCATTGTTATGTGATGCATATTGTTTTCCCACTATATGTACTTGTTTGAATAGATGTCTAGAAGTTTGGAATGGTCTACTTCACTAAGAGAGACACATTGTGTGTGCATGTGTGTGTGTTGCAGATTCCTTATGATCACTATGTGGAGAGCCAACCAAAATGTATATATATCATGTAGAAGGTTGCACTCTTGCAATGACTCCATTGGGGGTAGAAGACAGGATATTGACTACCATGTTAAGATAAATAATGCATATTAAAGGGAAAAAATGCAATACATTAATGCTTCCAAATGAATAGGATGGGAAACTTTATTTAAGTATCATGATTATATATATATATATATATATATATATATATGGAAATCATGTACTATTGTAGAATGTTAAATATAGTTGAATTAATCCAATAATTGATAAAGAAATGCATGTTCACACTAAGCATTGTTGATGCCCACCAACTAACTATACATATCTTTTTTGCTAAGTTTAATGGAAAAATTGATGTGGATCTCAAATAAGCCATACTTGATATATAAGTCACACTTAATTTTGCTAGAGAATGATACCCTCTAATACCAATTTGTGAATGTCTTGAAGATGGCACATAGATCAAGCTTTGGAGAAATAACTATCAATAAAACTATATAATATTTCATGAAGTTTTGAATTTAATTAAACATGTAATAAGTTGGGATTCAACTCTCAAGTTAATGTTATGAAATAGAATTGAAACCATAAACTAGCAACAAATAGAATAGTTCCAACTAGGCCTCGTTTCTTAAGGTTGGTGATAGGATTCTTGTGCAATGTTGATTGTAGAAGGGGATGCATGTAGAAAGAATATAGAAGTTGAGAAAGGATGGAGGCACGGAATATAGTGAATGTGGAAGGGGACAAAGGATAAGGGAAAATAAATTGTGTGGAGTGTAGGACTTAAACTATAAAAAGTGCAATGCATGCAAGATGAGAACAAAGTATGAGAAGCACAAAAAGGTGTGCATTGATTTATAAGGGAAGAACTAGTCATGCCATAAATTTAATTTTTTTCAACCACCACCTTAGTTATGAGATACATTGGTTTGGTTACAACTGTGTATGTGTGTCAATGTTTTAATAATAATGTGTAATGCATAGAGTCCTAGGATGTGTTGTTGTGACATGATGTGGCACCACATTAGGTTGGGGATGATGCCCTAGTGTATAAGGTGGGTTCTATATAACCATGGAGAACAAAACCCAAATTCTAAAATGATAGGTAAATTATGCTAAATGTTGGTACTTCAAAGTCTTAATCACAGTAGGTATTCTCTTTCCCAAAAAATCTTCCCAGGCCCTAATAAAAAAAAAAAAACCATTAAAGATGTCATGAAAAAGAAATACTGAAATACAAGTTTAAAACTCTTTAAGCCCCTCTAAACATACCAACACAACTAAGTGCCAACTCAAGAGATTTAAAAACTATGGAAGAACAATTCCTTGATTACCCTCACCCTATTCTTAATTAAAAAAATATGGCTAATTATGAGCACTTTGGAATTTATTAGCCCTATCCATCTTAAACATGATTAAAAAAATAAAATAACTATATACCAAATAAAAAGATAATACATAAGGTGCAAATTCCATCTTAATCTAATATTATCAATTTATAATAAAAGTAAATACACTTAAATATTTTATTAATAAAACAATTCCCAAAATAATTATTACTTCTAAAATGTTTCTTATAAAAAATTATTATTCTTATCACATTTTTCACATTTTTCTCTCGTACCCATCCCAATGAACATGGTTTTACTAAGTTATAAGTCACTACACCATGATCATAAATTTTTCTTTCCTCATAAATGAGGAAAAGTCATCTTACTTTCTTGGAGTACCACATGCTCTTGTGCCACATTTCGATCATATGCTATAGCAAAATTGAAAATATCTCATTGATAATGAAAAAATACTCTTGAACAATTTTGATTATTTCTTATTCACTTAAATTGATGGGTGATATCATCATCACTCCCACTTACATACCTACCAATTTTGCACAAATCATATATTTCATAAATTAATATGTCACCATACAAAGTGATGAGATCCATAACCAAATTTGGATTTTAGAATACCTTTCCAAAATAATGAAAAATTCAAGTGGTGTCATATTTTACAAACAAAGTTGAGTGTGTATGAAGAAACATGCTACTTCTAGAGTCGGAGTAATGTTATAAGATTAAGTTGCATGAACAAATTTGCAAAATTTTTAAACATCATATGGTTAAAGAGACTTGTTCTGTGTGTGAATATTCAAAGTTCAATATAACATCACAGAATGAATTAGATGCATATTTCACTATATTGTAGGGCGTAGATGCTGCAAGTATCATGTAATGGGATTTGGGCAACAGTGTACATCATAAAGGTATTTATGGAAAGTGTAGAGTGCTTGAATTATTTGCATTATTGTATTATTTGTTTTCTCTTCTCATCATGCTAGTGAGTGACATTCGAACTTTATAATAATGTGTTAAAGAAAAATATAAACCACCTAACATTGAATCATCCTTATTTGGCTTATTCAATATGGTATGATTAAGTACATCTTCCATAGCATTATAGCATATTAAATGTAATGTATGTAGTCAACATGTCATCCTTTTTTTAATTGCTAGAATGTGGGGTTCACAAAGACTAAGCCCAAGTTTATTCAAGTTTGATGGCCATTTTTACATATGTGGATTGATAAGACACAAAACCATCCCTAGTTTAAATTTTTTTAATTGCTAGAATGTGGGGTTCACAAAGACTAAGCTCAAGTTTATTGAAGTTTGATGGCCTTTTTACGTATGTGGATTGATAAGACACAAAACCATCCCTAGTTTAAGATGTTTTGGATGTGAAGAAAAACAATGAAGATCTACCAATAATGGTTTTTTTAACTAAAGTTTTGGTAGTAAGTATATTAATAATTTTTTTAATATAAATATAAAAAGTTAGGTAATTATGTTGTAGTGTTAAGTTAGTGAGAGTTTAATATTGATAATGATAATTAATATTAGTAATAATGATGATTAATATTTTATTATTTTTTAAATAATATGTATCCAAATTTGATTTTGTTCAATATTTTCTTATTAATATAAATTATTTTTTTAATAATAATAATGAATAATTATTTATATAGTTTTTTTTAATTAAATGTTCTCTTGATTATTAAAAAAAATCATATATCTAGTTGTTTTTTGTCGTGGTTTGTCACTAGGAAAACCATACCAACGACAGAAAAGAAACCCTTTAGTCCAAAGGAGTACAAACAAAGTGAAAAATTGGAGAGAGAGAGTATCATCATGAGATACAAGTATAACAAAAATATATGTTATGCTAACTAAAACAAAATGGCCAAAAGTTTGTCTTTGGCCAATAGTGACCGTGGGAATGTCAACCATAGAGAAATTACTCCAACCATTATGACAAGAATAGGAATGATGACTAGGCCAAGGTAGATACATCTACAAGCCAACATGAGTGCCAAAAGAGATTGTACCTTTCCCTTTGTGAAGTAGGGATTCAATTTTTGCAAGCCTCATCCCATGTCGTTGTGTTCTAACGACATCTGCTAGTTTTCTTCTTGGAGGATGCTAAGCTAGAGGGAAATTTTTCTTTTTATTATCTTCCTTTTCTTTGAGTGCCTTGTCAATAAGAGTCTTGATGTGCTAGTAGAGCTCTATTGTGCACAAGTATTGGTTTTGTCGACCATGAGTGTGACCAAGATCAGGAACCCAATCAACTTGAGAAAGGATATGATGTAGGAAAATCTGACTTTTCCTAGAAATGCACCTTCTCTAGATCACATAACAAATCACTTTATCATCAAGTAATTACTTTTTTCTATAAAAGTATTTCATTTAAAAATCCTATTTCACTTACAGTGAATTCTAGAGCATGCACAAATTAGAACTATTATCAATCACATAAATACACCAGACAATTTACGAACATAATGAGAATTCCTTTCATCAATAAAATCATGTCCATATAATTATAGAACAATTACAGAAGTATTCATTCCTCTCTTGGCTTGATCTCACATTCATTGGGCCATTATTTGTGCCCTTAGGCTTACATAGACTAATACAACTTTAGAAAAAAAATAGATTTTCTTATATCCCTAAATCAGTCCCTAATTTATTCCCTAAATCTCTCATGACTTATTCCATAAATATATCATGCTTTTCAAGGAAAATTTGATTTTTCCTTATGGAAAAATCCTCTCCTACACATAGCTTTTCTAAAACTAATCTATAATAAGAATATTTACAATTAAGGAATTATAAGTCCTTTACAATATTGAACCCCCTTTTGGAGCTTTTCTTCAAAATCTTGATGGCTTGGAAGCTCTAATGCTCCTACATAAGACTCCCAAGGTAGAAAAAATTCATGACCTCCTGGTCATGTGTCATTAATTCCTGAATCCTCCTGGATCCCAAACTTTGTACTGTAACTAATCACCTCCTTCTTCATGTTGTTGCTCTGTTTTTGTTATCGTTGTCTTCTTTAACCTTCCAGGTTTCCAAACTTTATGTTGTATTTTTCCACTCTCTTTGTTGATGCACTCTTGTATAGTCATTTTCCTCCTACAATTGACTGCTCTTCTTACATCAGTGTGCAATTTCTCATGCACTTTCATCATTAGTATTCTCATCTTGTCAATTTCCATGTCCAAATTTTCCTCTTGCTGGTACATGTTACTATCACCACTCACTTGTAATTGAATCTTTGAATTTAAAAATTTTATGACCTCAATGGTCATTTCATTGTTTTCATAACTTCTCTGCTCACACTCTTCATCTTCATGCATATTTTCCAAGATGTTTAAGACACTTGAATGTCTTCTCCCTTGCTTCTCCACAACTAATAGACTATTGTCTTCTTCAAAATTATCAATTTTGACTTCATCTTTATTATTGTCTTCAAAGAAAATTCCTTGCTTTATATCTTCTTGCTGAAAATGAAATAAAATTTCATTTTTATGAGACAAACTTGTCCCACCTTCCATCATCTTATCTTCTTTTTTCTGCATCAATTGTTCTTTGTCATCATCTCACTTTACATATATGGTTGTAATCTCAAGTTTTTTCAACCATCTTTCGAACAATTTGATTTCCTCCTAAAATTGAATAAGCATTTAATCTTAATGTTGTTCTTGGTCATCTACTTGATCCCTCTTTTAGGTTTCTGCATAAGCCAACTTTCTCTTACTTGTTGCACTAACTGGGTCCTGCAATTGTGCACCATCAACTGCATTTATCCATTGTGTATAATTTCCACTTTGATTACCTGCATGAAAAAATGTTGTCTTATCTTCTTTCATAACAAAAAATTTATTATGTTCTTCTCTTATGCCTTTGGAAATCATATCTCCAATTTGTATGATAGTTTTAAATGATTTCCCAACTTCATCAACATCTGCAACCATACACAAATCACCAGATTTAAAAACATAAGGCTCTTTAGCCTCATTTGATGTTTCAAACATCAAATCTCCATTAACATCATCACAATCATTTCCAATATTTTCTCCTTGCTTAGGTTCACATATTTGAACTGCCTCCTCATACTCAGTTGCTCTGAGTTCTTCCTTCAACTTGTGTCTCTATTTTTGTATCAAATTTCTTGCAAATAACTTCTCAATAGGCCATTTGACCCTTTTCCTCATATTCCACCCACTTCTCTGGTTCTCATGATATTGTTGTAGCAGCTCCATAAGCACATTCAATCGTGCCTTCACCTCAACAAGTTCCTTCTCAAATTCCTCATCCCTCATCTTCCTCATGCCAACTACTTTGGCATTTTATTTTATCTGATTGTGACTTATCACTGAACCCTTGACATGACCATCAATATTCATTTCCACTTCCTTCTTTCGTGAACTCTCCTTTTCCACTTATGAGATGAAATCTAGCCAACACCTCACCAAGCTGTCTCCTCTAAACTTGGCCAATGGTTCACTTCAATTGAACCTTATTTCTAAGCACTCCTTTCTCTCTTGGTTGTTGCATATGCCATACTCACATATTGATAACTTCCTCTTGTCATGTTCCTCTTCAATAATTCATTTTGTTGTTGGGTTCTGTCACAATTCCTTCTCTTGAGAGATCTGCATGCTCCCTCTTCCTTTGTCACAACAACACTTGTCGTAATGGTTGCTATATTCACATTAATTAATTGTTAAACAAAACACAAGACCAATAACCTACTAGATCTCAATAGATTTTCTCTTCCATCCTTTGCATAAGCCCTTATGTGCTATGTTCCTACAAAAACAACCTTCTCACTCAAATCTATATTTCCCAAAGAACATATATTTTCTCTAATACCACTTGATGCAGGAAGAATTTTCCTTTTCCCAAAAATTCACCTCTCTAGATCACACAACAAATCACTTCATCTTTAAGCCCACTTCATCATCAAGCCATTAATTTATTCTGCAAAATTGTTTCATATAAAAATCCTACTTCACTTACAGTGAATTCTAGAGCATGCACAAATTAGAACTATTATTAATCACATAGATACACTAGACAATTTATGAACATAACGAAAATTCCTTTCATTAATAAAAACATGTACATACAATTACAAAAGTACTCATTCCTCTCTTGGCCTAATTTCACATTCATTTGGCCATTAGCTTTGTCCTTGACTGAATGCAAATTTAGAAGAAAAATAGATTTCCCTAGATTTATTCCCTAAAACTCTCATAATTTATTCCATAAATCTCTCATGCTTTTCAAGGAAACTTTGCTTTTTTCTTATGGAAAAAGTCTCTTCTATCCATATCTTTTCTAAAACTATTCTATAATAATTAAATGAAACTAAGAATAATTACAATTAAGGAATTATAATTCCTTTATAATATTGAAACCCTTTTGGGATCTTTCTTCAAAAATATTTATGGCTTGGAAGCTCTAATGCTTCTTCATCAGGATATCATCATCAGTGTTACCTTCGCGCTCATGCATATATTCAATGGTTGTGTTGTCGCTTAACATGCACACCTATATTAGTGTGGGAAAAGTCTCCAATCCCACTAGGTGTGGCCTTTTAGGTGAACATTCAGAGAATGGTTGTTGCCTATTCCAAATTCTCTTCGTTTAAGCTCTCCCCTAGCTAAGCTAAGGGGGGTGGTCCCTAAGGAAGATCCTAAGGGAAAAATTGTTAAGGATAACAAGGCCTAGAAGATAATTAGTAAGGAAACTACCATTTAATATATCTTGAAATGAGATTAGAGATATGATTAGAAATTATAGACGTTTATGAGCATATAATAATCAAAAATTTAGATAAATTAATTATATTCACAAGATATCATGCAAGCCAAAATGTAAGAGACCAGATCCAATAGTATACTCAAAAGAAATGTATGCTCAAAGATAAAATAACAATACTTTCAAATGAGATATAGTTTTAAAGTTATAAGAATAGTAAGTTTCAAAACAAGCGTTAGTGAACCAAAACCAAAAAAGGATTATGCACAACTTTAGGATATGAGCAACATGAAAAATTTTATGTGTTAATTTTCCATTCTTTTTCTAAAAAAAAGAAAAAAAAATCATTAATTTCCATTTTTTTCTAAAAATGATTCACCCAAATTTTGTAGTATAAAATTATTTTACCTTAAAAATCACTTAAATTTTATAGACACTATATAAAATCAATATAAATTTGAGTTTTTTACAAAGATATCTCCAAATATTTTATAGTTTGCATATTAGGGTTTAGTAAGATTCGTCGAGGTTTCTAAACCTTAAGATAAATTTCCATCGCTAAAATTTTCCCTCATGAGAAAAAAGATGTAAATGAACCTTGCAATAGGATAATACTTGTACTTAATTGAAATATGCTTAATTATGATATAACATTTAAAGGAAAATTAATATGAGCACGTGAAAAGGAAGTAGACTAGTACAAGAATATGCAATGCTTGCAAGTGAATGATAAGCTTAAAATAAAAATTGTACAATAAACAATTGTGTGCAAAATAAATCAAAGGTGTATGTGATTGTGTGAAACAAAGTGGTTTTGGTAAATTCTATTAAATGCATAATCTAAGGTTTGACTTCCCCTCAATTCCTTCAACTTGGTAAGGAGTAAGTTGGTTGCAAGAAGGCAAGTAAGAAGACTAAGGCTTCATTAATGATACCCCATTAGGATTTCATCACAACCCACGTGCCTTCATTCCTATAAGGGACTTGACCACAAGAGAACTGTGAGGTCACATGTTTCAACCTTTGTTCCAAACTCAAATTAAGGAAGATTGAATGGCAGTTGAGGAAGGTTGTCCTAAATATCTATCAACCAAGCTTATGCTTGGAGGTAAAATTTAGAGATATATAAAATGTAATCTAGAAATGAGATCTAAAATTATAACAAGTGATTTAAGCGAGATGTAGAATTGACAATGCTTCAAGAGTGAAATGTTTTAGATACACCAATAGAAAAATATCATTCCACTTTAAATGATAAAATTAATATATTAGAGTTATGTTTATGATAAATGAAGCAAGTGTGAATTACTTAATGAAGAAAATGTAAATTATATCAAGTTACTTCAATGCAAATTAAATCAAGTAGCCAATGAAACTACTCAATGAACACAAGAGAGTTAGATCAAGTGATTACTGAGTGATTAAAACTATTTGCAAAGAGAAAACAAGATACTAAATCTAGCTATTAAGTGATGCAATGAACTAAGCTAACAATGCAAAATGGAAAAGTTAGTGATTAGATCTATTGACTAAGCTAGCAAAATAAATGAAACAAATTAAGTGACTAGATATCTAAGAGATCCTCCTACCAAATGAGGAGATAGGGATACCAAGGGGGATAACCCCAAGCTCCCTCAAGAAAAAATCTTCCTTTATTAATAATACAACTGAAACCATCTTATAGAGAAGTGAGGACTTAAGATCTTAAGGAGGGTTTACAAATGGAGCTTCAAGGAGCCAATAACCTTCCTTAAAATATCAAGAATGCAAATGAGAAATATTTACAATGATTTTGAGAAATATACAGTGGAAAATCTCCTTAAGAAGTAATACTCCTTTCTCCAGGGGTATTTCACTAAATAAAACCAGACATCCAAACATCAGGAGGAGATTTTCATGGGAGAAGGAGAGACAACTTCCCTAAATGCTTTCGACTAAGAGAAATAAGGCTTCACAAAAACAGATATATCTCCTTTGAGCCTCCAAATGATGCCTCTCTTTAAAATTGAACTTAAAATGATCCTTAAAACCCTAGGCATCTAGGATCAGTGCAAGCATGGAGAGAGGAAAGGGTTGCAGCTTGATCAACAAGCAAGTGTAGGATTTGTTGGGATTATGATGTATGTGTTATACTTGTATCATGTATGTGTTGTACTTGATGGCAACCCACTTATAGCAGAACAACTCACTTGTATATGGTAACTAGATGAATCTACAGAAGAGATATCAGATGTGACAGAATGCATGACAGTAGTGGTTACAAATGTGATGAAATGTAGGGCAACTTCAAGGAATCAATTCAGAAGGCAACTCACTCAGATGAAAGATCACAATATCTCAGGTTAACAGCACAGAGTTACAGATCAGACTACATAGAATGAAGAAAGAGAGGTATATGCAGGTTCACCATTGGCCAAGCCGCGTATATACGTAGGTTCACTGTATACAAGTCACATATACGTACACACGCACTTTCACAAAAGGAAACACGTGTATACCTTGGAAATCTAAGTTTTTGGTCCAAAGTATTTGGTCCATAGTATTTTAATCCATGGTATTGGTCCATGATATTTGGCCCGAGGTATTGAGCCTAGGTATTTGATCCAAGGTATTGGTCCTAAGTGGTTTTGGTCCATGGTATTGAGAAAGGCCTAAAACTATAAAAGGAGGAGAAGATCATTAGGCCATGACACACAAGCATTGAATATCTGATGAAGTGTGAGATCTAGTATGCAGGTTATTGGGTTATGGTGCATTACTGGACCTGAACCAAGGAGGAACCTTAGCGTTTGATGAAAGATAAGATCTAATGATGTATCAGGATCTCAAGGCTTGAAGTGAATTATCTTTATGTGATTTGATCTTGTATTAGAATAACTGGCGCATGTTGTAGCCTGTAAATATGATGATCTGGGTATGACTGAAGTCTAGAATAGTTGTAATGTTTAAATCATCATTTACAAATCTGTACGCAGGTTCACTTTACAAAAGGACCGTATACACACTGGTTCTGCATATCAAAGCAGTGTATACATCATAAATTTGATTTGCAAATCTGTACGTAGGTTCAATTTGAGGAAAGCGCGTACACACACAGGTTCGACACATGGAAGTAGCGTATACCTTATTAAATATGTTTTAGTTGCTTCCGTTTTCTATTGCAGTGCTCTGGGTTCTGGCTTGGGTTCTGGTTACTGTATTCTGGTGACAGTATTCTGAATAATTAGATTGATGGGTTGTCAAAGTGATTGATTGATTCGAATGTGGTTGGTTCGAAAGGTGATTGGTTGATGCAGATATATTTGATATGATGTTGTTAATGGATCCAGTCTGAAAATTTTTGAAACGTGGTTGCTGGAAGAAAAAGGAGAAGGCCATAGCCTTCTGTAGGTCGGCACCTATGTACTAGTAAACACATCGGTTAGTACAAGAGCTAGGGGGTTGTAGCTACCTTCCAGTATAAGCTGGAGAACGAGAGAAGGTTGTAGCCTTCTGTAGGTAGAAGCATGCGTACTTGTATAAGACTGCACCAGTACAAAAACTGTAAATAGAATTTTCTTATTAAAATAAGATAGAGACGATTTCAGCAGGTGGTTTTCACCCACATTGGGTTTCCACCTTACATCTTGGTGTTCATGTGTGTTGCTTATGTGTGATGCTTTAATCTGTTTTTACTGCACTGTCTAATGAACTCCTAATATACTGATTCAAGTTCAATACATGATAATTTGGGTTAATCAAAAGATCTTTGCATATACACTGGTTGCATTAAGTACAGTCACGTATACACGCTAGTTCATTGAGGTGAAGTAGTGTATACAAATCAGTTTTGAAAATTAAATATTGATTTGATAATACTGATTCACCCCCCTCTCAGTATTATTTCCAACAATTGGAATCAGAGCAGGTCCTTTAGAAGAAGCTTGATCAGTTGAAGGAAGATCCATCATCATGATTAATCAAGAAAGCAGGGGATCCATCAGACCGCCAATCTTTGACGGGAGAAACTTTGTTTATTGGAAGGTAAGAACCACAACCTATCTTCAATCTCTTGGAATAGATGTCTGGGAAATCGTGGCAGGAGGATATACATTTCCATCAGCAATTCTACAAATACGGCAAGTAAAAAGCAATATGAAACCAATGCCAAGGCTATCAATACATTATTGGGAAGTTTGTCAGAATCAGAGTTTGTCAAAGTTATGCAGCTCAAATCCACTAAAGAAATATGGGACAAAATCATTCTAAGCTACGAAGGAGACTCTCAGGTAAAACATGCTAAACTGCAAACTCTTAGAATTCAATATGAAACTCTCAAGATGCACAATGATAAGTATAGCTAGTTACTTCTTACGTATAGATGAGATTGCTAATTGCATGAAGAATCTGGGTGAAGAGATAAAGGAAGTTACTTTAGTTGAAAAAATTTTAAGAACCTTGTCTGCTAAGTTTGAATCAAAAGTATCTGCCATAGAAGAAAAGCAGGATCTATAGACTATTACTGTGACACAGCTGCACGGATCTTCACTTCTTTTGAGATGAGAAAAGGAGGTCCATCAAATATGAGAGAAGTCGCATTTAAAGCCTTAGCAAAAGGAAAAGAAGAACTCAATGAATCAGGACATATTTCAAAAGGAGAAGAAGAATCAAACATTGTCAAGAACCTTCAATGGGGTTTTGGAAGATTCAGAGGTAAACTACCTTTTAAATGTTTTTCCTGTGGTAGAGTCGGTCATTATGCTGCCAAATGTCCTCATAAAGATAAATATGATAAAGGGAAGGAATCTCCAAAATGGAATAGAAAACAAACTATAAGTAAAAAGAGCTACTATACTCATGAAGATAGCGATGGTCTATCAAATAGTGATGAAGATGAAAATAGTAATGATTATAGACTTCTGATAGCTTATGAAGATGATGATTTTTGGATGCTTTAAGTCAAGATGACCTTTATGAAGATATATGTTTAGAAGAAAATAATATGGCTATAGATACATTGACATACCAACTTGCAAAAAGAGAAAAACACAATGAAAAACTAGAATGTGAAATTGTGGGTCTAAGAAAGGATCTTGACAAAACAAAATCTCTCAATATTAGATTTTCTAAAGGATCAGAAACCTTAAATGAAATTATCAAAGTGCAGTGTTCTCCTCTGATAAAGACAGGGCTTGGATATACTAAAGAAACATCTCAATCACATAAGTCGTCAACCTCCACTAAAAGCTATCTTGATGTAGCAAAGAGCAGTGAACAGTTTGACAATCATCAGAAAAGGCATAAAGCAGATCACTAGGTAAATCAGGCTCAATTTACTTCAAGGATGAACAGAAGCCACAACCAACCTCAGGTAAATCATACTCAATTTGCCTCAAATATGAATATCAATAGAAACTACAATCACTAGGTCAGTAGATTTGATAATCGCATGAACTTCTTTAATGGTCAATGTTTCTCATGTCATAAATTTGGACATAAAGCTGCTCAATGTGTTTCTTACAAAACGATCATGACTACAGAAGCACGAAATCAAAGGAATGTGACAGGGATCATGAAAAGTTCCTATAATAACTTTTCTCTTCTTGAAAATGAAATAGAATGCTCAATCTGTAACAACTTTGGCCATGAAGAATCTAAATGCAGGAGTAAATTTCGGCAAATATCTCAAAAGGAGAAAACTCCATTAAATCCAAAAATATGGAGAAAGAAAGAACCACAAATAGAAAGATGTGGTATAGCCCTGTATATAGAAGGACAAGAAAACCAGTGGTGCATCGACAATGGATGCTCAAAACACATGACAGGTGACAGAGAAAAACTACACTCATATAATGCCTTAGAAAAGGAAAAGAGTGTCTCATTTGGAAATGAAACTCCTATTGTCATAAAAGGTAAAGGCTCTGTTTTCTTGAAAGACAAAGTTAAAGCTGGAAATGTTGTGTATGTTGATGGATTAAAACATAACCTGTTGAGTGTGTGTTACACAGTAATTTGTCACTGTCTTCACTCCAGTCCTTCTGCTGTGTCATGCGTCCAAGTCAAACATGCTTATATTAGACAAATGCTCTCTGATGTTGCCAAATGACCCACTTTTCCTAATTTATCTACCTCATCGCGGCTATGGGCTAAATATACACGCTGAAGAGCACTCATAAATAGTCCAGAAGAGCTGCCATCGCAGAAGTACACCTGATTCCCGCGATAGTCTGATTTCATGTCCCAGCGCGAGGTTACTTGTAATCTTTAGCGATGACCTGACTAGCTGCATTACTCAATAGCGATTTCAGCGGTATAGATCAGTTATGTACCCGCGATGATCCAGATTGGGCGAATTTGTTCCAACAGTCAGCCTTCCAGATGATTCCAAACCTAGTTGTTGGCATAGTTTGTATTGCCCTCCTTTCTCTGGCGTGGTTGTTCCGTCATTTGTGCTACCTTCCTTAGGGATAAGCTGACTCTTCCACCTTTCATGGAGACTCCTTCTCCTATTTAAACTCTCACCATTTCTATGCATTGCTAGTTTCTGATAGTTGGCTAGTTGAGGAGTGATGTTAATGTTTGTGAGTTTGCTAGATAGCTGGTGTGAGTGTGACAAGTGTGGGATTGTTGATAGGTTGTGGAAGGTTGTGAAGTGTCATTAATCTTATGTAAAACTTATGAGTGAGAGAGACTTGTATATTGGGAGATCCATCTTCAAAGAGTGAATGCTTGAAAAACAGGCTGGTTGGATCCCTCTAAGAAGGCTCGTGACGTCAAGACTTTGGTTGTAAGCTTACTCTTATTTCATTATTAATACAATCAATGATGTTTTCCTATGTCTTGTATGTAATGCACTTGATAGCTCACGACTTCTTGAATTTGTAATTAAATAGATCATTTTTGTTTCCGGTTGCGTGCTTTGTTGTATTTCCTTTGCATTGTTTCAGGTTGATCACTCATTAGGAGAAGGAAGTGGAAGCTGGAGCAGCACAACAGAACTCCATCGACCACCGGTTGAGGTAGGCCTCTAGCTATGACTATTTAAGGAAATCTATTGTTGATCTGTCCTTGTTTGTGACTAGACCCACTCTAGGGCTAGAGGGATTGCCTCTGTCCGCAGAGGGAACACTTTCCTGCATCACAAATTGGCAACTCCGCTGGGAAGGTTTGGCCTTTGTTCTTTTCTTGTTTACTTTTGTCTTGGTTTTTGATTTGGTCTCTTTTGAAGTTTTGGGGATTAGTTATCAATCTTTTGAGTTTCTTGGGTTGATATGGGAAATACCCCTATTTGATTGAAAGATTGACTGTTTTTGATTTGGGAGTTTTTGTTCGCTTGTCATTGTTTTGAACATCATCACGGCTTTAAATTTAACAGTCGCGCTGTCATCGCGCTCACCCTTTTGTAATATCCTGTTCATCACGTAATTACGCCTCACAGTCACGACGGTTCTGAAAATCCGACCATCGCGGAAAAGTCGTGTACTTCCACGCTGACATCACTTTGTTACTGCGGCTAGTGCTTTATCATTGCTTGCTGCTTGTGTATTACCCGCACTGATTGCTGTAGAATTGATTTTCTCAATTCTGCCTCCTGAGTCCATCAATCTTGCTAGTCCCTTGCTTTTCTCACTTGTTTGATAACTTGTTTTTCGTTGTTTATGATTAAGGCACTCTCTTGTGAGCTTTGTTGAATGAATCTTGCTTTTTTGCTTATGTGACCTAGTTCATTTTTTTCAAGTTCCTTGAATCTCTTGGCTTGGTTGCTCAAGATTCGTTTGCAGCTTCCTGTTGGTTTGATTGAGCCTTCCCCTTTGCTTGTTTTTGGTTGATTGTTTAGTGACTGTTATTGAAACAATCTTTGGCATTGATTCGATTTCTTTTCACTACCGAACATAGATTACAATTGTTTGGATCAACCATTTTTTTCCACACTTGCTTGTTGCTTATTTGTTTCTTCTTTTAAAGACATCAAAATCAAAAGAATTGAATTCATTTAGTATAAGAAAGTGAAAGTGAATTTGCATTTCAAGTTTACATATTGGAAAGCAAATCATAAGATCTCTCATTAGTAATATCCATGCACTTTAGGAATTGATGTCTGTATGCATTGAGTGACTGCCTTTGTTGTCTTGGTTTTCTTGGTTTGGGAATGATCTCTCTACCCTCCCGTAGGTAGGTGTTCATCGAAGAAAAAGGATATTTCATTCATTCTAGCTTTATCCTAGGATTTGTTGTATACATACGGTAAGGCCTGAAAACTGAAACATAATCCAAGATCAACTCTAAAATGAACTGAAGAAATCTAACAACGCATTGGAACATAACACACATTATTTAGAGATCTAGGCTAGAGACGTGCTCCAGTGTCATTAAACCTAGTCACTTTTGTTTCCACTCAAGGTTGGGTGATTCCTCCTCTGTGACTCAATAGTGGTCTAGCACAGAATTGTGCTCCCATGTACCGTCAAGTATATGTTGGGAGACCCCACTAGGTTATCATCCTTTATCCCTAGGAAGACGTGTTTGCCGCCTTACAAACCGTAATGCACCGAACACAACATTCGGGAAGATTGACTGTCGTACGGAAAGTCCTTGGTTTTCATATGACTGTGAAGGTGTATATGTAGTTTTACGGATTTGTCTGGTAAACCTTTTGCCTAGTTCTCTAGAGTAGTCACTTTCGTTCCTTTTCGGACTCCCTAAAAGAAAAGGTCCATTTTAGCACTTGTCACTTCAGGCTCATTAAATATTTGAAGGCGACTAGAGTCATCTTTTTGTCCTTTTCTCGACTCTTTAAAGATGAAAAGGTCAAGTTCTATTCTTGTGTCTTAAAATTTATTCAGCCACGTTCACATTTACCCTATTAGATCTTGTTTGCGTTAGCTTGAGTAGGGTTCTTTCTCGTTAGTTTTCCTAAGGTTTTTGAATCATTATCCTGGTGGAATCACCGATCCCATCTCTTGTTCCAAGTGACCAAGGGTCTCCTTCTTCTGTTGCTCCTGAGATACCGGTTGTTAGTGATACTCTCCCTGTTATTCTGAGTATCCAACCAATTAACTCTCATGCTCCAAAAGATAAGACTTATGATATTCACTGGAACCCCGTTTGGGAGCCTTTCGAAGAAGATATTCCCGACACTCCTCCTAGTGATTCGGTCCCAATGTCTTCTTCTGACATGGAGGACACATCCTCGTCACGAGTGAAGAATCCGTTGCGACGAGCGGTGAAATTCCTATCTCAACGGAAACTACACCCTTCCATGTCACCCCTCTTAATGTCACGTTGCCTTCATGCTATAAGGATTTGAGGGATGTTATGGGTTCTAGGACCTCCCTTACGAGTTCTATGTGGTCTCACACCGTCACTCCGAGCTCGGAGTCTTTTATTCCTCAAATTCACAATGTGTCTATCACCTCAGTCCCAACTATTCCAACTATCTGTGTGGCTTCTTCAACCCCTGTTGTTGGTGTCGTTACTGCATCCTCAGTTGTGACCACTATTGCTAGACCTCCATCTGGATCGGCGAATAGTGGCCCATTGGAATCTACACCTGGAATTGTTGATCCTACACTAAATGCCCCACCTTCTTCTGGTTCCATTCCAATAGGGGGGGCATACAATCAATATTTGCATTCTCTTTAGAATCCAGACCCCCAAGATCCGTTTCATTATTACGATTCTCGAGGAGCTCATATCTATTACCCCGGACCTTTGCCATCTCAGCCTGTGGTTGAGGTCACGATCTCGTTATCTATTGCTTAGGGTACCACCAGTTATCATGGTGCCCAAGTACCCCCTGCGAATTTTCAAGGACCACCTTATCAAGGTCAGCCGTCTTACACGCAACCCTCTTATGGGCAACAGTATTATGGACAGCCTTATCCAGGGAAACCTGGAGGCCCACAAGGACAACCCTTCCAGGGACAACCTTCGGTCTCTGGTGGTTCATCTTTTACCTATTTCAGGTAACCTTCTGGTAATCCGGGACAACCTTACATGCAAAAAGGCCAACCTGGTGTCCAACAAGGTTACCCTTCTGGACAAGTTGGTCAGCCTCAAATCCAATCAGGTCAACCAACCGTCCAGTCTGCTTAGCCATCCGGTCCATTAGGACAGCCCTCAGTTGTGCAAGGACAACCCAATACCCAGCAAGCTCAACCTTCTGGGCAAATGGGTCAACCTCAATCTCAACTAGGTCAACCTTCTGGCCAGGTGGCTCAGCCTCAATTCTCTCAAGGACATCCATCTGGGCCTGCTCAACTGGGCACTCAAATGATTGTTGCTTCTCAAGCTCAACTCGGTTTTCAGCCCCAGTTTGGGCTCCAGACCCAATCCGGTTTTCAAATGCAGGTTGGATCTCAATCTCAACCGGCCTATCAAATGCAGCCTGGCTCCCAGGCTCAGTTTGGAGCCCAACCACCTTATGGTTTCCAACAATCCTAGGGGCAAACCCAATTTGCCCTGTACCAAAATGACCAACAACTGTAGGTGAGCCCTTATCAGAATTACCAACAACCATATGTTGCTCCTGCAGGCCAAGTTGGTAATCAATGGAATGCTAGGGGGCAAATCCAAGGTCAGCCATCCTATAACCCCTATGGACAAAATCCCTACAGACAGAACCCTCTTGGGCCAAATCCGTCCGGACAAAATCAATGGGGGCAACAAGCAACTGGCTAGAGCTCTGGTGCTACCTCCTACCCGTGGCTTCAAATGTCCTTTAACCCTCAATTACCCTTTTTAGCAACGTTGGAATTACCGGATGTGTCCAAACTGATAAATGATCCTATCCTTCATAATCCGTATTGGCCGCCGGTTCCAACTAAGATTCCCGGTGATTGTCCCAAATTTGATGGTAAAGCTGGAGAAGATCCCCAAGCCCACGTTATGACTTATCATCTATGGTGTTCGTCAAATTCGTGGCTTGATGATTCAATCTGACTCTGCCTTTTTCAAAGGACCCTCACTGGCTCTGCTGCTAAATGGTATATTGAGTTAGCTCACGAATATTTTCAGGATTTTAACTCATTGGCTATGGCATTTTTGACTCATTTTCAGTTGCCGATTCGATATGAAACGGGCACACACCTCCTGACATCCTTGAAACAAACAACGGCTATACATATCTCTGATCATATCCATGAATGGAGACGACGTCGTCGTTTGATTAAATTTTGGATTCCCGATCAGCTCCTGACCGACTGGTTCACGACCTCATTTGTTGGTCCGATAGCATGGGACATTGCTATGGGGGCATGTGTAACTGAAGAGCAGGCTATCGCATGTGCTCAGTACCTTGACTTGGTTTACTCCAAGTCCGGTACATTATATGATTATTTTCCTGATGCCCCGAGGCCTAGAACTTCTAAAGCCCCGCCAACACCATCTATTGACAGCATCATTGGTTTTGTTAATCTGTCCTCTAAGAAATCTTCCGCGAACCCTTGGAAGCAGAAGTCGAATGATCTGAATGAAAATACTTCTCAGGCTGTATCCAATTCTGGTAATACTTCCAAGGTCAATGCCATCCAGTCCACCACAGCAGATAAAGCCTCGAAAGGAAAAAAGAAGGGAAAAGGAAAGAATAAAGTTGATCAACCGAAGCAGGAGGCTTCCAAAGTCGTAGGAGACTGGCTCAGAGTCACAGAACCAATAGCCTTCCAACAAGCAATAGACATTATGCAAGTTGAAGCACCTTCATCAATGACGGCTCCTCCTACTCCATTACACCCTGTTGTTACCGTCGACCCTTTTTCAAAATGGGGCATTGATTATATGACCTGTAACCCTCGCTTGGCTGGGGGGCATGGGTATATCATCGTTGCCATTGATTACTTCACAAAATGGGCTGAGGCGATACCCACACTATCTGAAGACGGTCACATAGCGGCGCAATTCTTGTTTAATCATGTTATCTCATGGTTCGGAGTCCCTCAGGCTATTGTCATTGATCACGGTAAGCATTTCCATAATCACATGATGACTGAGCTAACAACCCAGCTAGGCTTGCGGCATGATAGCTCGACTCCATACTATCCTCAGGCCAATGGCTAAGTAGAAGCTATCAACAAAGTTCTAGTTACGATGCTTCAATGCACCATTGGCATGCATAAGTCTAACTGGCACTTGATGTTGTTCTCTGCCTTATGGGCCTACTGAACTTTTGTGAAGGATGCCACCAGTTTCACTCCGTTCCAATTAGTTTACGGACTAGAGGCTACCCTTCCCATCGAGTGCGAGATCCATTCTTTGAAATTAGCCGTCGAATTACTCCCCAACACTAATCTGGTAGAAGAATGCCTTCTTTACTTGGAACGGATGGATGAGACTCGTCAACTAGCCTCTCTAGCTATTGAAGCATAGAAGAAGAGAGTGAAAGCTCACTTTGATCATACTGTCCATCCTCGTTCTTTTGTTGAAGGAGATTTAGTCCTGCTTTATGATCAAGTGAATGATAAGCTGGGGGCAGGAAAATTCGAGCCCATGTGGCACGGGCCTTATATTGTAAAGTGAGTATTGCAAAAAGGTGCCTACGAGCTGATTGATTACGAAGGGAACCCTTTGGACAAGCCCCGAAATGGGATTTACTTGAAAAAGTATTATGCGTGAATTTCATGCACTTTGATTTGTACATACATGTGTTTTTAGCAGGTGTGTTGTGTGTGTGTTTTCATGTTTTGGCTTGGTGTGTAGGTGTATTGTCACTTATTGTATCTTTTGCTTCTTGTGCAGATGTCTGGTGCACCTTATGTTGGTTTCGCTGATGGTGCCTACCGCAGTACCCGCAACCTATCTTCTACGGCATGGGTGATCTACGATCCTCATGGTGAGTTAGTAGACTTTCAAGGTGTTTGTCTAAGTTGTACCATGAACAATGTCACTGAATATAGTGTTGTTATTGAGTTATTGGCCGAGGCGATCAATCTTGGTATTCGTACATTGGTTGTGAACCTGGACTCTCAGCTTGTCGTCCACCAACTCAATGGGAGATATTCCATCAGAGACCATCGGATTTTAAGGTTGTATTTACGTGTTAAATTGTTATAAAGGAATTTTGATTTTATCACATATCAACATATTCCACGAAGATTAAACATGTTAACTGATGCATTAGCTAACCATGTATTAGACAGACATTTGCGTAACATGTAATCAAAACAACATATAAGAAGCATGTAAAACACAATAATGAACCATAGGAATATATATATATATATATATATATATATATATATATATATATATATATATATATATATATATATATATATATATATATATATATATATATATCTCGTGTGGCACACCGAGGCGCTCAAAAAATAAGTGTATATGTCCAAATAGAGTCTATGTTCTCCATACATCCGAGACACATGTCTCTCAAAAAATCACTAGTAGGAAATAAAACCTAGGTGTCTATTGTGGTGGGTTATGCTCCCTATAGCACACCACCGCTCGTGCCACCCGCCTCAACAAGCGATACACCCTGGGTTCCACTCCTACTGTGTGGATCTGGAACACTATGGGGACCTCCTCGATCCCCATGTAATCTGGAATCCCTACTGTTAGGCCCTCAAGGTTCCGGGCCACTGTCTCCACCGTATCATCAGCTGGGGGAGCCAAGGCTAGTGCTGTGATGCCCTGCGCATCCCTCCGCACCTCTGGAGCCAGCCCGACGGGTCTCACTGGTCCTACATCTGCATACCATAGCATTCGTCATTAGGACATATACATGAAAAATAAAAAAACATCATAAAAAATAAAATGCAAAAATAATGTGATCAAGTGTCTTACCACCATCATCCCACTGCTCTCCAGCGGGCAGCTGCATGTCAGGATCTCCACGGAAGTCCATGCCAGCATATGGCCAATCCTCAACGAAGATTGTCTGGCACTCCAACCACTCTCAAAACAGTGTCCCCCACGACACTGGTTGTCCTCCACCTCCTCGTGGCATGATGTGCGCCCACCGTGTGGCCTTGGGCTCACGTGGTCTGGGAAAATCCAAATCCATGTCCTATAACTGCAATGCCGGCACCCGCTCTAGCATGAGCGGTACTAAGATGGACCCATAACCAAACTGCTTCGTCTCTCCTTGACGGAAGTTGGTAAGTTGCCTCTTCATATTCGCTGTCACCGTTTCTGCCCAGTTAAACATGGTTGAATTGAGACATTCGAGAGCCAGCCGGAGATGGGTCTTCAAAGCCTCGTGTTGGGCTTGGGAGCCCGCTACCCGTGTCACCATGAATAACATAGCACGAAAGACCACATCCTCCACTATCGGGATTGCCACCTTCCCTCTCCGCATTTTGCGCGCCCGTGGGCACACTTGAGCCATCAGCATCTCTAAGGAATCACCCTCAAGTCGCTCCCTCCAGAATGGGCCTCTCACCACGACGGGACAGCCCAGTCAAAAAATATATGTCTGTGGCGTCAAACTCGATGCCTCGGCCTCGAATGATGAATTTCCCATCTGTGGGATTCCAGGCTCGGATCAGTAGCTCCAGTAAATCGGGTTGAGACCAAAGGTGTGGAGTAAGGAAGAATTTGAGCAATCCACATGCCCGTAATGCATTTCAGCACCCCACATCGGCAAAAGCTTCCACATCATTATCATCATGCATTCGTTCTTGCCAGACAAATGCCATTATGGCCTGCATAATGAGAAAAACAAATTATCACTTCGTTTGCAAAATTCAACACGTAATTTGCATAAAAAAATAAGTTTGCGTCGCCATCGCGTCTGTTTTTAACACAGACGCGATGACGTGAGGTCTCTAGTTCTATTTTTTCGCGGTCATCATAGAAGTACATCACTTTCCCACGATGATAGAAGCGCGTTATGTGTTAATTCTTTCGGTCATCGCGGACCCAAGCAGTATACCTGAGATGACTAAGTGGCGGAGCTCGACTCAAAAAATCCGCCTAAACTAACACATCTAACGTCAAAATGCATGGAAAATATATTGAATTGAAGCGCAAGATGAAGTCTATCTACTTGGACGAAGTTTCAGGGTGAACGGTGGACGAACGTGGCCAAAATTAGCTCGCCAACTTTAGTGCTCCAAAATGCTCCATAGTGGAATGAACAGTAACAATGGTAAAAATGGATGGATTAACCCCTTTTTATAGTAATTTTTGCAAATTAAAAAAATTATATTTTATAAATGTGGGTTTTTTCTCATTTTTGTCACATGGTTAGTCAAAATTTGGCTTTTTAACTATGTTAATATGTCTATTGTTCATTTTATATCGAATGGATTTATGTTTGACGTGCTTTGTGCAGAGCTATAGGTAGTGGAATTATGTCAGCTTTGAGTACACTTGATTCAAAAAGTCATCTTTAACACTCTTTTCCGACTTAAAAAATGAAAAGATAGCTGAGTTGTTCCTCTTGACTCGTTAAAATAAATAAGAGGTGGTCGCCTTTAAGCTCTTTTCAGACCGTATAAACACAAAAAGATTGCCGGGTCTTTGTTGTTTCAAGCTCGTTATTGGTTACAAAACGACGTGATTCTTACCGATTTTCTACTTTTTCGGGTCGAAGTCACTAGTTACGAAAAGTACTCCTCAATTGTAATGGTCGGGCAGTTCTTTCGAGTATCATTTTATACTTTTTCGGGCTCGAGAGACACAAATCTACGAAAATGGACCCCCCCAGAGTTTTCTTTTCCGTGTCTTTTTTAAACTCCCTAAACATGAAAAAGACTCAGAGTTTTACCTATGTCAGACTCGTTAAACCCTCACAACATTGGACTCGTCATCATGACGAGACTCGAGCTTCTCCTCCCTAGGGCTCGTTAAACTATTACTAGGTTTATCATTGATTGTCTATGGCAGCTAGTCACTTTTGAACATCAACACTTTTGCTTCTTGTCGGGTTGGGACATCCACACATCATCATTTGGCCTTCCATGGGTTTGGATTACCATTCAGCCTCATTCCATCTGATTCATGCCGTCTCCATCGAGCCTCTGATCCCTTAGTACCTGAATGTTGTCGCCCTCCGAAGTCATGTCGCCAACATGTTCAAGAGTATAATCCTTCTGCAGTTTACACCCTCGCCTTCTCCTCTGATACTCTGTTTCGCCATCTACCACTTGTTCCTTATCTCGTGTCATTGATGGGGGAAACATTATGGCCCTCCTGCGACGGGTCGTCTCCTGTCGACATCAGCTCATTATCCAAGAGATTGATCTAGATATCCCCTTCGGTACCTTAGAGCTTGCATGCCTCAATGGCAAGTTCTTCGCACCTGACGCTTGACTTTCATCATTGGTCATCAATCGGGTGATTCCACGAGTGTTCAACTTCAATTCCTTTTTCACACTTCGTGGATTGTGCTAGACAGTACCTTGAGAACCATTGGCATTATTGGTGGTTTCTCTCGCGCTTGTTAACGGTTTTCATCATTGACCGGTAATCAAGCGATTTTCTATCATGCTCGACCTCAGCACATCTATTCGCATGTTAGAATTTGTACTATGATCGGATGGGTTCAAGACCCTGAACTCAGATTACACATGTTCGGGCTATGTGGATTGGTTTATGATTACATGACTCATTGATGGATGGTTGTGACCATACCTGAGTCTTCATGGATGGCTGCGACCATACCTTTATCATTGTCATGATCTCATTAGCTGGGTGGCTGCATCCATACCACATACCTATTTCGTATGTCTTTTGGATGGCTGCACCCATGCCTAGATTACATGTACTCCATTATCAAATATATCAGTGGTACTTGTGTGCAGGTTCTTCCAGATGGTGTTCCAGCTCAGTCAGTTTCGTAAAGCATTTCACCTCTCCCACTCTCTCGGGTTTCATACTTTAGGGGGCATCTATTACACAGTAATTTGTCACTGTCTTCACTCCAGTCCTTCTGCTGTGTCATGTGTCCAAGTCAAACATGCTTATATTAGACAAATGCTCTCTGATGTTGCCAAATGACCCACTTTTCCTAAGTTATCTGCCTCATCACGGCTATGGGCTAAATATATGCGCTGAAGGGCGCTCATAAATAGTCCAAAAGCACTGCCATCGCAGAAGTACACCTGATTCCCGTGATGGTCCGATTTCATGTTCCAGCATGAGGTTACTTGTAATCTTTAGTGATGACCTGACTAGCTGCATTACTCAATAGCGATGTCAGCGCTATAGATCAGTTATGTACCCGCGATAATCCAGATTGGGCGAATTTGTTCCAACAGTCGGCCTTCCAGATGACTCCAGACCTGGTTGTTGGCATAGTTTATACCGCCCTCCTTTCTCTGGCGTGGTTGTTTCGTCATTTGTGCTACCTTCCTTAGGGATAAGCTCACTCTTCCACCTTTCATGGAGACTCCTCCTATTTAAACTCTCACCATTGCTATGCATTGCTAGTTTTTGATGGTTGGCTAGTTGAGCAGTGCTGTTAGTGTTTGTGAGTTTGCTAGATAGCTGGTGTGAGTGTGACAACTGTGGGATTGTTTATAGCTTGTGGAAGGTTTTGAAGTGTCCTTAATCTTGTGTAAAACTTATGAGTGAGAGAGACTTGTATGTTGGGAGATCCATCTTCAAAGAGTGAATGCTTGAAAAACAGGCTGGTTGGATCCCTCTGAGAAGGCTTGTGACATCAAGACTTTGTTTGTAAGCTTACTCTTATTTCATTATTAATACAATCAATGATGTTTTCATATGTCTTGTATGTAATGTACTTGATAGCTCATGACTTCTTGACTTTGTGAGTAAATAGATCATTGTTGTTTCCGGTTATGTGCTTTGTTGTATTTCCTTTGCATTGTTTCAGGTTGATCACTCATTAGGAGAAGGAAGCGGAAGCTAGAGCAGCGCAACGGAACTCCATCGACCACTGGTTGAGGTAGGCCTCCAACTATAACTATTTAAGGAAAGCTATTGTTGATCTATGCTTGTTTGTGACTAGACCCACTCTAGGGCTAGAGGGGTTGCCTCTGTCCGCACAGGGAACACTTCTCAAAAGTAGAAAACTCCATTAAATCCCAAAATATGGAGAAAGAAAGAACCACAGACAGAAATATGTGGTATAGACCTGTATGTAGAAGGACAAGAAAACCAGTGGTGCATCGACAATGGATGCTCAAAACACATGACAAGTGACAGAGAAAAACTACACTCATATAATGCCTTAGAAAAGGAAAAGAGTGTCTCATTTGGAAATGACACTCTTGTTTTCATAAAAGGTAAAGGCTTTGTTTTCTTGAAAGACAAAGTTAAAGCTGGAAATGTTATGTATGTTGATGGATTAAAACATAACCTGTTGAGTGTGAGTCAAATATGTGATCAAGGAAATGAAGTAGTGTTTCGATCAAATGGATGTGTTGTTCGTGATCTTGATACAGGAGAAATCGTGATTAAAGGTAAAAGAACTCCAAATAGCCTATACATACTCAAGGGAGGACAACAACAGTGTTATCTAAAAAGAAATGATGAAAACTGGCTATGGCACAAACGATTGGGACATCTAAGATTTTCTCAAATAAGAAAACCATGCAGATTCCAGGTTGTTCGAGATCTTCCAGATATCAACATTCCTGAAAATACTATATGAAAATCATGTCGATTCGGTAGGCAAACTAGATCCCAATTCATCGAAAAGGAACGATCGGCTAGTAAGCCTCTTGAACTTGTTCATACTAATTTATGTGGACCATCAAGGTAAAAGTCACCTCGTGGAGAAGAATACTTTATATTGTTCATTGATGATTTTTCCAAAATGTGTTGGATAGGTCTTCTAAAGCATAATGATGAAGCATTTGAAAATTTCAAAGCCTTCAAAGCTTTGGTTGAAAATGAATCAAATCATAAAATCAAATGCCTCAGATCTGATCGAGGAGGGGAATTTACCTCGAATGAATTCTTTGACTTCTATGAACAACATGGAATAAAAAGGCAGTTATCCACCACAAGGACTCCTCATCAAAATGGAGTGGTAGAAAGGATGAACAGAACTATTCAACAAATGGATCGTGCTATGCTAGATGACTTTGGAACTCCTGCAACCTTCTGGGGTGAAGCTGCAATCGACGCGATCACTATTCTCAACCAAGAAAATGTTTGAGTAAACAACACTCAAACTCCGCATGAACTTTGGTATGGTAAAACTCCTATGGTAAAGTACTTCAAAGTTTTTGGAAGCAAATGTTACATCAAAAGGACTGATGAAAAACTTGGTAAGTTTGAACCCAGAGCAGATGAAGGTATTCTTCTTGGCTACTCTTCCCAAAGTAAAGGATATAAATTTTATAACAAAAGACTTGGGAAAATTTTTGAAAGTATTGATGTTGTAGTTGATGAAGCATGCAAAAATCCAAAATAGATAAAAACCGAAGGTCATGACAATGAAGAAGATGAAGCTCATTTTCCCACATCAAATCATAGTGATCCTAAAGAAGAAACCAATGAAGCACCAAAAGAAGAGATAACGATAGAAGAAAAGACTCTGTCCAGGTATGTTCAGAAAAATCATCCAGAAACTCAAATTTTGGGGAAAAAAGGGGCAGGTGTGCAGACAAGAAGAACTATTGCCGAAACCTCAAGCTATCTAGCATTACTATCTTCCACTGAACCTCAAAATGTGAATGAAGCATACAGAGATGAATGTTGGGTCAAGGCCATGAATGAAGAACTTGAGCAAATTGAAAAGAATAATACTTGGGAATTAGCTCCTAGACCTCATGACAAGAATATCATAGGAACTAAATGGATATTCACAAACAAGCTGAACGAAAATGGAGAAGTTATTAGAAACAAGGCCAAACTTGTTTGCAAAGGATATGCTCAACAAGAAGGTATATATTTTGAAGAAACTTTGGCACCTGTTGCTAGACTTGAAGCCATAAGAATGTTTCTTACTCTTTCTAGTTTTTAGAAATTCAAAGTATACCAAATGGATGTAAAATCTGTCTTTCTTAATGGAGACTTAGAAGAAGAAGTCTATATTGAACAACCAGAAGGATTCGTTCTTGGAAATGATGCAAAACTTGTATGCAAACTCAGAAAAGCTCTCTATGGTCTAAAACAGGCTCCAAGAGCATGGTATTACCATCTTCACAAATTGTAGAAATTTTGAATAATTTAACACATATTCAACAGAGATTATCCTGATCATGTACTATTGCGGAATACATACACAATACTTAAGCTCCTCTACGTTGATCATCAATATAGCAGCATCAATAACAATAAAACATCAAGAGCATTCCCACATTAACACAGTATGTAACCCGGGGAAAGAATCTCGCTAAAAACCCCACACTATCTGTATATTAATGATTGAGACCATGTAACATTACAAAGTACAATGCTTATCACAAGAAATCTAGTACCAGCTCCACCAGTTACACACAATACAGCTCAGATCTTATCTCCAAATCTATTCCACTGCTTGCCTGCCTCCACTGCTTAATACCTGCTCAAGAACTGATGAGAATGGTCTACCAAACTCGTATTTCACCTCCAAATAATCACTCACAATGTGTAAGACGTGAGCAGAAGCTACAAACTGGGCAAATACATGAGCAAACTCATTGGCATACTCAATCCATTGATTGTGCAAGATCTGATGCACAACTATAGTCACAACTGATAGCAATCTGATTCTCTAACACCTGTCCCTGCTGAACTGAACATGCACTGACATGCAACTGAGTTAACTGATGTATTCTATAGTTGTATTATGAGTTAATAATTAGTTTAACAACTCATCATTAGTCTATTTGCAGTTAGACTAACTACAACTAGTTTAACCAAGTCAAACTGAACACAACTCCATCAACTCCACAATCAACTCCACCAAACTCAACTGATTGAGTTCTAACTGAAGTCATGCATGCAACAACTCAACTGACTCATAAGAAAAGCGTACTTCCTTCTGACAGCTGCATGGGCCACATCTGTAGCTCAAACTGAAGTGCTCCAAGAGAATAAGATCAAGTTTATAGTCCAAATATTATTATGAGACAATAATATTTGACTTTTCTATTTTTGACAACCAGTCTAAAAATAGACTTTGATCACCCACATTGTGGTCACCCACACTTTGGTCACCCACATTGTGATCACTCACACTGTGATCACTCACAGTGTGATAAAAAATAGAACTTGCTCCATAATTTGCCTGCGGGCCCACTTAGTGAAGGTGACTCTTTTCACTAAGCTCCATCATCTTGTTGCAATCTCAACACTCCCTCTCGACAAGATATGGATTATCAGCAACCCCTATCCTGCCTCGGTGGTACTCGAATTTGCTCCTGGTGAGAGCCTTCATCAGAATATCAGCATCCTGATCCTCCGTTGGAATGTATGAAAGCAACATGATCCTCCGTTGCACACAATCTCTGATATGATGGTACCTGATGTCAATATGTTTAGATCTATCATGAAATACAAGATTATCCAAGAGTTTAATGCAACTCTGGTTATCACAGTAAATCACAGTAGGATCCAAATGAGAACCGAACAAACCAACCAAGATCTTCCTCATCCATATAGCCTCGCATGCAGCCAGCCAAACTTGCTGCCATATACTCGGCCTCCGCTGAACTGAGTACCATGGATCTCTGCTTCCTGCTGTACCAAGAAACTGCTGTCGATCCAATACTGAAGACCCCTCCTGATGTGCTCTTTCTGTCCGTTGGGCTCCCTGCCCAATCTGCATCCGTGAAGCCACATAGCTTCACCTCATCCTCCTGTCTGTACCACAAACCATATCCCCATGTGCCTCTCAAGTAGCGCAATACATGCTTGCCCGCCTTTTAGAAGAGCTTGGTAGGCTTAACCATAGCTTGTGAAAGCTGGTTAACTGCATAGCATATATCAGGTCGTGTATTGACCAAATACATCAGCGACCCCACCAACTGTCGATAAACAGTGGCATCCACTTCTTCTCCCGAAGTGGCATCCTCCTTCCTCCAACCTCCAGGAAGAGGAGTATCAACAGGCTTGCAGCCATGCATGTTGAACTTCTCCAGTATCTCCCGAGCATACTGGCCCTGAGAAACAAACAATCCACAACTGCGCTGCCATATTTCCAATCCTAGGAAATAGTGAAGGAGGCCCAAGTCCTTCATCTCAAACTCTGTAGCAAGATCCTTCTTGCATGACAGTATCAACAGCTCATCACCCGTTAGAATCAAATCATCAACATACAGTACAATGATAAGCAACTTAACCTCCACCACAATCTGGTATAGGTTAGGATCCGCCTCTCTCTTGGAGAATCCAAGTCCTGTGAAATAGTTGTTTATCCGTGTGTACCAAGCACGTGGTGCTTGCTTCAACCCATACAGCGCTCTCTTGAGCCTGCACACATGCGACTCACTGCTGAAGACTTCAAAGCCTTCGGGTTGCTCAATGTACACCTCCTCCTCAATGACTCCGTTGAGGAACGCAGTCTTCACATCCATCTGATGAATGTGCCATCCCATCTGCGCTGAGAGACCAAGAATCGTTCGTATGGAAGAATACCTTGCGACAGGTGCAAAGGTCTCCTCATAATCGATCCCCTCTATCCGTGAAAAGCCTCGGGCAAAAAATCTTGCCTTGTACTTCTCCACACTCTTGTCAGCTGCCTGCTTGACCTTGTAGATCCATCTCGAACCCACCACTGATTTCCCTTCTGGTCTAGGAACAATCTCCCATGCACTATTTCTGACAATAGAATCATACTCTTCCACCATGGCGTCTACCCATGCGGGATCCTCCACAGCTTCCTCGAAAGAGGATGGCTCAGTCACAACACACTTGCTCATAAGAGCCATGTATCCAGTGTACTGATCAGGTGACTGTCTCTGCCTGCGTTGGGCTATAGGTGGTCCTACAACTTTCTCTGCATCTTGAGCCAGTCGCTCAGCTTCTGTCAAGCGCTTTCGTCCTCTGATGGTTGGCGCTGCATGTGTGGTCTCTTCCACTCCATGAACCTCGTCTTGTGGCTGATCCACGTCCTAAAGCTCATCCTTAGGAACTAATAGCTCCTCATCTGCATGCAAGTGTAGCTCCCTCTCAAGCGAACACTTCATGGCTTTCTCCTCCTGAAATTTTATATCCCGTCGCACAACAGTTTTACCACTGTCTGGCAAATACACACGATAGTTGTGGGGCGTATCAGTGTACCCCACAAATATCCCAACCTCTGCGGTCGGCTCCAACTTCTTCCTGGCATCCTTCGTCACATGCATGTAAACGTTAGCACCAAAAATCCTCAAATGAGAAAGATCAGGCTTCTTACCAGAATAAGTCTCCTCAGGTGTACTCATGCCAAGTATCTTATGAGGACAACGATTCTGCACATAAACTGTTGTATTGCATGCTTCCGCCCACAAGTGAAGGGGCAGGCCCTGATCATGCAACATTGCCCGTGCAGCACCCACAATCATTCTGTTCTTCCGCTCAGCTACCCCGTTCTGCTATGGGTTATCGGGAGCTATGAGCTCTCTACGAATCCCTTCTGCCTTGCAGAAATCCTTGAACTCGTCCGAGATGTATTCACCACCATTATCGCTCCTAAGAGCCTTCACCTTCTTCCTCGACTCCTTCTCGACCAGTGCTTTGAATTCACAGAACTTTGAATATGTCTCGCTCTTCTTCTGCATGAAGAAGATCCAGCACTTACGAGAGAAATCATCAACAAAAATCACATAATATTTGTGTTTTGCTGTCGAAGCAAATGAAAAAGGTCCACACACGTCTGTGTGAATTCTCTCAAGGATCGTCGTGGCGCGACTATCCTTCTCGTGAAAGGTGGCTTTCACAAACTTCCCCAAAGTACACCCCTTGCACTGATATGACTGCGCAAGTGTGCCTTTAGGAAGCCCTGTAGTGATCTGCTGCAGTATCTTCAAGGCTCCATGGTGAAGGTGACCCAATCTCCTGTGCCACAACTCGCCATAATCCCGGCTCACCAATCCTTCTACCTTGCCCGCCATTGCTGCGCATCCATCTACATGCAAATGATAAAGGTTCCTCACTCGAACCCCTATCTTCCGGGTCTCACCAGTTGTCTTACTGCGTAGGAAAGCCTTTCCCTCACTGAAAACAACATCATACCCCTTGTCTTCTAACATCGCCACTGAGATGAGATTCTTTGTCAATCCTGGAACATGCATGACTTCCTTCAATACGAAGGGTTTACCAAACTCCCTCTCAAAGGAAATGGTACCGATACCAGTCGCACTGTATCTACCATCATCGCCCATCTCGATGTGCACTCCAAGATCTTTGTCCTCCAGATTAGAGAACAAATCTCTATCTCCCGTCATGTGAAAAGATGCACCACTATCCAAGAACCACACTAATCCCATCATACTTGAAACCAAGCATGCGATCAATGAAAAATCAAGCTCAAACTGTGAGGCTAGAGCCTCTCCTGCTGAAGATCCAGCAGCCTGCTTGTTCTTCTTCTTCTGCGGACAATTAGTGGCATAGTGTCCGTGCTAGTGACAGTGAAAACACTTCACCTTGGACATATCCTGCTTCTTGCCTTTCGCACCAGACTGAGAAGCTTTCTTGCTCTTCCCTTTCTTTGCTTTGGCAGCCAAAGCGCAATTCTCTTCATCAGATACCTTTGATGAAGATCCATTCTCACCTTTATTGTTTCTGAGTTTATCCTTGAGCGCCAGGTCGCTCTTGCTTTGGAATAACATTTGCAATCCGTTGAAATACATTTCAACAACACTGCTGCAAATTCGATTTTCCACCAGCTCCAAACTCAACCGCCTCCGATCTAAAATTTGTGAGAACACAATATTTCTCGTACAGAGATTGACTGTATGGGCATTCACCAGATATCTCACCTTCCAAAAGAAGGATGAATCCAGAGGCTACCTAGCCCGATTACAGACTCTGCCTGAAGAAATAGAATGTAAACACTTCTTGAATAGTAGATCTGATGATCAACAGCTCCGATACCATGTAGAAATTTTGAATAATTTAACACATATTCAACAGAGATTATCCTGATCATGTACTATTGCGGAATACATACACAATACATAAGCTCCTCTACGTTGATCATCAATATAGCAGCATCAATAACAATAAAACATCAAGAGCATTCACACATTAACACAGTATGTAACCCGGGGAAAGCATCTCGCTAAAAACCCCACACTATCTGTATATTAATGATTGAGACCATGTAACATTACAAAGTACAATGCTTATCACAAGAAATCCAGTACCAGCTCCACCTGTTACACACAATACAGCTCAGATCTGATCTCCAAATCTATTCCACTGCTTGCCTGCCTCCACTGCTCAATACCTGCTCAAGAGCTGATGAGAATGGTCTACCAAACTCGTATTTCACCTCCAAAGAATCACTCACAATGTGTAAGACGTGAGCAGAAGCTACAAACTGGGCAAATACATGAGCAAACTCATTGGCATACTCAATCCATTGATTGTGCAAGATCTGATGCACAACTATAGTCACAACTGATAGCAATCTGATTCTCTAACACCTGTCCCTGCTGAACTGAACATGCACTGACATGCAACTGAGTTAACTGATGTATTCTATAGTTGTATTATGAGTTAATAATTAGTTTAACAACTCATCATTAGTCTATTTGCAGTTAGACTAACTACAACTAGTTTAACCAAGTCAAACTGAACACAACTCCATCAACTCCACAATCAACTCCACCAAACTCAACTGATTGAGTTCTAACTGAAGTCATGCATGCAACAACTCAACTGACTCATAAGAAAAGTGTACTTCCTTCTGACAGCTGCATGGGCCACATCTGTAGCTCAAACTGAAGTGCTCCAAGAGAATAAGATCAAGTTTATAGTCCAAATATTATTATGAGACAATAATATTTGACTTTTCTATTTTTGACAACCAGTCTAAAAATAGACTTTGATCACCCACATTGTGGTCACCCACACTTTGGTCACCCACATTGTGATCACTCACACTGTGATCAAAAATAGAACTTGCGCCATAATTTGCCTGCGGGCCCACTTAGTGAAGGCGACTCTTTTCACTAAGCTCCATCATCTTGTTGCAATCTCAACACAAATATCTCCACCAACAAGGTTTTTCAAAGGGGTTAGCCAATAGAAATCTATATACAAATATGGACACTGATAAATTGCTAATAATTGTTGGGTATGTTGATGATATCATTTTTGGTAGCATTGAAGAATCCATGAGTCAAAATTTTTCCTCAGTAATGCATCAAGAATTTGAAATGTCCTTGCTTGGTGAGCTCACCTACTTTCTTGGTCTACAAGTTCAGCAGAATAAAGATGGTATTTTTCTCTCACAAACCAAATATCTCAAATAGAACTGAAAAAATACGGCATGGAAGATTCTAAACCAGTATGTACCCCAATGGTAACAGGATGCAGTCTTAGCTCAAATGATGAATCAATAGTAGTACATCAACCAACTTACAGATCCATGATTGGAAGTCTGCTTTATCTAACAAGTACCTGACCGGACATCATGCATGCAATGGGAATAGTTGGAAGATTCCAAGCAAATCCTAAGGAAACACACCTTCAGGCAGTCAAAAGTATTTTCAAATATATCCAAGGAACATAGAACTTTGGTTTATGGTGTCCTAGAGATACCGATCTTACACTTCATGCATATACAGATGCAGATTTGGCAGGAAGTGTTGATGACAGAAAAAGCACTAGTGGTGGTGCATTCTATATGGGTTCCAAGTTAGTGTCTTAGTTCAGCAAGAAACAAAGTTCAATTTCATTATCTACAGCTGAAGCAGAATACGTGGTTGCTGCATCTTGCTGCACACAACTACTTTGGACGATGCAAACCTTTCAAGAAATTCAGATCACATGTACTCCACCTATCTCCATTCTATGTGGTAATACAAGTGCCATCAGTATTTCAAAGAATCTAGTCATGCACTCCAAGACCAAGCACATACCTATCAAATATCATTTTCTACGCGAACAAGTGCTTGAAAAAAGGTCAAACTGGAATATGTTCCCTCCAAAGAATAGGTTGCTGATATATTCACTAAACCACTACCTAGAGAAACATTTGAATATCTCAGGCAAAAGCTAGGAGTAGTCGTTGCCTCTTCCTGTTGTTAAATCCGATTTTCTTTAAAGAAAGGTGGTTATACGCGTGTTTCATAAAGCGTAGTTGAATACATACGTGAGTTTCTGTGGGCATAGTCACGTATATGTTGGTTTGAAGAAAAGCAGTGGACTAGACTCGGAAAAAAAGGGATCTTCCATGGTTCTGTCAATTATCTGCTCTGTTTGATGATGATTTCACTCTGCTAATACATATGGAAATATATTGGTTTTCATAAAGTTGTTGATAACTTGATGTATATCTGATTGATGATGATGCTTTGATACCTCTTACTGACATATGCAATGATCAGATCTGATAGTGAACAGGTGGAACGGGTTTAGGGGGATAACATGGTTGATGATAGTTTGGGAACTAATACAAGTTGCTAGTATGGATGCTGATTGAAAAATGTTGTTGATGGTGCAGATCATATGATAGTTGTTGATTACTATCATGGTCTTGTTTAAGATATTTGGTCTATTTTATATAAGTAATGTACATCTTTTAATGTAATGGTCATGAAAAGACCTAATTTGTAACCCCACTATACATGGGATGGATGATGTAATGTTTGTGTTTTAACATTTATAAACAATTGTATATCCCCACTTAGTTGGGTGGATGAGTCAAATTTGGTATATCCCCACTTGGTTGGGAGATGGATGTATGTATGAGTCATTGTGATAGGAAGGTCTTTTGTGATGTATGTATAGAGTCAAGTTCTTCTTTTAGAACATATTTTTGTAGATTTTGCTTATGCTCAGGGGGAGGATGGAATTGATCATGGAAGCTCAATCAACACACTTCAGCATATCAGAGATTTCAGCATGCACTCAGGGGGATCATGACCCTTTGCCCTTGATGTCAAAAGGGGAGAGTGACTTGGTGTGGTTATTTTTGCCATCAAGTCCAAAGGGGGAGATTGTTGGCATTATGATGTATGTGTTGTACTTGATGGCAACCCACTTATAGCTGAACAACTCACTTGTATATGGTAACTAGATGAATCTACAGAAGAGATATCAGATGTGACAGAATGCATGACAGTAGTGGTTACAGATGTGATGAAATGCAGGGCATCTTCAAGGAATCAGTTCAGAAGGCAACTCACTCAGATGAAAGATCACAATATACCATGTTAACAGCACAGAGTTACAGATCAGACTACATAGAATGAAGAAAGAGAGGTATATGCAGGTTCACCATTGGCCAAGCCGTGTATATACACAGGTTCACTGTATACAAGTCGCATATACGTACACACGCACTTTCACAAAAGGAAACGCGTGTATACCTTGCAAATCTAAGTTTTTGGTCCATGGTATTTTGATCCATGGTATTGGTCCGAGATATTGACCCTAACTATTTGATCCAAGGTATCAGTCCTAAGTGGTTTTGGTCCATGGTATTGAGAAAGGCCTAAAACTATAAAAGGAGGAGAAGATCATTAGGCCATGACACACAAGCATTGAATATCTGATGAAGTGTGAGATTTAGTATGTAGGTTATTGGGTTATGGTGCATTGTTGGATCTGAACCAAGGAGGAACCTTAGCGTTTGATGAAAGATAAGATCTAATGATGTATCAGGATCTCAAGGCTTGAAGTGATTTATCTTTATGTGATTTGATCTTGTATCTAAATAACTGGCGCATGTTGTACTCTGTGAATATGATGATCTGGGTATGACTGAAGTCTGGAATATTTGTAATGTTTAAATCATCATTTACAGATCTGTACGCAGGTTCACTTTAGAAAAGGATCGTATACATGCTGGTTCTGCATATCAAAGCAATGTATACATCATAAATTTGATTTGCAGATCTGTACGTAAGTTCACTTTGAGGAAAGCGTGTATACACGCAGGTTCGACACCTGGAAGTAGCGTATACCTTATAAAATGTGTTTTAGTTGCTTCTATTTGTTGTTGCAGTGCTCTGGGTTCTGGCTTGGGTACTGGTTACTATATTCCGGTGACAGTATTCTGAATGATTAGATTGATGGGTTGTCAAAGTGATTGATTGACTTGGTTGTGGTTGGTTTGGAAGGTGATTGGTTGATGCAGATATATTTGATATGATGTTGTTGATGGATCCAGTCTGAAAATTTATGAAATGTGGTCCCTAGAAGAAAAAGGAGAAGGTTGTATCCTTCTGTAGGTCGGCAACTATGTACCAGTAAACACATCATCTAGTACAAGAGTTAGGGGGTTGTAGCTCCCTTCCAGTAGAAGCTGGAAAACTAGAGAAGGTTGTAGCCTTCTGCAGGTAGAAGTCTGCGTACTGGTACAAGACTACACCAGTACAAAAACTGTAAACAGAATTTTCTTATTAAAAGCAGACAGAGACGATTGCAGCAGGTGGTTTTCACCCACGTTGGATTTCCACCTTACATCTTGGTGTTCATGTGTGTTGCTTATGTGTGATGCTTTAATCTGTTTTTACTGCACTGTCTAATGAACTCCTAATATACTAATTAAAATTCAATACATGATAATTTGGGATAATCAAAAGATCTCTGCATATACACTGGTTTCATTAAGTACAGTCGCATATACACGCTAGTTCACTAAGCTGAAGTAACGTATACAAATCAGTTTTGAAAATTAAATATTGATCTGATAATACTGATTCACCCCCCCTCTCAGTATTATTTTCAACAATTGGAATCAAAGCAAGTCCTTCAGAAGAAGCTTGATTGCTTGAAGGAAGATCCATCATCATGAGTAATCAAGAAAGCGGGGGATCCATCAGACCGCCAATCTTTGATGGGAGTAACTTTGTTTATTGGAAGGTAAGGATCACAACCTATCTTCAATCGCTTGGAACAGATGTCTGGGAAATCGTGGAAGGAGGATATACATTTCCATCAGCAATTCCTACAGATACGGCAGGTAAAAAGCAATATGAAACCAATGCCAAGGTTGTCAATACATTATTGGGAATTTTGTCACAATCAGAGTTTGTCAAAGTTATGCGGCTCAAATCCGCAAAAGAAATATGGGACAAAATCGTTCTAAGCTATGAAGGAGACTCTCAGGTAAAACGTGCTAAACTGCAAACTCTCATAATTCAATATGAAACTCTCAAGATGCACAATGATGAAAGTATAGCTAGTTACTTCTTACGTATAGATGAGATTGTTAATTTCATGAAGAATCTGGGTGAAGAGATAAAGGAAGTTACTTCAGTTGAAAAAGCTTTAAGATCCTTGTCTGCTAAGTTTGAATCAAAAGTATCTGCCATAGAAGAAAAGCAGGATCTACAGACTATTACTATGACACAGTTGCATGGAATCTTAACTGCTTTTGAGATGATAAAAGGAGGTCCATCAGATATGAGAGAAGCCACATTTAAAGCTTCAACAAAAGGAAAAGAAGAAATCAATGGATTAGGACATATTTCAGAAGGAGAAGAAGAAGCAAACTTTTTCAAGAACCTTCAACAGGGTTCCGGAAGATTCAGAGGTAAACTACCTTTTAAATGTTTTGCCTGTGGTAGAGTCGGTCATTACGCTGCCAAATGTCCTCATAAAGATAAATATGATAAAGGGACGGAATCTGCAAAATGGAATAGAAAACAAATTGTAAGTAAAAAGAGCTACTATACTCATGAAGATAGCGATGGTCTATCAAATAGTGATGAAGATGAAAATAGTAATGATTATAGACTTATGATGGCATATGAAGGTGATGATTTTTTGGATGCTTTAAGTGAAGATGACCTTTATGAAGAAATCTCTAACTCAAAATTTGTTTAGAAGAAAAGAATATGGTTATAGATACATTGACATACCAACTTGCAGAAAGAGAAAAACACAATGAACAACTAGAATGTGAAATTATGGGTCTAAGAAAGGATCTTGAGAAAACAAAAGCTCTCAATCTTAGATTTGCTAAAGGATCAGAAACCTTAAATGAAATTATCAAAGTGCAGCATTCTCCTCTAATAAAGACAGGCTTGGACATAGTGAAGAACCATCTCAATCACATAAGCCGTCAACATCCACTAAAAATTATCTTGATGCAGCAAAGAGCAGTGAACAGTTTGACAATCGTTAGCAAAGGCATAAATCAAATCACCAAGTAAATCAGGTTCAATTTACTTCAAGGATGAACAGAAGCCACAACCAACCTCAGGGAAATCGTACTCAATTTACCGCAAAGATGAATATCAATAGAAACTACGATCACCAGGTCAGTAGATTCGATAATCGCAAGAACTTCTTTAATGGTCAATGTTTCTCATGTCATAAGTTTGGACGTAAATCTGCTCAATGTGTTGATTGTAAAACCATCATGACTACAGAAGCACGAAATCAAAAGAATGTGACAGGGATCAAGAAAAGTTCCTATAATAATTTTTCTCTTCTTGAAAATGAAATAGAATGCTCAATCTGTAACAACTTTGGCCATGAAGAATCTGAATGCAGGAGAAAATTTTGGCAAATATCTCAAAAGGAGCAAACTCCATTAAATCCCAAAATATGAAGAAAAGAAAGAACCGCAAACAGAAAGATGTGGTATAGCCTTGTATGCAGAAGGACAAGAAAACTAGTGGTACATCGACAGTGGATGCTCAAAACACATGATAGATGACAGAGAAAAACTACACCCATATAATGCCTTAGAAAAGGAAAGAGTGTCTCATTTGGAAACGACATTCCTACTGTCATAAAAGGTAAAGGCTCTGTTTTCTTGAAAGAAAAAGTTAAAGCTAGAAATGTTATGTATGTTGATGGATTAAAACATAACCTGTTGAATGTGAGTCAAATGTGTGATCAAGGAAATGAAGTAGTGTTTCGATCAAATGGATGTGTTGTTCGTGAGCTTGATATAGGAGAAACCGTGATTAAAGGTACAAGAACTCCAAGCAACCTATACATACTCAAGGGAGGACAACAACAATGTTATCGACGCAAAAATGATGAAAACTAGCTATGGCACAGAAGATTGGCACATCTAAGCTTTTCTCAAATAAGAAAAGCATGCAGATGCCAAGTTGTTTGAGATCTTCCAGATATCAACATTGCTGAAAATCCTATATGCAAATCATGCCAATTCGGTAAGCAAACCAGATCTCAATTCATTAAAAAAGAAGGATCAGCTAGTAGGCCTCTTGAACTTGTTCATACTGATTTATGTGGACCATCAGGAAAAAGTCACCTCGTGGAGAAGAATACTTTATATTGTTCATTGATGATTTTTCCAGAATATGTTGGATAGGTCTTCTAAAGCATAAGGATGAAGCATTTGAAAAGTTCAAAGCCTTCAAAGCTTTGGTTGAAAATCAATCAGATTGCAAAATCAAATGCCTCAAATTTGATTGAGGAGGGGAATTTACCTTGGATGAATTCTTTGACTTCTATGAACAACATGGAATAAAAAGGCAGCTTTCCACTACAAGGAATCCTCAACAAAATGGAGTGGTAGAAAGGATGAACAAAACTATTCAACAAATGGCTCGTGCTATGCTAGATGAATCTGGAACTCCTACAACCTTCTGGGGTGAAGCTGCATTCGCCGCCGTCACTATTCTCAACCAAGCAAATGTTCGAGTAAACAACACTCAAACTCCGCATGAACTTTGGTATGGTAAAACTCCTACGGTAAAGTACTTCAAAGTTTTTGGAAGAAAATGTTACATCAAAAGGACTAATGAAAAACTTGGTAAGTTTGAACCTAGAGCAGATGAAGGTACTCTTCTTGGCTACTCTTCCCGAAGTAAAGGATATAAATTTTATAACAAAAGACTTGGGAAAATTATTGAAAGTATTGATGTTGTAGTTGATGAAGCATGCAAAAATCCAAAACAGATAAAAACGAAGATTATGACAATGAAGAAGATGAGGATCATTTTCCCACATCAAATCACACTGATCCTAAAGAAGAAACCAATGAAGCACCAAAAGAAGAGATAACGATAGAAGAAAAGACTCCGTCCAGGTATGTTCAGAAAAATCATCCAGAAACTCAAATTTTGGGGGGAAAAGGGGCAGGTGTGCAGACAAGAAGAACTATTGCCGAAACCTCAAGCTATCTAGCATTACTATCTTCCACTGAACCTCAAAATGTGAATGAAGCATGCAGAGATGAATGTTGGGTCAAGGCCATGAATGAAGAACTTGAGCAAATTGAAAAGAATAATACTTGGGAATTAGTTCCTAGACCTCATGATAAGAATATCATAGGAACTAAATGGATATTCAAAAACAAGCTGAACGAAAATGGAGAAGTTATTAGAAACAAGGCCAGACTTGTTTGCAAAGGATATGCTCAACAAGAAGGTATAGATTTTGAAGAAACTTTTGCACCTGTTGCTAGACTTGAAGCCATAAGAATGTTTCTTCCACTTTCTAGTTTTCAGAAATTCAAAGTATGCCAAATGGATGTAAATCTTCCTTTCTTAATGGAAACTTAGAAGAAGAAGTCTATATTGAACAACCAGAAGGATTCATTCTTGGAAATGATGCAAAACTTGTATGCAAACTCAAAAAAGCTCTCTATGGTCTAAAACAAGCTCCAAGAGCATGGTATTACTGTCTTGACAAATATCTCCACCAACAAGGTTTTTCAAAGGGGTCAGCAGATAGCAATCTATATACAAAGATGGACACTGATAAATTGCTAATAATTGTTGTGTATGTTGATGATATCATTTTTGGTAGCAATGAAGAATCCATGAGTCAAAATTTTGCCTCAGTAATTCAACAAGAATTTGAAATGTCCTTGCTTGGTGAGCTCACCTACTTTCTTGGTCTACAAGTTAAGTAGAATAAAGATGGTATTTTTCTCTCACAAACCAAATATCTCAAACAGATCCTAAAAAAATATGGCATGGAAGATTCTAAACCAGTATGTACCCCAATGGTAATAGGATGTAGTCTTAGCTCAAATGATGAATTATCGGCAGTACATCAACCAATTTACAGATCCATGATTGGTAGTCTGCTTTATCTAACACCTACCCAAACGGACATCATGCATGCAGTGGGAATAGTTGGAAGATTCCAAGCAAATCCTAGGGAAACACACCTTCAGGTAGTCAAAAATATTTTCAAATATCACCAAGGAACATAGAAATTTGGTTTATGGTATCCTAGAGATACCGATCTTACACTTCATACATATATAGATGTAAATTGGGCAGGAAGTGTTGATGACAGAAAAATCACTAATGGTGGTGCATTCTATATGGGTTCCAGGTTAGTGTCTTGGTTCAGCAAGAAACAAAGTTCAATTGCATTATCTACAGCTGAAGCAGAATACATGGCTGCTACATCTTGTTGCACACAACTACTTTGGATGATGCAAACCTTGCAAGTCATTCAAATCACATGTACTCCACCTATCTCCATTCTATGTGATAATACAAGTGCCATCAGTATTTCAAAGAATCCATTCATGCACTCCAAGACCAAGCACATACCCATCAAATATCATTTTCTACGTGAACAAGTACTTGAACAAAACCTCAAACTTGAATATGTTCCCTCCAAAGAACAGGTTGTTGATATATTCACTAAACCACTGCTCAGAGAGACATTTGAATATCTCAGACAAAAGTTGGGAGTAGTTGCTACCTCTTCCTATTGTTAAATCCAATTTTCTTCAAAGAAAGGTGGTTATACATGCATTTCATAAAGCATAGTCGTGTACATACATGAGTTTCTGTGGGCACAATCGCATATATGTTGGTTTGAAGAAAAGCAGTGGGCCAGACTCAGGAAAAAACGGGTCTGCCATGGTTCTGTCAATTATCTGCTCTATTTGATGATGATTTCACTCTGTTGATAACATATGGAAATATATTGGTTCATATAAAGTTGTTGATAACTTGATGTATATATGATTGATGATGATGCTTTGATATCTCTTACTAACATATGCAATGATCAGATCTGACAGTGAACGGGTGGAACAAGTTCAGGGGGAGAACATGGTCGATGATAGTTTGGGAACTAATACAGGTTGCGGGTATGGATGTTGATTGATAGATGTTGCTGATGGTGCAGATCATATGATAGTTGATGATGACTATCACGGTCTTTTTTAAGATATTTGGTCTCTGTTATATAATTCATGTACATCTTTTAATGTAACGATCATGAAAAGACCTAATTTGTAACCCCACTATACATGGGATGGATGATGTAATGTTTGTGTTTTGACATGTATAAACAATTGTATATCCCCACTTGGTTGGGTGGATGAGTCAAATTTGGTAGTTCCCCACTTGGTTGGGAGACGGATGTATGTATGAGTCATTGGTGATGGGAAGGTCTTTTGTGATGTATGTATAGAGTCATGTTATTCTTTTAGAACATATTTTTTCATATTTTGCTTATGCTCAGGCGGAGCATGGACTCGATCATGGAAGCTCAATCAGCACACTTCAGCATATCAGAGATTTCAGCATGCACTCACGAGGAGCATGACCCTTTGCCCTTGATGTCAAAGAGGAGAGTGACTTGGTGTGGTTATTTTTTCCGTCAAGTCCAAAGGGGGAGATTGTTGGCATTATGATGTATGTGTTGTGCTTGTATGATGTATGTGTTGTACTTGATGGCAACCCACTTATAGCAGAACAACTCACTTGTATATGGTAACTAGATGAATCTACATAAGAGATATCAGATGTGACAGAATGCATGACAGTAGTGGTTACAGATGTGATGAAATGCAAGGCAGCTTCAAGGAATCAGTTCATAAGGAAACTCACTCAGATGAAAGATCACAGTATACCAGGTTAACAGCACAAAGTTACAGATCAGACTACACAGAATGAAGAAAGAGAGGTACACGCAGGTTCACCACTGGCCAAGCCACGTATACACGCAGGTTCACTATATACAAGTCACGTATACGTACACACACACACCTTTCACAAAAGGAAAAGCCCGTATACCTTGGAAATCTAAGTTTTTGGTTCGAAGTATTTGGTCCATGGTATTGGTCCATAATATTTGGTCCGAGGTATTGACCCTAGGTAATTGATCCAAGGTATTGGTCCCAAGTGGTTTTGGTCCATGGTATTGAGAAAGGCCTAAAACTATAAAAGGAGGAGAAGATCATTAGGCCATGACACACAAGCATTGAATATCTAATGAAGTGTGAGATTTAGTATGCAGGTTATTGGGTTATGGTGCATTGTTGGATCTGAACCAAGGAGGAACCTTAGCGTTTGATGAAAGATAAGATCTAATGATGTATCAGGATCTCAAGGCTTGAAGTGAATTATCTTTATGTGATTTGATCTTGTATCTGAATAACTGGCGCATGTTGTAGTCTGTAAATATGATGATCTGGGTATGACTGAAGTCTAGAATAGTTGTAATGTTTAAATCATCATTTACAGATCTGTACGTAGGTTCACTTTAGAAAAGGAGCATATACACATTGGTTCTGCATATCAAAGCAGCGTATACATCATAAATTTGATTTAAAGATCTATACACAGGTTCACTTTGAGGAAAGAGCGTATACACGCAGGTTCGACACATGGAAGTAGTGTTTACCTTATAAAATATGTTTTAGTTGCTTATGTTTGGTGTTGCAGTGCTCTAGGTTCTGGCTTGGGTTCTGGTTACTATATTCTAGTGATAGTATTCTGAATGATTAGATTGATGGGTTGTCAAAGTGATTGATTGATTCGGTTGTGGTTGGTTCGAAAGGTGATTGGCTGATGCAGATATATTTGATATGATGTTGTTGATGGATCCAATCTAAAAATTTATGAAACATGGTCCCTGGAAGAAAACGGAGAAGGTCGTAGCCCTTTGTAGGTCAGAACCTATGTACTAGTAAACACATCAGCTAGTACAAGAGTTAGGGGGTTGTAGCTCCCTACCAGTAGAAGCTGGAGAACGAGATAAGGTTGTAGCCTTCTGCAGGTAGAAGCTTGCGTACTGGTATAAGATTGCACCAGTACAAAAACTGTAAACAGAATTTTCTTATTAAAAGAAGACAGAGACGATTGCAGCAAGTGGTTTTCACCCACATTAGGTTTACACCTTACATCTTGGTGTTCATGTGTGTTTCTTATGTGTGATGCTTTAAACTGTTTTTACTGCATTGTCTAATGAACTCCTGATATACTGATTGGGTTAATCAAAAGACCTCTACGTATACGCTGGTTGCATTAAGTACAATTGCGTATACATGCTAGTTCACTGAGTTGAAGTAGCATATACAAATCAGTTTTGAAAATTAAATATTGATCTAATAATATTGATTCAACCCCCCTCTTAGTATTATTTCCAATAGGGTTTGGATTCAAAACAAATATTTGCCTCTTTGATCATTAAGCATCCACCTACCATAAAAAAAATGAAGAGATATCTCCAAGCCAAGCTCTGAAGCCTCCTTCAAATCTGCGCAAACATAGAAGATAAAATCCAAATATATACAACAGAAATATATGTACAAATGGGTTAGAGTATATACATAAAATTACAAATTTTGAAGGCAACAAGAGTATGAGGACACCTCCACTCTTGTGCAAGCAAAAATAAGCTATCAAAAATCTTGATACAACAATAAAGTCTCATATAAATAAGTAGATATGAATTAATATTGATGATATTTGCAAGCTACAACAAAGAAACCCCCTTTTCAATTAAAATCATTTAATAAGACTTTGAGGAGACTCAATATGGGATATTCAAACTTTATCCCTTGATAGTTGGTTGGTTCAACTGAAAAATTTTCCAAACGCTCAAGATTGTATTCAGAAAATAGATCTCTACACACTTCCAAAATATGTTTTTAGATCCACAAGGTATTATATAATATAATGAAAAAGAAGACTAGGGCTTCAGCTGAAAACCCACTAGAACTTCTATATCTAGGGTGTTTCTATAATCCAAATATCAATGTAAGATAATTACACATCAATAGATCAAAATCCTGGCAAATGGAAATAATAATATAAAGATAAAATATTGTAGATAACTAAGCACAAAGAAATTAGCATAATATTACAATAAAGAGCTAATGAATAACATCGTAAAGCATGTAACACCAAAGTCTTATTTATTAGATAAAAAATGTTTAAATACAAAATTATGCAAAGCTTCACTATCTATTAGCTCTATTACAATTAATTCTTACAATGAGGAGCTTAGAGCTCAATTGATAGAAAAAATGAGAGAAGATCCCCTCCAAGTGGAAATGGTCTTGATCCCAAGTGCTAACGGCTAGATCCAAGAGGAAAACAACTAGATTTATGCCAAAAAATGTGTGGCCATTGATTGCCTGCACAGATGTTGAGGAGGAGAAATCATTTTGATTGGAGGAGTGGCTAGGTGGAGAAAAAATTTGACCCCAGAGTGGTTTGGACTACTTAAAAATATTTTCCATCCTTTTTCCTTGAAAAAATCCCATTCGATTTAACAATCTTGGACCATCTCCTTTAAAAAAATCAATTTGCTTGGACAATAGTTGTTCTTCTGGACCATTCAATTTTTTGAGGTACTTCTCTTACTTGATTGGTGGATATTCCATCACCTTTTGACTTGAATCTCTTCTTAGGAAAGTCCACTTCATTTTTTAATCATTTTCCACTTGGAGAGACTTTTTTTTTTCTCTCATTTTATATTATGGCTAGTTTTTGGCTAATTATTTCTCAGTTTTAGCCAGAAATTAAAGAAAATGGGTTTTGAGGGGTAAATACATATTTTTCCACCCTCAAAGTGTCTCTAAAAATAAATTTGAGGTGTACAGGTCTAATTTTGATTACTCGTGCCCCCTACCATTTCTATAGACAACACTTATTACATCATATATAAAATTTACATAGAAAACTTCTGACTAGAGAGAAATTTTAGTAATTAGAAATTTGCACTTAGACTCAACCAAATTCTACGAAACTTTAGAGATGATATAGTATGGCAATATACATTGAATTTAGACACTAGGACTCACTTAAGACTCTAAGGTCAAGTCGCACTCTAACATCAGTTGGAGAAAAACTCAATTGATTATAAGTGTTGAAAAACACAAATAATGGGATGAGGAAAAAAAACTCCCTAGAGTGAACTCACTTGCTAGTATAGTCCTAATATACCTAGTCCCTTTACATGACTCTTTTTCATCATACTAGGATACTTTTTACAATATCCCTGCAGGGATGCAGAATTTGTAATACAAAACTGATGAACTATGTAATTCTAGAAGTCTAGAATTCTAGCATTCTGACATGATCTGATGATGATGGAATGATTTGATTGCACTTTGACCATGGATACTTGGATAAATATTCAAGTGCAACTTGAGTGGTTAACATTTGGATCCACATGGGGACACGTACTTTCATGAAAGCATGCGAGAATCTAAAATTTTCATCCAAGTCAAACAAAGTACATTAAGTAGATCCCATTCATATACATATCCATAAATCATCATATAAATCAAGTGTCGAAATAAAATTACTACTCTAAGATACTGAAATAAAAACTATTCTAATAATATCAAATGAAAACTTAAACTAAGAGCATGAAATAGAAATGATGAAATGAAATGTAATCTATGAGAATAGGGTTAGAAATGTAATACAAAGAATTTCCTATGGCATCAAATGTCTTCCTTGTATAACAGTTTGACAATTTGTCCATTTGCAGATAATTCAAGTGGCTCTCCATCCAATGTGCTCTAGTAAAAGGAATTTTGTCCTATGGGTACTCTGATGATGTAAGGTCCAAGCCACAAGTTGTTAACCTTTATGTGATTTCCCAACTTCTCGTTCCTGCGATCCCATAAGAGTACCATGCCACCTTGCTAAAACGGCCTAACTCTATAGGATTTATTAAAATTACTTTTAACTTTAGCTTGATTTTTACAATTATGCTCAAAATTTCTTCTTTGGTTTCATCCAACTCCATTATTTGATCAATTCTATGTTGAAAAACATCCTTCTCATAAGTGAAATTTTGAAGGAGTTAGTAAGTTGGAAACCTAGGATGCATAGGTAAAGTAACATCTAATCCATATACAAGTTCAAAGGGACTTTTTCCAATAGAATCCTTTTTCATAATCCTATATTCCCATAGTGCATACTTGATTTTACTATCCCAAGAACGCTTATTGTCCCCTACTATCCTTTGATAATGGTTATCAAATTCTTATTAATAGATTTAGAAAGACCATTACCTTGTGGATAATAGTTTGATGAATGGGACAAAATAATGCCATACTTAAAACAAAAAGATGAGAACTCTGAAGAGCTGAAAGCCTTAGCATTATCAATGGTAACCTTGGTTGGGACCCCAAATCGAGTAATAATCTTATCTTCAATGAAGTCCATAACAAAATTTTCAATGGTTTTTTTTTGTAGTAGTGGCTTCTACCCACTTAGTAGAGTAATTAGTAGCAGTCAAAATCCAAATGTAGCCATTACTAGAATTCTATATAAACTTTCCTCTGAAATCAAGACCCCAATGCTGAAAAGGATCCTCAACAACTATTGGTTGTAAGGGTGGAGCAACTAAATTTTTCTTGACAATGAACATATGACATTCTTGGAAACTTCTAACATATTTTTTCACATCTAAAAATATCGAAGGCCATTAGTAACTAACTCTCAATATATTGTGGGCAGTTGGCTTCACAGTGTAAGGCCCTCCACAAAATGAAACTCAGAAATTATCCATTTTGCATCAAATTCACTGACACATCTAAGTATTACCCCCTCTAGATTTCTCCATCCAAGACCATGTTTCATGATGCAATACTTACTTAATTTCAGCCTCAATGATCTTCTCTTATGACCAACTAAGTGGCGAGGACATGTAAGATTTTGCAAATAATAAATAATGTCATTGTACCAGTCAAGTTCTCCTAACCTTTGAAGCTCAGGTGAAGTTGAAACCTTCAGCAAATCACTTTGGAAAATCATACCTAAAGCCTTCTCATTTCCCTCGATCAAAATTTGGGCCAACCCTTGGCCCTTAATAAGCTTAGTGGGTCTAATTTCCATCTTGAATCTTTGTGACCCATCTAGCTCTGGTACCAAAGCAATTTGTTTGAGTTAATAAATCTTTTACTGGTGAATGTGGGACAAAAGAAATCACTTTAGAATATCCCACATAAGTCGTAAAATTCTTAAGGGAATTGATCAAGGCATATGCTTGTTTTCCATAGTATTATATTTCAACTCAGAACCTTAAAGAGACCTACTCATGAAAGCAATTGTTTGCTCATAACCTTCATTATTTTTCTGAAGCAACACGCTCGCAATAGTATCTTCTGAAGCGAAAGAAAAGATCATGAACTCCTCAAAATAATCTAGGCTAACAAGAATAAGATATTTTTCAATAGAACCTTCAATTCCCTAGAAATATTTCCTATCCTCATCTCCCCATACAAATTTTGCATCTTCATTCAAGAGAATTTGGATAGGCTTAACAATCTCTGCATAGTTTGGAATAAACCTTCTAAGAAAATTAATTTTTCCTAGGAAGGATTGAAGGAATCTAATATTATTAGGCAAGGGAATCTTCTGAATAGCCTCAACTCTTTCAGGATCAATCTTAATCCCATCCTTAGAAATGATGTGACCAAGTATCTTTCCCTCAACTAATCCAAATATAGACTTAGCCAAATTTAAGGAGATTCTGAACTCTCTACACCTATCAAATATTTCCCTTAGATTATTAATGTGACTAATTCCATTCTTAGAAAATATTGTAAGACCATCCTAATATATCTCGATAATTTTCCCAATTAAACTCTTAAATTCATAATCCATATCCCTTTGAAAACTTGATCCAACATTGGTCAACCCAAAAGGCATCCTTATATACTAAAAAGTTCCCCATGGTGTGGTGAAAGTTGTCTTATGTCTATCTTTTTTCTTCACTTAGAATTGGTTGTATTCAGAGAAACCATCTAACAATGACATCATGTTTGATCTAGTTACCCTTTGTAATAAGGTCTCAATACTACGTAAAGGATAATTATATTTCTTGCAACGTAAGTTAAGGTTTCTAAAGTCAACACATAGTCTAATTGATCCATTTTTATTCTGAACTATCACCAAATTTGAACACCATTTAGAATTTCAAGCATGAATGATAATCCTAGTTACGAGTATCTTTTAAAGCTCTTTTGAACCAAGGGGGCCAACTTAGGATTAATTTGCCTATTTTTTGGACGAAAAGGCTTAGCATTTTCATCTTTCAAAGGGATGGTATGTTCCATAACATCTTCCCTGTAACCTTTTAACTCATCATAAGAAAATGCTAACATCTTTATATTCCTTTCTTTCTTCCTCACTAGTACCTTTCCCAATCTTAATAATCTTAGGATCATCTACGGTACCAATATTTACTTCTATGAATTTCCCTAGATCAATCTTCCTTTATTCTTTCCTCTTTGTGGCATCATGCTTATCAAAAAGTTGCTTTAAGGCTACTTGACCCCTGGGAGTAGGATTTGTCACATCATCACACTCTATATAATTACATCCTTCCTCTTTGTAGCCAATGTTAAAATCCTCCAATTCCTCAACATTATTGAGAAAACGAATCACCTTAATTTCATCATTAAACACTTGCCAATTCTTAACATTATTAGGAACTGGAGGCCTAAAAATTACCTCCATCCTAAATTTATCATGAACTAGTCCATCAGAAAGTTGTAAAGTGGATGTTTCTACCACAAGCTCATCAACATGGCTATTCTTCTCTCTAGGGGTAGTCTTAATATTTATAGCATCAAAAAATTCGATAGTGTCCCAAACCACATTTCAATATTTCCTGAGCCTTTCATTCTTACAAGTAAACTTATTTTTGACTTGAATAATGAAAAGGTTAGAATCCCCCTTGATGTTAAGCAACTTAACACTTAAATCCTTTTCCAACTCAAGACCCAACAAAAGTCCATCATACTCTGCCACATTGTTGGTTGCTTCAAATTCCAAACTATAGGAAAATCTAAAAATGTGACCAAGGGAAGACCTAAGCACAACTCCAACACCCTTACCATGCCTAGAGTATGCACCATCGAAATACATATTCCATATTCCATTCTCCAAACCATCAACATTTTCATCCAAGGGAATTACATAATTAGACAAGATAGAATAGTACCCAATAATTTCATATATAATTTCATTATTGTGCATCTTAGGGTCCTCCATATTAAATCTCCTTTCAAGCTCCCTATCAAGTCTAACAAAACCACTTCCTCTAGGTGAGGGAATAGTAGCATAAGGCAGATCCATCTAAATACTCCCTCCTAGGTCTGTGACCCATTTCATTGATAGCAACATTCCCCAAGCATTAGGTACATCAATCAAAACAATTTCCATAACAATCATTATATATGGGTAAGCACATAAATGAACATGTAAATCCTTAATTAAACCATGAACCTCAATTATTTTGGAATCCATCACACAAATGTTGTGATAGGGCCTAGATATTCTTGAATTAAGTTGTTCTGTGACCCTCTTGGTCATGACACTAGCTAATGCACCTGAATCCAACATGCAAATATATAAGTGAAAACTATTGAATAACAAGGTAATGAAAAATGGTTGGTGATATTTATTTTCTTTACATCAAACCTTACTTTAAAGAATCACTAGAGCATCCTGATGGGGATCTTCAGGATTCCTTCTGAGAGGAGCATCAATGGAATTCAATAACTTTGACTTTTGAGATGGGATCTTTAAAATCTATGTTACTGGAACCAATATATTTGCATTATTAATTCATTCTCCAAATCCAACATCCAAACCGGAATTAAAGGGCCTAGGGGTACCTTCAGTCTCACCTTTCTCTTTATTCTTTCTCTGATAAGTCAATCCCTTATCCTTAGCAATCTCCAAAATCTGATCTGGGAAAGGCTTTTCTACCTACAACTAAATGACATATATTTCATCGTTAAAAGTATTCACACTATAATAGGATTGAATTTGCTTTACACTTTGAATTTTCTCCACGACCTCCATCCAATTCTCCATAGACAAGTGATGTTCCTTACCAGCAACATTAATTTGATCACTTGTCCCCATCATCCCACTATCAATGATACTCTTCATGGTAGGGAAAGTAGCCTCATTATGGATCTCATTACAAGGTCTACAATAATGTGTACATTGATCAAAAATATTTGTAGACTTAAGTGGGTTTGGTGGCCTATGCTCATTAGGAGGGTCTCTCTTCTACCATCTATCATTTATTCTGGATTTTATTTCCTTGGGACCTCTCCATGGAAACCAAATGATTTTCAAGGGCAATCATTTTATTGGAATGATTAACTTCCATGGTATTTATGAGTTGTGTTAATTCATTAATGGGATTACTTTTAGTTTCTTTAACCTCTTTACCTTTGGACTCCTTGTTATGATAACCCCTGGTAAATCCCAAAATCTCAGACTTCCCAGGTGCCTTTCTAGACTTCTCCAATTCTTCAGCTAAAGTCTGAGAAATCTTTAGATCATTAGGATCCATGTCTTAGCTCATAATGAGTGTCAGCTACAAATGTATTAATATAATATATCAAAAGATACTTTATAGGAGGCTTGAAATCTTGAGGTAAACTTTTCACAATAACATTAAACTCCTCCACAACCTCTACAATATCATTCTCATTATTATTCATATGGATAATAATGTTATGAAAGTTCCTTTCTTCTCTTTTATCTCCATATTTCTCATTAAAGGCACTGATGATGGACCTTAGAGAATCAAAATTGATAGCAAGATATTTTGTGAACCAATCTAGAGCATCCTCATCCAAAGAGAGAGAAAAAAGCCTCATCTTAACTTCCTCATGGTTAGCATTATTCCAACATTTTTTCACACAAAGGTTAAAATTCCTAAGGTGAGTTTTGGCACTAATAACATTATTTCCTTGGAAAGAAGACAACTTCTCAATGGACTTATCCGGAATGGCATTCAGATAGACATTAATGTTAGCAAAATTAAAAGGAGAAAACAAGTCATTCATGATGTCTTGTTTAAACAGACCTTGAAAAAGTAGCTGGATATCAGAAATAGCTTCCTGCCCAAGATTAGCAAGAAGTCTATGAAAAGAGAGCATGTTTAATCGCACTCTAAAGACCATTTCAGGATCAAGAGTGGGACTAACCAAGATACTCAACTTTCTTCTAGTAGAAACTCTTGCATAGAATGAATCAAGTGGAGTTGCCACTTGAATAGGAATCTAATTCTAAAGATTCAAAATGCAAAACAGAAGGTTAGTTGTAATGCGGTTCAAAGAAGACTTATCCCTAGAAACAACACCAAAAAATGTTGTCGCCTAAGACACACAGTTAGATTAATGCCAGAAAAGTCTCCAATCCTGCTAGGTGTGGCCTTAAAGGAAAAAAGCTCAGATAAGGGGTTGTCACCTATTCCCAACTCGTTTTGTTTAAGCTCTCTCCTAGCTAAGCTAAGGGGGCTGGTCCCTAAGGAAGATCCTAAAGGAAAAAATTTTAAGGATAACAAGGCCTAGGAGATAATTAGTAAGGCAACTATCATTTAATATAACTTGAAATGAGATTAGAGATATGATTAGAAAGTATATAAGTTTATGAGAATATAATAATCAACAATTTAGATAAATCAATTATATTCACAATATATCATGCAAGCCAAAATGTAAGAGACCAGTGCCAATAGTATACTTGCAAGGAATATATGCTCAAAAATAAAATAGCAATACTTACAAATGAGATATAGCTTTAAATTTATAAGAATAGTAAATTGCAAAACAAGCATTAGTGAAACAAAACCAAAAAAGGATTATACACAACTTTAGGATATGAGCAACAAATGTAAATAAACCTTGCGATAAGATAATACTTGTACTTAAGTGAAAGATGCTCAATTATGATATAAAATTTAGAGGACAATTAGTATTAGCACATGAAAAGGAAGTAGGCAAGTACAAGAATATGTAACACTTGCAAGTGAATGATAAGCTCAAAATCCAAATTGTACAATAACCAATTGTGTGCAAAATAAATCAAAGGTATATGTGAGTGTGTGAAACAAAGTGGTCTTGGTAAATTTTATTCAATTTCTAATCTAAGGTTTGACTTCCCCTCAATTCCTTCAACTTGGTAAGGAGTGAGGTGGTTGCAAGAAAGCTAAGTGAGAAGACTAAGGCCTCATTAGTGATACCCCCTTAGGACTTCAATACAACCAACATTCTTTCTTTCCTACAAGGGACTTGACCACAAGATAACTGTGAGGTCACATGTTTTAACCATTGTTCCAAACTCAAACTTAGGGAGATTGAATGAGAATTGAGGAAGGTTTTCCTAAATATCTATCAACCAAGCCTATGCTTGGAGATAACTTTTAGAGAGATCTAAAATTATAACAAGTGCTTTAAGCGAGATGTAGATTTGACAATGCTTTAAGGGTGAAATGTTTTAGATACACCAATTAAAATTTATCATTCCAATTTAAATGATCAAATTAATATATTAGAGCGTTGAATGGTTTTTTCATTAATGCCAACATCTGTTAATGACACTCTTAATCTTTGTCTAGGATTACATTAATTGGGAGTTCCAATGGAAGGATGGTTGGAAACCCTAGAAACCCCGCATTTTTTAAGCATTATGAGGAATAAGATTAGTGAATTTGATATCAAAATCATTTTCATCAGATGCTCCTAGCCAAGTGGATTCTGGTGATATGTGGCAAACCATGAAAACCCTCACAGTTTCAGAGATATGATTGTCTGAAGGTGATGCACCCACCTTGCATCAAGATCCCTGAAACCAAGATCATGTGGTAATTTATTAATGTCCAAGAAATTTTTATTAAAGATGCAAATTTAATTTTCGTATGGGATTTTTTCTTCTAATTAAAAAAAGGGGTTACTTAGTCAACCAAGCATGGTCATTTGGCATAAGATAGGTTGGGCTCCTCAATTATCCTAGACCCATCTATTTTTCAATCAATTTATCCATTGAACCATTCAATGCTCATTCTTTTGGAAATTATTGTTCCTCTGATATGTTGGTATCTTGATTTATATAAATACATGGCATTGCTCAATCCATGATACTGTGAATTTATGTAAGAAATTACATAATGCTCGACGTTCTGAGTTGAGCGAAGGAAGTTTATTTTTGTTTGTTATGGCACAAAGGTGCATGGTCTGAGTAGCCACACAATGTCATTCGGTGATGATGCGAAGTCGATCTGGATATGGCATAAACCTCTACGGCCTCAGTGTTTAAATTATTATTATCCCTCTGCGGTCAGACATGTGCTAATTGTGGAATTCACATTTGCTGGAGGCCATACATTATGCACAGATCGTCAACACTCAATTGGAGTTTTCTGAGCTATTGAGTGATATATACTTACCTTTATCTTTGTTGAATCTCAGAATTAAGCTACACATATTCGCTAGAGCTTTATTTTTGTAGGTGGAGTTAGCTACTATTATCTTTGGCGACCTTGTCATCTCAGCAATCTATGCTTTGCGGCCTTGTTATCTGAAGCATTAGCATGATTTCAAAATTGTCATGGTTTTCTGAAGAAATACATACATATAAGTTCAAGCGTTGTGAAACATATTTATCATTAGAAATAGTTCGCTCTCTGAAGTGTGTAACAAAAGCTCGTTATCCTTGAGTTTATTCAATCGTTCTTGCAGACTGCTTTCTAGTCGTAAGTGTGATTTCTTTTGGAGGCAACAAATGAAATTCTAATTTAAATGTTGAAATGCTAAGTAATTACATGAGTGTTGAAGCAAGTCTATGTTTGTCTAAATTGGATTAGTTGAAAAGTATTGACGACTTGATGACTTTATTATTGGAAACCCTATAGTTGCTTGAAGCTACCTGAAACATCCCTTAATATATGATGACATTATTCTAAGACCATTCGTCAAGGAATAGAATGAAACACCTTAAAAGATGATCTAATTCTCATATCTCACTTTTCAGGCATCATTATTACAGATTTACATTATTTTGCAAAACAAGTTTCTTGAAGAATGAACCTTATCACAATAAGTAGTAGAACCTTGATATTCTTCAGGATACTTGGAGAGCATAAGAATCTAAATATTTGTGTCTATCGTCTTTATTATTGTGCATTATTGATTGGTGTTGATGAATGTTTATTTTTATCTGATGCTAATAACAATTGATTATTTATGAAGTTAAAAATATACTAATTGGTAATAAATAATGATTTACCCACCTCTCACTATTTCCAAAAATTGGTATCATAGCAGGTTCCTTCAGTAGCAGTTTAACATCTAGAACGAAGATCTCAGAGTGCAGAGAAGGGAAAATCAAGAAGGAAAGCCACCAAGCATTCAAAGGAATCAAAGGAACTTACAGGTATTGAAATAGTTTCAGATCCTATTATCGTTGATGAAGAGAGACAAGTTGGTCCAATTCCCCTATTTACTAAATCAAATGTCACATTTTGGAAAGCTAAAATGGAAGCCTATTTGAAAGCTATTGGACATAACGTATGGTTTTCAGTTCTTTATGGAGATACATCCACTGATGAATTCAGAAAGTGAAATTTAAAGGTTATGAGTATCATTCTAAGTGCCTTGCTAGATTTTGTGAAATCCAATATAGGTCCATGCTCATCTATCAAACATCTTTGGGAGAAAATTCAAAATATTCATGTAGGTCAAGATTGTGATAAAGAGATGATAACCATGTTTCAAATCAGGGAAATTCTCAGGTTGAAGAATTTGACAATAAAAATGAGGACGAAGGAGTATCTTGCATGGAAGCAAAATTGCTCAGCACCTTATGTAGCCCCAGCAAAGAAAAAAGGTGAAGTAAGGCACTCGAAGAATAAGTTTACCTTCTAAGACATCAAGTGCAGGAAGTAGAAAGGAGATTATAAGAATATGCTCAGAAGCATGAGGCAAAAATCGATCAAAAGAAAATGGAATCCGACAGAACTCTTTCTGAAATCAACAGGCCCAAGGAATGGCAAAGGAACATTTGTAGGATATTGAAAGAAGGGATCAAGAAATAGTTTAGTTTAATATGAAAGCAAAAGAAGAAAGTAAGGCTCCATGTGACAAATCCACAAGCTCCAGGACCTCACAGAGCAAGAACAATGAGAAGGCCAACAACAAGATCCCTCAAAAACCAAATCAAGATGAAAGATAGATGAATGTTAAAAATGTGGTCGCTCCAAGAAAAAATCAAGAAAAGGTTGCACATTTCTAAATAAGGACGATTGTAAAAAGAGCATCAAGACAGGACACCTCATCCAGGTACTCTAGCATGTTTAATGGTTATTGTTTTTTATGTTATAACTACGGGCATATGGCTAGGGATTGTAATATATATAACAGAGCTAATCATCAAAATAATTATCAATGGAATCAAAACCTAGAAGTAGGTTTGCAAGATCACAAGACAAATTTCAAAATGACTTTGACAGTATGAAGAATGTGTTGTTTTCTCTATTATTTAGGACCAACATTGAATGTTACAAATGTCATAACTATGGGTACATAACATGATATTGTAGGCACAAGATGCAATCTCCTATGAATGAAAACCCTAACCTAACATCAAATACAAGAAGGTATGGAGAAGAAAACATATGCAAGGAGACCAAGCAAATGAGAAAGTCTCAGTAGTCATGCTTTCAGGTTTTGAAAAGCGTCATGATGAGTCAACAGGTACATTAGAAGATGTTGAATTTCGGGATGATCAGACCAAAGAGTTGGTTCATACATTATTTTGAAGAATCCAGCATGATGACTCCATGTCCTATGAATATTAAATAGGGGTAGTCTTTATAGCAGTAGTCGCAAGTTTGAAGATCTATCATTAATAGGTTGATGGTAGATATGAAGAAGTATTGTGGGCAGTCTCAGTGGAGTAGCTGTTTTGGGAAGCAAGTTGATCCACATTGACAAGTAAAATTAATTGTGGCAATCTACATGAAGCACAACATGTCAGAGGGAGATAGGTTGTTTATTGCAGTAAGTATTGATCAAGGTATCTTGAAGCAAATAGGTATCTTGAAAAATATGTAGGAAGGCATTTCGTCAGGGGGAGAAATCGTATGTTATAGGTAACATGTAGATTGTCAGGGACAGTCACCCTTTTCCATTGATGTCAAAGGAGGAGAGAAATTAGGAAGAAGAAGAATGGTGCTTGAAGTCATGGGGGTTGTACTCACAGAAGAAGTATGTGTTTCCATCAATGACAAAGGGGGATATTGTTGAATGGTATTGTCATTGATGCCAACACCGGTTAATGAATGCTCTTAATATTTGTATAGGATTATATTAGTTAGAATGTCCATTGGAAGGATGGATGGAAACATTAGTAACCTCGCATTTATTGATGGTTTTGATTATGAATATTAGTGAATTTTATCTCAATATCATCGCCATTATATGCTCCCTGTTAATTTGATTCTGGTGGTATGTGGCACGCCACAACATCCCTCATGGTTAGAGAGATATGTTTTTCTGAAGGTGAAGCACCCACCTTGTGTCAAAATCCCCAACATCAATATCATGTGGAAATTTATTAATGTCCAGGAAAAAATTATTAAATATGAAAATTAAATTTTTGTATGGGATTTTTTCTTCTAATAAAAAAAAAGAAAAAGAAAAGGGGGCTATATATCAACTGAGCATGGTCAGCTAGCATAAGATATGGTGAGCTCCTCAATTATCTTGGACCCATCAATTTATTAATCAATTTATCATCAAACCATTCAAAACTCACTCTTTTGAAAATTATTGTTCCCCAGATATGTTGGTCTCTTGATTTATATTCCTCAATCCATGATATTGTGAATTTATGTAAGCAATTACATAATGTTTGGCATTCTGAGTTGAGCAAAGGAAGTTTATTTTTGCTTGTTTTAGCACAAAGATGCATGGTCTGAGTAATAATGCAAATGGGGTGACACAATGTGATTTCGTGATGACACAAAGTCGATATGGCTATGAAATAAACCTCTTGTGATCACTATCCTCTACATCCTTTGTGTTTAAATTATTATTATCCCTCTGTATTCAGACGTGTGCTAATTATGGAATTCACAATTTGTTGGAGGCTATACCTTATGCATAGATCATTGGCATTTAATTGAAGTTTTTGGAGCTATTGAGTGATATATACTTACCTTTATATTTGTTGAATCTTTGAATTAAGCTACACATATTTGCTGGAGATTTATTTTTATAAGTGGAGTTAGCTACGATTATCTTTTGTGGCCTTGTCATCCGAGCAATCTATGTTTTGCGGCCTTGCTATATGAATCATTGGCATGATTTCAAAAATGTCATGGTTTTTTAAAGCGATATGCATAGATAAGTTCAAGCGTTGTGCACCATACTGATCATTAGAAATAGTGTGATTTTCGAAATGTGGAATAGAAGCTTGATATCCTTGAGTTTATTCAATCATTCCTGCGAACTGCTTTCTAGTCATAAGTCTGAGTTATTTTTGAGGAAACGAATGTTGAAATTATAATTTAATATATGTCAAGTAATTGCATGAGCACTAAAGCACGTATATATTTGTCTAAATTGGAGCATCTGACACACTGATTAGGGTAGGTCTAAGTAAAAAAGTACTACCTCTCTGCAACGAAGGACTGTGGCATGAAAGTGCTTGTCTTTTAGTACAACATTGTATGATATGGCCTTCTTAAAGCAAATACCAGTGCACAAAATGGGCAATTTCAGTTTGTATCCAAGTGTTTTGTAAAGGATTCAAGAGAACAACATTCATTAGCAGTTTTCTCTGCCACAACAGTAAGGGTGTCATCTTTGAGCAACAATATGGTTAGGTTCTGAAGCATTGTGCATACATTAATTAAAAGAGGCTTAGTTGCAAGGTATTGACAACTTGATGACTTTCTTATTAACAAAACTAAGGAATTTCATAGTTTCTTGAAGTTGCTTGAAACATCCATTAGGGGAATTTTGAGGTCTAAAATGGGCCTCCTAAGAAAAATGTACAACCAAAATAAACTTTATAAGAACCAATAGAATTCAAGATGATTATGTCACCCATGGGGGATGATTCACCATTTTTGGAGTAAAAAAAGTAAAATGTTTAAAAAATAATAAAATAATAAAACTATTTTTTCAACTCATATTTTCAACTTATCTCCCTAAGGTTTTACTCAAATTTCAAGTGGGAGTACTCGTTGGATGCAAAATTTGACTCCTCATCTAAACAGTGCCAATGTTTCATACTTTTTATGGACCCTACTACACGAAAAATGAGAAATACATGAAAAAACATGAAAATGTGATTGCAATCACATTTTTCATGTATTTCTCATTTTTTATGCTGCAAGGTTCATCGAAAGTATGTAACATGGGTACTCCTTGGATGAGGAATCAAATTATGCATCCAATGAGTGATGTTGCTCGAAATCTGAATAAACCCATAGGGAGATAAGTTGAAAATATGAGTTGAAAAAATAGTTTTTTTTCCTTTTTCCCTCTAAAATTTGATGATGTAATCAAATCTTATTTTATTATTTCCACTATTATTTTATAATTTCCTTAGGAGGCCCATTGTAGACCTCAAAATTCCCCTAATGCCTTGGGGCCTAATGGCACTATTCTAAGGCCATTCATCAAGGAAAAAAACTAAACACCTTAAAAGATGATCTAAGTCTTATATCTTATTTTTCTGGCATCATTATTACATATTTATATTATTTTACAGAACATGTTTCTTAAAGAGCCAACCTTATCACAATAATTCCTAGAACCTTGATCTTCTTCAGGATACTTGGAGAGCATAAGAATCCAATATTATCAATATTATATATAGAAATGTGAGAGGATCATCAAAACTATGGAAACAAGTCATTTTCAAGCTCATTTAACACTAGTGCAAGAACACTCTGGTGCTCTCTGCATCAGTTGAGGTGTGAAAGGTAGTTTTGTAGATTGTACATCAACATGATTGAAATTAGACTATGGTAAGCTAGTTTCAATTATGCCACATCTAACATTGAATTCAGAAGAACCACATCTTTTATTAGAGACAAATTGTACATAAGCAGACCTAAGCCTTTGACATAAAATCAAGAACATAGTGTTGAGTTTGGCAATGCAATTTAAGGATTATAAATTTGTGCCTTGAAGAGCTTATGACCAGAACATTAACTATTATGGTTAAGCATGAAGGCTGAAGAGAATTGAAAAGAGCATCGTGGCTTACAGGTGTATTGAGTTTGAATACATATGATCATTGCATTTCTCTATTAATGCTTGAGATTGTCATGACATGGACTGTAATTGTGGATCAGATTTTTTAGTTGTCTTAAATAGAGTTTTTGATTATATGCTACTTAGGGTTTGATGAATAGGACAAGAAGAGGTATCACATAATATAACTAGAATTATTTGGAAATATCCTTAACAGAGTATTTTATCATATATATCGCAACATTTTTTAGTAGGTGATATAGTCAGTAGCAAAGGGTGATCTGATTGGTGATATAACCAAGAAGAGTACAATTAGGATTTGATATTGAGGCTTGCTGAGAAGTGTTAGGACTTTACTTATGGATTATTGAGAAAAAGTAAAGGAAGATGCTATTGATGTTGACAACCTTGTATTGCAAATCAATAGTGTCAATAGATCATTTTGGTGTTATTTATGTATTGATATTAAGCACACTGGTTCCACTCTGAATATTGTGAAACATGATCCGCTAATTGATTAGGGTAGCAGGGTGGTGCAAGGCAGGAGATTGGAGTCTCCTTCAAGTTTAAGCCTAATAACACTTTAGGGTGGAAGGGTGGTGTTAGGGTAGGTTGTATCCTACACAGGCTGTTGGAGCATCCATCTAGTAGCATCTAGTAAACAGGGTGTTGGAGCGTCCATCTAGTAGCATCTAGTAAACAAGGTGTTGGAGAATTCGTCATGTTGGATCTTAAAATGTAGGGTGTTGGAGCATCCTTCCGGTTGTAGCTGGTAAATAGGGCATATAATCATCTTACGGGTTGGAGCCTATAATCAGGGGGTTGGAGCCTCCTTTAGCTGGAGTTGAAAACTTGATGTAAATATTTTGAAGACAAATATTAAGAATTGTTTGGTGATTTTTTCCTAAAGGGGTCTCGACCTAAAAATCTTTATGTCTACTATCTTTATTATTGTGCATTGTTGAATGGTGTTGATGAATATTTATTTTTATCCGATGCTAATAACAATTAAAACCATGTGAAGTTAAAAATAAACTAATTGGTAAGAAATATTGATTAACCCCCCTCCCAGTGCTTCCAACATAGAGTTATGTTTATGATCAATGAAGCAAGTGTGAATTACTTAATGAAGAAAATGTAAATTAGATCAAGTCCCTTAAATGCAAATTAAATCAAGTAGCCAATGAAACTACTCAATGAACACAAGAGAGTTAGTTCAAGTGAGTAATGAGTGATTAAAACTATTTTCAAAATGAAAACAAAATACTAAATCTAGCCATTAAGTGATGCAATGAAATAAGCTAACCATACAAAATGAAAATGTTAGTGATTAGATCTAATGACTTAGATATAAAAAGAAATGAAACAAAGTTAGTGACTAGTTATCCAAGATATACTCCTACCAAATGAGGAGATAGGGATATAAATGGGGAGAACCTCAAGCTCCCTCAAGAAAAAGATCTTATTTTATTAATATTACAATTGAAACCCTCTTATAGAGAAGTGAGGTTTTAAGATCTTAAGGAGGGTTTAAAAAATGGAGCTTCAAGGAGAAAATACCCTTCCTTAAAAGATCAAGAAAACAAATGAGAAATATTTGAAATGACTTTTAGAAATTTACAATGGAAAACCTTCCTAAGAGGAAATACGCCTTTGTCAAAGGATATTTCGCTTAAAAAAACTAGGCGTCCAAACCTCAGGAGGAGATTTGTGTGAGAGAAGGAGAGAGAACTTCTCTAAATGCTTGTGGGTAAGAGAAAGAAGGCTTCACAAATATAGATATATGGCCTTGAATCCTCCAAATGATGCCTCTCTTCAAAATAAAACTTAAAATGATCCTTAAAACCCTAGTCGTCTAGGATTTGTGCAAGCATGGAGAGAGGAGAGGGTGATAGCTTGATAAATGACCAAGTCTAGGACTTGGCTTCAAAAATTTTATTTTCTCTTCAATCATCAAGCATCCACCTGCAAGAAAAAAAAAAATTAAGAAAAATCTCCAAGCCAAACCCTCAATCTTCCTTAGCATAGAAGAGAAAACCCAAATATATACAAGAGAAATATATGTACAAATGGGTTAGGGTGTATACATAAAATTAAAAATTTTATAGGGAACAAGAGTATGAGGACACCTATGCTTTTTTGCAAGCAAAAATAAGCTCTCAAAAATCTAGATCTGATAATAAAATCTCATAAAAATAAGTAGATCTGAATTAATATTGATGATATTTGCAAGCTACAATAGAGAAACTCCCTTTTCAACGAAAACCATTTGATAAGCCTCTGAGGGGACTCAATATAGGTTCTCTGACCTTTATCCCTTAAGAGTTGGTTTGTTCAACCGAAAACTTCCCCAAACGCTCAAAATAATAGATTTTTAGCTTCTGTGGTTGTTTTTAGATATTTGTGATTCGGATCATCCACAGTATTGTGTGTTTCTTGTCGACATTTCGAATCCCAACGGGGATCCATATTTAGGACAAAATTGATAGATTGAAAGAGAAGCTTACCAACCATAACACAAATAAATACCTAATGCATAAAAACAAAAAAGCCAACTAATTTTTAAAAACTAAACCTAAGCCTACGTGAGAATAATTAATAGATAAAAATATTTAATTTATTATATTAAATGTAGTTGTTTTATTATTAAGTAATATTTAATAATCATTGCTTTTAATTTTATTATCAAATATCCAATATTTTTAATTTATTTCCTAAAGATTTTTAATTTAAGTGAAAGTTACATCCTCAAACTAATTTATTTTATAAAACTTATTATTAAATTTATTTTATAAACTTTTTATTTAATATGTAATAAATTAATATCTTTCTAATAAGAAACACTAAATTAATAAATTTGTTTAGTTATTAGTAAATTAATAAATAAATAAATATTAAAGAAACATAAATAAATAAATACTTATAAACATTAATAAATTGATTTAATTAATAATTAAAATTTACTTCTTATAAGAAATTTATTAAAAAATTAACGAAGTCCCATCAAGAATTAAGCATTAATTATTAATAAATAAATAATGTATTATTAATAATTATTTATTTATAATATTTATTCATAATAAGTATAATATTTATTTGTTCATTAAGAATTAAATAATTAATCATTATTAACTAAATAAATAAATAAATATTATTAATATTATTATTATTAGTTAATAATCATTATAAATAAAATTTTATTAATTATATTTATCAAAAGTTAAGACTTTCTCTTATTATTACTGGTAGATATTAATATTAATTTAAATAGATAAATAATTATATATCTCATCATAAAATTAATATAATATAAATTATTGTTAGTCGTTTATTAATATTACTTATAAATTAATTAATTTCTCACTTTTAAATAAAATTTTATCAATATTAATTTACTAATAATTAAAACAAATTTATTAATTTAATGTTTATTATTAAAAAATATTAATTTATTACATATTAAATAAAAAGTTATAAAATAAATTTAATAATAAGTTTTATAAAATAAATTAGTTTGAGGATATAACTTTTGATTAAATTAAAAATCTTTAGGAAATAAATTAAAAATATTGGATATTTATAATAAAATTAAAAGCAATTATTATTAAATATTTCTTAATAATAAAACAACTACATTTAATATAATAAATTTATATTTTTATCTATTAATTATTATTACATAGGCTTAAGTGTAGTTTTTAAAAATTAGACGACTTTTTGTTTTTATGCATTAGGTATTGATTTCTGTTCTGGTTGGTAAGCTCCTACTTCAATCTATCAATTTTGTCTTGAAGGTGGATCCTCATTGAGATTTGAAACATCAAAATATTATTTAGAAAATAGATTTCTACAAACTTCCAAAATATTTTTTGAGATACATAACAAATTAGATAACATAAAGAAAAAGAAGGCTAGGAGTTCAACTAAAGACCAATTAATTCTTCTAGATATAGAGTGTTTCTCTAATCCAAATATCAATGCAAGATAATTGTACATCAATAGATCCAAACCATGGCAAATGGAAATAACAATTTAAAGATCAAATATTGAAGAGCATTAAGAACAAAAAAATTAGAATAATATTAGCACAAAGAGTTGAAGAATAACACCATAAAGCATGTAACCCCAAAGTCTTCTTTATTACATCAAAAATGTTTAAGTACAAACTTCTGCAGAGCTTCACTATCTAGTAGCTTGATTACAATTGATTCTTATAATGAGGAGCTTAAAGCTCAATTTATAGAAAAAATGAAAGGAGATCCCCTCCAAGTAGAAAATGTCTTGATCCCAAGTTCTAACGACTAGATCTAAGCCAAAAAATTGTGGCCCTTGATTTCTTGCGGAGATCTTGAAGAGGAGAATTCGTTTTTACTGGAGGAGTGGATGGGTAGAGAAAAAATTTGATCCCGGAGTGGTTTGGACCACTTAAAAATATTTTTCATCCTTTTTCCTTGAAATATTCTCATTCAATTTAACAATATTGGACAATCTCCTTTAAAAAAGTTGATTTGTTTGGATAATACTTGTTCTTTTGGACCATCGAATTTGTTTAGGTACTTCTCTTGCTTGATTGGTGGAGATTCCATCACCTTTTGAATTGACTCTCTTCTTGAGAAAGTCTGCTTCATTTTTTAATTGTTTTCCACTTGGAGATCATTTTTATTTTTCTCTCATTTTATTTTCTGGGTAATTTTTGGCTAATTATTTGCCATTTTTTGCCAAAAATTAAAGAAAATGTGTTTTGAGGGGTAAATACATATTTTTCCACTCTCAAAGTGTGTCTAAAGACAAAGTTGAGGTGTCTAGGTCTAATTCTGATTACTCATACCCCCTACAACTTATATAGACAACACTTATTACATCATATATAAAATTTACATAAAACATTTATGTCCAATGGCAAATTTTAACAATTAAAATGTGTATTTAGACTTAACCAAATTTTATGAAATTTTAGAGATGATACAGTGTTAGGTCCCTATAATACTAGTGTATTCCCTTTATTGTTATTGTTAGTGTAGCCCCCTATTATTATTTTTGTGCCCCATAGAAGCCCACTATTGTTATTGTTATGTCCTTACATTATTATTATTATGTAGGTTCTAATTATATTGTGACCCCTTAGAATCCTATATATACCAAGGAGGTCTTATCATTTGTATCATCTAAGAATTGTTCATTTATTTAATGTAAAGGAGATTCCCCCCTTGAAGAGGATAATTTTTAAGTTGTTCATCTATCTTTTCTTCTGCTTTGTGAGTTGGTTTCATAACATTTGGTATCAGAGCTTTGGATTCTAGGCTTTCGCTTCTTCAAACAAGTCATTTTGTAATTTTCACTATAACCTTTTTTCTACGAGGCTTCGAAAGCTAAAATTGAAACCACATGGAGTATAAATATTGGTGAACTTTGTGTACGAATTTCATATCTTGATTCACTATATTTTCGGAGATATGATCCGAGGAAGTTAAGGTTTTTGCAGTTTCCAGAATTCCATCTCAAACAGGTGACATAGGGAAAAAAATCATAAATTTCTCTACGAGCATCAGATTTGAATTTCATAAACATTGACTGAGATAGCACAGGTTGTAGTTTTTCTTGTATCACTTTCAAGGTCGAAGGTCGAAACAATGACACGTGGCACTTCGTACAAGTTCGCTCTATTGAAACGGTCTATAATCGAGTCATCATGGGACATTCAGCATAACTCTTTCTTGAAGAATCCAATCTTGGTTTGATGTGTGGGGTTAGAAATAATACTCAGAGTGCTACCACAGGGCCAAATTTCATACCTTGGAGAGCCTAAATTACAAAGATACAATAGTTTCAAAATCAAGCTCCGAATAGCAAGCGAAAAGGTGTGTATTTTTTAAAAGTTGCATAACTTTCATTTGAAAAATCAGTTTGAAGTGATTCAAAGGACATAGTGAAGAATATATATCATTATTCCCAATATGCCTCACAAAAAAAAATGGATAGACCCAATAAGCAACCAAAAATCTTTAATATGAGGCATGAAGAAGAGGAAGAAATGCAACATGATATATCAAAAGTACAAGATCAAGTACAATAAATTTGACTCTCAAAAATAGTAACCAAAAATGAATTGGAAGTGATGATGAATTTTAAGATGGATGGTATAAAAGGGAACATGGATTGTTTATAATAAAAACTAAAAAGGGACATGGAAGGCTTGAAGGATGGTTTAGAAACAAAAATGAAAGGTTTTAACGATGGTTTAAAAGAAGAAATGGAAGGTTTGAAGGAAAGTTTGACAAAGTTGCTATAAGAAATGCTTCCTAATGGAGACAGGATATTCCATGAAACTCATGATGAGAATAAAAGGAATTTTAATCATTAATTTAGAGACTCTAACTTTGGGTTGAATACCAACCACATTCCAAATATCGACATGAGGAAGTTTGATGGAAAGGACCTGGTAACATGGATACTACAAATGGAGAAATATTTTGATCTACATGATGTGCAACACACACAAAAAGTGCACCTTGCATCTTTATATTTAGAACCCAATCAGTTTGTATGGTATTAGTGTCTTTGTTCTCGCAAACCACTTCTCACCTAGTCAATTTTTATGGAGGAAATGATAGCACATTATGAAGATACAAAGAGAGACACCTACTTTAGCCAATTGATAAATTTCAAACAAAAGGGTTCAATGGTGGAGCATATTAAGGAATTTCAAAAATTGAATATTAGGATAACTAACATTTCGTAAGAGCATAGGATTGATGTCTTCATAGGGACTTTGAAGGATAACATCCAACATGAGGTTCATCTTTGGGAACCTGATTCATTGGAGAAGGCATTCAGGGTGCCAAGAAAAGTTGAAAGAAAAATTATGGCAACAAGGAAGTCTACCACTCACAACTATAAAAATGGAAGTGTTGATGCTCCTAGCCTTCCACATCCTACAAAGTTGACGCCACAAAAATTGGAGGAAAAAGGAGAAAAAGGGCTTTGTTACAGTTGTGGTAGCATTTACACTAAAGTTAATAAGTGTTCTAAGAAGAAATTATTCTACATATATTGTGAAGAGGAGGAAGAAAAGGAACAAGAAACATCAAAAGAGGAGGATATACACCAAGAACCAACCCCAGCAAAAGAAGGAATTAATTTGACCATATATTGCAATGCATAGGCAAGATTACCACTCCTCAAACTCTCAAAATAGAAGGATATGTCAAGAAGAAAAAGATAATAGTGTTGATTTATTCAGGTAGTACCCATAATTTGATTCATTATAAGACAGCCAAGGAATTAAATTGCTTCCTATATCCAGCACCAAAGTGTCAAGTGATGTTTTCAAATGGAGGAACTATAAATTTCTCTGGAAAGTGCCATAATATCAAGCTAGCTATGGGGTGATATGTATTGAATAGTCCAAGGATTTCCATTCCAATGGTTGGTAATGATGTTGTACTAGGATTCCAATGGTTACAATAATTGGGGATGATAGCTTTTAATTTTCAAGAACTTTTCTTGAAATTTTTTTGGGAAGGAAAGGAAGTTGAATTAAGGGGTATTGCAGGGAAACCGGGAAAGATAATCATCTCTAATGGCATGACAAATCTTCTGAAGAAATAACAACGAGGCGTAATTGCACAATTATGCTCACTAGAGGTTCAAATATAAAAATCATATATTTCTCAAGATCTCCAAAAAGTCTTAGAGAATCATTCCAAGGTATTTGAGACTCCCAAATTCCTCCCACCTATTCTTGATCATGATCATGCTATTCATTTGATTCCAGGAAGTGTTCCTCCAAACATCAAACCTTACATATATCCCTATGCCCAAAAGAGTGAAATCGAACGTATGGTTGCAGAAATGCTAGAGGCTGGTATAATTCAACCTATTCAAAGTTATTTCTCTGCTCCAGTAGTATTGGTGTACAATAACGATGGATCATGGCATATGTGTCTAGATTATAATGAGATCAACAAGCTCACTATTAAAGATCAATTTCCCATTCCTATCATTGATGAATTGTTGGATGAATTACATGGAGCAATTTACTTCACCAAGTTGGATCTTAATTTGGGGTATCATCAAATTACAATGAAGACTAAAGACATTCTGAAAACAACATTTAGAACTCATGAGGGTCATTATGAATTTTTGGACATACCTTTTGGCCTTACTAATGCTCCTTCCACATTTCAAGGTTTAATGAATTCTATTTTAAAACCCTTCCTTAGAAAAATTTTGTTAGTATTTTTTTATGATATACTAACCTACAACAAGTCTTGCAAGGATCATGTTCAACATGTTGTCAGGGTGCTCAAAATATTGGAGGAGAAACAATTATATGTAAAAACCTCCCAATGTTTCTTTGGAGGATAGGAGGTGGAATATTTGGGTCATATTATATCTCATGAGGATGTTAAGGTAGACCCTAACAAAATTATAGACATTAAGGAATGGAAAATCCCCACAACCATAAAGAATCTTTGAGAATTTCTCAAGTTGACAGGGTATTATCGCAAGTTTGTTAATAATTATGGGAGAATACCAGCACCTCTAACAATATTACTGAAGAAAGATGCATTTTCTTGGACTCCGGAAGAAATTTATACCTTTGAACATCTTAAAGAGGTAATGTGTCAAGCATTGGTCTTAGCTACGCTAGACTTCCAAAAAAAAAAACCTTTATTGTGGAATGTGATGCCTCAGGAAATGGAATTGGTGTTGTTTTAATGTAAGAAGGAAGACCCATTGCTTTTGAAATTCCTCCAATCAAATGAAAGTATTTACAAAAACCTATTTATTAGAAGGAAATGTTGGAAATACTACATGCAATAAATCAATGGAGACCTTACTTATTGAGAAGACACTTCAAGGTAAAAACAGATCATGATAGTCTTAAATACTTTTTGGAACAAATATTATCTTTAGAAGAGCAACAAAAATGGGTCACAAAGATGTTGGGTTATGACTTTGAAATCATCTACAGGAAAGGGAAGCAAAATGTTGTTGCATATGCACTTTCAAGAAAGGATGACGTTGTGGAAGCATTGCTTTGTGCCATTTATATTATCCAACTTGATTGGATAACTGAAGCAAGGGATGAATGGAAGAATGATGAAGAGGTGTGGACTCTCATTCAAAAGTTTCAACAAGATCCCAGTACATCTAATACATTTAGTTGGAAAAAAATTCAGTATGGTACAAAGATCACTTATATCTTTATAAGAATTCCCAAGTCAAGAAAAAGATTCTTTTGGAATTTTACACCTCCACCTTAGGAGGGAACTCGAGATTTTTAAAAACTTACCACAGTGTCAAGAAGGAATTTTTTTGAGATGGCCTTAAATCTGATATTTAGAATTTTTGTGGAAAAATGTTTAGTTTTCCAAAAAAATAAAGTTGAGACAATTAAGAAAATCGGTCTGTTAAAACCTTTAGCCATTACAACTCATGGTTGGGAGGAGGCCTCAATGTATTTTATCATGGGTTTACCCAAGTCTAAAGGAAAGAGTGTCATCATGGTGATAGTTGATAGACTTACCAAGTATGCACACTTTTGTGCATTATCTCATCCTTTTAAAGCCTGTATGGTTTCTACTTCATTTACAGAAACAATTCAAAAGCTACACGGAAACCCAAAGATTATTGTAAGTGACAGAGATCCCATTTTCACTAGAAATTTTTGGACGAAATTATTTTCTTATGTTTGTACTCAATTAGCTCATATCTAATCTTATCATCCTCAATCTGATAAGAAAACTGAGATAGTGAATAAATGTTTGGAAGGATATCTTCATTGTTTTGTATCTGATAAACAAACAAAATGGGTCAAGTGGTTACCTCTAGCTGAATGGTGATGTAACACTTCCTTTCATATTGCAACAAAAATGACCCCATTTATGGAACTTTATGGATATCATCCACCATCCATCACATCATCTTTAAGAGAAAATTCTAAGGTTCAAGTAGTGGAAGATCACATCGAGCATCAACAATAATTTCTCAAACTCCTAAAGGATAACCTCACTTTGGCACATAATCGAATGAAAAACAAGTAGATTAGCATCACAGTGAAAGAAGTTTTCATGTAGGTGACTGGGTTTTTTTACGGCTACAACCATACAAATAAATTTCCCTCGAGAAAGCTAAGAAGGATAATAAATTATCACCCAAGTACTGTGGTCCTTACAAGGTGTTGCAAAAGATTGGAACTATGGTTTACAAATTAGAGTTGCATGCATCTTCCTGAGTACACCCAATTTTCCATGTTTCATGATTAAATAAGGTTATCAGTGACAAGCTCCCAGTTTAAACAATGTTTCCATAACTTGATGAAGAAGGAAAAATCATATTTGAGCCTGAAGCAGACATAGAAACAAAAATTGGTAGCTACAAAATCAATTAATTTCAAAGTATCTCATTAAGTGGAAGAACTTACTTGCTGAATATTCCACATGGTAGGATGAGAATTTTATACAGAAGCATCTGGAACTACTCAAGTGTTGAGAACACCACTTTTTTGAAGGAGAGGGGCATGTTAGGGCCCTATAATACTAATGCATTCCCCTTATTGTCATTATTAGTGTAGCCCTCTATTGTTATTAGTGTGCCCCATAGAATCTCACTATTGTTATTATTGTGCTCTTACATTATTATTTTTATGTAGGCTCTGATTATATTGCTACCCCTTAGACTCCTGTCACACGGAATGAGTCGATCTTGCGGACAAGATAGACCTTCCTAGAATCTAATGATATCTAGTGACAAGCAAGCCAATCAAAAACTATCTTTCTCTAAATATGCAATTATAAACAAAGTAAAACAAGTGTTTTAGGCCTACCTTGGGTCCAATGCAAGTTTGTGGAAGCCTCGCTCCTTTGATCCAAATGAGCTCCCTTGTTGCGAATCTGCAAACACAAACAAGCAAACAAATTAAATAGCACCTGAAAAGCCAATATCATAAAGCATACTTATCATGATGATCAAGGAATTCATGAAACAAATGACATAAGACAATTTGTTAAGAAAAATGACAAGAAGTCTCCTCTACTTTGACAAGTTTCACTCTCTTCCCAATGAAGCCAAAAATGTATGTGATCTCTCCTCTCAAGCTTAACTAGGAAGTCTCAATTCCACCCGCATTTACCCTCAAAAATGTTCAGCTTCTAACCTCCCTAGTAACCAGCCCAATGCCTTAATTTATAGTGCAATGGAGGGAAGTTACTAGGTCCTCCTTCAAAGGGATAAAGCCCTCCTTCAAAGGGATAGCTCCTCTCATCAAGGGATTAGCTCCTTCTCTTTTGGGATGCATGAACCACCTAAGAGCGAACAATCCACGTCAAAATTCCTTCTAGAATCATCTAGAATTAACCCAAAGTGAGTTTTTTAGAATAAACTTGCACCTTTTTGACTTTCACAGGGGTCCGCACCCACTCCTTTAGGGACAGAGCGGGCAGGTCCGCAGGTATTGTGAACAAGGGGTGCGGGACCGCAGGCAACAGTGAGAGAAAGTGCGGAACCAGAGCTTTGTTGATTTTCAATGTCTTTCTCTCATTTTCAAAGCTTGACTTGAAGAGCTGAGGCCTGAGACTTGCTTAGGAGGACAGTACAAGTGATGATAGACCCATACTGACTGCAAATAGTCATGGTGACGATATTTTTGTGTAACAGATTGCCCCCCAAAGTGCGAAGTCTGTAGTAGATGAGGATTTCATTTATCATTTAGGAAGAGTGAAGTACTTTATCATTTCGAGGATCATCTTGTGGAAAGCCCGGTCGGAACCTGTAAAAACATTCAATGCAAAATATATATATGAGATCATATCATCGCTGAGGTAGGCATTCCCATACTCAGATCAAAACTAACTAGAAAACTAACTACTGCTCTGATATAGGAATGATCTTGTAATACATCACAAGTATAGACACATGTAGACACAGTATGGACGCAGCCATCTGTTTATGAATAGTCCACAATATAATGAATACAAAATTCCTTGCAGCCTGGATTGCGAAAACTAGATCCAGGGTCTTCATTTCTACTTCCCGGAACAGTACGATTCTATCCATGCGAATGAATGTGTTGAAGTCGAACATGGTAGAAACCACTTGATTACCAGTCAATGACGTAAACTGTTAACAAGTGTGAGAGAAACCACCAGTAATGTCAATGGCTCTCAAAGTACCCAGTACAATCCATGAGATGTGAATAGATGTGTTGATGTCGAACATGTCACGGAGTCCTTTGATCAAAGGTCAATGATGCAACCTATCGTCGAAGGCGAGAAACCTACCATTGAGGCATGCAGATCCCAAGGTACTGACGATTTCTAGATCATCTTTCTAGATAATGAGCTGAAGTCGATAGAAAGCGATCCGTCGTAGGCAATCCCACAACACGAAATCATAGATCAAGTTGAAGAAATTTAGTTGCAAGGACTGACTCATGGATGGTCAAGATGGATGACAGATATTTTGCAGATGAATGGCTTATTGGCACTGACCTCTTGAACACATAACGACACAGCAGATGGTTTGGTGACAATTGACCCAAAGTTAATACCCAGAAATCGGCTGAAGACTTTCAATGTGGTTTGATCAACTGTTAGGCAAAGGATTTCCCAACCCAAGTGAATAAAAGTGTCGTGTTCAAGAGTGGTTACAAAGTATGACAAACAGGTTCATTTTTCTCTCTTTTCCCCCACCATTTCTGGCAAGTACCTCTTTATTTTTGACAAGCTTGAGGAGGATAACATTTGCTTGATTATAAGCTCATCCTTCGGATGAGTCCAACTTAGTTTAAATTCGAACCCTAAGAAGGAGTGGTCCGTTCCTGTTTGTAATTGAACAGGTCCTTTACTATTAAATTCTAACGAGTCCAGTATAGGAGAAACTCGGCGTTTTTCAATTTTAGAGAGTCTGAAAAAACTTAAGAAGACTCCAGGGTTGACCTTTTTCGTAAATTTGTGTCTCCCAAGCCCGAAAATGTATAAAATAATACTTGAGAGAACCGCTTGATCTTTACAACCAAGGAGTACTTTTCATAATTAGTGCCCTTGATCCGAAAAAGTAAAAAAGCGATCAATGACACGTCGTTTTATAACCAATATCGAATTTGAAACGACAAAAATCTGGAAATATTTTTACGTTTTTACGGTCAGAAAAAGAGCTGTAAGTGGACCGTCTTTTTAGTTCCGTTTTAACGAGTTTAAAAAGAAAAACTCGGCGATCTTTTCATGTTTTAGGAGTCAGAAAAGAACTTAAAGGTGACTCTAAATGTTTTTTCGTTGAAAATGACTGATTTCGCCTGAAAAATCTGTTATCCTGAACAAAAATGCAAACATTACTCATACCTGTTTGAGATGGATAAAAATGCTGCAAAAGTTACCTTTCTAAAGTGAAACATAAACAAATTTACAATTCATTTATTCAAAAAACTTATAAAAAGGGCTTTCATCAATTCATTTTTACCGTTTGAGATTTGGGTGAGAAAATAGTGCTTTTGGTCAGAAACTTCCCATGAAGATTGCGGAAAATCCATCCGTCGGAATCGAGCGCCATCTCCTCCAGGTAATCCACATCATCCTACTCTTCAATTTCATCTGTTTCAAATCATTTTTTAGGGTTTTATTTCATTTTTTAGAGGGTTTTTAGGCTAGAAACCCGCGCGCGGGGGCCCGCAGGCACAACACAGGTAACCTGCGGACCCCGACTTTTTCTCAGTGGAGAAAAAGTCAGGGGTCCACACCTTGCCTTCACAAGGGTTTTTAACCCTAAATTTCTCAAAATTTACCCAAACAATTCAATTTTTTGCATTCTAATTCGCCTTTTTGTTGGATGTAGAGTATACATCATGCTTGATTGGCGAGAACGGGAGCATGAGGACATAGATCTTGCCGCGTTAAATCACCAACCTTCGATCGATGCATTGAAGGCATGCGGCTTGTACAAATTCTAGGCCATACCTGACATGAGGGCCCAGGTGGATTTCTTGCAGTGGCTGGTAGACAAGTGGAGCATACAGGACCAGTGCTTCTTCATTGGTGGCCACCAGCTTGAAATTGAGCCCGCAGACATATACTTTTTGACTGGTTTGCCTAAGAGAGGCGAAGACTTGACTCTATTCGGGACTAGGCCAGGTGGCCAGTCTGTCGATAGCCTCTGGCTAGAGTTCTGCAACAACCAGACTAGAGACAAAGGGATAGAAATCAAAACCATATCCTATCCTGAACTCATGGTGATCGCGTTTACTGTTACCAGGCTCTGTGGGAGCGCCGCACTACATATTGCAACTGGATCCCAGATGCGGATGGCAGTTGACTGCTTTCGAGGCACCATCTTCAACTAGTGCAATGCTGTGTTGGCTAATGTAAAAGGCCAACTGACCAGAGCCAAGAATGGACAACTAAAGACCTTTGGATATGGTGCTTTAGTTGTGAGCTTTGGTCTGGAGAGGGTCCCAATGTTGGTCCCGCAGCACCTCACTGTTGGAGCTGGACTTCCTCGAGAGCCCAAACTGATGCGATGGGTTGCAGTTATGGCTCGTCATCCTGACGAGGGGACAAAGGTCGTTCGATTCAAACTTGAGTATTTCCATTGGTTGGAAAACCAGGTTTTTGCTATTCAGGACTTCCCTTACGCTGGGGTAGATTTTCGCAGTGACCCAGACATGGCTCTTCCACCAGGAGAGCAATGGGATGACTCAGGTAAAATCATTTTCAACATTTTCCTAATTTAAAAAAAAAATTGTTTTTATTTCGTCCCAAAACTGATAGTAAAAGTTTCAAATGCAGATGTGGGTCCACAGCAACCAGCCGCTCTCCGGCCTTACGAGAGGAAACAACCAGTTGCAGCGGCACCAGCCCCACATGACGAATCAGCAGAGACCTTGGCCGAATTGGAGATCCATCTAGAGTGTTTGACAGGGGACATTCCCGAGACCGGCATAGATGACATTCCTCGTCGACTACAGCGCTATGTGATTGGGGTCCCAGGACCTTTTAGGAGGTTCCTTTGTAAGGTGGCTCGTACCGTGGTTTCTTATCAATATCATCACCAGTGATAGGATGATCGCCTATTGTAAACACATATGACATTTTTTTCTTTTTGTACCAATCATTTTTGCCGATCATAAGGTGTTTTTCAACCTATGATCGAGGACGATGTATATTTTGACACACTCCTATATTATACTATATCACTATTACCGGCTTATCTTGTAAAACATGTTATGGAATGCTTTTAAATTTACATGTATGATTATTGCAAATGTCTACTTAACATTCGAGAAGCAATTGCATCTGCTAATGTATTTAAAGATCTTGGAATATGCTGATATTCAATATAATCAAATTCACGTTCCAAGAGACGCACTCTCAAAAACAATCTCAATAACACTGGATTTCTAATGGCATATACTCTATTAAGCTGTAATACAACGAGTTTAGAATCTAACCTCACTATCAAACTCCGAATCCCAAATGAAATAGATTCAGATAATAACTCAATCACTGCACTATACTCGGCAATGTTGTTCGTTGTTTGACCGAGGCTTACCCCATGCATAGATACTAACTCGTCAGAGGGCGAATTGATAACCCAAGTTGCGGAAGAAATGTTCCGTGTATTACAACAAGCACCATCAGCGAAACCAATGTATGTTTGGAGAGGCATCGACATCTGCAATATCAAGAGTAAAACCAAGATAAGCAGGAATAATGACGAAAAACACTCTCTAAGTTAAGCACACTTTTTAAACTAAAACACACCAGCTAGAAAGAAAACTAACCTAACTAAAAAATCTCCACACCCATTCTTTAAGCATAATACCTCTTCAGGTAAAGACCATTTCTGGGTTTACCTAAAGAGTCCCCGTCAAAGTCTACCAATTCATAGGCCCCTTTTGCTAGCTTTCGCTTGACAACATAGGGACCATGCCACATAGGAACGAATTTTCTAGCGCCTAATTTATCATTAGCTTGATCGTACAATAAGACTAGGTCTCCTTCTGAAAAATTTCGAGGGGTCACATTTCGATCATACTGAGCTTTAATACGTTTTGCATGAGTTTCGATCGCCAATGCAGCATCACGTCGATTCTCATCTAGTTGAGCTAAGTATAACAAACTTTTTTCCTCTTCGGAAGTGGTTGGAAGTAACTCGATGGCCATTTGCAATGACGGGATTTCGCATTCAATGGGTAACACAGCTTCCAGACCATAAACTAGTTGGAAAGGAGTGAACCCTGTTGACGTTTTTACTGAGGTTCGATACACCCAAAGTGCTGAAAATAGAATTTTATGCCAATTCGACCGATGAATCCCAATGATTCGTCGGATCATGATAACTAAAACTTTGTTGATGGATTCAACCAGACCATTAGCTTGTGGATAATAAGGAGTTGAACTATCGTGACGCAAGCCAAGCTGGCCTGTAAGTTCAGTCATCATAACGTTTCGAAAATGACACCCATGATCAGTGATAATCGCTTGTGGAACACCAAACCTAGCAATTATATGATTGAACACGAAAATCGTAGTTGTTTTGCCGTCTGCCTCAAATGTAAGCATCGCCTCGGCCCACTTGGTAAAATAATCTACCGCAATGATGATATACACATGCCCCCCGGCCGAGTGAGGGTTACATGTAATAAAATCGATACCCCATTTGGCAAAAGGACCAACGGCAATTATAGGGTGGAGAGGAGCAGGTGGAGCACGCATCTTTCGATCAAATATTTGGCAGTTGTGGCATTTTCGGACCGCGTTAATACAATCTTTAAACAAATACGGCCAGAAGTAGCCAGCGCGCAATATCTTTTGGGCTGTGACATACCCAGACATATGACCGCCACACACTCCAGAGTGATAGTCATTTAGAACCCTTTCAGCTTCCTCGTGAGTTAAACAACGTCGAAAAACAGAGTCCGGCCCACGGCGATAAAGAGTATCTCCAATAATTCTGAATTGTTGGGACTAGAATCGTATTTTTCGACGTTCTGACCTTGAAATTTCTGGCCGAAAGGATTGGGTCTGGAGATAAATGATGATATCCGCATACCACGGATCTAAAGTGCTGATTAGAAACAAGGATTCGTCCGCAATGGGCTCCTCTGCCACAGTTTCCGTGTCAGAACATAGGAAGTCACACATTAACTCCGCAAAAACTAAAGATTTCTTCGACTTAGACTTTTCAAATTCCAAGTCGAACTCCTGCAGGATGACAATCCATTTGGAGTACTTGCCCCCTAGCAATTGCTTGGTCAAAATATAGATCATAGGGTTGCAATCAGAAATTACTGTAGTTTTACGTAGTAAAATGTAGTGACGAAAACGTTGGACAGCTTGAACAGCTGCCAATGCCAATTTCTCCACATGTGAGTATTTTAGCTCAGTTGGATTTAAAGTTCGACTAAGGTAATATATCACATGTTCAGTACCGAATTCATCTTCCTGAACTAGCACCATTCCGATGGTGGAATGGGAAGCAGTGAGATACAAGAAGTAGTCCTGGTTGTAGTTGGGAGGATGCAATAACGATGCATGGGTCAACGCGTGTTTTAGTGCATCAAAAGATTTCTGAGCTATCTCATCCCAATAGAATGGAGTATTCTGTTTCAACAACCGGGTAAAACCCTTTGTAACCTCAGCGTAGTTAGGAATGAATCGTCGTAAAAAGTTTGCTTTCCCTTGCAAACTTTGGAGTTGGCAAAGACTTGAAGGAGGACGCAATTTGACAATAGCTTCAACCTTCGAGGGATCGACGCGAATGCCAGCTTTCAAAACAACAAACCCCAGTAACCGACCCGTTTCTATACAGAAAACACACTTTTGTGGATTCAACCTAATCTGATAATGCCTACACCTCATAAAGATTGCTCGTAAATGGATGAGATGATCAACTCGATGTAATGAATGAGCAGGCAAATCATCGAGATAGGGTTGTACAATGTGCTTGATGTCATGAAACGCATAAGACATGGCCCTTTGAAAAGTTTCCCTGGCATTCTTGAGCCCAAAAGGTAATTTGCAATAAGCAAATGTCCCCCATGGACAAATGAAAGTCGTTTTTGGTTGATCAGCAGGTAGAATATTGATTTGATTGTATCCGGAAAAACCATCCATGAAGGAGAATATTTCACTGCCGGCACAATCATCAATGATTTGATCGATATAGGGAGTTGGGTAATTTTCCTTTGGACAGGCTCGATTAATGTCCCTATAATCGATACATATTCTTATTGTCCCTTGCTTTTTGTTAACCGGAACAATATTCGATACCCAATCCGTTAACAGAATCGGATAAATGAAACCTGCTTTGAGTAATTTTTCAACTTCTGCTTTAATAGCAGCAGCTTTTCTTGGGTGAATCTGACACAAACGTTGCCAGACGGGTTTAGCGTCCGGGTAAGTTTTGATTTCATGAACAACAATTGCGGGGTCAATTCCTGGCATTTCCTCATACGACCAGGCAAACACGTCACAGAATTCTTGAAATAGGGCCTTATATATTTGAATTTCATCTTCCGTACACGAGGCACCTATATGAATGTTTTCAACAATTCCAGGCCTAACCGAAATATCAATAAGAATAGTTCGAGAAATGTTTCCCAAATTTAACTCTGAATCAGGATTTTTCATTGGATCCTGAGGTTCCTTGACATATTTAGTCGTAAAAATTGATGAGAAATCATTTTCAAAACGATCATTCTGGGGTAAAAACGAAGATCTGTGATGAAGATCTTCCCATGGTAAATCATCGACACATAGGATTTCACGAATTTGCTCATCAGAGTGAACAAGTTCGGAAAACATTGTTGAATCCGAGTTTGATGTGAAAAGTGATTCCTCATGGACCACATTCATTAAGTCAATTTTTGTTGAAAATGGGTAGGAAAATGATTACACGGCCTGATATGCAATTTCATATGGACTCAAAGGCATAACATCACCAAATGAGTCTATCTCAGATTCAGAAGGTACGATCCAAGGAACATCATAAACAATGGTGTCTGACGAAATCATATGAATGGTTGCAAAAGAAGACGATGCGTTGATAGGAGGAAAAGGAAAAGTTCCCAGCAAACCGGCATCTTTAACTAGTCCTACTCCAACATCCTTATACGGGATAGTCGTTTTACCGACATGCTGAATGCTTTCAGAAGAGGCTGGGTTGGATGAAAAGTAAGTCAGCTGGTCTATTGTTACGATCTTTCCATTATGAGAAAACTTTATAACCCGAAATACCGATGAAACGACAGCTGTCATAGCGTAAGACCAACTACGACCCAAGAGAAGGTTGTAATCTAGAGGGGCATCAACCACCTCCACATCTAGATTAACAGTTTTGCCTTCAACCCCTATAGTTAAATCCTGTAGAATGCCAAAAGGATGAAACCCACGACCATCAAAGGCCTTTAGAATCGTCGGGGATTGATTTAGCGAAGGAGAACCAAGCGATCTCCAACATTGTATTGACATAATACACGTTGAGGCTCCCTCATCAATCACAGTCCTATGAATAGGTCTGTTTTTTACTATCACTGGGATCTGGAAAGCCATTTGATGAGGTAAGCGCGGTGTACTATTTTCTAGATCGAAAATTATAAGGTTCGAGTCCTGAACGTCAACAGCTCCTATAGCCGACAAAAGTAATTTACGCTGTGCTGGACATGATTGCAACACTTCCAAAGCCGACATTGTTGAAGGTGAAACAGCTAAATCTTCAACAATGTTATAGTTCTGAGCCGCTCTCGCATGTGGATTGAAAGCTGAATTTCGAATTATACCCTTGGCGGGCGGTTTGATTACTAAGTCTGGATTAGGTTTCTCGATCTGTAGTGGATCGAAACCGGGAGCTGAGGTTGATGGGTTAGAATGAGAAGATTCTGCTTCTTTACCATCAACAGGACTTTTACTACCATAATCATGCGATCGAGTCGCAATCCTAACATGGGACATCATTAGTATGGGTTCTTCATTGGCATTTGAGGAAGAACCTATCATCTTACTGTCTTGACTTGGAAAAGGATCCTTCAAAACAGCAGGCGTTTGGGAACCTTTGACAATTTTCGCAACCTCTGCACGATGAGGGCAGTCTCTTGTAAAATTTTCTTCGTCACAAATGAGACAAGGATAACGAGGTTTGCGTTTCTCATCATTTGATTCTGCTTTTTCTAGTTACTCTTTCGAATTTTTATCTGTCTTATTTTTCTTCTTCCCTTTCTTCTTATCACCGGATTTTGATTTGGCTGTAGATGACTCTACAACATTATCGACGGAAATTTCTGCAGAAGAATCTCCTTTCGGGGAATCTGGCAAGGTTATGATAGGAGAAGAATTCTTGGAAGACTTCTTCTTACTTTTGGTGTTAACCGTACCAATCATACTGTCAGCGGCATGAGACCCTGAAGGAGCTGCAGCGATTTGATTTTGCTTAGGAAGATCGGGGATTTTCTCGTGTAACGTACCTGACTAAGTATAAACTAAGTCAAGGTATTGTGCTTGAGCAATTACTTGCTCCTCAGTAACGACTCCGACCTTAGCTACATCCTCAGTGATTTTTGGCATAAAGATTTTACAAACCATTCAGCTAAGATATGATCCGGAATAAAAACCTTCACCAAACGCCGTCGACATCTCCATTCATGAATATGATCTGAAATGTAAGTGGACGTCGACTGCTTTAATGAAGTTAGTAATTCCGTGCCATTGTCATATCTAACTGGCAACTGAAAATGAGTTAAAAACGAAGTAGCTAACTGACTAAAGTTATAAAAAGTGGCTCGCGGTAACTCAATGTACCACTTGGCCGTAAGACCAATTAGAGTGCGCTGGAAAAGCCTTAAACGGATTGAATCATCTGAAATGGAATTAGAAGCACACCAGAGGTGATAATTCATCACATGGTTCGACGGGTCCTCTCTTGATTTGCCTTCAAATTTAGGAATATCACTAGGCAACTTATTCGGCATTGGCGGCCAAAACGGAAGATAGTTAATGGGATCGTTCGTTAGGCATGACAAGTCAGGCAAGTCCAAAGTTGCGATAAACGGTAACTGACGATTAGGGTCCCTAAAACTCTGGGTCATAAGACCAGCCCCAGGAGGAGGATATCTAGGATAACTAGGAATTGGAATTGCATTTGGGATATTGTATCCTCCCAGAAAACCAGGATTAACCGGACCGTACTGGGGTTGCTGAGGTTGTTGATATGTATACCCAGGGTACGGTTGATACTGATAGACTGGCTGCTGCACAACAGGACCGAATTGGTACTGTCCCTGGCATGGTTGATAAGTAAATTGTGGGACTTGTGACAACCGTACTTGAACTAGGTTGTCCTACAGGCATCTGAACCAAAGTTTGAATTGTGGATCCAGATTGAGGTAAAGATGTCTGAGGAGTTGATACAGGAACAGTAGAAATCGAAGCTGTCGATACTCCAGAAGTAGGTGGGGTTGATTGAACAGATGTTGCAGCAGTTGCAGCAGCGGTTTGAGGCAAAGTACGAGGCGTACTAGGCCCAAGCTGAGAAACTACCGAAGGTACAGAAGTTTGAATAGTAGACTGGACAGGTTGTTGGGGTGAACCAGAAACTAAGGGTTGTCCAGTTTGAGATGACAACTGTACATTCGGTTGCAAGACCTATTGAGATTGCGATGGATCCCACACTAAGTTCATTCCGGGGTACGGACCCATAACAGGTTGAGAATATTGAGGACCATAACCGGGTTGAGGGTAGGGTTGATAATTCAAAGGTACATTTCCAGTTCCTTGAACATATGATTGACCGGAGGGTGGTTGGAAACCTTGGTTCGAGTACTGACCTTGGGGTTGATACCCTTGAGGCACGTACTGATACTGGGGTTGACCTTGAGGTACATATTGATACTGGGGTTGACCTTGAGGTACATATTGAGTCTGGGGTTGACCTTGAGGAACGTACTGTCCCGTAGGTATTAACTGTCCTTGAGGTTGCCCCCTAGGTGCAAATTGGGTACTTTGAGGTTGCCCCCCAAGCGATAATTGAGGATTTTGAGGCTGCCCCCCAGGCGGTAACTGGCCACCTTGAGGTTGAGGATTAGGAATAATACCTGACATCATGAGAATATCTTCTACACTCAACGGCTTAATACCATTGTTTCCAGTTAATAACCCTTGTTCAATGGGTTGAGGAGACGCTCCCGCAAAAGTACCATAAAGTGACTGATACCTAGAGGGAACAGAAGGACCGCCGTACAAAAAGGATTCTGGAGATTGAGAAAACATGGAAGACTATCTTGACATATTTAACGGAGGATAATAACCTCTAGGTGTTGGGTGATAAGGAATACGAGGTGGTGAAAAACTTAGTCCCGGGTTTTCCAAAAAGTTAGTCAATGAAAGATACCAAGCACTGCTCCTAGGTGGACTGTAAAAAATTGATTCACACTCCCTAAGTTCGATAACAGGTTGATTTTCATGGATAGGGATGCCTACTTCTTCTTCCGGAGTAGCAAGTCCTTCAATAGCTATAAGTCCAGAAGGAAGATTTTGGGTAATTATTCTTTCTACCCTGGGTGAACCAGGACCACTAGAAGTTGGAGAGGTAAACCCGGATGTTGGAGTAGCAGCAAATTCACTTTCAGGTTCGGATATTTCAGGTTCCTCACCTATATCACTAGTAGATGAAAAGCTACAAGTAATTTCGGAAACAGACACCGATTGTGGATTATAATCTGCTACTAAAGCTTGAAAATCAAGATGTACCATCAAAGAAGACTCTCCTTCTTTAGGTGACCCAACTCTACTGTCTCTAGGAGTTACCAGGGCTCGTAGCCCTTCAGGCTGGCTTAGTGAAAACTCAGGAGGTTGGCCCCGAAGTCTACCGGACTTCCTCAGTAATTCAACGACGATTAAAAAATTTTAACTACTTCACACGAAAACAAAGTAAAATCTCAATGAAAACCACCTAAAGCCTCTAAAGAACCAAACAAATTTGAATCACACGCCTAAAGAATCTAGGAGATCAAACCACACACAAACAGTAACTTTCCGTACTGAAAACACTAGTTAGTGATGAAACCCAACGTCGCAGAGTTCAATACAGAAATGGCGGTTGGAACAGTTACCCCGGCAACCTACTTAATGAATAGACTGGCACAAGTTCCTCCACTAAACCATCTCGAGTGAAGAGAACCCCCCAGAAAATCCAAGTGAGTCTTGCCGACGTCTGCTCCAGGTACAGTGGGATCTTCCCACCACTATCACCTTGGGAAGAATCCTATAGAATATGGTCACTAAGGTTACCAACGGAAACAAATATACCTGGGGGAACAGTCTACGATCCGATACACACGCAAGGGCAGAGTAACAAGCTCAATCCCCTTGAAGGCTCCTTGACATAATCCAAGGTTTACCAACAAGTGACCCCAGGCTCCTCGACAATGGTTAATCCGAGGTTTACCGTTTTTAATACGTGAATATCTGGTGTCGTTCCCAATGAGGAAGGATTGATTCGCACACTGGTCCGGACACGATCTCGTGCTTCTCCTTTAAGAGGAGCTTTCCCAGAGCATAAATGCAACAATTGGATTTCTCTCCTACCGCAAGATACAGCTACTTGTTTGTTTTACTGTCTTGGAGAGTTAATTACTCCCTACTCCAAGACACTAGCCTAAGCTATGTTGGTGTATCAGAGCCCTAGAAATAAAAATATTACTAGATAGCTTTTACTTTAAGTGTTATTTTTATTGGTTTTTGTTTAAGTCAAGAGGTGTGGAGATGAAACTCGTGGTGTGAAGACTCGACACGAAATCACTAAAAAATGCACTTAAGATGATTAAGCAATCTTTTCCCTTCAATGAACTTCTAGCTAGGAAAGAGTTTGAGAATACAAATACTTGTAAACACAAATCTTTCTTAACAAACAAATTAAAAGAAGAGCTTTTTGTCTTTTCCAATGCACTCAAAATGAGACAACTAGTTATTTTCACAAAAATTTCTCTTTTCTTTCAAAACACTCAAATACTACAAAAACAAACTTTTTCCAAAAGATATTTTTTTTTATTCTTTATAAAACACTCAAAACTATGGAAATAACTAATCTTGAGATCTATAAACTATAAAAAACTATTTGAAGTCAAAGCTTACAAGATGTCTTTTTCAAGGATGTTTTACTTAGCTATAAGCAAACTAAGGACTAATTTTTCCAGAATCACAAATCAGTCAAAAACAACCAATTTTTGTTTTCTTTTCTAAAAATGAAATCCAAACTTTTAACACAAGCTTTTTCGAAGTTTCGCAAAGAGAAAACACAAGATGGATTCCTCAACAAAGGTAGGTTTTGCAAATGGTCAGACTCATAAGAAGGCTAGTAAAAACCAAGGTGATCTGAGGCTTCTATAGCTTCTAAGCTCAGAGCTACTACAAGACCAAAATGAAAACCAAACCCAACAATCAAAACTTCTAGGAATTTCACCTAAAACCCTAACACCAATGGAATTAACCTAAGGAAAGCTTCTGACATGTTATATGCAGGTCTGGGCAAGGGATAATAACATCTAAACAAAAACTAAGCTGACTAACAGAGAAAATCTTAGGTTTTCCAAAATTTTGACAGGGTCTGCAGGCCCACAGTTCACATAGGTGTGGTACCGCTCTGTGCTAAAAGCAAAAGTGCGGATAGGTACGCATTGTGTTCCAAGTCGAGGGTGCGGTCCTCTCCCAAAGTTATGAAAAACAAAAAATAATCCTAGATCTACTAAATCTACCCAATTCCACACACAACAAGCCAAAAACAGAGAGCCATCTAAAAAGTTTGACAAGGGACATTCCCCAAACCGGCATAGATGACATTCCTCGTCGACTACAGCGCTATGTGATTGGGGTCCCAGGACCTTTTAGGAGGTTCCTTTGTAAGGTGGCCCGTACATTGGTTTCTTATCGAGATCATCACCAGTGATAGGATGATCGCCTATTGTAGACACATATGACATTTTTTGCTTTTTGTACTTATCATTTTTGCCGATCATAAGGTGTTTTTCAACCTATGATCGAGGACGATGTATATTTTGACACACTCCTATATTATACTATATCACTATTACCGGCTTATATTGTAAAACATTGAGCCGGCAGACATATACTTTTTTACTAGTTTGCCTAAGAGAGGCGAAGACTTGACTCTATTCGGGACTAGGCTAGGTGGCCAGTCTGTTGATAGCCTCCGGCTAGGGTTATGCAAAAACCAGACTAGAGACAAAGGGATAGACATCAAAACCATATCCCGTCCTGAACTCATGGTGATCACGTTTACTGTTACTAGGCTCTGTGGGAGCGTCGCACTACATATTGCCACTGGATCCCTTCCTAGAATCTAATGATATCTAGTGACAAGAAAGCCAATAAAAAACTATCTTTCTCTAAATATGCAATTATAAACAAAGGCAAACAAGTGTTTTAGGCCTACCTTGGGTCCAATGCAAGTTTGTGGAAGCCTCGCTCCTTTGATCCAAATGAGCTCCCTTGTTGCGAATCTGCAAACACAAACAAGCAAACAAATTAAATAGCACCTAAAAAGCCAATATCATAAAGCATACTTATCATGATGATCAAGGAATTCATGAAACAACTGACATAAGACAATTTGTTGAGAAAAATGAATCTGATTGTATTAATTCAAATCAAAGAACAACTTTACAACCTGTTCCTTGATGTTGTACAAGCTCCTCCCACGGTCCAACAAGAAGTCTCCTCTACTTTGACAAGTTTCACTCTCTTCCCAATGAAGCCAAAAAGGTATGTGATCTCTCCTCTCAAGCTTAACTAGGAAGTCTCAATTCCACCCGCATTTACCCTCAAAAATGTTTAGCTTCTAACCTTCCTAGCAACCAGCCCAATGCCTTAATTTATAGTGCAATGGAGGGAAGTTACTAGGTCCTCCTTCAAAGGGATAAAGCCCTCCTTCAAAGGGATAGCTCCTCTCATCAAGGGATTAGCTCCTTCTCTTTTGGGATGCATGAACCACCTAAGAGCGAACAATCCATGTCAAAATTCCTTCTAGAATCATCTAGAATTAACCTAAAGTGAGTTTTTTAGAATAAACTTGCGCCTTTTTTACTTTCACAGGGGTCCGCACCCACTCCTTTAGGGACAGAGCGGGCAGGTCCGCAGGTATTGTGAACAGGGGGTGTGGGACTGCAGGCAACAATGAGAGAAAGTGCGGAACCAGAGCTTTGTTGATTTTCAATGTCTTTCTCTCATTTTCAAAGCTTGACTTGAAGAGCTGAGGTCTGAGACTTGCTTAGGAGGACAGTACAAGTGATGGTAGACCCATACTGACTGCAAATAGTCATGGTGACGATATTTTTGTGTAACAACTCCTATATATACCAAGGAAGTCTTATCATTTGTATCATCCAAGAATAGTTCATTTATGTAATGCAAAGGAGGTTTCCCCCTTGAAGAGGATAATTTTTAAGTCATTGATCTATCTTTTCTTTAGCTTTATGAGTTGGTTTCATAACATTTAGTATGGTAATATACAATGAATTTAGACACTAGGAATCATTTAATACTCTACCATAAATTTTCACTCTAGCTTTGGGGTATATATGGGAGAAAAACTCCCTAGAGTGGAATCACTTTCTAGTATAGTCCTAATCTACATAGGCCCTTTAAATAACTCTTTTTTTCATCATACTAGGATCATTTTACAATATCCCCACAGGATTACAGAATATGGAATACAAATATGATGAACTCTGTAATTTTGGAATTTTTACATGATCTGATGATGATCAAATGCTTCAATTCTACTTTGACCATGGAGTCTTTCAAAAATATTCAAGTGCAACTTGAGTGGTTAACACATTGCTTGATTAATTTGGTGATGTATGTGCTCATAAATAGCCTCGTTGTACTTGTGCACTACAGATTAAGCTCATGAATGGTCTCGAAAGTTTCCCTCACCATGTCTAGTAGAGCCACGTCGACATCTCATGTGTTGATGAGGCATGGTGGAATTATACAAAAGTAGAGTGACAATGCGTTCTACGAAGGATCAGGAACATAAGGTAAAGGGAAAGGCATAGGCTCTATGAGGGTTGAAGCAAGGAGCAATGCAAATACTAGTTACAATCTGGTGATTAGAGAAGGGAAAATAAAGGTAGTTTCCAGGATGGTGTAAAGAGATCACACAATTAATAAATTATAGGCTTTGAGGGAGGCCCACGGTAGGCTAAACACTACAATAGAAAACCTCCACATGTAGACTTGAGTTGTGGCTAGAATTAACTAGAAAGGGATGGCATGAAAGGTATATAACTATAGACTAAACCAAATCTTGTAAAAATAATGGAAAACTAAAGGAATCCTTGTAATTTAAATTCTACATTCATCCACTTCAGAAAAGACTTGAGAGTATCAGTGTAAGAGAGAATTGAGTTCCCCATAGTGGGTGCTCTATTGTAGACCCCCTACCCTGCAATGACTTGATGAGAATTCATGATCGAAAGGAAAGCGACATGTATGCCACTCATCGCACATCCTCTTAATGCGTCATTTCCACTATGCTTACTCCAATACTCTCATAAAATCGTCAAGCTCACATGCACTAGAAAGATTCAACCTCAATTAGTGCCACCTTAAAATGTGGACAAATATTTTTGCTACATCACTCAGGAATAATCACTTATCATCATAATCAAACACCCTCTTGTTAATCCTTCAAGGGAAAAAATATTAGCTCCACCTCCCATAATTATAACCTCGGTACGATGCATGATATTGGTAGAAGATTTTCTTAGGTGAATATTTTCTTAAATCTCTTCCATTGAATTTTGACAATAGATCAAATTCCAACTCTCGATCTTAGCAAAATTCTCCATACAAGGTTCCCTCGCCTCCTTATCAAGACCATGCAGTGTAACTCCACCACCCCATCCACTTTGGCCAAGGAATTCCTTCAAAGACAATCGACGCTATGAGCAGTGGAAATTTGGATAATTTGCTTCTTCACCACACGCTCTTCCAACACCACTATAAGATCACCCTCACTACATTTCAACTTATTTCATCTTGAATTCCTGATAATTGAACCGTGATTGGACTAATCTTCGGATTCTTTAGTTTGTGTATTGGTGCTTCATCACCCAATGCAATCTTCTTATTTGGAAATCTCTTATTCTTTCAACCCCCCCCCCCAATCCCTCTTACTCATCTCTCCTAGTCCTAGCACTTTTTTCTCAAGCCCTATTTCTATAACTCACCTACCTCTCCCTATCTCCAGATTACCCTCATTCCAAAACTTTGCTCCTCCTTTCTTTCCTCAAACAACCTCTTCTTGACATTATGACCTAGAACAATCCTTCCACTTATCATCATGGTAGGGGCAAAGGCCACCCCTCCCCCTCCTCTCCCTCTCCCAACAACCCTCCCCCTATTTCCCAGCAAAGATCTAGGAATTAGGTTGACAATCCCAAGCTCGATATGAGAAAATCATTCTAGAACTAGTGTGCCAGGAAATTTCCCATTATGAAACCCTTCTTAGGAAAGATCATAGGTACACCCTTGATCAACATGTGCAAGCTAAAACTCAACATTGGATCCCAAACATGGGCACTTCCACTCGATCCAAGCATGCCAATTGCATGTAGACAGACATTGTCTATTAGCACACTAAGATTCTTCTTGGATGCATCCTAATAGGTTTTCACATACAACAACAAAAGAATAGTCAGAAGCTCGTAAAATTTGAATACATGCTGGAAATAATGGATTGAAATATTAACATGCTCCTCAAGATGTGTATTCATACCTCCTTATCAGGGAATTCTCCAAAGCACAAGCAAGAAGGATCGGGATAACAATCAACACATCTTCTCATCACCTTCATAAATAATTTCCTATGTAATTGCTATGTCAATTCATATCCAAATTGGGTTTGTTTAATCCTCCTACCCTATGGTCTTTTTGTCTACTTGATGCTTTAATTTATAAAAATCATCACAATCTAAAGATCTCAATGTTCAATCTTTGGTAGTACCTTTCTCAAAGCCAACCAGAGTAAGGGAACTTCATGTTGTATGTAACTTTTTAATTATGCTAACACAAAGTGTCTAAATTTAACAATAAAATAAATAAATAAAGCACCTGAGTAGATGAGAGGCATGTATTGAGCATGCACTGACGTTGAGAACATAGTGGAATCCTAAGCCTTCCTTCCCGAGCATTAAAAGAGAACTTTTTGAGTGCCACCCAGAGTATCCTCATTGTTTCAATTCTTGAAATTGGATTCTTTGTGAAGAATTAAGCAACAATAACATTTTCAAGGGAGGCCATATCAGGAGGACTTGGACCTACCCCTTTCACGAATATGGAAACGACAATAAATGATAGGGGAGCATTAAGAATGGTGACTTGTTTCTTCTCACCACTATAAACAAACATCGTTTAAACTAATAATATGAAGGAATTACAAAATTGAGGCAACCCCTGAGTGCCTTCGGAGGTGTAATAATTGAAAAGAGTATCATGAGTTAATGCATTGAAGTTTTATGCCCGATGGATGGCAAGATGGAACCTCCTCCCCCATAAGTGAAGTGAAGTGACATCAGAGGCCAAGCCTCCTTGCCTCTCGCATGTTTTGCATGGTTTTCACCCAAATCAGCGGGGGGTCTCCATTTTATTTCTTAGTGACAATTATTTATATAATTGTTATAGTATTGTAATTATGTATTTTTTGGTTATTTTTAGTAATAATGATTAAAATTTGTGTTAAAAAAGATAGTGGTCAAATTATACAATGTGATAATACAAAATATAAGAAGTTTAATTAAAATTTATAAAATTGAGGATCTAAAAAACCAAATATTCATCCAAAATTTGTTATATCCGTCCTTTCCAAGAGCTAATTTTATTTATTTGATAAGTATATTTTCATACATACTAATTTAGCGAAAAGGATCCTTGGTGAACCATGAAACAACAAAAAAATACATTAAAACTGACCCTTCGAGGGTTGCTTCTCTAAGGCCAATCTAGTACTCCACATTGCACTCAAAAAGTTACTTGTCCAATTCCAAAAATGACCCTACAATATTCTCTTCCACAACATCATTCTAGGACACCTTGAATGCAGCGTAATGTTTAGAGGCTTCCTCTTTAACCCAACATGAACCTCACTACATGTGTAATACTAGAAGTTGAAGAAGAACAATAATATTAGAAACTAAAGAGTGCAAGGAGACCAATATTTCTATTAATTCCCCATACCTCCCCTTATGATTATGCACAAAACCTACAAACTCCACGAATTCCTTTTCCCAAAATAGTGATACTTATCATTTGTAATTGCTCGTTGGTTCTAGACTTGTGTCTCCATGATAAACTTATACTCCATATCATCTTGCCATCATGAAAACATTCTAGAAGAATTTGAAAATTCACATTTTACCTTTGAAATATGGTACTCTCACCCTCTTATTCCCCTCACATCTAAGAGCTTGCACATAATACAATGATCTTATCGATTATGATAAATGGTCATTGCTAGACAATTTGCACGACTTGGCAAACAAAAAACTTATGAAGGTTAGAACTCTTCCCTAACCAAGACCTTGTGAAAACATCTTGATGACTGAAGGTCATAAACATGCTCAAGAACCAAATGGTCTAGTGCTAAGGAAATAACCAAAGTTGCCAACACAATATACCACAATTAAATAACAAAATTACATTTAAGGACCCTCCTCATTTTGCCACTATTAATAATACTTGATGTATGCAAAGTGAATCTCCTTGGAAGAATATAAGACCAATATATTACTCCACATTGCACTCAAAAAGTTACTTGTCCAATTCCAAAAATGACCCTACAATATCCTCTCCCACAATGTTATTCTAGGACACCTTGAATGGAGTGTAATGTTTAGAGGCTTCCTCTTTAACCCGAGATGAACCTCACTACATAGGTAATACTAGAATTTGAAGATGAACAATAATATTAGAAACTAAAGAGTGCAAGGAGACCAATATTTATATTAATCCCCCATACCTACCCTTATGATTATGCACAAAACCTACAAACTCCTTGAATTCCTTTTCCCAAAACATTGATACTTGATGATCATTTGTAATTTCCCATTGGTTCTAGACTTGTGTCTCGACCATAAACTTATACTCCATGTCATCTTGCCATCATGAACACATTCTAGAATAATTTGATAATTCACATTTTACCTCTGAAATATGGTACTCTCACCCTCTTATTCCCCTCACATCTAAGATCTTGCACATAATACAATGACCTTATCGATTATGATAAATGGCCATTGCTAGAAAATTTGCATGACTTGACAAACATAAAAGTTATGGAGGTTAGAACTCTTCCCTAACCAAGCCCCTGTGAAAACATCTTGATGACCAAAGGTCGTGACCATGCTCAAGAACCAAATGGTATAGTGCTAAGGAAATAGCCAAAGCTACCAGCACAATATAACACAATCAAATAACAAAATTATATTTAAGTACCCTCCTCATTTCATTAATCTTAATAATACTTGATGCAATCAAAGTGAAACAAAAGTGCATGCACCTCCATAATGGAATTAACCTCCACTTCTTATTTGTACGCTAAAGATCACATTTAGCTTTATCATGCATAGTCATGAATTAGATGATATATCATCATGGGAGGAGGTAGATGAACAAGTGCACCTCGCCTTTACACTTATTTTCACCATCCCTTCTCCTAATTCAACTCCTAAGTTGGCCCAAACATTTTACTTTAATTTTAGATATGTGAAATTTACAACAGCTTTATTTTTTCAAATTCCTTTATTAATAATTAAACTTTCAAACTAAATCTTATTATATAAACATCTTGCAAAGTTATTTTCAATTATAAACAAGCGTTGAAGAGCAACAAGTCCCTACCCCAAGTGAAAGAAGTTATTGACCATGCTCAAGAACCAAATGGTATAGTGCTAAGGAAATAGCCAAAGCTACCAGCACAATATAACACAATCAAATAACAAAATTATATTTAAGTACCCTCCTCATTTCATTAATCTTAATAATACTTGATGCAATCAAAGTGAAACAAAAGTGCATGCACCTCCATAATGGAATTAACCTCCACTTCTTATTTGTACGCTAAAGATCACATTTAGCTTTATCATGCATAGTCATGAATTAGATGATATATCATCATGGGAGGAGGTAGATGAACAAGTGCCCCTACCTCGCCTTTACACTTATTTTCACCATCCCTTCTCCTAATTCAACTCCTAAGTTGGCCCAAACATTTTACTTTAATTTTAGATATGTGAAATTTACAACAGCTTTATTTTTTCAAATTCCTTTATTAATAATTAAACTTTCAAACTAAATCTTATTATATAAACATCTTGCAAAGTTATTTTCAATTATAAACAAGGGCGTTGAAGAGCAACAAGTCCCTACCCCAAGTGAAAGAAGTTATTCCAGACTATATTTTTGAAGAAAGAGTCACTTTAGAAGCGATTGATAAGGGCAGGCGAAGTGTATAATGCGAGTTGGTAGTGTAAAAATATATTTTGCATTACATGCTTCCATGTCCTTATTGATTATGAGGCTTCTTATTTTGCATGTGAAGAACCTCTATGTAACTATGATGTTTGCCACATAGAGATTGACATGGACGATTAATAGGGTTGACCAAAGTGAGATGGCCGACAGTGATGTATGTGCTAGCCGAGAGTTATGGAAGTGACCATTTGCACACTAGAAATTCTTTGTGATGCACCTCATATCTTAAAAGTTGGCTAGTGTATTTGTGATTGTAAACATGTAATCTTAAGGATGTTATCCCAATTTTTGGAAAATAAAAAATTGGAAGGAATGTTGGATGTTATCCCAATTTTTGGAAAATAAAAAATTGGAAGGAATGTCGGATGTTATCCCAATTTATGGAAAATAAAAAATTGGAAGGAATGCCTATAATTAAAAGATAAAAGTTTTCTTGGGCAATTTATGAGAAAAATTTTCTTGGGAAAATTGTTAGAAAAAAAAACACTCGCAATAGGTTTGGTTTATTAGGAAACTTAAGTAATTTGCAGAGAATATTTTTGTTTTTCAACTTATGAAAAAAATACTTAAAGACTAATCATATTTAGGTTCCATAATTTTAAAATAAAATATTGTAGATAACAGTTTTGTACCACAATTTAGGGAATTTGAAAAAAGTAATCTACCAGTGATAATAGTTTTGTTCGATAATTGGGAGAGAAGAATCCTGCCAAAAATAACATCATGCCTCCATAGATAATTAAAATATCATGCATAATGTGAGGGACAATGTTATAAATAATGAGCCTGTAGGGATATGAACTTTTACACACAATTTTCATAAATCAATATTTGATTTATAAGAAGAATAAAGGATTTTTTTTGGAAATATTAAATCCTCGTTAGTTGACTCCAATGCCAATGCTTAGGATAATGATGGAAAATATTTGCAATTGCAACTTTCAAACTCAAGTATCGAAGGAAATTGGGAATAGATGACCCGTCTAGAAAATTGTAGTTATAACGCAAGGTTATACATCATAAATAGTAGAAAATATAAACTAAGAGTTTTCTTCCTTTTTTTCCTGCAATAAGTTATAACTTCCAATATTTCTAGAATCTAATGTAATCTCACCTTTCTACAATTTCATGTAATCTAACGATTTTTAGGAAGAAAAGTTTCAAGGATTAGATTTCTAAGTGAACTTTCAAACTCAAGCATAGGAGGAAACTGTGAACTGGTGATTCTCCTAACAAACTCTGCTTGCAAGGAAAGGTTGATATGGTATAAATCATATAAAATAACAACTATGAACTTTTTGTTTTCTACAATAATTTGTAACCTGTAGTATTTCTAGAATCTAACTTTTTCTATGATTGAATGTAATCTCGCCTTCTTTAGGAAGAAAAATTGTAGGGGTTAGATTTCCAATTACAATTTTCAAACTCAAGAATAGCAGGAAACTGGGAACCGTTGATCTACCTGGCAAATCTATTTGTAGCAAAAGGTTTATATGTCATAAATAGTATAAAATTACAACTACCAAATAATTAATCAACACTTGTAAAGGTAGGTCTAAATACAAAGTACACCAGTAAATGATAATTATAAAGATAAAGTACATCACTAAAGGATAAGTTATTAAGTAACACAAAATGCCGCATCTTGCGCAGACATATTATCAAATGGAAGGGCATGGTTTGAAGTTGGAAAGAATCCTGAGGAAAATCCAGCCTCCTGTTGAGAATTCAATAGTGCATTAAGTAGGTTAATTCTCTTAACTTGATAATTGTTTATGCTACCTTTTTACTTATTAGCTTTGTTCCTTATTATTACAGTGTGCAATGCATCAAATAACTACCAAAACAATAAGAACAGTGACACAATATATAGGCTGCAAGTCAGGGCCAAAACCCCTCCTCTTGAGGGGAAAACCCGTAAATATCTTCTCTTCTTATAGATTCTTCAATTGACGAATACCATGACCTAGTGACTCAGACAAATACCCTCCAAGATCAAGATCAACTCAACCTCCTGTTGTAGTGACTTCAACCTCCCACTGTAGATCCAAAATTCTGGCTCATGGCAACTGCTGCAACTGTTGTTGCTTCTCTTGGAGACTTCGATCTCCCTCAAATAGCCTTCTCCTCCCTTCGCTTGCATTTCCTTGAGTCTGAGGGCTAATGAGACACCCTAAGAGGCATTCTCTTTCCTTTCCTTCTCTTCTTTTTCCAATATCGAACCAAAAGATAGTCCCAGCACAAAAACCCTAACTTTGATCTTCTCAAGAGAGAGAGATCTAGCCCAAGCACTTCGACTTCTTCGAACTTCTCAAGATAGAGATATCTAGCCCAAGCACTCCAACTTCTTCGAACTTCTCAAGAGAGAGATATCTAGCCCAAGCAGTCCAACTTCTTCGAATTCCTCTTCTTCGACTTCTTCTCTTCCTCTTCTTTACATAGAATGATATTAGTGAATGTGTCTAATGAAGGACAAGTTCCTCCCTATATATAGGCTCTTCCAAGGGGTAGACATGGCTCTTCATGTAGACCGACTTGACACCTCCTTAGGTCGATTTGATCTTGGAGGTATTTTGACACTTTAAAGACAAAATATTTTTTTCTTTACAAGAGACAATATGCCCATAGGGTCTTCAATATATGAAAATGACTCCTTAACCTAGGACAAACCCTAGAAGCATTCAATGGGTGCTCGACGTATAAAATAAAATAACTTGAGCATGAAACCCATGCTCCAATAATAATTTATTTTCATTTTATTATTTACAAGAATAAATTTCATACTTATGAAGACCGAACCTAGCTACACATTTTCAACACCTCCCTTCTCTGTCCCGATAGGCAATCGACAGAAATATATTATTTTACTATAAAGCTATGAAAATCCTCCAAGTTGAGGTGATGAAGAAATTTCTCGAGAGCATGAGGAGTAGAGTTCTTTGCACTCGCTACTTCTCCATATTTGTTTCTCAGTGAATTAAAATCGATTCCCTTTCCATTTTTTAAATTAATTTTTCTATTATCTATGCATCATAGATTTTCATAGTGCCTTTGTGGTGTAAGGTATTGGTGTTGTCTCACTAAACCAAGAAGACGACATATTGTTGTGTTTGGTGCAGGGAAGATATGAGCCCTGCAAAGAATTCCCATTTTAAAGAACTGAAGCTAGGTGACGTTAACAGGGATCCTTTATCGCCAATACGTTTCCTAGAGAGAGAAAGCAGCATGTATATAGAAGGAACTTCGGTAGACTATGGATCCACACGATTTATGTGGACAGGAAAAGCAAAGCACTATCGCAATCTTGCTTCAGTGCTTCACTCTCTCAATTTCAAAACAAGGGATGTTGTAAGTTATAGACACACCAATATTTCTAGAATCCAAATTTTCTCTACAATTTAATGTAAAATTGTAATCTCACCTTATCTAGGAAGAAGAAATTCAAGGATTACAACTACTAGGAGATTTTCAACTTGAAACTTCAATATGATTTCAAAGAAGCTTTTCATCTTCATCCAGCCTCAAAGAAGCCTTGAAATATGATAATGTTATTGTTGTGCAGGCTCAAATGGAAGGGTTATGTATCCACTTCAAATCCCAATATGATGCCTCTCTCTACGGATAGTATGGAGATTATTGCATTTCAAGCAATTGTGTTACTTGCAAAACTACATTGAAAAATTATATGGACCATTTCTCAAAATCAATATTGTACTCAAAATAATTGTATTGGGCATTTTTCGAAATCAATCCTTTTAAAAGTAATTTGTTTCCTGCAAAAAGAAAACAAAATAAACAAAATCTTCTTAGTAAGAGAATTCAAGTGAGTTAGTGAGTCTTTTGGTCAACAAGGTTGGAAATTTGCATCGTACTGCATTCTTTGATTAATTAGACTAGCTATCAACTTTGCATGAATGCCTACTATCTAAAAAGTTAAAAGGTTCCTTAACATATAGAAATTCAATCAACTAAAAATGGCAGTGATAGAGTTGTAATAAAAGAAAATAAAAAAGGCAGTGATATAGCTGCAATACAGGAAATTGAAACGAAAGAAATGTAAAAATAAAATCAAATACTTGTTTAAAAAAGAAATTGGCCGCATATTGAATTGTCCTCAAAGTTGGTAGAAAGTATAGCTTCTAGGTGACTCTGCACATTATTTGGGCCTTGTTGTGTCACTCAACAACCCCTGTTATGATTAGATAAGTTAACTTCGCCAATAATGGGGACCCTTTTTAATTTTTAATTTAGAGTTTTTTTTAGCAATTAAATAAGACAAAATATTCCTAAAAAACCAAAAACAATTATGTCATCCGAACCTAAATCTTAAGTCTAATGGCATTAAAAAATGACTTGAGCGAAAAGTTGTATAGACCTTTCACATATTGCATCTCACTAATCACAATAGGTCAAAACATCCTACCAAGGAAAAGAGCGATGTGATTTTCCCAGCCTTAATGAATTCATGGAAAGTCTTCCATAATTTTAATGAAGAAAAACCCTTCGCACATACAAATGTTGGACCTGGTCTTTCCAACAAACCATGTCATCATCGCAATACTTATATCGCAAGAGGAATATCAGTGTTCCTTGTTGTTGAAACAACCATGACCTTCCGATAAAGCTCTTCTCTGATATCGCGAAATACTCCATCGTAGTTTCCTCATTGCGATACTAATTTCGCATCGCATAATTCAAACCATGCCTTGCCTTAAAAACTTATAATGTGATAAACCCCTCCATAAGCCTTTAACCACATATTTTAATGATTATTTGATCGCATATCAGCAAAGGGTTAATCTCGCGGATTAAAAGATATGCATCACAAAGAAACTTGCGATGTGAAAAACCCGATGAAGCGCTGACCTATATCACAGACCATGTGAACACACATTTTCTATTTATGGTCATTTATAACAGTATTTATGATTCTCGATAATGTAAATGATTTTATTGCTATCATTTAATGCTTCATGATTTTACATTAATCATCAATTTTGATATTGTTTTGTCATTTTTGCTATAAGTTTTGAGCTCTAAGTGTTTTCTCCTTATTCTCTCTATTCTCTCTTCCGCGGGCTAGTCTCGATGAGCAGAACCCGGGTGAAATGTCAAGAGCTACTAAGAAAACCAAGAAACCTGTGGTGCCACCACAGCCAGCTCCTCCTACTCCAAAAATAATCGGGATGCCCCCGTTATTCTCTGATACCACATGCACCACAGATTCAGGAAGTTCTTCCTAGGAAACCATGTACAGATTGTTGAAGAAGAAGAACCTAGAGTGGTTACAAGACAAGTTACAGTGGATGACTCAACATCAACTTCTGAAACTACTTGGGCAGATGTTTCTAATTCTCACCTCCATCGAATTTCTGCTCAGCCTAAGATTCTACCCTACATTGATTTTGTAAAATGGGTCATCGATGAGGTGGACATTGTGGATAGGACCTTCATAACCTTGAGGAAACAAATGCTAATTAGGTCATTCAGAGCTGAGGACTTGAGAAACATGTACCATCTGCCATAGCTGCAAAAGATATATAATACGCAGTTTCTTCAGAAATTCACAGCGGAAAACGAAGTTTAATCAGATCCAATAAGGCAGTGGAGGAACGATCCAAGCAAACACAAGCATGAAGACAAGGATATGTATTCTATAACTTCCCTTTCTAGTCTTCATTCCCAAGTTATTGCTATGTTATGTACATTTTTTGGATATCCCAATACACATAAATTTACGGTTGAATGGGTTCCCTTGATTGAAACTGCCTCAGATGCCTATATTATGGATTGGGCCACTATCTTATCAAATAATTTAGCTTCCCATATCCTAGCCTATGGAAGCAAACACAATATTTCCACTAAGAATATGCCCCCTTTATTTATGAGTTCATACATCATGGACACAGTTTGTTTTACCTCTGATTTTCCATCCATGGGATGGAAATGGACCATAGAAGAACCTACCCCTATCCACATCTATCATAATATCCTATGGGAATCCAATTTCCAACCCCATTTTTACAAAAATTAGTCATGGAGTAATGTTGCCTTTGTACCAAGATATTTTTGATGAAAAACCCCCTAGATTTTCCAGAGAAGCTTGCGACGACCTGACAATTATAGATAAGTAGTTTTTTGAGGAATATTTCACCTATGTTAGGATTTTTGGTAGCCTAGATGCCCCACATGTACTCCCCCTTTATATACCTAACAAGCTTTTAACCCGAGAGGTTTCCTAGCAAATTGTAGGCAATGGCCTAGCTAAATCCCTCAAGGAAGCCAAGAAGTCCATCTAGTCATCATTCCATGTTTGTTGTGGAGTATATACTTTGGAAAATTTTAGACACGCAACGCTTGAGATTGAACACATACTATGCTTAAACTTTCCCACTATCCAACCTCGACAAAATGACCCAAGTAAAGTGGCTCAAAATTTCACCGCTCAGGTCAAAGTTAGACAGTTCCAACATGAACCTGATGTTTTTGATGACTTATTTGAAACTGTCTAAGACTATGAGTAGGTGGAAAAGTTAGCCGAGGCTCGCCTAAATCCAAAGGAATTAAATAAATTCAAGGAATACATAAGCAAAATGTTGGAGAACCTCCCTCTTGATGTATTAAATATTTTGCAACCAGCCATACAACAGGAACAAGTTTCGGTCCAATTTTCAAAGGATTCTGAGGCCAATCAGGAAAACAAAGAAATCACAACATCAACACAGCACACTTATCGAAGTCCGCCGGTGATTTAGATAAAGTATGGAAACAATTTGACCAAATGATCAATACATGATCACAAGAGGCAGAGGTTTCAACTCCAAAAGAAACACTTAATACCCATGAGGTCACTAAGAAGATCCCGCTCACTATTGGGTTTTCAGATAAAGTTGTCAACACTGATGACTTGAAAGTCATCCCGGTTCACCCTACGTCTAAAGTTGTTCTTAGAATTGAATAAATACCTCCTCTCAATGTATTTTATAGTCCAAAATACAGGGTTGTTATGAGCAGACAGAGGAAGAGAAAGAGAGTTGAGAAATCCAAAGAACTAGTTCCTGGAGATATATCACTGGATGTTGTGTGGAAAGATCCACAAACCCTTCCTTCTGATGATCTAACCAAGCTATCACAGTTTGCAGGAGCATATACTACAACCATTATTGATAAGGCCTCAGAAATACAACAGCTGATCAAAGAAAAGGATGATACGATCCTACAATTGGAACAAACATTACTTAATGCAAAACAGAGTATTGATGAAGGATGGCAGGAAAAGGTAACCCAATTACAGAAAATATTTGATGAGATGAAGCTTCAGCATGAAGTTGGCATCAAAAGAAAAAATGATCAGTTACAACAACTCCAACTTAGGATTGATCAATTGAAAGATAATCCTAAACTTGAAGATTTCAAAAAATAAGTAGGAGAACTTAACACTCTCCTTGCTCAACAACAGGTGGTCTTTTGCCAGAAATTAATAACAGTCAATGATCTATGTCAAACAAGCGATTCACTAATGAATCAGTTGTCCGATCTGAGGACATACTTTGATGACATTGAAGAGAAAATTTATGATTATATTACATGGCAGGACAACGCAGATGGAATAACAACAAATCCTCCAAGGATTGAGGATTCACAAAAAGAAATCCTTTTTAGGGATTGGGATATGAAACTAAAGCAAGTTGAAGGGGCCATTTTTAGTGCAAGGGACATCGCAAGAAACCTTATTGAAACCATCTGCGAAAATATTTTTGGTGCTAACCTAATTTGAGAATGCTCAGTTGATGCTTTGCCCAATGTCAAGACGTTGATGAAATATTGGCAGGATTGGTCCAAGACAAAGGAAGAACATTAAAAAGTTATCAAAGTTAAATTTAGAACATTATTGGCAATACTTGGTCAAACCGCATAGCCAATGGCTAATGTTATGGTGCCTAGCTAATACCACTTCTCATATGCTCCCAGTGCTCTCTGATGTTATGTATCTGGGACAGATACATCTAAAGCTAGCTCATCCTCTTGAATTGAAGCCCATGGTGGATATCTATGAACTAAGACAGCAAATAGGAGAGTAGCAAGCTTCTCATTCCTGATGAATTGTTGAAACATATTCTATTTTTGTCCTTTTGATTTTATTTTAAGGATAGTTTGTTTAAATCTCCTTAACATTTCATGTTTTTACTATTATTAGAGTTCAATTTCTAACTTATAAATACCCTTTCATGACTTTTAGAAAAGGGTTCTAAATTTTTGTAAAGAAGACTTAAGAAAGTTGCACTATTGTACTTTTTCAATCATCTTAATAGAAAAGTTGAACCAAGACTATTTTTCTCATGAGTAGAGCATTGATATATCGGGTACTTCTATCTCTATGTTATTGTTGTGTTTATATCTGATTAATAGTCATATTTTCTAAATTGTTTTGCTATACATGAGCTTTGAATGCAGTTAAACACTTATTCACTATTGAAGGTACGAAATTGTTATCTTTGAATGTATGTGGAAAACAACGAGATCTTTCATGCGATATGTGTTAACAATTAATTTGATTAACTATTTAATCAAATTATTACTTGTATTTACTTCTTGAAATGTTGGATGATCTACATTATCTTGCATATTAGAGAATCTTTAAAATCGCACATATAAAGACAAGTTAAATCCCGAGAAAGCAATATATATATATATATATATATATATATATATATATATATATATATATATATAGTTTTCACTTCTATTCATCACATCTATTTCACTTTCTTATACCTCTCATTCCACTATATATTTTTAAAGGGAAAATGGTCTCATTATCCCTAGTTGGAGCCACTATTCCAAACAAAAAAGGAACGGTTTTCAAGTTCCCTACCAGGGGGTTATCCCCGATGTTAAGGCAGTGACATTTCGAGCCTTCAAGGAGCCTATAATAGAATAAAAGGACAACACTCAAAAATTGTGTCATAATTCAGGTAAAACTAAACACTAAAACAAAATCCAATTCAAATACGTCATTAAAAAAGAAACAGGTTGATTAAAAAAAAAATTAACGACTTCAAATTATAGTTCTTCGAGGACTTTGCACTATTCTAGAACATTAAATAGAATCAAATTACAAAATCTTGCAAGATATGACATATTTCAATAAAAATTGACCATTAAAACAATCAGATGTGTCTTAAAAGAAGAAACAATTATCAGGCTCAAGTTTTCAAACTGACCAAATAAATCAAATGCTTATTTTTATTTTTATTTCCTCGAGTAATTTAAGCCCCGTTATGGATAATTAACTAGACCAAACTATAATTTCTTCCATATTATGCCATAATTTAGGTTAAAAAAAAAGACATAAAAATATAATATAATGTGGCTTTGAAACTTGGGAATGAAAGATCCACAAAATAATACTAAATTCTCATTCTAAGAAGAAAAAAGAGATCACCCCTTGTACTCAGTGTCAAAAGTATAAAAAAGTTGAATATGACTGTCATTCAAGTCTGCCCTCGACACTTAGACTACGGTTTCTAAGGGGAATTCCTCGAAAATATGCTCTCCTTCATGTTGTGGGGATCATCGATGTATAAGAAACGCCAAGTTATTCTTCTAAAGACGAGAGGAAGAAGAACCAGTTGCACGTTGTCATATGTTTACTGACACGATGGGCAGGTGGGTAATAGAGGGGCCTAAGTTGATTGGCAAATTAAACAATATAAAAATCTTGATCAACTTTTTCAAAGTTATGACTAACACCGAACATGCATTGTTGTGTGATATAATCCACATGTATTACACTTGTAACCTAATATCAGTAAGATGGTTTTATAATCATATGTAAATCCATTAAAACCAAAAGATTTTATATTGTTACTTTAGCCAGCTACTCGGCAACAATACCTACCACCAATTACAGGCCAAGACCTACGCAACATCCCCCACGGTCGTTCGTTGTCTCTTTGTTTCCATGCTGGGTTGGGCTTATTTCCTTGCCCCTACCTCTTCAATATAGCTAGCTTAGGTTAGGGGTCACTTACTCATAGCTCAAGACTTGAACTTATACCCCAACGAGTAATAAAGCAAGTGCTCAAACTAAGTACAAGCATGCGCGGAATGCATCCTAGATTCATTGGTTAAATAGGAGGTTTTAAATGGGAAGTACAAAAGAATTTAGGAACTAACACTAACGGATCCGAGGTTTTAAATGGGAAGTACAAAAGAATTTAGGAAGTAACACTAACGGATCCTCTTCCTTAAGGCAAGAAAGTTGACAAGAGATATTGAAACGAAATAATGATACTAGTGGTGGAGGATATGGGAAACTGGCTTACTCTACAATGGTGGACGAGGTCTCAAACATACGCTCCAAATTCCTACCAACATCAACGATGCTACTCGGTGAGTAAATGATGCATGTTTTGTATGGGTTGAAATGGTCTTGTATGATGGTCTATGCATGTGTGAAGAGAATATATTGATGTGTTTCTGGTGTATTTTCTCATGTTATTTTAAATATATGGATTTGAAGTTAGGAAATTGTAGGTTAAGTGCTTAGAGAAAGGCTTATTCTCTCGGAAACTTGTAACTATCATGGTAATTGATAAATGTCCAGGAGGATATCGTGTGTTCGATAAAACACATTTTGACCTTAGCAGAGCTGCTTTTGGCCATATTGCCATTCATGGAAAAACTCCAGTGTTTCTCAACAATGGAGAGCTCTCAGTTAGTTACGAAAGGTATAAAACACATAAAAACATAATAGGCAAGAATCACTTTTACTTGTGATATTGAAGAGTTGATGTGTAATATTGTGATGGTATTTATTACAGGACATTGTGTCGATACCCAGGGAAGACCATAACTTTCCATGTGAACCAAGGCTCCACGGTCTACTGGTTCTCCATACTCATCGAATACGAAGCCGGATATGGCGATGTGGGAGCTGTGCAACTAAAACAGGTGTGTGCAGGACCATGGTGATTCCAACTTTAAACTTTTATCATTCTGCTCTTCATTTCGTAACTTGAGTATGCTTCGATCAATTGTATGGATGAATGATACAGGCATACTCAGGTGTGTGGATGTAAATGAAACTTACTCGGGGCACCAACTAGTCTCTGGTCTCCATGTTCTCCATCATTGTGTTATTTGTAGGTACATTGTAGCTCAAGCATCTCGCCATATGTATAGTGTGTCTTCAGTATCTTGCCTTGAGAATCAAAGCATCCAATGTGATATCTGCAAAAATATAATGAAGCTCAACTTCGATATAGCCTTTCGAAGTCAAGACAAGTGGGTACTTCCATGCAAAGTTTCAATGAGCTATGTATTTAAACATCTGAATTCTCTGTAATCTTGTTACAAGGTCTCTTAATTTCTAAACATGAAATGTCTGTGAAATTAATGTTAGCATTAATTAATTGAGACTAAAATTCTGGAGATCAATTTACATTTATCCTAACTTTTAGTACATCTTGCCTTGATATAAGGCCAGATAAGATGTCTAAATTATAGATTGGTCAAAATAATGGTTAGAAGAAGCTTACAAGTTGACGAAAAGGTGTTTAAAAGTGCTTTATAAAATATATATTAAAAACATTGGGTTTATTTGGATTAAATAACTTGGTTCCTATCTGGGGATTACTAAAGCAACTAAAAAATGATTATATAAGTCCCTACAGCCTCGAAGGGGTAGGGACTATAGTCTTTGGAAGTTCTGTTGCGATATAGTCTTTCAAAGTGAACAACGATTACATAAGTCCCTGCAGCCTCGAAGGGGCAGGGACTATAGTCTTTGGAGGTTCAGCTGCGATATAGTCTTTCGAAGTGAACACAAGTGGCGGCTACCATGCAAAGTTTCAACATGTGTTTGCCATGTGTTTAAACATCTAAATTCTCTGCAATCTTGTTACAAGGTCTCTTAATTTCTAACCATGAAATGTCTGCCAAACTAATGTTAGCATTAATTAGTTGAGACTGAAACTTCGGAGATCAATTGACATTTATCCTAACTTTCAAAACATCTTGCCTTGATATGAGACCAAATAAGATGTCTAAATTACATATTATTTAAAATAACAGTTAGAAAAAGCTCTTAGATCGACGAAAATGTATTTAAAAATACTTTATAAAATATAAACTAAAACATTAAATTTATTTAAATTAAATAACTTGGTTTTTGTGTAAGAACTAATCAAATAACTAAAAAACAATTACATAAATTCCTGCAACCCAAAGAAAACTAATAACATATTATGATAAAAAAATCCTCTTACATAAAAACATTTTTTTATTCCTCTATCTTTAATCAATACAAAACCTTAATAATATTATTCTTTTCTTTAACCAATACAAATACAAAATCTTAACCAACTAAAAAGGTTTATCACCCATTATTAAAAACATTACCCAAACCCAAATATAAATAAATGAATTATCCACTCTTTCAATATCATTCCACACCTAAACCTTAATAATATTATTCTTCTCCGTTTAACCAATACAAATACAAATTCTTAACGAACTAAAAATGTTTATCACCCATTATTAGAAACATTACCCAAACCCAAATATAAATAAATAAATCCTCCACTTTTTGAATATCATCCCACACCTACCTCCGTTAAATTATATATAATTTTATTATGACAAATGATTTGAGTGCATTTTGCTTTCTATATACTTCATATAAAAATTCAACATATATTGTAAATGTCTTAAGCGATCCCACACCTATCTCCATACTTCATTATAACAAATTATGTGAGTCCATTAAACTAAATACTTTATATAAAAATTCAACACGTAAGGTAAATGTATGAGCAATATGGTTTCAAAAAATTTGACATTTAATAGTTTACTTTAATTGAGTCAATCAGGACAGTATAAGAATGCGTTTTATATTTTATTTTATTTGTGCAAATGAATTGTTTGAGTCTATTTGAATTGTTTAAGTTTTCAATAGATTAAATACCATGATTATATTTTTTTAAATGTCTATCCGAATGGTTTAAGTTTTCAATAGAGTAAATACCATGATTATATTTTTTTAATTATAAGTATTTTTAAAATAGGTTATTATAAATATTTATAATTTAAATATATTTATTTATTATTAAATTAATTATATATATTTGTTTTATTAAGAATAAGTGTTTTATTATAATTTTTTATTGGTCTTCGATAAATTGTGATTAGGTGTTTTGTTAAGGCATTCTTTAATTTAAAGTCATCGATTCAATTCCCCACTTTGATTGGGGTGATATATTGGACATAACGTAGACGTAGTCCCACCAAGCTTACAAAAAAAAGTATTTTATTAAATCTGGAATTATTTTAACTCTAAATTTATTAAGCATTGAGATGGATCAAATCTCTCGAGGTGTAAGCTTTTTTTAGTGTAAAACTTGAGGAAATGTTTGTACCTCAAGAGATTTAATCTTCTCAATACTTAATAGATCCAAAGTTTAAGATAGATTTAGGATAGTTTTAGTCATGTGTTACCAGACAAAATTTGTTGAACATATAATTTTAATCTGATCATTTTAAATATGTTAAATATGTCTAAGATTAATATGATGAGTTCCTTCTCTTCTACATCGCATGCTCGGTAGACCTCTATTTGTAGTAAATACCTGAATTCCAACATATCACTCCCCAAACATGACAAATTTGAACTTGAGCTAATTGATAAATCTTATCACAAAATTTTCAATGTGCAATATTCATATCAACGAGAGTTACAAGTTGAGCTTCGGCATAAATATCTTAAACATCATTTTTTTATAAGGTTTTCTTATGCATCTTGTATTATACCTAAGTTGGTTAAATATTGTTTTCCTTGTCAATATGTTCTTTTTTGTTTAGTTGTTTGTTTCCTCTATTTTTCATACTCTTCAATCATCATTTCCTCTTCTTTTTTTGTCAATTTCCTCTTCATTGTGTATTTTGTTGTATTCGTTGCTCTTGACACTCTTCAATTGTCATTTGTTGTGCTCTTTTTTGTTATATGTTCTTTGTCATTCAATTTTTCCTTTCATCTATTCTTGTTATTGTTCATTTGTCATTTGTTGTGACCATATTTGTTGATCTGCACTGTGTTTCTCCCTTTGTTGTTGACACTCCTCAATTGTCATTTCTTGTATCTTTCTTTATCGACTTGCTCTTTGTCATTCAATTTTTCCTTTCATCTATTCTTGTTATTGTTTAATTGTCATTTGTTGTGTCTATCTTTGTTTGTCCGCCCTTTGTTTCTCTCTTTGTTGTTGGCACTCCTCAATTGTCATTTCTTATGTCTTTCTTTGTTGACTTGCTCTTTGTTGTTCATTTCTATTTAAGATGGATCTAGGATCATGATTAAGATGGCTCTAAGCACTTTGATGTTCATTTATGTTTAATATAGATATAGGATGTTGATTATTGTAATATAGTAATAAATGCATATTGTCAATAATTACTTTGTGCATACACTAAAATCAATACACAATAATCAGCTGGTTACTTTGAAAGCAACACACATCATCCATCCATTTACATCATATTAGAAATAATATCTACACTAAAATCAATGCACCCTTAAATGTCATTTCTTGTGCCCTTCTTTGCCAACTTACTCTTTGTTGTTCATTTCTATTTAATATGAATCTAGGCTTATGATTATTTTTTGTTCATTTCTATTTAACAGGATCTAGGGTGATGATTATTGTAACACAAATGTCAATGTACATTGTCAATAATTAATTTTTGCATACACTAAAATCAATGCACATTGTTAATCTAATTTCTTTAGAAGCAATGCACATCATCCATCTATTTACATCAAATAAAAAATAACATGTACAGTGAAATTAATGCATCTAGTGAAAATCATTAAATAGAATTATAAATCAGCATATAAATTGAAGTCAGTGCATCTAGTGCAATCAATAAAATATGATTAGAAATTAGCATTTACACTAGAAACAATGCATCTATCTCAATTATAAAAACAAATATTAATGTGAAACTAATCTAAACTTGAGCTAGGACCTTACATATGTCTTTACCCCGTTAATTTGGTAAAAAGTTTAATAATAAGATTACATTTAATATTATAATATTATATTATATTCTAATATTACATTATAATATTATATCATTATCATTATTATTATCTTATATATTACTCTTATTATATATGATTGTATTATCTAACCAAGAAAATTGAGATGGGGGACTAAACTCTAAAGGTGTGCATTAAGAAAGAGAGTGTTCTGCTATCTTTTTGCATATAAAAACTCTTCTCATATATCCCAATATTGTATATATCCTCTTCACTCACTTCTAACATGGAATTTTTTCTATGAAAATTACGAAAATGGAATTAGATGGTATTCCTAATGAATATGTTGATATGTTGGTTCAAGAAGTCGCTTACGATTCAGGTCGATTACCTTAGAAAGGTGGCCATCTTCAATTTCTTTACAATCACATAATTCTCAAGAGTATTAGGATTACGAAACACAAAGTTGTCAATCATACACCTGCGAACCCTTGGACATTAGCAATGTTGTCTCCCAGGTTGAGTTGAGTAAACTGATCTGCCAATACATTCTCGAGAAGAGAACTCAAACCCCAACTCTAGGTCTTGACATTATACCTGGCTACACCAATGTCTTGAGCATGAGAGACATGGAGAATCTCTTGAACGAATTGATTTTTCATTATCAAGAATTAGATTTCATTGCCAAGGAGAGAATGGGAAACATGCATATATAGAAGTATTAGAAGATCTTGTCCAAAAGAAATTGAATCTGCTATGTCTTCATTGCTAGTACACAAATGAAAAAGGGGAGACATTTTTTCAATCAAGGGATATGAATTTTTGTTCATCATAATCAACGAACCCCTTCTTAATATATGCCATATAATGCTTTATCAAAGAAGTTGAATAATAATGCTATGAAACATTTAGACGTGCCGCATGCTAAGAACCACATATACGTATCCAAAATAGACAAATATTTATGATGAAGAATGAGTTATGAACTAAAAAAACATAAACAAATATGTTAGGTCCATATAATACTAGTGTATTCCCCTTGTTTTTATTATAGTGTAGCTCCCTATTGTTATTGTTGTGCCCATGTATCCCCCGTGTTTTTATTGTTGTGCCCCATAGAATCCCACTATTGTTATTGTTGTGCCCTTACATTATTATTGTTATGTAGGCTCTAATTATATTGTGACCCCTTAGACTCTTATATATATGAACGAGGTCTTATCATTTGGATCATCCACCAATTGTTCATTTATGTGATGTAAAGGAGGTTTCCTCCTCGAAGAGGTTATTTCTCAAGTCGTTGATCTATCTTTTCTTCTATTTTGGTTGTATAACATTTGGTATCAGAGCTTTGGATTCTAGGGTTTTGCTTCTTCAAACAGGTCATCTTATGATTTTTTATATAAATTTTTTTATACAAGGCTTTAGAAGACGAATTTCAAATCTTGGTTCGCTATATTTTCGGAGATATGATTAGCGGGATTTAAGGTTTTTTCAAGCTCCATAATTCCATCTCAAACATGTGATGTAGGGAAAATCATCATAACTTTCTATCCAACCAATGGATTTGAATTTCGTAAAAAGTGATTGAAAGTGAACAGACTTTATATTTTCATGTATCATTTGCAGAACTGAAGGTCGAAACATTGACATGTGGCACTTCGTACACGTTCACTCTATTGAACCGGTATATAATAAGGTCATCGTGGGATATTGGGCATAACTCTTTCTTGAAGAATCCAATCTCGTTCTGACTTGTGGAATTGGAAAGAAGACTTAGAGGGCTACCACAATGCAGAAATTCATATATTGGGAGGCTAAAATTGCAGAGACAGAACAATTCCAATATCATTCTCCTAAAAGAAAGAAAATTGCATGTATTTTTTTTTTAATTGCATAACTTTTGAGATTCAGTACTCGGATATTCCACAGTTTTCATTTTTGCATTGTCTACGTTTTGAGTCTAGAACAAGACTCATCCTCAGGACTTGATTTACAAAGAAGTGAAGTGTTGGTTATAAATATCTTTTTTAAGGAATTTTTAGGACAGCCGACTTAGTTCAATTCAATTTTAATTATTTATTGTATTTTATTTAATTATTTAATAAGTTTGATGATGTTGAGTTGATGTGTTTTTAATATTCATGTTATTAAAGTCTATAAGTTTATAAAATTAATTTATTTGAAATAATATTATAATTAGTTTATTATTAATTTTTTATGACTATGTTTATTATATTATTTAAATAGGTTTAAGGTTTAATTGTTTTATTTTAATGGTCAGTTATTTATGGTTTTAAATTAATCAATTTTTAGTTGTTATATGTAAGGGTATGTTGTACTAATGTTAAATATGATTTAAATTATGGTTTGTTTTATAAAATTAATTTATTAGAGATAATATTACAATAAGTTTCCTATTAATGGTTTGTTTTATAAAATTAATTTATTAGAGATAATATTACAATAAGTTTCCTATTAATTCGTTTTGATTATGCTTAAATATTTTTTATTTTTTTTATGTATAATAATTTAAATTATGGTTTGTTTTATAAAATTAATTTATTAGAGATAATATTACAATAAGTTTCCTATTAATTCGTTTTGATTATGCTTAAATTTTTTATTTTTTTTATGTATAATAACATTATACAACATACCCTTACATATAACAACTAAAAATTGATTAATTTAAAACCATAAATAACTGACCATTAAAATAAAGCAATTAAATCTTAAACCTATTTAAATAATATAATAAACATAGTCATAACAAATTAATAATAAACTAATTATAATATTATTTCAAATAAATTAATTTTATAAACTTATAGACTTTAATAACATAAATATTAAAAACACATCAATGCAGCATCATCAAACTTATTAAATAACTAAATAAAATACAATAAATAATTAAAATTGAATTGAATTGAACTAAAGTCGGTTGTCCTAAAAATTCCTTAAAAAACATATTTATAACCAACACTTCACTTCTTTATAAATCAAGTCTTGAGGATGAGTCTTGTTCTAGACTCGAAACGTAGACAATGCAAAAGTGAAAATTGTGGAATATCCGAGTACTGAATCTCAAAAACCACACCACAGAAATCTACAAAACATGCATAACTTTTGTTTAAAAAATTTGTTTGAAGTGATTCAAAGGGCATAGTGAAGCATAGATATCATTGTTTTATTCCAAAATGCATCGAAACAAAAAAATGGATACACCTAGTAAGCAACCATAAATCTCTACTATGACGCATGAAGAAGAGGAAGAAATGCAACACGATATATCAAAATTAAGAGACCTAGTGCAACAAATTTCTCTCTCGCAAAGAGTAACAAAAAATGAATTGGAATCTAAGATGGATGGTTTAGAAAAAAAATAAAAGGAAACATGGATGTTTTTAAAGTAGACATGGACGCGATGAATTTCAAGTTGGAAGGGTTGACAAAGTTTTTGCAAGAAAGGCTTCCTAGTGGTGATAAGGTAATCCATGAAAATCATGATGAGGACAAAAGGAATATGAATTAGGATTTTAGATACTCCAATGTGGGGTTTAAGAACCACCACATTCCAAAGATATATATGAGTAAGTTTGATGGCAAGGATCTGATAACATGGATTATACAGATAGAACAATATTTTGATCTACATGATTTGCAACACACACAAAAGGTACACATTGCATATTTATATTTAGAACCCAGTCAATTTGTATGGTATCGATGGATGTTTTCTCATAAACCACTTGTCACTTGGTCAATTTTTACAGAGGAAATGATAGCACATTATGAGGATACAAAGAGTAACACCTTTTTTAGCCAATTGATAAATTTCAGACAAAGGGTTCAATGACGAAGCACATTCAGGACTTTTAAAAATTGAATATCAAGGTAACTGATATTCCAAAGTAGCATAGGATTGATGTCTTCATAAGCAATTTAAAGGATAACATCCAACATGAGATTCGTCTTTGGGAACCTGATTCATTGGAGAAGGAATTTAGGATGGCAAGAAAAGTTGAAAGCAAAATTATGGCAACAATGAAGTCTACCACTCACAACTATAAATATGGAAGTGTTGTTTCTCCTAGCCTTCCACAACCTACAAGGTTGATGCCACAAAAATTGGAGGGAAAATGAGAAAAGGGGCTTTGTTACGGTTGTGATAGAAAATAAACTAAAGGTCATAAGTGTGCTGAGAAGAAATTATTCTACATATATTGTGAAGAGGGGGAAGAAAAGGAATAATAAACATCAAAAGAGGAGGATATACACCAAGAACCAAACCTAGAGAAAGAACAAATGAATCTAACCATATCTTGTAATTCATTGGCAAGAATTAACACTCCTCAAACTCTCAAGATACAAGGATATATCAAGAAGAAAAAGGTAATAGTGTTGATTGATTCGGGTAGTAACCATAATTCTATCATTGTAAGATTGACAAAGAATATAATTGCTTCCTATATCTAGCACCAGAGTGCCAAGTGATGGTTACAAATGGAGGAACTATAAATTTCTCTAGAAAGTGCCATAATATCAAGCTAACCATGGGGGAATATGTATTGAAAATTCCAATGCTTTCCATTCAAATGGGTGGTGTTGATGTTGTACTAGGAGTCAAATGGTTACAATCTTTGGGGATGATAGCTTTTAATTTTCAAGAAAATTTCTTGATTTTTTTTTGGGAAGGAAAGGAAGTTGAATTAAGGGGTATCGCAGGGAAACTAGGAAATATAATCATCTCTAATGGCATGAAAAATCTTTTGAAGAAAGAACAACAGGGTGTAATTTCACAATTATGCTCAATAGAGGTTCAAACATTGAAATCATCTATTTGTTTAGATCTCCAAAATGCCTTGGAAAATCATTATAAGGTATTTTAGACTCCCAAAGGCCTCCCAAATATTTATGATCATGATGATGCCATTCATTTGATTCCAAGAAGTGTTCCTCCAAACATCAAACCTTATAGATATCCATATTCCCAAAAGAGTGAAATTGAACGTATGGTTGCAGAAATGCTAGATGGTATAATAATTCAACCTAGACAAAGTTATTTCTATGCCCCAATAGTATTGGTGCACAAGAATGATGGATCATGGCGTATGTGTCCAGATTATAGGGAGCTCAACAAGCTCATTATTAAAGATAGATTTCCCATTCTTGTCATTGATGAATTGTTTGATGACTTAAATGGAGCAATTTACTTCACCAAGATGGATCTTCATTCAAGATATCATCAAATTTAAATGAAGGCTAAATACATTCTGAAAACACCATTCAGAAGTCATGAGGATCATTATGAATTTGTGTTCATGCCTTTTGGCCTTACTAATGCACCTTCCACATTTCAAGGTTTGATGAATTCCATTTTCAAACCCTTGCTTAAAAAAATTGTGTTAGTATTTTTTGATGATATACTAATCTACAACAAGTCTTGGAAGGATCATGTTCAACATGTTGACAAGGTGCTCAAAATATTAGAGGAGAAACAATTATATACAAAAACCTCCAAATGTTTCCTTGGAGTAGAGGAGGTGGAACATTTGGGTCATATTGTATCTCATGACAGTGTTAATGTATACCCTAACAAAATCAAAGCCATTAAGGAATGGAAAATCCTCACACCCATAAAGCATCTTCGAGGATTTCTCGGGTTGACAGGATATTGTTGCAAGTTTGTTAAGAATTATGGGAGAATAGCATCACCTCTAACAACGTTACTGAAAAAAGATGCATTTTATTGGACTCGAGAAACAACTAAGGCCTTTGAACATCTTAAAGAGGAAATGTGCCAAGCACTGGTCTTAGCTACGCCAAACTTCACAAAACCTTTATTGTGGAATGTGATGCCTCAGGAAATGGAATTGGTGTTATTTTAATGCAAGAAGGAAGACCCATTTCTTTTGAAAGTCGTCCAATCAAAGGAAAGTATTCACAAAAACCTATTTATGAGAATGAAATGTTGGAAATACTACATGCACTAAAGCAATGGTGACCTTACCTAATGGGAAGACACTTCAAGGTAAAATCAGATCATGATAGTCTTAAATATTTTTTGGAACAAAGATTATCTTCAGAAGAGCAGCAAAAATGGGTCACAAAGATGTTGGGTTATGAATTTGAAATCATCTACAAAAAAGGGAAGAAAAATGTTGTTGTAGATGCACTCTCAAGAAAGATGAGGATGTGGAAGCATTTCTTTGTGCCATTTCTATTATCCAACTTGATTGGATAACCAAAGCAAGGGATGAATGAAAGAATGATGAAGAGGTATGGGCACTCATTCAAAAGTTGCAATAATATCCCAGTACATATGATACATTTAGTTCGAAAAATTATTCATTATGGTAAAAAGATTGCTTATATCTTTGTAAGAATTCTCAACTCAAGAAAAATATTCTTTTGGAATTGCACACCTCCCCCTTAAGAGGGCACTCGGGTTTTTAAAAACTTACCACAAGGTAAAGAAGGAATTTTTTTGGGATCATGGCTTTAAATTTGATATTCAAGAGTTTCTAGCAAAATGTTTGGTTTTCCAAAAAAATAAAGTTGAGACAATTAAGACCTCAGGTCTATTACAACCTTTAGTCATTCCAAGTCATCGTTAGGAGGAGGTCTCAATGGATTTTATCACAGTTTTACCCAAGTCTGAAGGAAAGAGTGTCATCATGGTTGTAGTTGATAGACTTACTAAGTATGCACACTTTTGTGCATTATCTCATCCTTTTAAAGTCAGTACAGTTACTACTGCATTAATGGAAACAATTCAAAAGCTACATGGAAACCCAAAGATTATTGTAAGTGACAAAGATCCAATTTTCACTAGAAATAATTGGACGGAATTATTTTCTTGTCTTGGTACTCAATTATCTCATAGCTCATCTTATCATCCTCAATCTGGTGGGAAAACTGACATAGTGAACAAATGTTTGGAAGGATATATTTGTTGCTTTGTATCTAATAAACAAACACAATGGTTCAATTGGTTACCTCTAGATGAATGGTGGTATAACACATCCTTCCATACTGCAGCAAAATTGACCCCATTTATGGCACTTAATGGATATCATCCACCATCCGTCACATCATATTTAAGAGAAAATTCTAAGGTTAGAGTAGTGGAAATCACATCGAGCATCAACAAGAACTTCTCCAACTCTTAAAGGATAACCTCACTGTGGTGCATAATCGAATTAAACAACAGGAAAATCAGCATCACAGTGAAAGAAATTTTGATGTAGGCGACTAGGTATTTTTATGGCTACAACCATACAAACAAATGTCCCTCAAGCAAGCTAAGAAGGATAATAAATTATAACCCAAGTACTATGGTACTTACAAGGTGTTGCAAAATATTGGTACTATGGAATACAAATTGGAGTTTCCTGCATCTTCCCGAGTACACCCAGTGTCAGTCTAATTTATTGAGGTAAACTAGAACATATATTTTAATATCAATTTGGGTTGGTAAACTTAGAAACACACCAAAGTATATGGATCTTAGATCTAGCTAGTTTAGAAAGCGATTGCTTAGATGCTCAAAAATGAATACATGCTACAATCTAAAAAATAACAAGATTCTTTCTACTAAAGCAAGAAAGCTATTCTAAGAGAGCATATAAGGAAAACATTCAAATATAACCTATGAAAGCATATGGAAGAGTGATCAATGATATTATTCTGATTTAGAAGACAAGGAAGAGGCTCTTGTCTCAGAGGTCCTGGTTATCCTTCCTTATTCCTTCTATTCATTCAACAACATCATTTTCACTTATCTAGACTATCAAAGCATAACAATAAAGCATGTAAATCTATTCTAAGAAAGCATGGAAAGAGTGAATATTGATTCAATTCAATCTTAGCTCACAAAGAAGAGGCTCTAACTTAGAGACCTGGGTTGTCCTTCCTTATTCAAACTAATCACTGAAAAGAAATCAATTCCAATATCTAAATGGCCATGACATACTAATGAGTTTATACAAAAAATATTCACAAGAGATTACAATAGAAATATACAAAAAATTAAGATACTAACATATTCACAATTATGCACATCAATCAACAATATAGTGTACTTAGCTCAGTATGGGGGCCCTCCACCTTTTCCTGGTACACCTTAAGATAATCAGCTACAACAAATCACCATTCACATCACACAAGAATGTATGCACAAGAAAGCATAAATCAAGTCTCTGTCTCAAATTATATTCAGGAAATAGTAATCATAATGTACATCTCTAGTTGTTGAGTGCTTTGCTTAAATAGACTAAAAATGTAAAATATGAGCTATAATTGCTATAACAACTAACAAGAGTCCTATTCCACCTCATAGGGTCGAACTCATCCCTTTGTTACACAAAATATGGAAAGATCCCACAAAATCCCAAAACTGCCCCTAAATCAGGGGATTTCCTGAGTGACTGGTCAAGTTTGACCAGATTTGACTGGGCATGTTCTAACTGATCTAGAGTGAGCCAATAGGTGTCCCTCCATCCTTGGTTCCTGTACTTTTCAAATATGCTTTCAGTTCGTGCCCAAGTGTCCTGCACATACGACTTCAATGGAGTCATTATGGGAAATTTTGTTTCTGCCAAAAATAAATTTTAATGCTCAATTTTTACTAAAACACTTAAAAATCAAAAGACATAATTTAGTTACCTTGGTATGCATTTTGATAGAAAATGTATGATAAATATGGAAAAAATGATGTAATAGGTGTGGCAAAAAGAGTCAAAATTGATAGCTAACACTCCCCCTTACTGATTTGGAAGCATGTCCTCATGCTTGTCTGGTCTTTCTGGGCCTCATTCTTCCCTTACGGGCTGATGTAGTGGCCTTTTCTTGTGTTTCTTGAAGAAGTATAACAACCCTCTCCATTTCCTCCTCCGTTAATTCAATTGGAGCTACCCTTTATTTTCCTACTCAAAAGATCTTGAATTTGAGCACATCCAAGGATTAACTAAACTCTTTGCCATGTGAATCATGTCCATTACCATACTTTTGAATGTGTGTCTCAAAGCCTTCTTCGATGTTGAAAAAGGGTATTAATTTTTTTTATATGAACCCTATTAATGTCCTTATCCAACCCATACCTTTGTATCAACCAAGTTATAATTTCCATTTCTCAATGCCTAGTAACCAAAACCATTCTTCTTACCCAATTCATGATATTGATAGTACATGAATCTTCTTTCCCAAAATCTTTCCAAAGCAATGGTCATTCTATTCTATCAATGCCAGTGAAGTTGAAGCAATTTGCACATGAAGTTGCAACAAACATTGTACAAGTAGAAACAAACTTTATTAACCATTTTCTCATAAACTACAAAATGGGTTTCTTTGAAATTTTGCAAAAAAAATTCTACCATTCCATTGCTTCTCTTCAAAAAAATAAAATGGAAATACCCACATCACGGATTTTGAGAAAAAAGATAAATTGGTTGTGGGTGACATTACTTGATTTCTTCAAAAATACAAATCAGTTTAACTTATAATTTACCATATCTATTAATCCCTCAATGATGCATCCACCTGCTAACTTTCATGATAATTCGATGCACAGAATTCAAGAAAAATGGGAAATGATTGTAGGTGATGATGGTTGATTTATGGAAAAATGAAAGTTCTTTTGGCTTGAAATATTATGGGTTTATTCATCTTATATCAATGCATCTTCCCTCAAAATTTTGCATCAAATAGATATATGGCTTAAAAGTAATGAGAAATTTTTTAAAATGCAACTATTTGCTTACCTGCTCCCAAAACTTTGATCATAAGAGTTCTTTGGACTGACTAAAAAAAACTCTATACTTGGCTTGAAATAGGGTACTTGCATATTCACGAATGTGGTACCAAAACACAAGTTTCTGCAAATTTTTCTAATTCCCAAGAATTTACTCACTAACCTTTGATAATTTACTCATTGTATACTTCACTGAAAAATACCCACTGTATTATTTTGTAGTATAAAAGAATTCAAAAAAAAAAAAGTGGGTGTCCCTGGTATTCACTGTTTCTGAGTATTTTCTTCACTAGTATTGAAAAACTCATTCATTGTTTTATCCATGCATTGGAAAATCTTCGTAACCTTCTTCTCACATCAAGATTTTGATAGGGCTATAAAAAAAAACAATTTTCAACTAAAAAAATTTCGAACCCTACCCTCATACCAATTCGAAATTTAGGTGCCATGTGTTTAGTTTCATATCCATGAATTGATCCTTGACATATCAAATTTAATGATTTTCTTGAAATTATAGAGCGTGAATCCTTACCTTTTACTCCATTTCCAGTTAACTTGATCTCCTCTATTCTTGATTGCACAGGTGTTGAACGAAACTCACACTGCTGACACATTCAAATCAGGGTTCTATTAACAAACACCAAATTCAAACCTCAGATTCTCAGACTTCGTTTGTCAGATTCATAGGGATTTTTTGAATGCTTACCACAATACGAGGAGGTGACTTTGGTTATTATGGTGTTTTGACCATATTTTTCTCCCAGAATTTTAGCTACCAACCTACAACGCCAATTTCCCCCTTTCAAGCTTTTAGACTGAAATTTCCTTCGAAAAATGATTATAAAAACAATTTTTCAGATCAATGTTTTGGTTACATCTCTTACCTCTACTATGATTGCTTCGTTGTTTCCTAAAGCTGCTCTGTTTGCTAATTTCATGTGTGCCCAATTCTAGTTAGAAGATATGTACATGATTTCTTTTAGAAGTCCATTACAAAACTTCCCTCCATTCAAATTTTGTTTTAAATTTCAAACTTTTCTTTTCTTGCATCACATACCCAATTCGGTCTTTCATGTGTCTTACTTCATGTCTTTGGTTGAGTGAAATGATGCCTCAATTCATGCACATATTTTTAGTCCTGTACTCATTTCTTTTAGGTTTGGCAGCTCGTACTCATGAGAACACTCGTGAACGTTTTTTGTTTTATCATTTTTAGGCTTACTCCATGCTACATCCTGTTGGATACTCTGCATATTCAATCATTTTCATGTTCTTGTAATTGCTACAGATTAGATAATAAATGGATGCCTGTTCAAGAGTCGATACGTTTTCATGAGTGATTTTTACCATAATTAGACCCTTTGATGTTTAATTAAGCCAAGCTCATTATTAGTATGCTAATATTTGCAATAATAGTTTGTCATGCTATTTTTTTGCAATGAGCACTTATTCATAAAAAACGAAGCTTGTGCACTCCTTTATCCGAATTAGATTTCCCTTTTCATGAAGTCATTGTAATGTACAGGTCTTATACAACTCAGATTTGACTGCACTTATATTTCTTATAGTCAAGTATCCTTTTCTTCTTGCATGGAAATCGAATAATAAGCTTTGCATACCACTTTCTCATTTTTTCTCTTATTTTGATTTGTTTCTATATGAGCTTGGTCATATTTTTATGCAACAACATTTCATGAAGATCCCTGTTATCTAGTGCAATCATGAGGTCAAGAATTCATGAATTGTTTGACATTCCTCTAAAAGTTTGACTGAATAATCATTAGATCACATTCTCCATATATTTTCTACATGATTTTCTTTTAAATTACCATTTTACAATGTCATTTCGAGACTTATGACTGCTTCCAAAGAAAACAAAGTATTCCTTCTACTTTGCCCTGTACATTTATCTTCCTTTCATTGTGACTTTATGATTGACCTTTGATTTCTATCATGATTTTCTTAGTGATAAGATAGAGTTTTTTCATCTTCCTTCCTTAAGCTCACATAATAATCTCCTTTTAATCTTTGTTTCTTCTAACCCATACTATGTTTCACCACTAAATCTGTTTTTGATACAATGGTTTCTTGTCCATTGTTTTTGCAGAAAAGTATTTCCTCCTTGTTCTTCCAATTTGGATATATCATGTTGTGACTCTTTTTGCAAGAAAAATAGTATTCTACCCATAGTAGCTTTATTCCTTCCAAATGCATGAAAATCCCTTTTAATGTTCTTGAGAATAAAGGCTTTCCAGAATCACTAATCTTGGACTGCTAGAAGTGAGGTTCTCTCTTCGATTTTGAAGGGGAATGAGAAATAAAAAGGTAAATGGTAATGTAGGAGATGTAATGAAAGATTTGTTATGCAGGGTTTTATGTAGGATCATGTACAAGAATCATCAAAAAGCTTATAAAATATTCTTTTTGACAAAAATTTGAAGCATATTTTTGCAATTTTCATACAAAAATGATTTGTAGGATGATTTTCTTATGATAAAAGGTTCATATGCACCAAGGTTACTAGTCTTCTAATTACAAGAGTTTTTTTTCAAAATCAAAAACATTAAAATAATTTTTTTACTTACAGTACTTTTCAATAATTCCTTTGATCAAATTATGAAATGAAGTGGATTTTCCAATAGTTTCTATATTTGAGATGAAATCTTCTTTAATTTGTATTCAGGTCCCTTCTGATAACTTGAGCTCCAGGTCCCTTTGTGAAGTTGATTATTCTCATATTCAAGTCCCTTCTGTTATTTCTGAACTTCAGAAACTTTTGTGAAGTTTCAAGTAGTTTTGTAATTGTCTTAGGTCCCTTCTACAACTTTTCATAAAGTCTTCTTATATGCTTGAAGTTGAAATTGAATATTTGAAAAGAATATAAGGCTCGAGATGGAAAGGATAACAAAGCACTAATGCTTTTGTTTTCCTCTCCCCCTTGCTTATTCTGAGACTTGTCCTCAAGTCTTCAAATTTATTTTGCAGAGAACAAAATATCCTAGCTTATTGCCAGCATAAAGTTAAAAATCAGAAACAATGAAATGAAGTGGAACGATTTTATTTTTTAGAATTCATACTAGCCAAGTAACTTGGTTTTCCAGTATGAATTCAAGTTTGTACTGTGCCAGAAATTTGGATTTTCACAGCCAAACCCCTTTATTATTTTTGATCTTTTTTCTCTTTTTTGGATGGAATTGGGGTATAATGGAGTAGGGAAGTATGGAAATCTTATGAAAGTAAATTAGGTTGAAGTCATGATCTAGATGGCTAGATAGATAATAGATTTGGACTTCAACATGAATGATTGTGGAGCTTAGCATACAATATGGTAGATGAATGACATCATGAACAATATGTCTTATGAAATGATTCTTTGGCAATGGATGTGACTTGTAATGGTATAGAACTTGACTTCTTCTTCTCATGATTGGCTTCATGTCTTTTGCCTTGATCTCAATCCATCTTGTAGGTTTGTTGGTGTTGTTGGTCAGCAACTGAAAGCAAGCTTCATGAGTTTGAGTTTCATTGGATGAACTCAACATCAAGTGAATTTTCACTTTGCTTTGACTTGAACATTTGTATTCATATTTTGAAATATGAATTTTTAAAAATTGACTTTGAAAACTCTTCATCCATAAAGTTGACTCCTTAAATCTTCCTTAAACCTGCAAAACATAACACTTGCCTGCAATAGAATATTACATGATGGAGGAAGAGAGGTGTACAGTCTCTCTTCTTCCAAGAAATATGTAAAATAATTACAAACAATTATTAAAAACAATTCCAAAGATGATATACAAAGAAAATGCATTTGTTTACCCCTTGAGGAATGGTGGCCAACCTAGACCTCCTAACGATATTTTGTTCACAAAATATTCGTTTAATGTCCAATTAGAGTGATTCCAAAGCCAGGTTGAAGTGAATTAATATGGCGACTTCCAGTATAAACAATTTTTCAAAATGGTTTAGAATGATATGCTAAAAATGATGAGAAGAACCATGTTTGATAGAGCTTCTTGTGAATTGTTTACTAGACCAACAGTTGTTATTTGAAGTGTAATGTTTTCGTTAAAGATAGCATCGATGTGATTCCACTTGGATATTAAATTAGATTAAATTTTTTCTATCCAATAAAAATAGGTTTTTAAAATTTTTAGGTTTGATATCACAAAATTGTTGACGAACAGACCTAGGAGGCATAGTTTCACTATGTTGATTTTAAGACATGTAGCCACTAAATGTGGCAAAACGTTTTCACCTGGCCTTCAAATGAGATGATTCAAATTGTGTAATAAAGTAGACTTGAATATATATCTCCCTTAGGAACATGTTTTGAAAATAATTTGATTTGGTATGTGAAATATTCCAATGAACGTTCAAGACCTAAAATTGTCACCATGCAGATTTTTCGACAAACAATCAATATTTTGAGCATAACGTTTTCATATCATGTCGGATTGAGGTAATTCAAATTGATTTGGAAACTACATTCAAAGGGCTATCTTCCCTATACATATCATGTAAAAATATTGTTGAAATTTCTAATTCTGACATGTTAGAAATCCCTACTGCATTTTCTGGTTTAATTTATCCTACTTGTTTATTCCATCAACAAGTTATTTATATAAATATAAATACTGAAATAAACACAAATGAAGCCTTAATTCATATACAGATTAGAAACTAAAATAACTGAGACAAAAACATAAGCGACACCATTATTTTTGGATAATCGTCCCCGTAAAAACCCAACTCAGGAAAACTGGTGCAGCAGATATGAGGGTTTTATTATTATGCAGTTTCTAAGTACAACTAGGGTGCCAAAAATGGCTCACCCAATAGAGATTTTCCTTGGCAGTAGTACCTCTCCTCGGAGACAGATATTTCGGTTGATTAGGTTCCAAATGATTGATCCCATGGAAACTACGGTAGTTTCTTAGCTGGACATCGAAAGCCACTCCAAGCTTCTCCACTGCTCTACGTCACTCTCCAGAGACTGTGTCACCCTCTATGTTTGCCTCTCAGCTCCAGTCTTCCCCACGAAAATATTACAGTGCTGTCTCTTGGCCCTGCGTCAGCTCTGCTAGCCTCTGCGGAGCTATTGATGCCTATGTGGCAGCCTTTGGGCTCTTTGTGTCAACCCTCTACGTCAGCCTCTTGGCTCTCTGCGTCAGCCCTCTGCGTCACCCACACTGGCCCTCTCAGCATCTACACTAGTCCCAACTGCCTTTGCGTCAACCTTCCCAAGCTTTGCGTTGTCTCTCTGGCACTATCTCTACCTCTCTTCTATGTACTCTTGGCCTTCTGTCGAATTTCCCCTCGCTACAACAGATCACTGGTTCGATTCTCTCAGCAAACCCCACTCCAGAAAATCGAAATGACAGATCAATTTGGTGTATCTCCAATTGACCCTCAAGCCTCCTCTTATACTTTTCATGTTCAGTCTTCAACGGCCAACATTAAGTCCCTAATCAATAGCTAAGATTAGATTTGGCTTGATCCATGTCATTTAGAACATTCTCACCTAGTTTTATATTAATACCCATTAATATTTTAAATTTTCCTAAGTTTAGACTTAGGAACCCCATTAAAAATATTAATTATTTTAATATCTCTCTAACCGGGTGGAATTTCCCCAAACAATTTCTGGGTTTTGGAGATCTCATGTGCTTTAGCCTCTCCACCAATTTTCATGGCTAGAGAACATCTGATGCTACCAAAAATAAAAAAATCCCTCTTAGTGAGGAATGTGCTCTAGTAATGCTTCACCATGGAAACATCACACTGATCCTCTGCACCAGTATCTATGTTGATGTTGGGCCTGTTGCCATACATCCACTTCACTGAGGCTTCCTATACTATTTCCCATGACACTGCCACTACCACTGCTATATATGTACTGCAGCTCCCTGATGAGCCCCAATTTTTGGTACAATTTGGGCTCATTTGGCCTACTTGCTCTGCTCAAACCATTCATTTTTTATTGCTTATGCATTCATTTCTTGGTTTATTCGTGTTGTTTGTAGGAAGAAGGGTAGGTATTCTATCCACGTGACTAATTCATGATGATTTCAGGTTTTGGCATTAAAAGGGAGCAAAGATCACGAAAAAGGAGACAAGGAGACAACGAGGTGGCACTGCTGGTTTTTAGGAGAGGATGTCCACAGTCTTGGGGACCTTCCTCGTGATTCCCACCATAGCTCCGAGCTCCAATCCATCTCCCCACCGAGCTTAGAGGCAGCCAACTGTTCTACAGGAACAGCAGTTATAACTGTTCTACAGGAACAGCAGTTATGACTGTCCTACAGGATCAGCAGTTTAAACTTCAGTTGGACAGCCGAGCTCCACAAATCAAGGACACCTGTTGGATGATCATTTTGCATAAATACTGAGGCCGTAGCCTTGGATAGAAGCTTTTTTGAACTTTGGTATTACTCTTGTAATTTGGAAGTACGAGCTACAGCTCGGTTTTTGTTCCTTTTGTAAGCCAATTTTGGCATGTCATCAGACTTTCGTTTATGAATAAAGGCAGGCAGATTTTGATCTCATTCTGAGTTTCTAAGGGAGCTATAGCTCTCAGGTTAGGGCCCAACCTGAGAGCAATAGATCTCCTCGGTGTTGTAATGTTGTTGCATTTCGTTCCAGCACTTTGAGTTTTTACTTTCACATGCAATTTGAATTTACAGTTTGTCAATTTAGTCTTTTTCATGAGCTTAGATAGGATTAGTTTATGGTGAATTTGTTTCAGCTGCTTAGATTCGATAGGAGGATAGTTATAAATTATTGGAGCTCCAGCAAAAGGTTGTTAAGGCTCACTGCCATCTCTGTTAGGGATTGGGGTGCAGTCCATAACCAACCACCAAAAAGAAACGCAGTTCTTCTCACTTCCATGCAAGCTGCAACATAGACATTTTCGTTGAAGATCCATCCATGCACTTTTGACATTGAACCATACTTCTACATTTCACTTCCATGCACGAGTTTCATTTCTTGGTTTTCCATTGCTGTTCATAGGTTTCATAGCACAGTTATCATAGGTTAATGAATTCTTGTTTTGGTGCATAAGTCATTTGTTTCATTTACGTTGCTCCTTATCACTCCACTTCCTTCTTCTTCTTCTTGATCTCTCCTCAATCCACCTACTCAGCCTCTGTCCAGCTCATTTACCCTCCAACTCATCCATTAATCACTTAGCTCCATTTACTTACACTTTCGTTGATCCCATCCTTCCAACCATCAAACCACTGCATGCACTCTTCCTCCATCTGATTTTTCTGCTCCTGAGCCATCACCAGCTCCATCTCCATCTCACCTATCCTCCCACACCACTCCAACACTTCACCATCTCCCAAAACCTCCACGGCCAAACATCCTGTAGAATTGCACAGACTTCCTGTAGAAACCCCTGAGTTTCCTGTAGGATCCCTTGCAGACTTCCTGTAGAAGCCTGCAAACTCGGTTGCTGAGCATCCGAACGTGGTAGACTTCTGTGGACTGATGCTAGAGACCCTCTGGGACCTCCCCTAGCCATCCTGACCTTGCCCGTGCTTTCCTTCCATTCCAACCGCTCCTGCACAACCAAACCCTAATCAAAAGCATCATCACAATAAATCCAACCACTTAATGAAAAAATACAAAAACATGTCTTTTCAGATGCAAGTAGCTTAGATGCATGTATTTCAGTTCACTGCAAGTAATGGCATTAGTGGTAGTAGTTTCATTCACAGTTTTGCATTGTAAGGGTCTAGCTAGTCAAATTAGGGTTTACTAGGGTTTTCATGCTTTATTGGCTTTCAGTTTCTTTCTGCAATTAGACTAGTCTCCTTTGAGTTAGCTTTCGTCCATCATTCATAAAGCTTCTTCTGTGAGCATATAGAAGTTGGCTTGAGCCCTAGTGGACTTGTGCCAGCTGACCAAGTGACAGCTGCGACAAGAGCTAGTACTTGTGCATACAGCACCGTCGCTTCCAAGTTTGTACGAACTACCGGGTTGATAAAATTAGAGATAGGAAGCTCCAGGAGTTGTAGCATTATTGCTACAATACTAGCGCCCACCATCTTTTTGGCGCCGTTGCCGGGGAAGCGGCAGAGTATTGGTGATTGTTGCTATTCTTCTATTTTCTACTACAACCTTCTGCTAAGTAGTTTATTTCATTTCCATTATGCAATTTCGTTTATGCAAAAGTAGATTAGCATTTCCCGCTTTCATAGATTAGCATTTCCTGCTTTCATAGATTAGCATTTCCGTTCTTCCATTTCATTTCTGCAAGCGTAGATTAGTGTTTCAATTCTGCAAGCGTAGACTAGCATTTTCATTCTTGCAATTTCCTTTGAGCAAAATAGATTAGTCCTTTCCTGCTTTCGTTTCAATTCTGCATTTCCATTTCAGCAAGATAGTTAGTTGCAGTTCAATTTATTTCAGTTTTGCAAGTAGAAGTAGAAAAAACAAAAATCAAGCAAAAAGATTTCATTTCATGCCTTGTAGGAGTAGAGATAAGTTAGAAAAAAATGATTGCAAAACACCCCCACTACTTCACACAGCCTTCTCTCTTCTTCGATGGCTGTGATTGAAGAACCCCTGGGTGGACATCAAGACATATCTGAAGAACCTCTAGGGGAGAAGAAGAAGAAAACATTCCTCTGGAGCAAATGGCTACAAACAGAGATGTTGGGAGCAACATCTTGTCCAAAGATGAATTTGAAAATCAGATCAAAGATTTCAAGAGTGATATGAGGCAGTTTCTTGCCATGCAACTGGATACCTTGCGGATCCAAAAGAAGCAAGAAGAAGCCAAGAGGGCTTTGGCCATTTTTTGTCCTAGGTGCACTAGAAGGCATCCTAGGAACGAATGTCCATTGTACTCCATAGAAGAGTGTTTTGTCTGTGAAGAGTACCATCCTACAGATCAGTGCCCTTCCTTACCCGGAATCAAAGCTGCATATCAAAGAGCCAAAGGAGCCACTGAATCACTCTACTATATGAACCAAAGGAGGCCATATGGACCTAGATCTTACCAACAAGAACTGCAAGGGACACCCGAGACCTATTATGACCCCTATCAAGCCACTTTCATGCCTTCTTGGGGTCCCCCTGCTCATCCTTCTTGGTCTACACCTCCTCCTTGGTCATATCCTCCTTGTTCCTTCACAGATCCATATTATGCCCAACCAGTTGCTCATTCATTTCACTCTTATGCTCAGCCACAGCCTCAGTGGAATGCACCTTATCAGGAGTGGAGGCCCCAGTACAACTCTCATCCCGCTCATTTTCCTCCACCACCTGCTCATCCACAACCATCGCCTCCTCCTCCACCAAGGAAACCCCAAATGCATACCCAACCACAATGCCATCCATCTCCATCTCAATTCCACACCTCCACTCAACTACCTGTACCATTTCAAAAGCCACACAATGGAGCAGCGCAACCCCATTGCAAATCTGAGGCACAACATATCCAAACAACTCCTCTTGAGCCCAATGATCTTCACCAAAGCTCAGGAAGAGTGTTGCAAAGCAGAGATTATATTGACAACATTGAAGGACCAAAAGAAAAAGAAGATTCCAAAGAGGAGATCAAAGAACCATGGGCTGCACTTGATGAAGAGAAGACATCAGAAGCAGAGATCGAGAGAGTTCCTTCATGGTTACCATCAAATCTTCCATGTAGTCAAGAGAAAGATCAGCAAAAAGAGGAAGAAGAGAAAGTCATGTTAGAAGGTGACATGAAACATGATTCAGATCAGAAAAAGGACCAAGGATATCAAAGCTATATTGAGACATGGTTCCAGACAGTCACTAAGTTGCAGCAGTCCTCTCTTCCTCAGCTATGTTTTGTACTTTCAAAGTCAGATCATTTTGTCTCTGAAATTTGGATAGTTGTCAAAGCATGCATTCCGAGCCTTCACATCATTTTGTCTCTAATCTTGATGTGCACATAGCTCCATTGGAAGTATTCTTATACTTGAAAATGATTTTGTTTTTTCAAGTAGGGTAGGGTAGAGAAAAAAAAAAAGAAAAAGAAAAAAAAGAGAAAAGGTGAAAAAGATCCTTGAGTGAAAACCTCTCTGAGGCGCTCAGGGCAGATGGCACGGGTGAAAACCTCTTTGAGGCGCCCCTGTTATCTTTCAAAAAAAAAGAGAAAAAAGAGAAAAAAAGAAAAAAAAACAATAAGCAAAATATGGTAAAATTGCATGCAGGTTGCAGATGTTCTATGGAGGAGAGGAAGCCCTTCAACTCAAAGCCAAGGGTCCTTATCATGCTGTCAAGGAACCTCACCAGCACCTCCTCCAAGGGTACCCATGTTTTTTCAAGGTATGTGCAATTTTATCATGGTTTGAATCTTCTACAGGAAGATGCTGTCTTTCTACAGGAAGATGCAGTATTTCTACACGAAGGCCGAACTTTCTACAGGAAGCTCTGTGTTCTACAGGAAACTTCCTGTAGGAGTTTTGGACGGCCAGAATTCATCTTAAAAGGAGATTTAGTGACTATGGATTGGTTTGGATGCATGCAAGCCTCTGTTGGCACCCTTGCACATTGCTGTCACCTTGCTCCACCATCCTTGTCGACATGCGACCAAGTTCCCTGCACCAACAAAGAAGATCGATGAGTTCTCGCGGAAAAGCCATTTTCAAAGTTAAACAAATGCTGGGATCTCATACTGCAGGCATCAAAGAGCTCCGGGAACGTGATTGAAAGGCCAGAACCTTCGTCGTGCAGCATGCACCCAAGGAGAAAGGACTGTTACGAGACACCTCGCGGGAATCCTGTAACAGTTCAACCTGCTCGAGTGGATACCATTCACAGCACCGCCATCTGAAATGAAACGCGGGCGCATGCAAGCAAAACATCCACTCCATCGTTGGCAGCCTGTAACCACGAGCCTCCAGGTCTGTGTAAGTCGCATGCAGCAGGTAGATCCACTCACCATCGTCCGAGAACTGGAAAAATCGTGTGCAGCCACGCAGATAAGTCTCTCAACCCTTCCTTCCATCAAATCGCATGAATTTTACTTCGAAATTGTTTGCATAGCGTAAAATTGAATGGTTGAGCAGCCGTATGGCCAGTCGACTGGCCACGTCAGCTAGTTAAAGTGTAATTGGATGTTTGGGTGGCGGCCACGACAAAGAGAATGAACGGCACGCACGTGAGAACACTCTCGTCAGAAGCATGAGTTTAACAGGAAAAGGCGGCAGCAAATCTGTGGGAATGGATGCGGCAGCAAGTGAATACGCAGGCGGATGATGGATGACGTCGCCCAACGGTCCGACGGGGACAGCTCATCCCCCGCGCCATGGATTGCGCCGATTCAAAATCTAATCGGCTAGATCATGCGCATGCATTTATCATCCAACACTTCAAACTCGGGTGGCTATTCTGATATCCTCTGCACTTTGATACGCCGAGCTGTTGGCTACCAGAACGCCGGTAAAGCACACCTCGAGCGCGGGCCAACTACAGTCCTCCCCGAGAATTGCGCACTGCTTCTACAGGAACGCAGTTCTACAGGAACGCAGTCTACAGGAACGTAGTCTTCTACAGGGAAGCGGGTGCCTCACGAAAAAAGGTGGCCAATTAAAGAGGTAACCCTGAACTCTTCATGCAACTGGTTAGTAAAAGTGGCAAGACCATCCTCCACAGTCGGGTCATAAAGATATTGGTGGAATTGTTGTTTGTTGTGCCTATGTTGTCGTTCTATAGGATGTCGGTATAAGTAGACTGTGTTGAATTTTGTGGATTATATGCATGCTCTGCCTTAATAGACCAAATCTCTTTTGCATTTGCCACCTTTAATTAAAACAACCGTGTCCATCATGCCGGGTGGGTTTATAAGACGGGAACCTACTGATTCAACCAAGTTAAGGGAAAACCCGGTAGTGGTAGAGCTCTTCACCAGAGCACAATGGATGCCTTTTTGTGATAAGCTGCGGGGTTACGATGATGAAGTGGCCGAAGAATTCTTGCAGGCTCTGAAGCCTAAATCCCAGACACTGGCCACAGTGAACTTCAGAGGTCTAAGCCTCAAGCTCACCCCAGAACATATCAGTCGGATCACAGAACTTCCTATGGGTTTGCCGTGGGATAAGGAAGAAAGGAAGCTGAGCCAGCAAGCAAAGAAAGAATTCTTTCCACCTGAGGAAGAATTCTCGGAGGACAAAAATGGGGTGCGAAGAACGAGCCTGTTGCCACCATGGAATGAAGTCAGTTTGCAAATCATGAAATATATCACTTGTGAAGGCCATTTCAGCATCGTGTATGCATATCACTTTCGGCTGCTCACTGAATTGAGGCACCGAATTGATCTTCCTGTAGAACAAAAACTGAGCATCCCTTATTACCTACTGCAGTCTCTAATGGAGTGTGCCACAAAACTGAAAGAGGGCATACCAGATCAGATAGCCCACCATGGGTTGATCAAGCTTCTGGTGGAGGATGCATTGCACTCATATAAGGTCCCCCTATCATGGGAATCCTTCCGGAATTTGACAAAAGATGGGGACATTAAGATGTTGATCGAAGAAACGGGTTCCTCCAGCAGTGAGGAACAAGAAGCAGTGGCCGAGGGACAGAGAGAAGAAGGCCAAGAGACCCTGACAACAGTACAGAAGAAAGAACAAAGGAAGAAGCATGAGGAAAAGGAGGACAAAGAAAAAGGTGGCACACCTATCCTGTCAGCAAGAGAAAAGAGGATGAAGAGCAGAATGGACAAAGCTGAGGTGGTCCACGTCAGCCCAAGTACCTCAACAGCACCTGCAACCAAAGCAAAAAGTAGAACTCAGGCAGGCAAGCAAGCGGAGGTGGAGACACCTGTGTCTACAGGAAAGCAGAAGCAGGCTTCTACAGGAAGCCCGAAGATCAGTGAGAAACAGGCTTCTACAGGAAGCCCGAAAACAAAAACAAAGGCTTCTACAGGAAGCCCGAAAATCATTGAGAAGAAGGCTCCTACAGGAAGCCCAAAAGCAAAGACCAAGGCTTCTACAGGAAGCCCAAAAATCATTGAGAAACAGGCTTCTACAGGAAGCCCGAAAACAGAGACAAAGGCTTCTACAGGAAGCCCGAAATTGCAGAAACAGGCTTCTACAGGAAGCCCCGAAAAGGTGAAACCCAAGGAGAAAAAGGTGGATATTCTGGCACGGGAGGCAGCAGCTGTATTAGCTGGCCTCAGCACGCCACCTAAGCCAAAAGGAAAGAGGAAGAGGGAGACCCCTCTGTACTTTAAGGCTCGAAGAAGTGTTAGGATAAAGACGGGCAAGCCACAGGCCCAATCCAGCAGCCCGATCGTCATCGAAGATACACCTGCTTCTCCCAAAGAAAAGTCACCCTCCAGGATCACAGTCACCTACGAGAAGGGGAGTCCAAAGAAAAATACGTGGCAAGAAAGGTTAGACCTGTTGACCGAAAAAACCCGGCTACAGGAAGCTGAAAATGTTCTACAGGATACTCTGGCCCGGCTACAGGAAACGGAAAAGAAGGAAGGAGAAGGACTCTCATCACCACCAAGGGAGGGTGAGGTAGAACCGCCTGAAGAGATAGAAAGAGAACATATACTAGAACCTAGCCCTTCACCTAATCTGAATTCATACTACACCTTTTTAGAGGCGGGCAAAATCATACCGCAGAAATTTACTATGCCTCTATTTTTTGAACTAGAGAAAGAAAGAGTCTGTTCTCACACATGGATGCAGATCGCCAAATCAAAGGGTGTGGCGGACATAGGCCCTTTACAAGAGCAACTCAAGGAGGTCAGGAGTGAATTCACCATGGCTAAACATGTGGCTAATTGCCAACGTGTACTTCTACAGGAAGAAAATCAGAAGCTAAGATTGCAGCTACAGGAACTAAAGGCAGGGGCAGGAACATCCTCCAAGGACATCACAAATGAACAACAAATCAAAAAGGAGATGACCACCAGTCTTGAAGAGCCAATGACACTTCTACAGGAAGCAGAGCAGCAAACAAAAATTGAAGTACAAGCCCTACAAGAACAGCTGCAACAAAAGGAAGCACAATTGGCCTGCATAGCCAGTTGGGCCATGGAGGCAATTCAGTGCAGACCACCTGCAAAATCCTATGGATTATTCTTAAAAGATCAATGGCTGCAGTTCCAAATAAACACCTTGGCACAAAGAGGTATTTCACATATCCAAAACCCACAACAATTTTAGGGACTTAGAAGCCCTTGGTTTATGGACATATGTGATTGGGGTTGTAGTGCCCAAATATGTCTATAACACTATTGTTATTATTGTGCTCTTACATTATTATTTTTATGTAGGCTCTGATTATATTGTTACCCCTTAGACTCCTATATATACCAAGGAAGTCTTATCATTTGTATCATCCAAGAATAGTTCATTTATGTAATGCAAAGGAGGTTTCCCCCTTGAAGAGGATAATTTTTAAGTCGTTGATCTATCTTTTCTTTAGCTTTGTGAGTTGGTTTCATAACATCTAGTATGGTAATATACATTGACTTTAAACACTAGGAATCATTTAAGACTCTACCATAAATTTGCACTCTAGCTTTGGGGTATATATGGGAGAAAAACTCCCTAGAGTGGAATCACTTTCTAGTATAATCCTAATATACATAGGCCCTTTAAATAACTCTTTTTTTCATCATACTAGGATCATTTTACAATATCCCCATAGGATTGCAGAATATGGAATACAAATATGATGAACTCTTGAATTTTGGAATTTTTACATGATCTAATGATGATAGAATGCTTCAATTCTACTTTGACCATGGAGTCTTTGAAAAATATTCAAGTGCAACTTGAATGGTTAACACATTGCTTGATTAATTTGGTGATGTATGTGCTCATAAATAGCCTCGTTGTACTTGTGCACTACAGATTAAGCTCATGAATGGTCTCGAGAGTTTCCTTCACCACGTCTAGTAGAGCCACGTCGACATCTCATGTGTTGATGAGGCATGGTGGAATTATACGAAAGTAGAGTGACAGTGCGTTCTACGAAGGATCAGGAACATAAGGTAAAGGGAAAGGCATAGGCTCTATGAGGGTTGAAGCAAGGAGCAATGCAAATACTAGCTACAATCGGGTGATTAGAGAAGGGAAAAATAAAGGTAGTTTCCAGGATGGTGTAAAGATATCACACAACTAATAAATTATAGGCTTTGAGGGAGGCCCACGGTAGGCCAAACACTACAATAGAAAACCTCCACATGTAGACTTGAATTGTGGCTAGAATTAACTAGAAAGGGATCGCACGAAAAGTATATAACTATAGACTAAACCAAATCTTATAAAAATAATGGAAAACTAAAGGAATCCTTGTAATTTAAATTCTACATTGATCCAATTCAGAAAAGACTTGAGAGTACCAGTGTAAGAGAGAATTGAGTTCCCCATAGTGGGTGCTCTATTATAGACCCCCTACCCTGCAATGACTTGATGAGAATTCATGATCAAAAGGAAAGCGACATGTATGCCACTCATCGCACATCCTCTTAATGCATCATTTCCACTATGCTTACTCCAATACTCTCATAAAATCATCAAGCTCACATGCACTAGAAAGATTCAACCTCAATTAGTGCCACCTTAAAATGTGGACAAATATTTTTGCTACATCACTCAGGAATAATCACTTATCATCATAATCAAACACCCTCTTGTTAATCATTCAAGGGAAAAAATATTAGCGCCACCTCCCATAATTATAACCTCGGTACCTCATGATATTGGTAGAATATTTGCTTAAGTGAATATTTTCTTAAATCTCTTCCATTGAATTTTGACAATAGATCAAATTCCAACTCTCGATCTTAGCAAAATTCTCCCTACGAGGTTCCCTCACCTCCTTATCAAGACCATGCAGTGTAACTCCACCACCCCATCCACTTTGGCCAAGGAATTCCTTCAAAGACAATCGACGCTATGAGCAGTGGAAATTTGGATAATTTTCTTCTTCACCACATGCTCTTCCAACACCACTATAATATCACCCTCACTACATTTCAACTTATTTCGCCTTGAATTCCTGATAATTGAACCATGATTGGACTAATCTTCGGATTCTTCAGTTTGTGTATTGGTGCTTCATCACCCAATGCAATCTTCTTATTTGGAAATCTCTTATTCTTTCAACCCCCCCCCCCCCCCCCCAATCCCTCTTACTCATCTCCCCTATTCCTAGCACTTTTTTCTCAAGTCCTATTTCTATAACTCACCTACCTCTCCCTATCTCCAGTTTACCCTCATTCCAAAACTTTGCTCCTCCTTTATTTCCTCAAACAACCTCTTCTTGACATTATGACCTAGGAAAATCCTTCCACTTATCATCGTGGTAGGGGAAAAGGCCACCCCTCCCCCTCCTCTCCCTTTCCCAACAACCCTCCCCCTATTTCCCAGAAAAGATCTAGGAATTAGGTAGACAATCCCAAGCTCGATATGAGAAAATCATTCTAGAACTAGTGTGCCAGGAAATTTCCCATTATGAAACCCTTCTTAGGAAAGATCATAGGTACACCCTTGATCAACATGTGCAAGCTAAAACTGAACATTGGATCCCAAACACGGGCACTTCCACTCGATCCAAGCATGCCAATTGCATGTAGACAGACATTGTCTATTGGCACACTAAGATTCTTCTTGCACGCATCCTAATAGGTTTTCACATAAAACAACAAAAGAATAGTCAGAAGCTCATAGAATTTGAATACATGTTGGAAATAATGGATTGAAATCTTGACATGCTCCTCAAGATGTGTATTCATACCTCCTTATCAGGGAATTCTCCAAAGCACAAGCAAGAAGGATCGGGATAACAATCAACACGTCTTCTCATCACCTTCATAAATAATTTCCTATGTAATTGCTATGTCAATTCATATCTAAATTGGGTTTGTTTAATCCTCCTACCCTGTGTTCTTTTTGTCTACTTGATGCTTTAATCAAGAAAAATCATCACAATCTAAAGATCTTAATGTTCAATCTTTGGTAGTACCTTTCTCAAAGCCAACCAGAGTAAGGGAACTTCAAGTTGTATGTAACTTTTTAATTATGCTAACACAAAGTGTCTAAATTTAACAATAAAATAAATAAATAAAGCACCTGAGTAGATGAGAGTCATGTATTGAGCATGCAATGACGTTGAGAACATAGTGGAATCCTAAGCCTTCCTTCCCGAGCATTAAATAGAACTTTTTGAGTGCCACCCAGAGTATCCTCATTGTTTCAATTCTTGAAATTGGATTATTTGTGAATAATTAAGCAACAATAACATTTTCAAGGGAGGCCACATCAAGAGGACTTGGACCTACCCCTTTCATGAATATGGAAACGACAATAAATGTTAGGGGAGCATTAAGAATGGTGACATGTTTCTTCTCACCACTATAAACAAGCATCGTTGAAACTAATAATACGAAGGAATTACAAAATTGAGGCAACCCCTGAGTGCCTTGGGAGGTGTAATAATAAAAAAGAGTATCATGAGTTAATGCATTGAAGTTTTATGCCCGATGGATGGCAAGATGGAACCTCCTCCCCCATAAGTGAAGTGAAGTGACATCAGAGGCCAAGCCTCCTTGCCTCTCGCATGTTTTGCATGGTTTTCACCCAAATCGGCGGGGGGTCTCCATTTTATTTCTTAGTGACAATTATTTATATAATTGTTATAGTATTGTAATTATGTATTTTTTGGTTATTTTTAGTAATAATGATTAAAATTTGTGTTAAAAAAAGATAGTGGTCAAATTATACAATGTGATAATACAAAATATAGGAAGTCTAATTAAAATTTATAAAATTGAGGATCTAAAAAACCAAATATTCACCCAAAATTTGTTATATCCGTCCTTTCCAAGACCAAATTGTATTTATTTGATAAGTATATTTCCATACATACTAATTTAGCGAAAAGGATCCTTGGTGAAACATGAAACAACAAAAGAATACATTAAAACTGACCCTTCGAGGGTTGCTTCTCTAAGGCCAATCTAGTACTCCACATTGCACTCAAAAAGTTACTTGTCCAATTCCAAAAATGACCCTACAATATTCTCTTCCACTACATCATTCTAGGACACCTTGAATGGAGCGTAATGTTTAGAGGCTTCCTCTTTAACCCAACATGAACCTCACTACATGTGTAATACTCGAAGTTGAAGAAGAACAATAATATTAGAAACTAAAGAGTGCAAGGAGACCAATATTTTTGTTAATTCCACATACCTCCCCTTATGATTGTGTACAAAACCTACAAACTCCATGAATTCCTTTTCCCAAAATAGTGATACTTATCATTTGTAATTGCTTGTTGGTTCTAGACTTGTGTCTCCATGATAAACTTATACTCCATATCATCTTGCCATCATGAACACATTCTAGAAGAATTTGAAAATTCACATTTTACCTTTGAAATATGGTACTCTCACCCTCTTATTCCCCTCACATCTAAGAGCTTGCACATAATACAATGACCTTATCGGTTATGATAAATGGTCATTGCTAGACAATTTGCACAACTTGACAAACAAAAAACTTATGAAGGTTTTGAACTCTTCCCTGACCAAGACCTTGTGAAAACATCTTGATGACTGAAGGTCATAAACATGCTCAAGAACCAAATGGTCTAGTGCTAAGGAAATAACCAAAGTTGCCAACACAATATACCACAATTAAATAACAAAATTACATTTAAGGACCCTCCTCATTTTGCTACTCTTAATAATACTTGATGCATGCAAGGTGAATCTCCCTGGAAGAATATAAGACCAATATATTACTCCACATTGCACTCAAAAAGTTACTTGTCCAATTCCAAAAATGACCCTACAATATCCTCTCCCACAATGTTATTCTAGGACACCTTGAATGGAGTGTAATGTTTAGAGGCTTCCTCTTTAACCCAAGATGAACCTCACTACATAGGTAATATACTAGAATTTGAAGATGAACAATAATATTAGAAACTAAAGAGTGCAAGGAGACCAATATTTCTATTAATCCCCCATACCTACCCTTATTATTATGCACAAAACCTACAAACTCCTTGAATTCCTTTTCCCAAAACATTGATACTTGATGATCATTTTTAATTTCCCGTTGGTTCTACACTTGTGTCTCGACCATAAACTTATACTCCATGTCATCTTGCCATCATGAACACGTTCTAGAATAATTTGACAATTCACATTTTACCTCTGAAATATGGTACTCTCACCCTCTTATTCCCCTCACATCTAAGATCTTTCACATAATACAATGACCTTATCGATTATGATAAATGGCCATTGCTAGAAAATTTTCATGACTTGACAAACATAAAAGTTATGGAGGTTAGAACTCTTCCCTAACCAAGCCCTTGTGAAAACATCTTGATGACCGAAGGTCGTGACCATGCTCAAGAACCAAATGGTATAGTGCTAAGGAAATAGCCAAAGCTACCAGCACAATATAACACAATCAAATAAAAAAATCGTATTTAAGTACCCTCCTCATTTCATTAATCTTAATAATACTTGATGCAATCAAAGTGAAACAAAAGTGCATGCACCTCCATAATGGAATTAACCTCCACTTCTTATTTGTATGCTAAAGATCACATTTAGCTTTATCATGCATAGTCATGAATTAGATGATATATCATCATGGGAGGAGGTAGATGAGCAAGTGCCCCTACCTCGCCTTTACACTTATTTTCACCATCCCTTCTCCTAATTCAACTCCTAAGTTGGCCCAAACATTTTACTTTAATTATAGATATGTGAAATTTACAACAGCTTTATTTTTTCAAATTCCTTTATTAATAATTAAACTTTCAAACTAAATCTTATTATATAAACATCTTGCAAAGTTATTTTCAATTATAAACAAAGGGCGTTGAGGAGCAACAAGTCCCTACCCCGAGTGAAAGAAGTTATTCTAGACTATATTTTTGAAGAAAGAGTCACTTTAGAAGCGATTGATAAGGGCAGGCGAAGTGTGTAATGCGAGTTGGTAGTGTAAAAATATATTTTGCATTACATGCTTCCATGTCCTTATTGATTATGAGGCTTCTTATTCTGCATGTGAAGAACCTCTATGTAACTGTGATGTTTGCCACATAGAGATTGACATGGACGATTAAGAGGGTTGACCAAAGTGAGTTGGCCAACAGTGATGTATGTGCTAGCCGAGAGTTATGGAAGTGACCATTCGCACACTAGAAATTCTTTGTGATGCACCTCATAGCTTACAAGTTGGCTAGTGTATTTGTGATTGTAAACATGTAATCTTAAGGATGTTATCCCAATTTTTGGAAAATAAAAAATTGGAAGGAATGTTGGATGTTATCCCAATTTTTGGAAAATAAAAAATTGGAAGGAATGTCGGATGTTATCCCAATTTATGGAAAATAAAAAATTGGAAGGAATGCCTATAATTAAAAGATAAAAGTTTTCTTGGGCAATTTATGAGAAAAATTTTCTTTGGAAAATTATTAGAAAAAAAACATTGGCAATAGGTTTGGTTTATTGGAAAACTTAAGTAATTTACAGAGAATATTTTTGTTTTTCAATTTATGAAAAAAATACTTAAAGACTAATCATATTTAGGTTCCGTAATTTTAAAATAAAATATTGTAGATAACAGTTTTGTACCACAATTTAGGGAATTTGAAAAAAGTAATCTTTCAGTGATAATAGTTTTGTTCGACAATTGGGCGAGAAGAATCCTACCAAAAATAACATCATGCCTCCATAGATAATTAAAATATCATGCATAATTTGAGGGACAATGTTATAAATAATGAGCCTGTAGGGATATGAACTTTTACACACAATTTTCATAAATCAATATTTGATTTATAAGAAGAATAAAGGATGTTTTTTGGAAATATTAAATCCCTGTTAGTTGACTCCAATGCCAATGCTTAGGATAATGATGGAAAATATTTGCAATTGCAACTTTCAAACTCAAGTATCGGAGGAAACTGGGAATAGATGACACATCTAGAAAATTCTAGTTATAGCGCAAGGTTATACATCATAAATAGTAGAAAATATAAACTACGAGTTTTCTTCCTTTTTTTCCTGCAATAAGTTATAACTTCCAATATTTCTAGAATCTAATGTAATCTCACCTTTCTACAATTTCATGTAATCTAACGATTTTTAGGAAGAAAAATTTCAAGGATTAAATTTCTAAGTGAACTTTCAAACTCAAGCATAGGAAGAAACTATGAACTGGTGATTCTCCTAACAAACTTTGCTTGCAAGGAAAGGTTGATATGGTATAAATCATAGAAAATAACAACTATGAACTTTTTTTTTTCTACAATAATTTGTAACCTGTAGTACTTCTAGAATCTAACTTTTTCTATGATTGAATGTAATCTCGCCTTCTTTAGGAAGAAAAATTGCAGGGATTAGATTTCCAATTACAATTTTCAAACTCAAGAATAGCAGGAAACTGGGAACCGTTGATCTACTTGGCAAAATCTATTTGTAGAAGAAGGTTTATATGTCATAAATAGTAGAAAATTACAACTACCAAATAATTAATCAACGCTTGTAAAGGTAGGTCTAAATACAAAGTACACCAGTAAATGATAATTATAAATATAAAGTACATCACTAAAGGATAAGTTATTAAGTAACACAAAATGCCACATCTTGCACAGACATCTTATAAAATGGAAGGGCATGGTTTGAAGTTGGAAAGAATCCTAAGGAAAATCTAGCCTCCTGTTGAGAACTCAATAGTGCATTAAGTAGGTTAATTTTCTTAACTTGATAATTGTTTATGTTACCTTTTTACTTATTAGCTTTGTTCCTTATTATTACAGTGTGCAATGCATCAAACAACTACCAAAACAATAAGAACAGTGACACAATATATAGGCTGCAAGCCAGGGCCAAAACCCCTCCTCTTGAGGGGAAAACCTGTAAATATCTTCTCTTCTTATATATTCTTCAATTGACAAATACCATGACCTAGTGACTCAGACAAATACCCTCCAAGATCAAGATCAACTCAGCCTCCTGTTGTAGTGACTTCAACCTCCCACTGTAGATCCAAAATTCTGGCTCACGGCAACTGTTGTTGCTTCTCTTGGAGACTTTGATCTCCCTCAAATAGCCTTCTCCTCCCTTCGCTTGCATTTCCTTGAGTCTGAGGGCTAATGAGACACCCTAAGAGGCATTCTCTTTCCTTTCCTTCTCTTCTTTTTCTAGTATCAAACCAAAAGATAGTCCCAACACAAAAACCCTAACTTTGACCTTCTCAAGAGAGAGAGATCTAGCCGAAGCACTTCGACTTCTTTGAACTTCTCAAGAGAGAAATATCTAGCCGAAGCGCTCCAACTTCTTCGAACTTCTCAAGAGAGAGATATCTAGCCCAAGCAATCCAACTTCTTCGACTTCTTCTCTTCCTCTTCTTTGCATAGAATGATATTAGTGAATGTGTCTAATGGAGGACGAGTTCCTCTCTATATATAGGCTCTTCCAAGGGGTAGACGTGGCTCTTCATGTAGACCAACATGACATCTCCTTAGGTCGATTTGATCTTGGAGGTATTTTGACACTTCAAAGACAAAATATTTTTTCTTTACAAGAGACAATATGCCCATAGGGTCTTCAATATATGAAAATGACTCCTTAACTTAGGACAAACCCTAGAAGCATTTAGTGGGTGCTCGACGTATAAAATAAAATAACTTAAGCATGAAACCCCTACTCCAATAATAATTTATTTTCATTTTATTATTTACAAGAATAAATTTCATACTTATGAAGACTGAACCTAGTTACACATTCTTCAACACCTCCCTTCTCTGTCCTGATAGGCAATCGATAGAAATATATTATTTTACTACAAAGCTATGAAAATCCTCCAAGTTGAGGCGATGGAGAAATTTCTCGAGAGCATGAGGAGTATAGTTCTTCGCACTCACTACTTCTCCATATTTGTTTCTCAGTGAATTAAAATCGATTCCCTTTCCATTTTTTAAATTAATTTTTCTATTATCTATGCATCATAGATTTTCATAGTGCCTTTGTGGTGTAAGGTATTGGTGTTGTCTCACTAAACCAAGAAGACGACAAATTGTTGTGTTTGGTGCAGGGAAGATATGATCCCTGCAAAGAATTCCCATTTTAAAGAACTGAAGCTAGGTGACGTTAACAGGGATCCTTTATCACCAATATGTTTCCTAGAGAGAGAAAGCAACATGTATATAGAAGGAAATTCGGTAGTCTATGGATCCACACGATTTATGTGGACAGGAAAAGCAAAGCACTATCGCAGGCTTGCTTCAGTGCTTCACTCTCTCAATTTAAAAACAAGGGATGTTGTAAGTTATAGACACACCAATATTTCTAGAATCCAAATTTTCTCTACAATTTAATGTAAAATTGTAATCTCACCATATCTAGGAAGAAGAAATTCAAGGATTACAACTACTAGGAGATTTTCAACTTGAAGAAACTTCAATATGATTTCAAATAAGCTTTTCATCTTCATCCAGCCTCAAAGAAGCCTTGAAATATGATAATGTTATCGTTGTGCGGGCTCAAATGGAAGGGTTATGTATCCACTTCAAATCCCAAAATGATGCCTCTCTCTACGGATAGTATGAAGATTATTGCATTTCAAGCAATTGTGTTACTTGCAAAACTACATAGAAAAATTATATGGACCATTTCTCAAAATCAATATTGTACTCAAAATAATTGTATTGGGCATTTTTTGAAATCAATCCTTTTAAAAGTAATTTGTTTCCTGCAAAAAGAAAACAAAATCAACAAAATCTTCTTAGTAAGAGAATTCAAGTGAGTTAGTGAGTCTTTTGGTCAACAAGGTTGGAAATTTGCATCATACTGCATTTTTTGATTAATTAGACTAGCTATCAACTTTGCATGAATGCCTACTATCTAAAAAGTTAAAAGGTTCCTTAACATATAGAAATTCAATCAACTAAAAATGGCAGTGATAGAGTTGTAATAAAAGAAAATAAAAAAGGCAGTGATATAGCTGCAATACAGGAAAATGAAACGAAAGAAATGTAAAAATAAAATCAAATACTTGTTTAAAAAAGAAATTGGTCGCATATTGAATTGTCCTCAAAGTTGGTAGAAAGTATAGCTTCTAGGTGACTCTGCACATTATTTGGGCCTTGTTGTGTCACTCAACAACCCCCGTTATGATTAGATAAGTTAACTTGGCCAATAATGGGGACCCTTTTTAATTTTAATTTAGAGTTTTTTTTAGCAATTAAATAAGACAAAATATTCCTAAAAAACCAAAAACAATTATGTCATCCGAACCTAAATCTTAAGTCTAATGGCATTAAAAAATGACTTGAGTGAAAATTTGTATAGACCTTTCACATATTGCATCTCGCTAATCGCAATAGGTCAAAACATCCTACCAAGGAAAAGAGCGATGTGATTTTCCCAGCCTTAATGAATTCATGGAAAGTCTTCCATAATTTTAATGAAGAAAAACCATTCGCACATACAAATGTTGGACCTGGTCTTGCCAACAAACCATTTCATCATCGCAATACTTATATCACAAGAGGAATATCATTGTTCCTTGTGGTTGAAACAACCCTGACCTTTTGATAAATCCCTTCTCTGATATCGTGAAATACTCCATCGTAGTTTCCTCATCGAGATACTAATATCGCATCGCATAATTCAAACCATGCCTTGCCTTAAAAACTTCTGATGCAATAAACCCCTCCATAAGCCTTTAACCGCATATTTTAATGATTATTTGATCGCATATCGGCAAAGGGTTAATCTCGCAGATTAAAAGATATGCATCGCAAAGGAACTTGCTATGTGAAAAACCTGATGAAGCGCTAACCTATATCACATACCATGTGAACACACATTTTCTATTTATGGTCATTTATAATAGTATTTATGATTCTCGGTAATGTAAATGATTTGATTGTTATCATTTAGTGCTTCATGATTTTACATTAATCATCAATTTTGATATTGTTTTGTCATTCTTGCTATAAGTTTCTAGCTCTAAGTGTTTTCTCTTTATTCTCTCTATTCTCTCTTCCGCAGGCTAGTCCCGATGAGCAGAACCCGGGTGAAATGTCAAGAGCTACTAAGAAAACCAAGAAACCTGTGGTGCCACCACAGCCAGCTCCTCCTGCTCCAAAAATAACCGGGATGCCCCCGTTATTCTCTGATACCACATGCACCACATATTCAAGGAGTTCTTCCTAGGAAGCCATGTACAGACTGATTGAAGAAGAAGAACCTAGAGTGATTACAATACAAGTTACAGTGGATGACTCAACATCAACTTCTGAAACTACTTGGGCAGATGTTTCTAATTCTCACCTCCATCGAATTTCTGCTCGGCCTAAGATTCTACCCTACATTGATTTTGTAAAATGGGTCATCGATGAGGTGGACATTGTGGATAGGACCTTCATAACCTTGGGGAAATGAATGCTAATTAGGTCATTCAGAGCTGAGGACTTGAGAAAGATGTACCATCTGCCATAGCTGCAAAATATATATAATGCGTAGTTTCTTCAGAAATTCACAGCAAAAAACGAAGTTTAATCAGATCCAATAAGGCAGTGGAGGAACGATCCAAGAAAACACAAGCATGAAGACAAGGGTATGTATTCTATAACTTCCCTTTCTAGTCCTCATTCCCAAGTTGTTGCTATGTTATGTAGATTGTTTGGATATCCCAATACACATAAATTTACGGTTGAATGGGTTCCCTTGATTGAAGCCACCTCAGATGCCTATATTATGGATTGGGCCACTATCTTATCAAATAATTTAGCTTCCCATATCCTAGCCTATGGAAGCAAGCACAATATTTCCACTAAGAATGTGCCCCCTTTATTTATGAGTTCATACATCATGGACGCAATTTGTTTTACCTCTGATTTTCCATCCATGGGATGGAAACGGACCATAGAAGAACCTACCCCTATCCACATCTATCATAATATCCTCTGGGAATCCAATTTCCAACCCCATTTTTACAAAAATTGGTCATGGAGTAATGTTGCCTTTGTACCAAGATATTTTTTATGAAAAAACACCTAGATTTTCCAAAGAAGCTTGCGACGACCTGACAATTATAGATAAGTGGTTTTTTGAGGAATATTTCACCTATGTTAGGATTTTTGGCAGCCTAGATGCCCGACATGTACTCCCCCTTTATGTACCTGACAAGCTTTTAACCCGAGAGGTTTCCTAGCAAATTGTAGGCAATGGCCTAGCTAAATCCCTCAAGGAAGCCAAGAAGTCCATCTAGTCATCATTCCATGTTTGTTGTGGAGTATATACTTTGGAAAATTTTAGACACGCAATGCTTGAGATTGAACACATACAATGCTTAAACTTTCCCACTATCCCACCTCGACAAAATGACCCAAGTAAAGTGGCTCAAAATTTCACCCTCAGTTCAAAGTTAGACAGTTCCAACATGAACCTAATGTTTTTGATGACTTATTTGAAACTGTCTAAGACTATGAGTAGGTGGAAAAGTTAGCCGAGGCTCGCCTAAATCCAAAGGAATTAAATAAATTCAAGGAATACATAAGCAAAAAGTTGGAGAACCTCCCTCTTGATGTATTAAATATTTTGCAACCAGCCATACAAGAGGGACAAGTTTCGGTCCAATTTTCAAAGGATTCTGAGGCCAATCAGGAAAACAAAGAAATCAAAACATCAACACAGCACACTTATCGAAGTCCACCAGTGATTTAGATAAAGTATGGAAACAAATTGACCAAATGATCAATACATGATCGCAGGAGGCAGAGGTTTCAACTCCAAAAGAAACACTTAATACCCCTGAGATCACTAAGAAGATCCCGCTCACTATTGGGTCTTCAGATAAAGTTGTCAACACTGATGACTTGGAAGTCATCCCGGTTCACCCTACATCTGAAGTTGTTCTTAGAATTGAATAAATACCTCCTCTCAATGTATTTTACAATCCAAAACACAGGGTTGTTATGAGCAGACAGAGGAAGAGAAAGAGAGTTGAGAAATCCCAAGCACTAGTTCCTGGAGATATACCACTGGATGTTGTGTGGAAAGATCCACAAACAAACCCTTCTGATGATCTAACCAAGCTATCACAGTTTGCAGGAGCATATGCTACAACCACTATTGATAAGGCCTCAGAAGTACAACAGTTGATCAAAGAAAAGGATGATAGGATCCTACAATTAGAACAAACATTACTTAATGCAAAACAAAGTATTGATGAAGGATGGCAGGAAAAGGTAACCCAATTACAGAAAAGATTTGATGAGATGAAGCTTCAGCATGAAGCTGACATCAAAAGAAAAAATGATTAGTTACAACAACTCCAACTTAGGATTGATCAATTGAAAGATAATCCTAAACTTGAATATTTCAAAAAATAAGTAGAACTTAACACTCTCCTTTCTCAACAACAGGTGGTCTTTTGCCAGAAATTAACAACAGTCAATGATCTATGTCAAACAAGCGATTCATTGATGAATCAGTTGTCTGATCTAAGGACATATTTTGATGACATTGAAGATAAAATTTATGATTATATTACATGGTAGGACAACACAGATGGAATAACAACAAATTAGGGATTGGGATATGAAACTAAAGCAAGTTGAAGGGGGCATTTTTAGTGCAAGGGACATCGCAAGAAACCTTATTGAAACCATCTGTGAAAATATTTTTGGTGCTAACCTAATTTGAAAATGCTCAGTTGATGCTTTGCCCGATGTCAAGACATTGATGAAATATTGGCAGGATTGGTCCAAGACAAAGGAAGAACATTAAAAAGTTATCAAAGTTAAATTTAGAACATTATTGGCAATACTTGGTCAAATCGCATAGCCAATGGCTAATGTTATGGTGCCTAGCTAATACCACTTCTCATATGCTCCCAGTGGTCTCTGATGTTATGTATCTGGGACAAATACATCTAAAGCTAGCTCATCCTCCTGAATTGAAGCCCATGGTGGATATCTATGAACTAAGACAACAAATAGGAGAGTAGCAAGCTTCTCATTCCTGATGAATTGTTGAAACATATTCTATTTTTGTCCTTTTGATTTAATTTTAAGGATAGTTTGTTTAAATCTCCTTAACATTTCATGTTTTTACTATTATTAGAGTTCAATTTCTAACTTATAAATACCCTTTCATGACTTTTAGAAAAGGGTTCTGAATTTTTGTAAAGAAGACTTAAGAAAGTTGCACTATTGTACTTTTTCAATCATCTTAATAGAAAAGTTGAACCAAGACTATTTTTCTCATGAGTAGAGCATTGATATATCGGGTACTTCTATCTCTATGTTATTGTTTTGTTTATATCTGATTAATAGTCATATTTTCTAAATTGTTTTGTTATATATGAGCTTTGAATGCAGTTAAACACTTATTCACTATTGAAAGTGTGAAATTGTTATCTTTGAATGTATGTGGAAAACAACGAGATCTTTCATGCGATATGTGTTAACAATTAATTTGATTAACTATTTAATCAAATTAATTATCTTACTTGTATTTACTTCTTGAAATGTTGGATGATCTACATTATCTTGCATATTAGAGAATCTTTAAAATCGCACATATAAAGACAAGTTAAATCCCGAGAAAGCAATATCTATATATATATATATATATATATAGTTTTCACTTCTATTCATCACATCTATTTCACTTTCTTTATAACTCTCATTCCACTATATATTTTTAAAGGGAAAATGGTCTCATTATCCCTAGTTGGAGCCACTATTCCAAACAAAAAATGAACGGTTTTCAAGTTCCCTACCAGGGGGTTATCCCCGATGTTAAGGCAGCGACATTTCGAGCCTTCAAGGGGCCTATAATAGAATAAAATGACAACACTCAAAAATTGTGTCATAATTCAAGTAAAACTAAACACTAAAACAAAATCCAATTCAAATTCAAATGTGTCATTAAAAAAGAAACAGGTTGATTCAAAAAAAAATTACTTCAAATTATAGTTCTTTGAGGACTTTGCACTATTCTAGACCATTAAATAGAATCAAATTACAAAATCTTGCAAAATATGACATATTTCAATAAAAATTGACCATTAAAACAATCAGATGTGTCTTAAAAGAAAAAACAATTATCAGGCTCATGTCTTCAAACTGACCAAATAAAATCAAATGCTTATTTTTATTTTTATTGCCTCGAGTAATTTAAGCCCAGTTATGGATAATTAACTGGACCAAACTATAAATTCTTCCATATTATGCCATAATTTAGGTAAAAAAAAGGACAAAAATAAAATATAATGTGGCTTTGAAACTTGGGAATGAAAGATCCACAAAATAATACCAAATTCTCATTCTAACCAGAAAAAAGAGATCACCCCTTGTACTCAGTTTCAAAAGTATAAAAAAGTTGAATATGACTGTCATTCAAGTCTGCCCTCGACACTTAGACTACGGTTTCTAAGGGGAATTCCTCGAAAATATGCTCTCATTCATGTTGTGGGGATCATCGATGTATAAGAAACGCCAAGTTATTCTTCTAAAGACGAGAGGAAGAAAAGCCAGTTGCACGTTGTCATATGTTTACTGACACGATGGGCAGGTGGGTAATAAAGTGGCCTAAGTTGATTGGCAAATTAAGCAATATAAAAATCTTGATCAACTTTTTCAAAGTTATGACTAACACCCAACATGCATTGTTGTGTGATATAATCCACATGTATTACACTTGTAACCTAATATCAGTAAGATGGTTTTATAATCATGTGTAAATCCATTAAAACCAAAAGATTTTATATTGTTACTTTAGCCAGCTACTCGGCAACAATACCTACCACCAATTACAGGCCAAGACCTACGCAACATCCCCCACGGTCGTTCGTTGTCTCTTTGTTTCCATGGTGGGTTGGGCTTATTTCCTTGCCCCTACGTCTTCAATATAGCTAGTTTAGGTAAGGGGTCACTTACTCATAGCTCAAGACTTGAACTTATACCCCAACGAGTAATAAAGCAAGTGCTCAAACTAAGCAACGAGTAATAAAGCAAGTGTTCAAACTAAGTACAAGCATGCGCAGAATGCATCCTAGATTCATTGGTTAAATAGGAAGTACAGAAGAACTTAGGAAGTAACACTAATGGATCCTCTTCCTTAAGGCAAGAAAGTTGACAAGAGATATTGAAACGAAATAATGATACCAGTGGTGGTGGATATGGGAAACTGGCTTACTCTACAATGGTGGACGAGGTCTCAAACATCCGCTGCAAATTCCTACCAACATCAACGATGCTACTCGGTGAGTAAATGATGCATGTTTTGTATGGGTTGAAATGGTCTTGTATGATGGTCTGTTGTTTTCTATGGATGTGTGAAGAGAATATATTGATGTGTTTCTGGTGTATTTTCTCATGTTATTTTAAATATATGGATTTGAAGTCAGGAAATTGTAGGTTAAGTGCCTAGAGAAAGGCTTATTCTCTCGAAAACTTGTAACTATCATGGTAACTGATAAATGCCCAGGAGGATACTGTGCGTTCGGTAAAACACATTTTGATCTGAGCGGAGCTGCGTTTGGTCGTATGGCCACCCATGGAAAAACTCCAGTGTTTCTCAATAATGGAGAGCTCTCAGTTAGTTACGAAAGGTATAAAACACATAAAAACATAATAGGAAACAATCACTTTTACTTGTGATATTGAAGAGTTGATGTGTATTTTGATGGTATTTATTACAGGATGTTGTGTCAATACCCAGGGAAGACCATAACTTTTTATGTGAACCAAGGCTCCATGGCCTACTAGTTCTCCATACTCATCAAATACAAAGACGAATATGGGGATGCGGGAGTTGTGCATTTAAAACATGTGTGTGTATGACTATGGTGATTCCAACTTTAAAAGTTTATCATTCTGCTCTTCATTTCGTAACTTGAGTATGCTTCGAATTATATGGATGAATGATACAGGCAGACTCAGGTGTGTGGATGTAAATGAAACTTACTCGGGGCACCAACTAGTCTCTAGTCTCCATGTTCTCCATCATTGTGTTGTCTGCAGGTACATTGTAGCTCGAGCATCTCGCCATATGTATAGTGTGTCTTCAGTGTCTTGCCTTGAGAATCAAAGCATCCAATGTGATATCTGCAAAAATATAATGAAGTTCAACTTCGATATAGTCTTTCGAAGTCAAGACAAGTGGGTACTTCCATGCAAAGTTTCAATGAGCTATGTATTTAATCATCTGAATTCTCTGTAATCTTGTTACAAGGTCTCTTAATTTCTAAACATGAAATGTCTGTGAAATTAATGTTAGCATTAATTAATTGAGACTAAAATTCTGGAGATCAATTTACATTTATCCTAACTTTTAGTACATCTTGCCTTGATATAAGGCCAGATAAGATGTCTAAATTGTAGATTGGTCAAAATAATGGTTAGAAGAAGCTTACAAGTTGACGAAAAGGTGTTTAAAAGTGCTTTATAAAAAATATATTAAAAACATTGGGTTTATTTGGATTAAATAACTTGGTTCCTATCTGGGGATTACTGAAGCAACTAAAAAATAATTATATAAGTCCCTACATCCTTGAAGGGGTAGGGACTATAGTCTTTGGAAGTTCCGTTGCGATATAGTCTTTCAAAGTGAACAACGATTACATAAGTCCTTGCAGCCTCGAAGGGGCAGGGACTATAGTCTTTGGAGGTTCGGCTACGATATAGTCTTTCGAAGTGAACACAAGTGGGTGCTACCATGCAAAGTTTCAACATGTGTTTGCCATGTGTTTAAACATCTAAATTCTCTGCAATCTTGTTACAAGGTCTCTTAATTTCTAACCATGAAATGTCTGCCAAATTAATGTTAGCATTAATTAGTTGAGACTGAAACTTCGGAGATCAATTGACATTTATCCTAACTTTCAAAACATCTTGCCTTAGATATGAGGCCAAATAAGATGTCTAAATTACATATTATTTAAAATAAGAATTAGAAAAAGCTCTTAGATTGACGAAAATGTGTTTAAAAATACTTTATAAAATATAAACTAAAACATTAAATTTATTTAAATTAAATAACTTGGTTTCTGTGTAAGAAGTAATCAAATAGCTAAAAAACAATTACATAAATTCCTGCAACCCAAAGAAAACTAATAACATATTATGATAAAAAAATCCTCCTACATAAAAACATTTTTTTATTCCTCTATCTTTAATAATACAAAACCATAATACTATTATTCTTTTCTTTAACCAATATAAATACAAAATCTTAACCAAATAAAAATATTTATCACCCATTATTAAAAACATTACCCAAACCCAAATATAAATAAATGAATTATCCACTCTTTCAATATCATTCCACACCTAAACCTTAATAATATTATTCTTCTCCCTTTAACCAATACAAATACAAATCCTTAACAAACTAAAAAAAATTATCAACCATTATTAAAAATGTTTATCGCCCATTATTAGAAACATTACCCAAACCCAAATATAAATAAATAAATCCTCCACTCTTTCGATATCATCCCACACCTACCTCCGTTAAATTATATAATTTTATTATGACAAATTATTTGAGTGCATTTTGCTTTCTATATACTTCATATAAAAATTCAACATATATTGTAACAAATATATTGTAATTCTCCATACTTTATTATAACAAATAATGTTAGTCCATTAAACTACATACTTTATATAAAAATTCAACATGTAAGGTAAATGTATGAGCACTGTGGTTTCAAAAACTTTATTTGAGTCAATCAGGACAAGTATAAGAATGCGTTTTATATTATATTTTATTTTATTTTATTTGTGCAAATGAATTGTTTATGTCTATTTGAATTGTTTAAGTTTTCAATAGATTAAATAGCATGATAATATTTTTTTAAATGTCTATGCGAATGGTTAAAGTTTTCAATAGAGTAAATACCATGATTATATTTTTTTTAATTATAAGTATTTTCGTTATTATAAATATTTATAATTTAAATATATTTATTTATTATTAACTTAATTATATATATTTGTTTTATTAAGAATAAGTATTTTATTATAATTTTTTATGGGTTTTCGATAAATTGTGATTAGGTGTTTTGTTAAGGCACTCTTTAATTTAAAGTCATCGGTTCAATTCCTCACTTTGATCGGGGTGATATATTGGACATAATGAAGACATAGTCCCACCAAGCTTACAACAAAAAAGTATTTTATTATAATCAATCTGAAATTATTTTAACTCTAAATTTATTAAGCATTTAGATGGATCAAATCTCTCGAGGTGTAAGCTTTTTTTTTAGTGTAAAACTTGAGGAAATGTTTGTACCTCAAGAGATTTAATCCTTCTCAATACTTAATAGATCCAGAGTTTAAGATAGATTTAGGATAGTTTTAGTCATGTGTTACCAGACAAAATTTGTTGAACATATAATTTTAATCTGATCATTTTAAATATGTTAAATATGTCTAAGATTAATATGATGAGTTCCTTCTATTCTACATCGCATGCTCATTAGACCTCTATTTGTAGTAAATACCTGAATTCCAACATATCACTTCCCAAACATGACAAATTTGAACTTATTGATAAATCTTATCACAAAATTTTCAATGTGCAATATTCATATCAACGAGAGTTACAAGTTGAGCTTCGGCATAAATATCTTAAACATCATTTTTTTATAAGGTTTTCTTATGCATCTTGTATTATACCTAAGTTGGTTAAATATTGTTTTCCTTGTCAATATGTTCTTTTTTGTTTAGTTGTTTGTTTCCTCTATTTTTCATACTCTTCAATCATCATTTCCTCTTCTTTTTTTGTCAATTTCCTCTTCATTGTGTATTTTGTTGTATTCGTTGCTCTTGACACTCTTCAGTTGTCATTTGTTGTGCTCTTTTTTGTTATATGTTCTTTGTCATTCAATTTTTCCTTTCATCTATTCTTGTTATTGTTCATTTGTCATTTGTTGTGACCATATTTGTTGATCTGCACTGTGTTTCTCCCTTTGTTGTTGACACTCCTCAATTGTCATTTCTTGTATCTTTCTTTATCGACTTGCTCTTTGTCATTCAATTTTTCCTTTCATCTATTCTTGTTATTGTTTAATTGTCATTTGTTGTGTCTATCTTTGTTTGTCCGCCCTTTGTTTCTCTCTTTGTTGTTGGCACTCCTCAATTGTCATTTCTTATGTCTTTCTTTGTTGACTTGCTCTTTGTTGTTCATTTCTATTTAAGATGGATCTAGGATCATGATTAAGATGGCTCTAAGCACTTTGATGTTCATTTATGTTTAATATAGATATAGGATGTTGATTATTGTAATATAGTAATAAATGCATATTGTCAATAATTACTTTGTGCATACACTAAAATCAATACACAATAATCAGCTGGTTACTTTGAAAGCAACACACATCATCCATCCATTTACATCATATTAGAAATAATATCTACACTAAAATCAATGCACCCTTAAATGTCATTTCTTGTGCCCTTCTTTGCCAACTTACTCTTTGTTGTTCATTTCTATTTAATATGAATCTAGGCTTATGATTATTTTTTGTTCATTTCTATTTAACAGGATCTAGGGTGATGATTATTGTAACACAAATGTCAATGCACATTGTCAATAATTAATTTTTGCATACACTAAAATCAATGCACATTGTTAATCTAATTTCTTTAGAAGCAATGCACATCATCCATCTATTTACATCAAATAAAAAATAACATGTACAGTGAAATTAATGCATCTAGTGAAAATTATTAAATAGAATTATAAATCAGCATATAAATTGAAGTCAGTGCATCTAGTGCAATCAATAAAATATGATTAGAAATTAGCATTTACACTAGAAACAATGCATCTATCTCAATTATAAAAACAAATATTAATGTGAAACTAATCTAAACTTGAGCTAGGACCTTACATATGTCTTTACCCCGTTAATTTGGTAAAAAGTTTAATAATAAGATTACATTTAATATTATAATATTATATTATATTCTAATATTACATTATAATATTATATCATATTATTATATCATTATCATTATTATTATCTTATATATTACTCTTATTATATATGATTGTATTATCTAACCAAGAAAATTGAGATGGGGGACTAAACTCTAAAGGTGTGCATTAAGAAAGAGAGTGTTCTGCTATCTTTTTGCATATAAAAACTCTTCTCATATATCCCAATATTGTATATATCCTCTTCACTCACTTCTAACATGGAATTTTTTCTATGAAAATTACGAAAATGGAATTAGATGGTATTCCTAATGAATATGTTGATATGTTGGTTCAAGAAGTCGCTTACGATTCAGGTCGATTACATTAGAAAGGTGGCCATCTTCAATTTCTTTACAATCACATAATTCTCAAGAGTATTAGGATTACGAAACACAAAGTTGTCAATCATACACCTGCGAACCCTTGGACATTAGCAATGTTGTCTCCCAGGTTGAGTTGAGTAAACTGATCTGCCAATACATTCTCGAGAAGAGAACTCAAACCCCAACTCTAGGTCTTGACATTATACCTGGCTACACCAATGTCTTGAGCATGAGAGACATGGAGAATCTCTTGAACGAATTGATTTTTCATTATCAAGAATTAGATTTCATTGCCAAGGAGAGAATGGGAAACATGCATATATAGAAGTATTAGAAGATCTTGTCCAAAAGAAATTGAATCTGCTATGTCTTCATTGCTAGTATACAAATGAAAAAGGGGAGACATTTTTTCAATCAAGGGATATGAATTTTTGTTCATCATAATCAACGAACCCCTTCTTAATATATGCCATATAATGCTTTATCAAAGAAGTTGAATAATAATGCTATGAAACATTTAGACGTGCCGCATGCTAAGAACCACATATACGTATCCAAAATAGACAAATATTTATGATGAAGAATGAGTTATGAACTAAAAAAACATAAACAAATATGTTAGGTCCATATAATACTAGTGTATTCCCCTTGTTTTTATTATAGTGTAGCTCCCTATTGTTATTGTTGTGCCCATGTATCCCCCGTGTTTTTATTGTTGTGCCCCATAGAATCCCACTATTGTTATTGTTGTGCCCTTACATTATTATTGTTATGTAGGCTCTAATTATATTGTGACCCCTTAGACTCTTATATATATGAACGAGGTCTTATCATTTGGATCATCCACCAATTGTTCATTTATGTGATGTAAAGGAGGTTTCCTCCTCGAAGAGGTTATTTCTCAAGTCGTTGATCTATCTTTTCTTCTATTTTGGTTGTATAACATTTGGTATCAGAGCTTTGGATTCTAGGGTTTTGCTTCTTCAAACAGGTCATCTTATGATTTTTTATATAAATTTTTTTATACAAGGCTTTAGAAGACGAATTTCAAATCTTGGTTCGCTATATTTTCGGAGATATGATTAGCGGGATTTAAGGTTTTTTCAAGCTCCATAATTCCATCTCAAACATGTGATGTAGGGAAAATCATCACAACTTTCTATCCAACCAATGGATTTGAATTTCGTAAAAAGTGATTGAAAGTGAACAGACTTTATATTTTCATGTATCATTTGCAGAACTGAAGGTCGAAACATTGACATGTGGCACTTCGTACACGTTCACTCTATTGAACCGGTATATAATAAGGTCATCGTGGGATATTGGGCATAACTCTTTCTTGAAGAATCCAATCTCGTTCTGACTTGTGGAATTGGAAAGAAGACTTAGAGGGCTACCACAATGCAGAAATTCATATATTGGGAGGCTAAAATTGCAGAGACAGAACAATTCCAATATCATTCTCCTAAAAGAAAGAAAATTGCATGTATTTTTTTTTAGTTGCATAACTTTTGAGATTCAGTACTCGGATATTCCACAGTTTTCATTTTTGCATTGTCTACGTTTTGAGTCTAGAACAAGACTCATCCTCAGGACTTGATTTACAAAGAAGTGAAGTGTTGGTTATAAATATCTTTTTTAAGGAATTTTTAGGACAGCCGACTTAGTTCAATTCAATTTTAATTATTTATTGTATTTTATTTAATTATTTAATAAGTTTGATGATGTTGAGTTGATGTGTTTTTAATATTCATGTTATTAAAGTCTATAAGTTTATAAAATTAATTTATTTGAAATAATATTATAATTAGTTTATTATTAATTTGTTATGACTATGTTTATTATATTATTTAAATAGGTTTAAGATTTAATTGTTTTATTTTAATGGTCAGTTATCTAAGGTATTAAATGAATCCATTTTTAGTTGTTATATGTAAGGGTATGTTGTACTAATGTTAAATATGATTTAAATAATGGTTTGTTTTATAAAATTAATTTATTAGAGATAATATTACAATAAGTTTCCTATTAATGGTTTCTTTTATAAAAGTAATTTATTAGAGATAATATTACAATAAGTTTCCTATTAATTCGTTTTGATTATGCTTAAATATTTTTTATTTTTTTTATGTATAATAATTTAAATTATGGTTTGTTTTATAAAATTAATTTATTAGAGATAATATTACAATAAGTTTCCTATTAATTCGTTTTGATTATGCTTAAATTTTTTATTTTTTTTATGTATAATAACATTATACAACATACCATTACATATAACAACTAAAATTTGATTAATTTAAAACCATAAATAACTGACCATTAAAATAAAACAATTAAATCTTAAACCTATTTAAATAATATAATAAACATAGTCATAACAAATTAATAATAAACTAATTATAATATTATTTCAAATAAATTAATTTTATAAACTTATAGACTTTAATAACATAAATATTAAAAACACATCAATGCAGCATCATCAAACTTATTAAATAACTAAATAAAATACAATAAATAATTAAAATTGAATTGAATTGAACTAAAGTCGGTTGTCCTAAAAATTCCTTAAAAAACATATTTATAACCAACACTTCACTTCTTTATAAATCAAGTCCTGAGGATGAGTCTTGTTCTAGACTCGAAACGTAGACAATGCAAAAGTGAAAATTGTGGAATATCCGAGTACTGAATCTCAAAAACCACACCACAGAAATCTACAAAACATGCATAACTTTTGTTTAAAAAATTTGTTTGAAGTGATTCAAAGGGCATAGTGAAGCATAGATATCATTGTTTTATTCCAAAATGCCTCGAAACAAAAAAATGGATACACCTAGTAAGCAACCAGAAATCTCTACTATGACGCATGAAGAAGAGGAAGAAATGCAACATGATATATCAAAATTACGAGACCAAGTGCAACAAATTTCTCTCTCGCAAAGAGTAACAAAAAATGAATTGGAATCTAAGATGGATGGTTTAGAAGAAAAAATAAAAGGAAACATGGATGTTTTTAAAGTAGACATGGACGCGATGAATTTCAAGTTGGAAGGGTTGACAAAGTTGTTGCAAGAAAGGCTTCCTAGTGGTGATAAGGTAATCCATGAAAATCATGATGAGGACAAAAGGAATATGAATTATGATTTTAGAGACTCCAATGTGGGGTTTAAGAACCACCACATTCCAAAGATATATATGAGTAAGTTTGATGGCAAGGATCTGATAACATGGATAATACAGATAGAACAATATTTTGATCTACATGATTTGCAACATACACAAAAGGTACACATTGCATATTTATATTTAGAACCCAGTCAATTTGTATGGTATCGATGGATGTTTTCTCATAAACCACTTGTCACTTGGTCAATTTTTACAGAGGAAATGATAGCACATTATGAGGATACAAAGAGTAACACCTTTTTTAGCCAATTGATAAATTTCAGACAAAGGGTTCAATGACGAAGCACATTCAGGACTTTTAAAAATTGAATATCAAGGTAACTGATATTCCAAAGTAGCATAGGATTGATGTCTTCATAAGCAATTTAAAGGATAACATCCAACATGAGATTCGTCTTTGGGAACCTGATTCATTGGAGAAGGAATTTAGGATGGCAAGAAAAGTTGAAAGCAAAATTATGGCAACAATGAAGTCTACCACTCACAACTATAAATATGGAAGTGTTGTTTCTCCTAGCCTTCCACAACCTACAAGGTTGATGCCACAAAAATTGGAGGGAAAATGAGAAAAGGGGCTTTGTTACGGTTGTGATAGAAAATAAACTAAAGGTCATAAGTGTGCTGAGAAGAAATTATTCTACATATATTGTGAAGAGGGGGAAGAAAAGGAATAATAAACATCAAAAGAGGAGGATATACACCAAGAACCAAACCTAGAGAAAGAACAAATGAATCTAACCATATCTTGTAATTCATTGGCAAGAATTAACACTCCTCAAACTCTCAAGATACAAGGATATATCAAGAAGAAAAAGGTAATAGTGTTGATTGATTCGGGTAGTAACCATAATTCTATCATTGTAAGATTGACAAAGAATATAATTGCTTCCTATATCTAGCACCAGAGTGCCAAGTGATGGTTACAAATGGAGGAACTATAAATTTCTCTAGAAAGTGCCATAATATCAAGCTAACCATGGGGGATATGTATTGAAAATTCCAATGCTTTCCATTCAAATGGGTGGTGTTGATGTTGTACTAGGAGTCAAATGGTTACAATCTTTGGGGATGATAGCTTTTAATTTTCAAGAAAATTTCTTGATTTTTTTTTGGGAAGGAAAGGAAGCTGAATTAAGGGGTATCGCAGGGAAACTAGGAAATATAATCATCTCTAATGGCATGAAAAATCTTTTGAAGAAAGAACAACAGGGTGTAATTTCACAATTATGCTCAATAGAGGTTCAAACATCGAAATCATCTATTTGTTTAGATCTCCAAAATGCCTTGGAAAATCATTATAAGGTATTTTAGACTCCCAAAGGCCTCCCAAATATTTCTGATCATGATGATGCCATTCATTTGATTCCAAGAAGTGTTCCTCCAAACATCAAACCTTATAGATATCCCTATTCCCAAAAGAGTGAAATTGAATGTATGGTTGCAGAAATGCTAGATGTTGGTATAATTCAACCTAGACAAAGTTATTTCTATGCCCCAATAGTATTAGTGCACAAGAATGATGGATCATGGCGTATGTGTCCAGATTATAGGGAGCTCAACAAGCTCATTATTAAAGATAGATTTCCCATTCTTGTCATTGACGAATTGTTTGATGACTTAAATGGAGCAATTTACTTCACCAAGATGGATCTTCATTCAAGATATCATCAAATTTAAATGAAGGCTAAATACATTCTGAAAACACCATTCAGAAGTCATGAGGATCATTATGAATTTGTGTTCATGCCTTTTGGCCTTACTAATGCACCTTCCACATTTCAAGGTTTGATGAATTCCATTTTCAAACCCTTGCTTAAAAAAATTGTGTTAGTATTTTTTGATGATATACTAATCTACAACAAGTCTTGGAAGGATCATGTTCAACATGTTGACAAGGTGCTCAAAATATTAGAGGAGAAACAATTATATACAAAAACCTCCAAATGTTTCCTTGGAGTAGAGGAGGTGGAACATTTGGGTCATATTGTATCTCATGACAGTGTTAATGTATACCCTAACAAAATCAAAGCCATTAAGGAATGGAAAATCCTCACACCCATAAAGCATCTTCGAGGATTTCTCGGGTTGACAGGATATTGTTGCAAGTTTGTTAAGAATTATGGGAGAATAGCATCACCTCTAACAACGTTACTGAAAAAAGATGCATTTTATTGGACTCGAGAAACAACTAAGGCCTTTGAACATCTTAAAGAGGAAATGTGCCAAGCACTGGTCTTAGCTACGCCAAACTTCACAAAACCTTTATTGTGGAATGTGATGGCTCAGGAAATGGAATTGGTGTTATTTTAATGCAAGAAGGAAGACCCATTTCTTTTGAAAGTCGTCCAATCAAAGGAAGGTATTCACAGAAACCTATTTATGATAAGGAAATGTTGGAAATACTACGTGCACTAAAGCAATGGAGATCTTACCTAATGGGAAGACACTTCAAGGTAAAACCAGATCATGATAGTCTTAAATATTTTTTGGAATAAAGATTATCTTCAGAAGAGCAGCAAAAATGGGTCACAAAGATGTTGGGTTATGAATTTGAAATCATCTACAAAAAATGGAAGAAAAATATTGTTGTAGATGCACTCTCAAGAAAAGATGAGGATGTGGAAGCATTTCTTTGTGCCATTTCTATTATCCAACTTGATTGGATAACCAAAGCAAGGGATGAATGGAAGAATGATGAAGAGGTGTGGGCACTCATTCAAAAGTTGCAATAATATCCCAGTACATATGATACATTTAGTTCGAAAAATTATTCATTATGGTAAAAAGATTGCTTATATCTTTGTAAGAATTCTCAACTCAAGAAAAATATTCTTTTGGAATTGCACACCTCCCCCTTAAGAGGGCACTCGGGTTTTTAAAAACTTACCACAAGGTAAAGAAGGAATTTTTTTGGGATCATGGCTTTAAATTTGATATTCAAGAGTTTCTAGCAAAATGTTTGGTTTTCCAAAAAAATAAAGTTGAGACAATTAAGACCTCAGGTCTATTACAACCTTTAGTCATTCCAAGTCATCGTTAGGAGGAGGTCTCAATGGATTTTATCACAGTTTTACCCAAGTCTGAAGGAAAGAGTGTCATCATGGTTGTAGTTGATAGACTTACTAAGTATGCACACTTTTGTGCATTATCTCATCCTTTTAAAGTCAGTACAGTTACTACTGCATTAATGGAAACAATTCAAAAGCTACATGGAAACCCAAAGATTATTGTAAGTGACAAAGATCCAATTTTCACTAGAAATAATTGGACGGAATTATTTTCTTGTCTTGGTACTCAATTATCTCATAGCTCATCTTATCATCCTCAATCTGGTGGGAAAACTGACATAGTGAACAAATGTTTGGAAGGATATATTTGTTGCTTTGTATCTAATAAACAAACACAATGGTTCAATTGGTTACCTCTAGATGAATGGTGGTATAACACATCCTTCCATACTGCAGCAAAATTGACCCCATTTATGGCACTTAATGGATATCATCCACCATCCGTCACATCATATTTAAGAGAAAATTCTAAGGTTAGAGTAGTGGAAATCACATCGAGCATCAACAAGAACTTCTCCAACTCTTAAAGGATAACCTCACTGTGGTGCATAATCGAATTAAACAACAGGAAAATCAGCATCACAGTGAAAGAAATTTTGATGTAGGCGACTAGGTATTTTTATGGCTACAACCATACAAACAAATGTCCCTCAAGCAAGCTAAGAAGGATAATAAATTATAACCCAAGTACTATGGTACTTACAAGGTGTTGCAAAATATTGGTACTATGGAATACAAATTGGAGTTTCCTGCATCTTCCCGAGTACACCCAGTGTCAGTCTAATTTATTGGGATAAACTAGAGCATGTATTTTAATATCAATCTGGGTTGGTAAACTTAGAAACACACCAAAGTATATGGATCTTAGATCTAGCTAGTTTAGAAAGCGATTGCTTAGATGCTCAAAAATGAATACATGCTACAATCTAAAAAATAACAAGATTCTTTCTACTAAAGCAAGAAAGCTATTCTAAGAGAGCATATAAGGAAAACATTCAAATCTAACCTATGAAAGCATATGGAAGAGTGATCAATGATATTATTCTGATTTAGAAGACAAGGAAGAGGCTCTTGTCTCAGAGGTCCTGGTTGTCCTTCCTTATTCCTTCTATTCATTCAACAACATCATTTTCACTTATCTAGACTATCAAAGCATAACAATAAAGCATGTAAATCTATTCTAAGAAAGCATGGAAAGAGTGAATATTGATTCAATTCAATCTTAGCTCACAAAGAAGAGGCTCTAACTTAGAGACCTGGGTTGTCCTTCCTTATTCAAACTAATCACTGAAAAGAAATCAATTCCAATATCTGAATGGCCATGACATACTAATGAGTTTATACAAAAAATATTCACAAGAGATTACAATAGAAATATACAAAAAATTAAGATACTAACATATTCACAATTATGCACATCAATCAACAATATAGTGTACTTAGCTCAGTATGGGGGCCCTCCACCTTTTCCAGTACACCTTAAGATAATCAGCTACAGCAAATCACCATTCACATCACACAAGAATGTATGCACAAGAAAGCATAAATCAAGTCTCTGTCTCAAATTATATTCAGGAAATAGTAATCATAATGTACATCTCTAGTTGTTGAGTGCTTTGATTAAATAGATTAAAAATGTAAAATATGAGCTATAATTGCTATAACAACTAAAAAGATTCATATTCCACCTCATAGGGTCGAACTCGTCCCTTTGTTACACAAAATATGGAAAGATCCCACAAAATCCCAAAAGTGCCCCTAAATCAGGGGATTTCCTGAGTGACTGGTCAAGTTTGACCAGATTTGACTGGGCATGTTCTAACTGATCTAGGGTGAGCCAATAGGTGTCCCTCCATCCTTGGTTCCTGTACTTTTCAAATATGCTTTCAGTTCGTGCCCAATTGTCCTACACATACGACTTCAATGGAGTCATTATGGGAAATTCTGTTTCTTCCAAAAATAAATTTTAATGCTCAATTTTTACTAAAACACTTAAAAATCAAAACACATAATTTAATTACCTTGGTATGCATTTTGATAGAAAATGTATGATAAATATGGAAAAAATGATGTAATAGGTGTGGCAAAAAGAGTCAAAATTGATAGCTAACACTCCCCCTTACTGATTTGGAAACAAGTCCTCATGCTTGTCTGGTCTTTCTGGGCCTCATTCTTCCCTTACGGGCTGATGTAGTGGCCTTTTCTTGTGTTTCTTGAAGAAGTATAACAACCCTCTCCATTTCCTCCTCCGTTAATTCAATTGGAGCTACCCTTTATTTTCCTACTCAAAAGATCTTGAATTTGAGCACATCCAAGGATTAACTAAACTCTTTGCCATGTGAATCATGTCCATTACCATACTTTTGAATGTGTGTCTCAAAGCCTTCTTCGATGTTGAAAAAGGGTATTAATTTTTTTTATATGAACCCTATTAATGTCCTTATCCAACCCATACCTTTGTATCAACCAAGTTATAATTTCCATTTCTCAATGCCTAGTAACCAAAACCATTCTTCTTACCCAATTCATGATATTGATAGTACATGAATCTTCTTTCCCAAAATCTTTCCAAAGCAATGGTCATTCTATTCTATCAATGCCAGTGAAGTTGAAGCAATTTGCACATGAAGTTGCAACAAACATTGTACAAGTAGAAACAAACTTTATTAACCATTTTCTCATAAACTACAAAATGGGTTTCTTTGAAATTTTGCAAAAAAAATTCTACCATTCCATTGCTTCTCTTCAAAAAAATAAAATGGAAATACCCACATCACGGATTTTGAGAAAAAAGATAAATTGGTTGTGGGTGACATTACTTGATTTCTTCAAAAATACAAATCAGTTTAACTTATAATTTACCGTATCTATTAATCCCTCAATGATGCATCCACCTGCTAACTTTCATGATAATTCGATGCACAGAATTCAAGAAAAATGGGAAATGATTGTAGGTGATGATGGTTGATTTATGGAAAAATGAAAGTTCTTTTGGCTTGAAATATTATGGGTTTATTCATCTTATATCAATGCATCTTCCCTCAAAATTTTGCATCAAATAGATATATGGCTTAAAAGTAATGAGAAATTTTTTAAAATGCAACTATTTGCTTACCTGCTCCCAAAACTTTGATCATAAGAGTTCTTTGGACTGACTAAAAAAAACTCTATACTTGGCTTGAAATAGGGTACTTGCATATTCACGAATGTGGTACCAAAACACAAGTTTCTGCAAATTTTTCTAATTCCCAAGAATTTACTCACTAACCTTTGATAATTTACTCATTGTATACTTCACTGAAAAATACCCACTGTATTATTTTGTAGTATAAAAGAATTCAAAAAAAAAAAGTGGGTGTCCCTGGTATTCACTGTTTCTGAGTATTTTCTTCACTAGTATTGAAAAACTCATTCATTGTTTTATCCATGCATTGGAAAATCTTCGTAACCTTCTTCTCACATCAAGATTTTGATAGGGCTATAAAAAAAAACAATTTTCAACTAAAAAAATTTCGAACCCTACCCTCATACCAATTCGAAATTTAGGTGCCATGTGTTTAGTTTCATATCCATGAATTGATCCTTGACATATCAAATTTAATGATTTTCTTGAAATTATAGAGCGTGAATCCTTACCTTTTACTCCATTTCCAGTTAACTTGATCTCCTCTATTCTTGATTGCACAGGTGTTGAACGAAACTCACACTGCTGACACATTCAAATCAGGGTTCTATTAACAAACACCAAATTCAAACCTCAGATTCTCAGACTTCGTTTATCAGATTCATAGGGATTTTTTGAATGCTTACCACAATACGAGGAGGTGACTTTGGTTATTATAGTGTTTTGACCATATTTTTCTCACAGAATTTTAGCTACCAACCTACAACGCCAATTTCCCCCTTTCAAGCTTTTACACTGAAATTTCCTTCGAAAAATAATTATAAAAACAATTTTTCAGATCAATGTTTTGGCTACATCTCTTACCTCTACTATGATTGCTTTGTTGTTTCCTAAAGCTGCTCTGTTTGCTAATTTCATGTCTGCCCAATTCTAGTTAGAAGATATGTACATGATTTCTTTTAGAAGTCCATTACAAAACTTCCCTCCATTCAAATTTTGTTTTAAATTTCAAACTTTTCTTTTCTTGCATCACATACCCAATTCGGTCTTTCATGTGTCTTACTTCATGTCTTTGGTTGAGTGTAATGATGCCTCAATTCATGCACATACTTTTAGTCCTGTACTCATTTCTTTTAGGTTTGGCTGAATAATCATTAGATGGCATTCTCCATATATTTTCTACATGATTTTCTCTTAAATTACCATTTTACAAGGTCATTTCGAGATTTATGACTGCTTCCAAAGAAAACAAAGTATTCCTTCTCCTTTGCCGTGTACATTTATCTTCTTTTCATTGTGACTTTATGATTGACCTTTGAGTTCTATCATGATTTTCTTAGTGATAAGATAGAGTTTTTTCATCTTCCTTCCTTAAGCTCACATAATAATCTCCTTTTAATCTTTGTTTCTTCTAACCCATACTATGTTTCACCACTAAATCTGTTTTTGATACAATGGTTTCTTGTCCATTGTCTTTGCAGAAAAGTATTTCCTCCTTGTTCTTCCAATTTGGATATATCATGTTGTGACTCTTTTTGCAAGAAAAATAGTATTCTACCCATAGTAGCTTTATTCCTTCCAAATGCATGAAAATCCCTTTTAATGTTCTTGAGAATAAAGGCTTTCCAGAATCACTAATCTTGGACTACTAGAAGTGAGGTTCTCTCTTCGATTTTGAAGGGGAATGAGAAATAAAAAGGTAAATGGTAATGTAGGAGATGTAATGAAAGATTTGTTATGCAGGGTTTTATGTAGGATCATGTACAAGAATCATCAAAAATCTTATAAAATATTCTTTTTGACAAAAATTTGAAGCATATTTTTGCAATTTTCATAAAAAATGATTTGTAGGATGATTTTCTTATGATAAAAGGTTCATATGCACCAAGGTTACTAGTCTTCTAATTACAAGAGTTTTTTTCAAAATCAAAAACATTAAAATAATTTTTTTACTTACAGTACTTTTCAATAATTCCTTTGATCAAATTATGAAATGAAGTGGATTTTCCAATAGTTTCTATATTTGAGATGAAATCTTCTTTAATTTGTATTCAAGTCCCTTCTGATAACTTGACCTCCAGGTCCCTTTGTGAAGTTGATTATTCTCATATTCAAGTCCCTTCTGTTATTTCTGAACTTCAGAAACTTTTGTGAAGTTTCAAACAATTTTTTAATTGTCTTAGGTCCCTTCTACAACTTTTCATAAAGTCTTCTTAAATGCTTGAAGTTGAAATTGAATATTTGAAAAGAATATAAGGCTCTCGATGGGAAGGATAACAAAGAACTAATGATTTTGTTTTCCTCTCACCCTTGCTTATTCTGAGACTTGTCCTCAAGTCTTCAAATTTATTTTGCAGAGAACAAAATATCCTAGCTTATTGTCAGCATAAAGTTAAAAATTAGAAACACTGAAATGAAGTGGAAAGATTTTATTTTTTAGAATTCATACTAGCCAAGTAACTTGGTTTTAGAGTATGAATTCAGGTTTGTACTGTGCCAAAAATTTGGATTTTCACAGCAAAATCCCTTTATTATTTTTAATCTTTTTTCTCTTTTTTGGATGGAATTGGGGTATAATGGAGTAGAGAAGTATGGAAATATTATGAAAGTAAATTAGGTTGAATTCATGATCTAGATGGCTAATTATATAATAGATTTGGACTTCAACATGCATGATTATGGAGCTTAGCATACAATATGGTAGATGAATGACATCATGAACAATATGTCTTATGAAATGATTCTTTGTAAATGGATGTGACTTGTAATGGTATAGAACTTGACTTATTATTCTCATGATTGACTTCATGTCTTTTGCCTTGATCTCAATCCATCTTGTAGGTTTGTTGGTGTTGTTGGTCAGCAACTGAAAGCAAGCTTCATGAGTTTGAGTTTCATTAGATGAATTCAACATCAAGTGAATTTTCACTTTGCTTTGACTTGAACATTTGTATTCATATTTTGAAATATGAATTTTTAAAAATTGACTTTGAAAACTCTTCATCCATAAAGTTGACTCCTTAAATCTTCCTTAAACTTGCAAAACATAACACTTGCCTGCAATAGAATATTACATGATGCAGGAAGAGAGGTGTACAGTCTTTCTTCTTCCAAGAAATATGTAAAATAATTACAAAAAATTATTAAAAACAATTCCAAAGATGATATACAAAGAAAATGCATTTGTTTACCCCTTGAGGAATGGTGGCCAACCTAGACCTCCTAACGATATTTTGTTCACAAAATATTCGTTTAATGTCCAATTAGAGTGATTCCAAAGCTAGGTTGAAGTGAATTAATATGGCGACTTCCAGTATAAACAATTTTTCAAAATGGTTTAGAATGATATGCTAAAAATGACGAGAATTACCATGTTTGATAGAGCTTCTTGTGAATTGTTTACTAGACCAACAGTTGTTATTTGAAGTGTAATGTTTTCGTTAAAGATAGCATCGATGTGATTCCACTTGGATATTAAATTAGATTAAATTTTTTCTATCCAATAAAAATAGGTTTTTAAAATTTTTAGGTTTGATATCACAAAATTGTTGATGAACAGACCTAGGAGGCATAGTTTCACTATGTTGATTTTAAGACATGTAGTCACTAAATGTGGCATAACGTTTTCACCTGGCCTTCAAATGAGATGATTCAAATTGTGTAATAAACTAGACTTGAATATATATCTCCCTTAGAAACATGTTTTGAAAATAATATGATTTGGTATGTGAAATATGCCAATGAACATTCAAGACCTAAAATTGTCACCATGCAGATTTTTCGACAAACAATCAATATTTTGAGCATAACGTTTTCATATCATGTCGAATTGAGGTAATTCAAATTGATTTGGAAACTACATTCAAAGGGCTATCTTCCCTATACATATCATGGAAAAATATTGTTGAAATTTCTAATTCTGACATGTTAGAAATCCCTACTGCATTTTCTGGTTTAATTTATCCTACTTGTTTATTCCATCAACAAGTTATTTATATAAATATAAATACTGAAATAAACACAAATGAAGCCTTAATTCATATACAGATTAGAAACTAAAATAACTGAGACAAAAACATAAGCGACACCATTATTTTTGGATAATCGTCCCCGTAAAAACCCAATTCAGGAAAACTGGTGCAGCAGATATGAGGGTTTTATTATTATGCAGTTTCTAAGTACAACTAGGGTGCCAGAAATGGCTCACCCAATAGAGATTTTCCTTGGCAGTAGTACCTCTCCTCGGAGACAGATATTTCGGTTGATTAGGTTCCAAATGATTGATCCCATGGAAACTACGGTAGTTTCTTAGCTGGACATCGAAAGCCACTCCAAGCTTCTACACTGCTCTACGTCACTCTCCAGAGACTGTGTCACCCTCTATGTTTGCCTCTCAGCTCCAGTCTTCCCACGAAAATATTACAGTGTTGTCTCTTGGCCCTGCGTCAGCTCTGCTAGCCTCTGCGGAGCTATTGATGCCTATGTGGCAGCCTTTGGGCTCTTTGTGTCAACCCTCTACGTCAGCCTCTTGGCTCTCTGCGTCAGCCCTCTGCGTCACCCACACTGGCCCTCTCAGCATCTACACTAGTCCCAACTGCCTTTGCGTCAACCTTCCCAAGCTTTGCGTTGTCTCTCTGGCACTATCTCTACCTCTCTTCTATGTACTCTTGGCCTTCTGTCGAATTTCCCCTCGCTACAACAGATCACTGGTTCGATTCTCTCAGCAAACCCCACTCCAGAAAATCGAAATGACAGATCAATTTGGTGTATCTCCAATTGACCCTCAAGCCTCCTCTTATACTTTTCATGTTCAGTCTTCAACGGCCAACATTAAGTCCCTAATCAATAGCTAAGATTAGATTTGGCTTGATCCATGTCATTTAGAACATTCTCACCTAGTTTTATATTAATACCCATTAATATTTTAAATTTTCCTAAGTTTAGACTTAGGAACCCCATTAAAAATATTAATTATTTTAATATCTCTCTAACTGGGTGGAATTTCCCCAAACAATTTCTGGGTTTTGGAGATCTCATGTGCTTTAGCCTCTCCACCAATTTTCATGGCTAGAGAACATCTGATGCTACCAAAAATAAAAAAATCCCTCTTAGTGAGGAATGTGCTCTAGTAATGCTTCACCATGGAAACATCACACTGATCCTCTGCACCAGTATCTATGTTGATGTTGGGCCTGTTGCCATACATCCACTTCACTGAGGCTTCCTATACTATTTCCCATGACACTGCCACTACCACTGCTATATATGTACTGCAGCTCCCTGATGAGCCCCAATTTTTGGTACAATTTGGGCTCATTTGGCCTACTTGCTCTGCTCAAACCATTCATTTTTTATTGCTTATGCATTCATTTCTTGGTTTATTCGTGTTGTTTGTAGGAAGAAGGGTAGGCATTCTATCCACGTGACTAATTCATGATGATTTCAGGTTTTGGCATTAAAAGGGAGCAAAGATCACGAAAAAGGAGACAAGGAGACAACGAGGTGGCACTGCTGGTTTTTAGGAGAGGATGTCCACAGTCTTGGGGACCTTCCTCGTGATTCCCACCATAGCTCCGAGCTCCAATCCATCTCCCCACCGATCTTAGAGGCAGCCAACTGTTCTACAGGAACAGCAGTTATAACTGTTCTACAGGAACAGCAGTTATGACTGTCCTACAGGATCAGCAGTTTAAACTTCAGTTGGACAGCCGAGCTCCACAAATCAAGGACACCTGTTGGATGATCATTTTGCATAAATACTGAGGCCGTAGCCTTGGATAGAAGCTTTTTTGAACTTTGGTATTACTCTTGTAATTTGGAAGTACGAGCTACAGCTCAGTTTTTGTTCCTTTTGTAAGCCAATTTTGGCATGTCATCAGACTTTCGTTTATGAATAAAGGCAGGCAGATTTTGATCTCATTCTGAGTTTCTAAGGGAGCTATAGCTCTCAGGTTAGGGCCCAACCTGAGAGCAATAGATCTCCTCGGTGTTGTAATGTTGTTGCATTTCGTTCCAGCACTTTGAGTTTTTACTTTCACATGCAATTTGAATTTACAGTTTGTCAATTTAGTCTTTTTCATGAGCTTAGATAGGATTAGTTTATGGTGAATTTGTTTCAGCTGCTTAGATTCGATAGGAGGATAGTTATAAATTATTGGAGCTCCAGCAAAAGGTTGTTAAGGCTCACTGCCATCTCTGCTAGGGATTGGGGTGCAGTCCATAACCAACCACCAAAAAGAAACGCAGTTCTTCTCACTTCCATGCAAGCTGCAACATAGACATTTTCGTTGAAGATCCATCCATGCACTTTTGACATTGAACCATACTTCTACATTTCACTTCCATGCACGAGTTTCATTTCTTGGTTTTCCATTGTTGTTCATAGGTTTCATAGCACAGTTATCATAGGTTAATGAATTCTTGTTTTGGTGCATAAGTCATTTGTTTCATTTACGCTGCTCCTTATCACTCCACTTCCTTCTTCTTCTTCTTGATCTCTCCTCAATCCACCTACTCAGCCTCTGTCCAGCTCATTTACCCTCCAACTCATCCATTAATCACTTAGCTCCATTTACTTACACTTTCGTTGATCCCATCCTTCCAACCATCAAACCACTGCATGCACTCTTCCTCCATCTGATTTTTCTGCTCCTGAGCCATCACCAGCTCCATCTCCATCTCACCTATCCTCCCACACCACTCCAACACTTCACCATCTCCCAAAACCTCCACGGCCAAACATCTGTAGAATTGCACAGACTTCCTGTAGAAACCCCTGAGTTTCCTGTAGGATCCCCTGCAGACTTCCTGTAGAAGCCTGCAAACTCGGTTGCTGAGCATCCGAACGTGGTAGACTTCTGTGGACTGATGCTAGAGACCCTCTGGGACCTCCCCTAGCCATCCTGACCTTGCCCATGCTTTCCTTCCATTCCAACCGCTCCTGCACAACCAAACCCTAATCAAAAGCATCATCACAATAAATCCAACCACTTAATGAAAAAATACAAAAACATGTCTTTTCAGATGCAAGTAGCTTAGATGCATGTATTTCAGTTCACTGCAAGTAATGGCATTAGTGGTAGTAGTTTCATTCACAGTTTTGCATTGTAAGGGTCTAGCTAGTCAAATTAGGGTTTACTAGGGTTTTCATGCTTTATTGGCTTTCAGTTTCTTTCTGCAATTAGACTAGTCTCCTTTGAGTTAGCTTTCGTCCATCATTCATAAAGCTTCTTCTGTGTGCAGCATATAGAAGTTGGCTTGAGCCTAGTGGACTT